>OU343217.1:250956082-251137538 GCA_910596185.1 Chrysanthemum makinoi | reverse complement strand
AAAACTAATTTTTGAAAAATCCGAACAATTCTACTTCTAAAAGTAATTTTAAATGTTAATGATTCTAGTAAAAATCAAACAAAGGGTTGTTATGGAAATAAGCTACCAAATAAGCCGAATGGCTTAAAAACCCAAAACCGCAAAGCTAGTTAAGGAATTGATTGTGCAAAAAATGAATGAGACAAGTCCCAAGGGCAACTGGTAGTGAGGTGATGTTGTGAGGTGTTGGTGTGGATGCGGGATACCCGTGTTCAACTCGGCTCCACTTTTTGAAAACTTGATCTTTTTTGAAAATCTTTTTACACTTTTATTGTCAGATCAACTACTAACTTTTTGTGAAAACCCTTTTTTATGAAAAGCTTGGAATAAGCAGTTATGACAGCTTATTCCCCTCAGATTTGTTACTGCACCAAACAAACACCCTCTTAAAACCGATAAGCTCAATTTAGGCACACAAACCAGTTGGAATGGGGGATTAAGCTATCATAAACTAAGTCTAACTACAATAAGCTAAGATCACCCTATGTAACTCGAAAATAAGTGGGAAAAACAGATGGCTAAATAGATTTATACTAAGGGAGTCCTAAACTTCCAAAAAATGGAAATAAGCTAATCTAAAGGGTACAATAAGCACTAAGAAGCTATAGGGAGCTATTCCTAAACTAACCTATCTAAAAGGCAACAAAAGGAACTAATTAAGCAAAATGAAAAGTAATAAGTAATCAATATTAAGAAGAGACCTCACCGCAATTGCAATCCCAAAATAACCTCGGTGTTCTGTTTAGAGCTTATTATTAAGTCGCGGGAGTGGCTTCCAAAGGCGTGAAAAGCTACGAAGCAGAGTTAGCAAGGGAGATACATAAAAAACCAAATGGGGTCAAGAATAAGCTGTTGAAAGGTAATGAGAACAACAACTATGGTCACGTTCTGAGTGGTATTAGTGAACTTAGTTTTTCAAACCCAATTCCTACAAAACCTTTTCAAACCAACTTTAGACTTTGAAACTTGACTGATAAACTAAAAGGGAGTTTGACTTCAAAAGTCAAACGGGTAAAAACTATTTTTTGACCAAGAGAAAGCTTAAACCAAACACCCCTTAAGACTGTTTCATAACTAGAACCAGCGTATTTTTTAGATGAAGACTGATTTGAGACTTTGTCACTACTGATTTAGAAATTAAAACTTTGCTAATGAGCATTAAAAACAAGAGTTATAAAGTAAATAAAGATTGCTTTCATTGATTAAAAAAAACATTACAATGGAAATAAAAACTGATTTTTAGACTAAAAAAAGGGGTGCCTTATAAGGCTACCCCCAATGATGTGAAATCGCTGTCGATCGAGCACATGGACGATCGAGTGAGTGTCGATCGCCTCACTGCCACCCCAATCGATCGCCTCCCATCTCACCCAATTAGATCGTGTAGCCGATCGACATTTCCAAAGCTATCTTGTGTACGTTGCAATCCAAAAAAAAAAAAACATTTTACCCTATAAATACAACTAAAATCTCATCACAAATCTCACAACATTTTACACACTAAAACTCAAAAATCTCACAATCCTCTCTATCAAAAATCTCACAATCCTCTTTATGAAAAATGTCTAAGAAAACACCACCAACCAAAGGCCGAAAATCCCGTTTGTCACAAAACGTCCCGCATATTTTAACACCGGATCCGAATTTCCGTTAACCGTGTCTCACCAATAATCAATTTCCAACCCCCGGTTTCAATATCCATCCCAACAAGCTCCACAACAACACCCTAACAATCCATTTAGTATGAATCGTCCATTTGTTCCACCGCAACAAAACATCCACTACCAACACCAACAACAACAACAAAGCTACCCCCGCCGGCAACCAATCTATGTATGAGTCACACGTAACTGCGGTACCGGATGGATTCATCAACGTCTTCATATTCAAATTATCAAGAATATTCTCGGTTAACCGTATCAATCTTGAGGGTTTTGATTTCGACGACCAATTGTACAACAATCCTAATTTTTTATGCGGAACGGATCGGGTTATCCGCTCAAGAGTATCACGTTCGGGTACCGGTTCGCTCATGGATCGTGATCACGATTTGGTCAACCTTGATGACGTAGAAGAAGAAGAATGTCGAGAAGAGACATCACCGGTCAAACCAAAGAAACGAGCTACTAAGGCGAAGAAGAAGGTAGTCGAGAAAGAAGGCAAGAATGATTCGCGCTTTGGTCAAAAGAAGAAGAGATCGCCTTGTGCAACGCTTGGTGTGATATATCCGAGAATAGTGTATCGAAAACAACCAAAATGCTAAAGGATTTTGGCAGAAAGTAATTACATACTTTGAGAAGGAGGTTGCTGTGAGAAAGAACGCATAACTCTATCATTACAAAATGGAAAAATAGGATTCGTCCTAGAGTTGGTCAATTTTGTGCCATTTACAACAATGCCGTCAGAATTACGGAAGTGGTGAGAATGACCTCACCATTTATACACGAAGGCAGTGATGAATACCAACTAGTGTGTGGTCATCCGTTTGTTTTGGAGCATTGTTGGCAGATTTTGAGGACCATTCTGCTTGGAAGGATAATGAGATGCCGCTTTTAAGCCAAGATGAGGTCGCAAAAGCAAGGACTTCAACCGACTCGGATGTGCACTCTGGATGTGCCTGCTAAACCGTTGGTCGCGATGCCGCAAAGAAGAATAAAAAGAAATCTTCGAGTCTTCAAAGCTATGATTATGGAAGGTGTTGCTGAGAAATGGGGCAAGATCAAGTCCACGGCATTCAAGGTAAGAAGGAGTCGGGCAGACCTGCACTATGGTTTGAAGAAGAAAGAGTTGGAACAACGGCAAATCGAGTTGGAGATACAACAAAAGAGAGAAGCGGAAGACAAAAATTGGCACTAGAAGAAAAAAAGTTGAATTAGAGGCTCAAAAGAAATATGATGCATATCTCATGTTTTATTGCACGCCAATCGACGATCTTTGCCCCAAGACAACAACAAACAATGCAGAAACTCAAAGAGGCTGATCAAGGCACGCCACAACCTAGATTTTAATAAGTGTTGTAATGTTTTAATAAGTTTTGTAATGTTTTAATTTTATTTGAATTATTATGTAACGTTTTAATTATTAATGAAATTTTATTTTGTGTTAAAAATGTTTAAAAAAAAAAAAAAATTGAACTTGGTCGCCTCTTATCAAGCACCTAATCACTGAGTAGTAAAGAGCTGACGCAGGGAAAATGAGGGGGATTGAATCCCCTCATTGGGGCTAGCCTAACAATGGCTACAAGTCCTATTTATACTAAATGAGTTGGTCATAATCTCCACCATCCAAATACTCTTAGAGAAACAACTTCGTGATCTTGGCCATTAGCTTCTTGAGCTCCAATGGGATGTTGTAGGATTGCCAAGGTGGATTGCCATCTTGTGAAGGAGCTTTGGCTTCTTTCTTGTGCATCTTCCAAAGGTGAGAGTGATGGGGGAAGAGGTTAGTGGGTGATGACGAGGAAGTGAGTAGGATTCTTGGCGGGATAACTTGGATTTTGGGATTGGATTTTTATCTTTTATTAGCGTTTTCTGGTTTTGGGAGGAAGGAGAAGAGTGAGAGGGGTTCATGTGGGGAAAATGGGTTAGGTTTAGTAAAAACAAGTTTTTCAATAAAATGAAATGAAAATGTATATATATATATATATATATATATATATATATATATATATATATATATATATATATATATATATATATATATATATATATACTAGACAGTACCCGCTACTAGCGTGCCGATGTCTAGTTTTCTCAAGAAAGTTCGATGACCCATAGGTTTCTTTCAACAAACTGTATTTGTAGCATTAGAGAATCGCTTTTAATAACTACCTCGATGCGTGGTTGCATAACAGCATAAATATATAGTTTTTTAAAAAATTATGTGGAGTCGATCTAAGTGTGTGAGTATATTTTCTAATAGGATTGTTTTAAGTTATTAAGATTTTTAGTAATAATAGATTCAAGCATTACAAAAGCAACGGTATTATGTAATTGGCAATATTATATTGTAGTTTAGAGGTATAGCCAACATGTGTGACCGCTTTTCTTGTAACGCTTATCATTTGGTGTGTGGCTTTTAAAATTGTAACTTTGCAAATTGGATATCACCATATAAGATTATTTTGTACTATCAATTTGTATAGATATTTATGCATTGTTCAAAGCTTTTAGTTTGAGGTACAAATAATTATCGCTAAAGATAACAATACTATTTATTTTTGTGATTTTAATAAACTTACATAACATTATTGATACACTGGACAAAGGGCTATACAATATATATTAACTTTTAAACGACGATTCATATATGCTAGTCCCTTAAATGGTGCAAGAGCAACATTTTTAAAATAACATTATACAAATGACAAATTACATGTGTCAAAGCAAAATAAACAAAAAACTACAATTACTTGGTCTCTCCTTTCAAAAAATTGTCACGGGTTCCACAACTACTTCATCATTTCTCATATAATTTTGTCAAATTTGAAACCCGATTTCACCCGGTGGTTCAACCTTGAACCGCTCCGATAAAAAATAGGTCGATTTAAACCGAGTCAAACCGATAGGTTGGGTCGAAAAAATGTCAAATTAAACCGGTCACCGGCCGGTTTGAAGCGCCCCGTCAACCCTTATCGCCAACAAAGTCAACCCGGTATCGTTTTCAACGGGTCAACCCGCATCGGGTTTCAATTGGTTGTTGTTAATTTGGTAGATGTGCTTTTAATTGGGTGTACAATGTGAATAAATTATTGTACTTTTTAAGTAATATGGTGTTTTAATAAGAGTATTAATTATATTATTTATTTCTCTCTCCATTGACCATGTTTTCAACATTCAACTTTCAACATTTTTCACTTTTTCCACTTTGATCATTTTTCCATTTTATATAGTATATATATATATATATATATATATAGGGAAGGGTTATTTTCAGAACCAAATAAATTAAGTAGAATCATGAGAACCACCATCAACCAATCGATTTTTGGATATTTAGTTTTAATGTTTAATTCAAAAGGGTATTTTGGTAAAATTACTTTTTAATTTTATCTTTTATTTTTTATTTAAAAAAGACGTTTTTTTTCTTCCGAAATTCTAGATTTTTTTTTTGTACCTGTTTAAAAAATCAATATGTGCACATGTGTTTTGCATTACGTAAAAAATGTATTTTTTGTTTATGCATAGGTGTTTTGTATTTGCACACGTATCTTTAAAAAATATTACATAAAATAAGTATATACAAACAACAAACATTTATTAATAGATTGATACAATTTTATACAAACAACATAAATCTACACATGTGTTTTTAATCTACACATGTGTATTTAATCCTTGTGCAAATGTGTTTTTAATCTATACAAAAAATATTTTTAATCTATACAACATAAATATTTTTTGTATTTTATACAAAAAATATTACATAAATCTACACAACATAAATATTTTTTGTATTTTATACAAAAAATATTACATTAATCTACACATGTGTTTTTAATCTACATATGTGTATTTAATCCTTGTACACATGTGTTTTTATCGTCTCGCTCATCTTCACAAAGAAGATAAACGTTATACAACAAATTATCTTCATGCATCTATATGTGCATCCACTTGTTAGTCTTCAATGATATTATCATCTTCAATAACCTGAAACAAGTACACACAAAAAGCTAAAATAAGTTCAACATTAAAGTATTAAAATCATTATCTCATTCTACATGAACATAACAAAAAAACATAACTGATGAAATTAAACAAAAGAAAGAAGTTCATGAAACTGTAAAAACACATATGCATAGAAGATTTTAAATTCACAACTATAAAAACACATATGCAAACTCAAAAACACGTGTGCACCGTTGCCTATTCCACCATTGCAATCCTTTTATTTCATGAGTCTTTACTATATCAACTATAACCAAAATGAAGGGAGTGATCACTTTTCAGGGAATCATCTTCAAGCGTAACAAAGAAGTGTTTATTCACAAACAAACCCGATTGCCAATGAACGTATTAAAGTACCAACAAAAGTACTTCACTGTTAAACAACCTTCCCAAATAAGCGTATAAACCCCAAAAACAAGCTCATCCACCCCACCAAAACAAAACCACCACCACAAGAATTACTAATTTACCAGGAAAAACTATAAAAACTCGCTTTTTTACAAAAGAACCAACTAGATCACTAACAACAAAACCCAGTAATTAAAAAGTAACCACGAACTAAAAGTAATAAAATGAAACCTTTCTTATAAAAACCCAACTTTTTATAAAAGAAGCAACTAGAGGCTTAGCAACAAAGAACCCATTTGTTAAAAGTAACAAAGAAAAAAGATGAAACCTTTTGAGAAGAAGAGCCAATCAAAGCATTAGCAAGAGCACCAAGAGGATTTGATGAAGAAGAAGCGATGGGTCCAGCTTTGCTCCGCTGTCACCAAATCCCTCATCGCCATCTTTTATCTTTTCAATTCAAACAAATCAATCCGGGATTTTAGTGGCTGTTACATCGAAAGTAAGAAAAAGGTCGATCCAAGCCAAAATCTATTTACATCGAGAGTAAAAAAAAAAAATCGAAAATCAAAAAAAAATATGCAAATCGAATCTGATTATATAAACCCATATTCTACCAAGATCGATTTCTACCAATATCGATTTCAAGCAAGATCGATTTCTACCAAAATCTTAACAATTACCTTTTGACGCTTTAAACCAAGATCGATTCCATTCTTTTTGCGTTGTTAGATCGAGAGGGATGAAGCATGGTGCATTTTTTTCCTCGACCATTAGAATGGAGAGAGATGAAAAGTGGCTAGGGTTTTTAGAGAGAGGTTACGAATGTATAGATGTGGGTGGGGAGATAATGTAGGATAGGTTTTAATTTGATCCAGTGTAAAATTACTTGAATACCCATATCCAAATTATTAACTGCATTTTGTACTTGTTTTATTTACATAAATGCCACAATGATTTTCAACCATTGATCAAAAAAATAGATGGATCAGATTGGTTCTCGCAGTTCTCGCAATTTATTTGGTTCTCACAATAACTATACACTATATATATATATATATTTATATATATATATATTTATACTTTTGAAAATGAAAATTGGTTTTAAGAAAAAATGTATTTTTACAAAATGGATTTTCAGGCTTAAAACAAGATTTTTTTTGGATTTTTGTGTTTAAAAGGCTATTTGATCATTTGGGTGTCGGGAACGGGTAAAATGGAGTTTTTGGGTTCGGGTTAGGTTTTTAGTTGTTTTCCCCCCTGATCACTCTCAAAACACATCTCGGGCTTCAGAAATGTAGAAAATCGCTTCCTCGGCCACGTCTTGACCGCACTTTTCCGGCCAGCTTGATTTTTCCCATTTTCGCTCTGTTTTCAATCCTTTTATACCTGAAAGACACAAAACAGACTCCGAAGATATTTTTAACATATTTTGATCGCATTTGGGTGTTTTTAGTCATTTTTTAGGTCTTAGGTGGGTAAAAACGATGAATGAATAAGCACTCATCAAATTCCTTCACACTAGGCAATTGCTAGTCCATAGCAATCAATCATGTGAAGTAATGAAAGATTCAAGATTACCAAGACTACCCCGTTTCGACTTTTTATTTGATGCGAAACTGAAACGTAAACAACATGCTTGATTATCAAAATATAAGCGGTATCATGGAACGGGAGTCACACAAAATGGGTGTCTCCAGGGAATTTTAATCGTCATCCTCTTTTTTATACTCCCAAACTAACTCTAGACTTATTGTGCAAATGTTTTTGTGAAATGCTGACACTACTTATACAAATAATCTATGTAAGTCAAGACTTAACTTTTTACTCCCGCAATTACTATAAGTTAGGTGTGTGTGCTGTTTTCAAAACTTTGATCACAAAGATCGACACTCATCACGGTTGTTATCTATTCAAGTTGATATTAATTCACCAGAAACCTAAAAACTTAAGGTTCGAAAAGGGCCTTTTCCATGTAGCGGCTTTCTTCTCGGCACATCCCAAACCAGTTGGCTTTAGGTGACCAGGCTTTTGACACCCCACATAGAATAGTACCGGAATCAGCTGGATTTCGATTCCAAAGGTTTAGAGATTTCCGCTAGCTTAATATTAAGACTTGAATGGACAACAACCAACGATTATCTAGTGATTTGAAAACTCAAAGGCCAAATTACTCCATGTAACGGCTTTCTTCTCGGCACATCCCAAACCAGTTAGTTTTAGGTGACCAGGCTTTTGACACCCCACAGAGAATACTACCGGTCTGTTAGGTCACCATATTGTAACACAAGCATCAATATGTAATAAATAGGTAAAGAAGTGAGCGGATGAACACAAGACACAAACTCACGTATGAAGACAAAAGGTTATGCGTAGGATATAAGTGAAATGTGAACAACCACCCTTCTAAGGAAGGTTTACAATACTATTTATAGGGAAAGGAACTAGGGCAACACACAAGTTCCCTTCCTTTCCTTATTGGGCTTGGGCCAAGGCTTATGGGCTTTCTAAATAAGCCTTGCCTTTAATACAAACATAAAAGCCTAATTAAGCAACCTATTACATGTTAATTACAAACACTTGAAATATAGTTTAGGAGTGATTCCAACAATCTTCCCTAAGTGTTGGTAATTAATGACTTAAGTAATCTTTAAACGTTGTTGGTGCTGATGTAATAGTTGCTTTGATGTCTTCTGACATTCTTCTTTCTTGTGAGAAGAAGTGCCTTGATTCTAACAATCTCCCCAGAGTGAGGATCTTGTTTTCTTTGAAATTTTCAGCTTTGACGTCTTCATTTATATTTGTTCTTTGTTCAGGTGTGGATATGATGATGTTATGTTGTGGTAATCTGCATCAGGTCCGCTTCGTTGCTCAGGTGTCTCCACGTCCTTCTCCAACATGCTCACACGCTCTTTGACGTTGGATATCGGGATAGATGTAGTTCTCTTAGTCTTTATACTTTGTAGATTCTTTGGCTTTGAGGAAGAATCGTTCTGACTTTTGTGTTGCCTTTCGAGAGAACTTCAATATGTGTTGTTGTTGGTATGAGCATGTGGAGAATCTGCACGATCATCTCCCAGGAGCATCCATAAGAAGAAAACTTAAGAATGGGTTAGTGATAAACACTAATCAATCATTGTGGTCGTTTCTTAAAGAGTCGACCACTAAGATTGTTCTTCTGATGAATGTCTTGATTCCATTCACATTGGTCGGGCGAATCAGCCGTCCGAATCCCATAAGGGACAATTGGCATTACATTGAACAAGTTCAAGTAATGACCCACATCTTCAAGACTCGATTCTTGAAAGGAATCTCCTTAGCGGGATTTCCAGCACTTACAAGTTCGAACTTCGAGCGTGTTAATAGCATATTATGAAAACACATTTCAAATTCTAGCAAAGGTTGTTCCTGAACTGGAGTCCCTCAAGTAGGATAACACGATGTACCGAAGTACACCTACAGTTCAGGTGAGTCGCTGAGGTACACCGAAGCATCACCCCACTGTAGACCGCTTTGAGACAACACTAAGCATAACCCACAAGGAGTTACAAGTGACTGCTGTCAAGGTCTTTGATGTTGACCCCGGCGGAGTTTCCATTCAATCGAGGATCACGGTTGTGAACCCTCATAAATGTTCTCGACAGATTGCCAAGATCTGTGTAGGACTCTAGAATAGTATCACTTGCGTCCTTATTGTTGAACGACAAGTGATGAAATGTCGAGTGTTCCTAAGAGATCTTTTGATGAATCTCGTGGCTCTAGACTCAATAGTGCGCTTTGGTTTTCCTAAGCGGAGACTAGGGAGAGGGTCTCCTTCTTCAATACCAGCAATCTCTAAGAGAAAGCCGATAGTTTACGTAATGTTCCCTTTGAGAATGAAACAAGCTTCTGCTGAGAGAAACTTGAGTGGCTAAGAAGGTTTAGTGCATGCGTCACTGGGTCCATGATGGCTTTGATCTTCAATACCGGTGTCATCTAGTGACAACTAGTAGCATATGAGTTGAACCCGGTGTCTGCCCTAAGTTGAATAATCTGGAGGGATATTTCTTTTCACCCTTTTCATTACGTTTCTTTTTAATTCTTCAACTCCTTCTTTCTCCGATTCTCATTTTCTCCTTTTTATAATCATACCTAAGGACTTCTAAGTTCTAACTATTTGTGG
Source organism: Chrysanthemum makinoi (assembly GCA_910596185.1). Lineage (NCBI taxonomy): Eukaryota > Viridiplantae > Streptophyta > Magnoliopsida > Asterales > Asteraceae > Chrysanthemum > Chrysanthemum makinoi. The sequence goes on along the minus strand of OU343217.1, from coordinate 251,127,323 downwards.
TGTCCTTGGGTAGATCCCTCCGGTTCTAGCGGATCATAGGACGATTATTCCTAACCTTAGTCACCTTATAACTCCATGACTAACCTATGTTGCCATAAAACCAATTTCATGAAAATCTCTCAAAGTAGTTATGAGTAAAAACATTCTGTACCACTATGAGAGTTTTGTATTTTGCAGAAATACTCCCCCTCAACACGTGCTTAAGTGTTTTGACAGAAATCTGCACGGTAAGAGAAGAGCTCAAACATTTGAATTGATCGACTCAAGATAGATAATTCCCCGCGAGACACGGTTACGTTGTATAGTTAAAGAGTTACATTGTCAGCTTTTATGTGACAACTAGCTCTAATAACTGCCTTGAAGGTGTGGAAAAACCTCTAAAGGTTGTCAAACCTGTCAAAGTTCATGTCTATCAAGAGCTTCTCGAATAGGTTCAATCTACTTGGATAAGTCTTGAAAGACAAATATTTTCGATGTATGACAGTTCAGATCTCGTCAATTCATGGGTTAAGTCTTTAGCACGAAGATTCAATTACAATTTTCACAACATATTTGTATCACACAATTTTTCTCCCCCTAAAAAATGGCATATAAATGTTATTTTTGACGAAATTTTGATATCGAATATGTCCATTTCGAGTTTTGTGGGAAGATTTCCACGAAGAATCATTTGTGAACAAATATTTTAAGCAAGTACTCCCCCTCAACAAGTAATACTAACTTTTGAGGTTTTGAAAAACATAAGGGGAAGTACTTGTTCTTTTGAGCAAAACTTTGAAAAGTGAAAGTTTTGATAAGTTTTACTCAAAAGTAAGAAGCTTTCTCTCCTTTTATAGGATTGTGGCACTGATGCGTACCATAGGGTCCTTTCATTACAAGTACGGGTTGTACACTGTTATGTGTGCATAAGCCATAGTTAATAATAAAGATCAACACATCCAAATATTAATCAAGAAAATAATCAAGGAGTACTGGCGATCAGCCTATAACGCCGGGAGTTCTTTCTCGGGCGTTGATAGCTCCTGTTAGAGAGATACTCAGTCGTCCACCCACGAAGCTCTCCAAAGTCCTTATCTGATCGCGATGAAACAACCTTTCATCAATCCTTGTGATGAATTTCTTCACATCCCTCTTTTCCCTCGAATTCCACCGCTTCTTTGACCCGATGCCTTTATGAATCTCCTTTAACTGATATGCTAACCCGTCCCGAACCTTCTTCAAAGTTTGATCACAAAACTTGTGAAGCTCATTACATGCCATGAAACAGTTATGGTGAAGTTTACTGCAGTAGACTACGCCAAACTTTGGTTTCTTGAGAATGGTGTACTGAGCCAGTTGGTTGATATCGGGAATGTTTAGCAGTGGTTTTGTGAGATTAACACGTTTTTGGTATGATTCCACAGCAAGTTGAAGGTCTTCAACACGTTCCTGGATAACGATGCTTCTGATGAATATCAGCAATGACTTGATGTACTGGAGCTGGATATTGGTGGAGAAGTGTTGCATTCGACCTTGTACCGTAGCAAGATACATATCTTCAATGTCATTGAGTGACAATCTCGGAAAATCCGAGAGAAAAGTCATATTCTTGTTTGTCTTGGCGTTTGACTACGATTTTCTTCAGGAATGAGTAGTCCCACTTAGTAGACAGACAAACATGCATTATGGCAACGATCATTGGTCGCTGTACACCTCTTTGTTAGATTTGAGTACACGGCAACCGTAGTAGATTCTTCTTCGTTCAGGCCAGTGATGAATTCCATATAGTGCATCGAGGTCATAATTAACCACATTATCAACGAACATTCGTGTGGCTTCTTCCTCGATGGCCACATTGTTAGAGAAGACTGCATCCGGGATGGGGATGGTGAGTGAGGTAGCGTATTTCTTGCTAACATCGCTACCATGTTGAAGAAATTCCAGATTATTGTTGAAGAAGTACTGGTAGGGAATCTGTTGTTGATCAGGTCGACAAATGGTGGGTAGTGGCTTGGTCCGGGCCAAGGTTAGTAAGGAGCCTTGTCAGGTCTGGTGAACTCGATGTTTGATTCAGGGTTGAGCCAATCAATATTGTTGGACATGGCTCATGCTATGTTGTCAAGATGATATTCGACTTCAATGGCACTGTCGGAGCTGTCCTTGAGCAGTTGAAAAGCCTCGTTCTTGATTTGTTTTAACTCTGCTTTCGTCATCTTTTTCACCTTAAAATTTCCTTGAATAATATTGACGTGCTCCATGGTTCGGCCATTTACCGGTTCTTGGCCTTCCGGTAATTGAGGGGTTGCATCAACAAGCTTTGAAAACCATTCGTATTCTGCAGTGTCATCTTCATCTAACCAAGATACAACTGATGTTGACTTTTTCTTCTGTGGCTTAGAGGATGATGCTGGTTGCTTAGTTGATGTAGAAGAAGGGGGTTGTTGTTGGGGCTCAGGAATCTCTTCGTCATCACCACCGGTGTATTCGAAATGATCACCAGTTTTCTCCGTTGGTGGTGGAGACTCAGAGTCCTGAGGTTTGTCGCTAGCAGGAGGACGTTGTGAAGATCTTCTGGTGGTGGTGGTCCTTTGGGATGGTGGAGGCATAGAAGAGGATTCGCCAGATTTCTTTTTGCGTTTTGGCTCAGAATCCTTGTCTGCATCATTGTCATCTCTTGGTCGCTTAGCTCTTTCAGCTGACTCTTTACACGATGTTTTGAGTTGATATTCCAGCAATGCCTCAAAGAGTTTAGCTTCGTCAGAATTGAATGTTGCAGATTGTTCTGAAATTTGAATAACCAACTTAGATATCAATTCTGCATCACTGACAACAGTAGACGGAATAGGTTTGATTTCCATGACCACAGGGATTTTAGACATGGTCTGGTTGACCAATGACATGAGGTACGGATAGATTTGTTTGGCGAACATCTCTCTTGTGACTCCAGGGATAGTGTCGAGAAGGAGCTTGTGAGTGTAGTCCTTAATCTTCTTGTCCATTTCACCCGGTATGTCTCGATTGAGAAACTGTTGGATCTGTTCTCTTTCATCCGAAAACTCGTTCATCATGTCTTGAAGTAAATTTAGTCTGTCGGACAGTTGATTGAATTTCTTTTTAACCACGTTTCGTTTCCTTACTTCCTTGACAACTTTGACAATTTTGGTCTTTGTACGTGATGCCCAAGTGTTGGTCGGTTTCTTGATAGATTTGGATGTTGATCTTGTGGTAGCAACTTTGGATGGTGGTGGAGATGAATGAGATGATGAGTCTGAAGATGATGAGTCATGAGAAGGCTCTGGGTCTTTCGGTGGCTCAGAAGTTCCTTCATGGTTGTGTTCACGATTATCTAGAATATAATCATCAACTTCTTTGCTAGCTTTAGCCTCTTCTTCAGCCTTTACCCTAGCCTCTTCTTTTGCTTTAGCTTGAGCTTCCTCTTCAGCTCTTTCCCTAGTAGCTTCCTCAATGTCTTCATCAGTTATCTTTTCATCCTTCTCTTTTTCCTCTACTTCAAAATCAAAGTTGATTTCATCTTCTTGCTACTGTTTCTCCATTGATTCGTGAGTGGTGGTACCACTTCCCTTATCGGGTTGATCAACCGCATCAAAAACTAGTGTGGTTAGTGCACCACCACTTGAACCTCCAGGGCCACGAGTTTGTTCAAGGTTAAATTCTGTAGCAGCATGCTGAATCCTTAGACGCTTCAGTGTTTTGTGGTAGTCTTTCTCCTCATCCTTTGGTTCTTCATCTGAACTCTCCTCTTCTTCATGCTCTATAACCGAGTTTTACCCTTGTCGATTGGGACTAGTTGGCTTGTCAGCAATATTTAGTGATGTTGTATCATCAGTAACAGACTCTAAGTAGTGAACCTCCTCATCAGTTTCAGTCTCCTCGGAGTCTTCGTCCTCTAATTTAGGTGCCGGTTTAAGAGTTGGAATGGCACCCTTAGTTGGAACTTTTCTTTTTCGGGGAGGATTCCTCTTCGGATACTTCAGGGCACTCCCCGTGCTTGCTACACTTCCAGCACTGCCCGATCTTCTGGTCTTCTTGACTGGTATGGCGGAAGACTTTTCATCCATGAATCCGAATTTGCCTAAGGTCACTGCTTCTTGGTAACGTGAATACGATTGGAGACTTTTAATGTCATCAGTTAGTAGGCAGTCAATCAGTACTACACCTTGTTTCTTTGTTGATGAGTCTTTAAATCTGACAACATTTAATGTAGCCTCAAACAACGCAGAATGATGGTTGGGGTCATCAAGTCTCAAGGGAATGTCCAGATTATCCCTGAGTATCTTATGGATCAACAACTTTGTGTATCTGATGAAAGGAACCTGTGTGCCAGGCTTCTTGAGGTGAGACATTATGTCTTCCCAGATCAGACTTGCATAGTCGATGTGCATCTTGTTGACGATGCCCCAGAAGATTTGTAGGTGCATTAGTTTCGGATGTTCATGACCGTTGTCTCTTCCGGAAACAGAGTTGGCGATCATGATGTATAAAGTGCTCCATGGCTGAGGAATGTTCTTCAAATCGACTGAAGAATGTTTGGTAATGATTCCTGCAGCTTCATCATAGCCAATATTGACTATGATATGTAGTGTAGCCTCTTCAATTGGAATAGGCACATACTTGAAAGCAGGTGGATAGGGGAGTAGAAGAATTGCTCGTAAATCGCAACTTGATGGCGGTGACTTGTTTATCATTGAGAGTCACTGTAACAGCATCTTGACCATCAATTTTCTTCATTGTGTGCCAGAACTGATGAATATAAATTTCTGGTACAGTTGCTGTGTTTGTGAGCATCTTGTTGTAGGGATGAGTCTTAAGAATATCCACTGCTATTCGGCAAGAGGATTCAGAGCAGGTGAAGTTATCAAAATCAACTCTAAGGTTGTTCTTGCCAAGCTTCATACTATAACCAGTTGGGAAGATGTCTTCCATTGTGAGCTCATTTGGTGCGTTAACATTTTCCATGGTGATGTCCATATCGTGATAAATTTGAAGATTATAACACGGATATGAAGAATGATTTGTGAGCGTGGATGATGGTGGTTGTGGTATTAAATGTTTGAAATAAATGTAAGTGAAATTAGGTGGGAGGTTTTTGTAAAAAATAAACATAAACTTTTGACAATTTTGGCCCCTCCACCTCAACCATTTTCATCCATAGCCCATAACTTCCATTTTGGTTAAGTACGAAGTGTAAGTTTGGAAAGAAACTTAACGACACTCCCCCTCGACTTTTAGAAATAGAGAAATTTTACAAATTTAAGTCCGAGGAGTGTTAAGAAACAAGAAACGTATCCACCATTATCAAAGATACAATCAATACAGGGTAACATGCATGTAAAAGGTTTTATGAAACATAAAATATGTACTTTATCCCCCTCAACACTTGACCGTAAAAATGTTTGAAAGAGTGAAGTGTTGACGGAAGATTTGTACTTGCCATGTTGAAAGAAATTTAGATAGAAGAATATTTTTGTATTTTATAAATTTTATATTTTTGTATTTTGTTTTTGATAAAATATTTACAAAAGAGGTTTTGGTGTTTGACTGGTTTTAAGAATGTGTCAAAAGTTCGTCCAGTTCTTCTGGAGTCAAACACCTCATACCAATCCGTGGACCAACTCAAAACCTAGCAGAGCTAAGGCTTTGGTGAGAAGGTCCGCCATTGATATTCAAGTACCCACAAAATATAATTCAACGGTACCCTTTTCCACATGCTCCTTTATGAAATGATAGCGAAGATCGATGTGCTTGGACTTCGAATGTTGGACGGAGTTGCACGAGATCGCAATAGCACTCGATTGTCACGCGACATCGGGATTCTGTCAAATACGTAACCATAGTCTTTGAGTTGTGTTCTCATCCAAATGACTTGAGCACAACATGCGACATGGCTACATATTCGCTTCGGTTGATGACAGCGATGTAAAATCCGCTTCTTCGATTGCCATGATACCGTTTATCACCAAGAAATTGTAGAGCACCGAAGTACTTTTCCGAGAATCTAAGCAACTGCGTGATCAGACCTGAAAAAGCTTTTAGTTCAAAAACAGATTCCTTCGGATACCAGATCCCCAAATTAATGGTTCCCTTTATGTATCGGAGGATTCTTTTAGCCTCAGAGAGGTGAGTTTCAGTTGGTCTCGACTGATAACGGGAGCAAAGATATACAACAAATAGAATGTCAGGTCTAGTGGCTGTTAGATACATGAGAGATCCAATAATACTTCGGTATTTGGTAGGGTCAATTAATTTCCCATGGAAATCAGCGTCCAGTTTCTTGGTATGTGCCATTGGTGTGGCATAGGTATCACAGCTTTGCATTCCATGTTTGTTTAAAATTTCAAGAGCATATTTGGACTGACTAAGGAAAATACCACGGGGTGATTGATCAACTTGTAGTCCTAGAAAGAATGTAAGTTCACCCATCATGGACATTTCAAAATGTTTTTTCATAAGATTTGAAAATTCGTTCGAGTACTTTTTATGTGTTGACCCAAAAATGATGTCATCCACATAGATTTGAATGATTAAAATGTGAGCCCTGTGATATTGAATGAAAAGTGTTGGGTCGACCGATCCTTTAGTGAAACTATTGGCAATGAGAAAAAAATATAACCTATCATACGACGCCCGAGGAGCTTGTTTGAGACCGTAAAGAGCCTTTTTCAGTTTGAAGACGTGATTCGGGAACTTTGGATCAACAAATCCTTAGGTGACTAACATAAACCGTTTCCTTCAGTTGACCATTCGAAAGGCGATTTTGACATCCATCGATAGACCGTGATGTTCATGTGAGCCGCGAATGCCGAGAAAAATCCGTGACCTCAAGTCTAGCAACCGGTGCGAATGATTCCTCGAAGTCAATTCCCTCTTTTTGTCTATAACCCTTAGCCACCAGATGTGACTTATTTCTGATAATCGTACCCTCAGCATCTAACTTGTTTTTCCAAATCCATTTCAGACCAATGACTTAGACCCCTGTTGGTCTTTCAACCAATTCCCATACTTCAAGACGTTTAAACTGATTTAATTCTTCTTGCATGGATTCAATCCAGTTGTCGTAAGTCATTGCTTCTTTAATGTTTTTGGGTTCAGATTGACACATTGTTAAAGCATAAATGCAATGTTCTCCGCAGTCTGAAGGCGTTGTCTAGTTACGACTGGTTGATTCGGGTTTCCAATAATATTCACAAGAGGATGATCTTTAGTCCAACGATGTGTGGAGGGTTGATGTTGAAATACATTATGCAGATTGGGAGGATTCAAATGGCTTGTAGATGATTCCGCAACATCTGAAGAAGCAATTGCATTTGCAAAAGGGTTAAAGAATGCATTTGGATCATAATCTGCAGGTGTAGGTACTTCACGATTCAGAAGATCATCAGCTGGTTCAGCGTCATTGGATGCGGTTTGTTCGACTGTTGTTGTAGAGTCAATTGGAGGTGCTTCCTCAACAGTTGTTGTTGTTTCAGGTGTATCAGGGATTGGATTATTATCAGGTTGAGCAGCGGAAACATTTGATACATCTGGAGCACGTTGATCAATATCATCACTAAACAGAGGAGCAAATAGCTGTTCCATTTGACGTCGAGTAAGCTGTAAGCTTAGTTCAGCTGCTGATGGGGTTTGGGGGAAGTTTAGATGGTTATGTCCGGGTTCCAAGCTGTTTTTCTCAAAAGCCATTTCTGTAAGTTCATCGAAATTTGCATGAATCGTTTCCATAATCTGCCTTGTAGGATGATTCCAGATTCGGTATCCTTTAGAATTTTCACAGTATCCAACGAAGACTCCAATATCAGCTTTAGCCTTGAGCTTTCCAAAGTCATCACGATCATTATTCGGGTAACAGAGAGCACCAAATACATGAAAGTGTTTGAGATTCGGTTTATGGTTATGGATAAGCTCATAAGGTGTTTTGTTGTGGCATTTAGTGATCATAGAACGGTTCTGAGTGTAGCATGCAGTTGATACGGCTTCTGCCCACAAGTAATCTGGTAGTTTTATATTTATTAACATCGTTCTTGCAGCTTCCACTAATGTACGGTTTCGTCTTTCAACAACACCATTTTGTTCTGGTGTTCGTGCAATTGATGTTTGATGCTCAATTCCCACTTTCTCATAATATTCTGGGAGAGTCTGATTTACAAATTCAGCTCCTTTGTCTATTCTGATTCGTCTGACTATGTTCCAGAGCTGAACTTGAATTTTCGTGAGAAAGGCGATGATCATTAGTGGAGCTTGATCTTTACTTCGAAGAAAATAAAGCCAAGTCCATCTTGAGTAGTCATAAAAAATTACTAGAATGTAGCGTTTGCCATTGATCGTCTGCACACGCATCGGGACACACAAATCCATGTGAAGAAGATGAAGCACATGTTGTGAGCTGTGTTCCACCTTTGAAGGAAAGTGAGCACGAGTGCTTTTCCCTTGTTTACAAGCTGAGCATAGATGATCTTTAGAATACCGAAATCTTGGAAGACCTTCAACAAGTTTATAACGTGCAAGATTGGTTATGGTTTGAAAGTTTAAGTGTGAAAGACGGCGGTGCCATAACCAAGATTTTGTAGATGTTGCTTTAGACAGTAGACAGATGGGAGATGAAGCAATCATGTCTTGCATGGAGATTGTGTAAAGACTTGATGTGCGAGTTCCAGACATAAGATCGTTTCCTTGTAGATCACGAATGAAACAAGTTTTCTCCCTAAAAGCAACTTCCAAATCTCCATCACAGAATTGACCGACTGAGAAGAGATTGTGACCGAGACCTTCCACATAATAAACCCTGCTAATTTTGATGTTTCCATTGATGTAATCTCCGTAGCCCATGATAGCTGCGAAGTGATCATTCCCGAACCTGACAGTGCCAATGAACTTTGAAACAAAGTTTGATAACAGTTTGAGATTGCCTGTCATGTGCCGGGAACATCTGCTATCAACAATCCAGAGGATGATCTGTATCACCTGCATTACACACAGAAGACACAGGTGGAATAGAAGTAGAGGTGGAACCCGAAGAGTTAGAGGGTTCCGTTACAGTTACAGACGATACACACATGTTAATGATTTTGGAAATCCATTTAAATCCAAGTGTATTATGTAACCACTTCTGCCATCTCCAACTAGTCTTAGCTTTGGTCTTAGTGAATGCACTAGGTGATAAGTTCTTCCTAGGAGGTGAAGGGGGTTCAATGGGTACATCAATGATTAAGGCATGAGCACTAGAAGGCGGTTTACCTAGCACAAACTTAGAAGCATTAGTGGGCCTAGAGGTATTCCGTTTTCTATTGTTCCGCTTCTGAGATAAGAAAGTATTAGCAACACATTTATCATGACAATCAGAAAACATGCTTTTATGACAACTAACACATGATGCTTCAAACATAACATTCAAAGTACTTAAAGGTTCAACATTCGTTACATCACTTTTTCTATTACATTTATCTAACGCAATGTCTAAAGTGGGTGCAACTTGAGTCTTATTCAAAGTCCTAAGGGGTTCTTCTACTTCAGAGGTCTTTATTGTTCTTTTCTTACGTCGCAACTTCCTATTCTTCCTTGATGTGCTCTTAAGCTGTGAAGTGCTAGCATTGGGAAAAGAGGCAACTATTCCTGTTTCAGTGGAAGGAAGCACATTAGTATCTTGTGGTTTGTCATTAGGTGTTCTAGTGTCAATTTTAAACATTACAGGTGCAAGTCCATTAGTGTTACTAGACTTATCTTTTTCATACTTTCTTAGCTTTGCTTTCAACTCAACAATAGTGTTACATATTGGATTTCATAAACACATCATAACATATCAAATGGGGCGTATAGTTTAGAGGTTTTAGAGAGAGAAAGTAGGATGGGAGCCTTTCTAGAGAGAGAAAGTGAAAGAAAACATGGAAGGTTAGATTAGAATGAAAGGTCCAACCTTCTACCTTGGGAGGTAGAGGGTATTTATAGTTACATAATAAACGTCCTCCTTCGGACTGTGGATCAGGCATACAGTGGGTAAAGACCCGACCTTCCTCCATGGTGTTGCACTAAACTAAATAACTAGTAAATAACGTAATGTCTACGAGCTAACTTATGCTAGATTATATTTGGGATGACCGATACTTCACTATGGAATTTTCTAATTCCTAACAATCTCCCCCTAAGGGAGGTCACCCCATGTTTTACATTTCGAATCCTAGCATTCTATTTAATCTTCAGTCTTGAGCTCGTAGACTTCAATTCTTTAATTTCTGCATCTTTGTGGATTAGCAGTGACTCTTCATAGTCCGAGTGCGTTGTACTTTCAGCGGAGGTCTTTGAACTGATCCACATCTTGATGATCTTTGAGCTTTCTTTGAGATCATCAGCCACAGTAAATCTCTGGATCACCCTTTATTGTGTTGCCATCATGTGAAGTTGTGACTTTCGGACCGACATGCTCACACTTTCTGGATCATGACATCTTTCCATCAGAGTAGCGGAAGCTTTACTGGTTCATAATATTTGCAGCAGTGTAGCAAAAGCATAGTATAAAAATATCAGAACTAGGTTATGTAGATATGCACCAGTCATGATTTCTTCAATTAAGTGTGGATGCTGTGAGCATGCGGCTTTGGATTGACTCCTCAATTCTGATAAGCTGCAATCGTCGGGGTGTACCTGCATACGACAGTTAGTAATAAAGCGCATTAAAGTGTCTTTGATCACTTTCTTTGAATTGAGGTACACGGCCCACGGTTCCCCGTTGATCAGTACAAGTACTGCATGTGATCAGGTATAATTTCGAAGAATCTCCTTGACAGGGTTTCACAGCTGTTCTAGCCGTTCTCAAACCAGAACGTCTCAAAGAAGACAACACGGAGTGAGTGAACCAGCAAATTGAGATTTACTGACTGATAGAAAATGATTTGAAAACAATCGAGTATTGCTTAGAAAAAGAGTTTTTCAATAAGACGAAGGTTTAGAAGAAGAAATCAATTTTCAATCATAAATACCCTTTTATTTTTAAAACATAATACACAGTTGAAGTGCTAGAGAAAAGAGTTTTTGAGCACAACGACCAGTTTTTCAAAGGTATCCGTCAATCCTTTTCCTGGACCAAGGTTGATTCAAGATTGAATCTCCCCATCATTTCTATCCAGTTCTCACAAGCTTGATCTTTAGAAAAGATCTCACATGTCTCCCACCAAGAGCTTGTTTGATGTTGGCTCTAGAAGGATTTCCATCTTCATCGTGAAAATTTTCATATCACTCGGATGATCTGGCAATACCACAAGGATAATGCGTAGGACTCTAAATATATACTTACTTTCCACATTGTGTGAAACAGCAAGTCTTCCTTAATTTTGTGTCCTAATGAGATATTGTGGATGATCTCTTGGCTCTAGACTCAATTAGTGCACTTTTGGTTCCTATGCCGGAGACTAGGGAGAGGGTCTCCTTCTTCAATATCAACAATCTCTAAGAGAAAGTCGATAGATTATGTCGGTTCCTCGTGAGAATGAAACAAGCCCTTTTAAGAGGAACTTGAGTGGCTTGGGAAGTTTAGTGCAGTGCATCACTGGGTCCATGATGTCTTGTCTTCAATACCAGTGTTACCTTAGTAACCACCAGTAGCATATGAATTGAACCCGGTTTCTGCTCTAAGGTTGAATTATTAGAGGGCTATTTCATTTCACCATTTTCATATTCATTTCTTTTTCATTCTTCAACCCCTTCAGTGCTTACCGAGACTTCATAACTAGAACCTTGTTGGGTTTATTCCAGTACTAGCTCTGTCTCAGTCCGCACTCTTCCCATTTCACATTTTTCTCCTTTTTTCATCATACCTAAGGACTCTACACTATCTAGTAGATTGTCCCTGGGTAGATCCCTCCGGCTCTGGCGGGATCGTGGGAACGAATACCTAACCTAACCATCCTTATAACACCATGCATAAAGTAAATTGGTCGGTCTTTTGGTATTGTTCATTCCTTCTCAAAACCAATTGAAAAATCATTTGAAAAAACAATCAAGGTACTTGTGATACGAGATCAAAGCATTTTGTACCTTAATAGTTTTGATCATTTAGAAATGCTCCCCCTCAACATGTGCATATGATCTTGAAATTGTTTAGCACATGGTGGTAGAGTACTTTGAAATATTTCTTTGATCACAATTTCTTATGAAAAAGCCATTTGATTTTCTTTGGTAAATTCTCCCCCTCAATATGTGCGTAGGATATTTGAAATCATTTTATCACATAGAGGAAAGAGTTCATTGAAGTACTTTTCACGATTGCCAATATAAACAATTCGCTCCCCCTCAATATGTGCCTCGAGGTTTGAAAGAGTTTAGCACATATTAGAGAGAGCCAGCACATTGAATCATATCGATCATCATTTATCAAATTTCATTATTAAATCACAAATTCTCCCCCGATCAAAAATATCAAGCCCTTTGAGATTTTGGATTCCAAGTGATTTAATAAGGTTTATAAAACATAGGAGAATATGTGGCCAGGTTTAAATACTCATCTTGTTTTTAGATAAATCCTCCTCCTCAACATGTGCATTGTGTATTTGAAATCGTTTTGGCACATGGAGGCAGGAGTACCTTTGAAGGACTAAAACCAATTCCATTAAAACAGATTTGAGATTTAAATCACGATCTCTCCCCCGATCAAAAATTTCAAACCAATTGAGATTTTGGATCCCGATTGATTTAAATCATTTAGAAAAATTTGGGGAAAGACGTGGCAAGATTTAATTATGAAAAATGATCGAAATGGACCAATTTAAGACATTAAAGATTGTTAGTGTCAGGTATGATTGTTTTAAGAGATCTATAAGTAAAATAAAACAATTTCACAATCAAACAAGAACAGAAAAAGTTTTATTTTGAAAGATCTTGATTCTAAAGAAAATCATACCATGACATAACATTAAATCTTTAAATCACCACATATTTTTGTACAAACGGACTTGATAGATGAAATATCGTTTGAAAATATTTAATTTGAAATCACTCTCCCCCTCAATCCATGACATTAGTCGTTGATTGAGTGACTTAGTTTACAAATGAAGTCCGGTAGATTTCTAAAATTTGAGTACAATTTATTTTCAAAAACAATATTTTTCCATTTTCAAAACAATATTATTCAAAAATTGTTAAAAATGGTATCCTGCACAAAGATAAGTTAGGTGGTTGAGCCGCGTTTGTTGTTGTTGCTGGAGGTTTGGAAGAAAACCATCTGCTGAAGCAGTGAGATTTCTTAAGTTGCATTTTTTTATGCCAACTGAGGTCAAATTAAGCTCCGTTTCTTCATTTGCTGATGAAGAAAACCATCTGCTGATGCAGTGAGACCTCTTACGTTGCATTTCATGCCAACTCTCCATAGAAGTCCAATTAAGCTTCGTTTCTTCATTTGTCAAGCCAAGATATAGTTACCCTTTCCTTTCGGCATCCAATCATCTTCAATTGTGGGATCCGGATCGGGAACATTCTTATATACCAATATACCTGCATACGTTAGTGGACACAAACAGATATATGGTGGTCGACATCACCCAAACAGCAATCGACTAATAACAGTCAATTCAACATATCAATCAGATCATATAATGCATGGGATTTATGTGTTCATCAAACTCTAATCATCTAATCCTAACACTCATATCCTAAATTCCTAGTCCTTCGACACAGGAAAATATCCTTTTTAGTTAAGCACGTAGGATAATTAAGAAATTCCGTTAGATGATATAAATTTGAAAACCTTCTCCCCCTCAATCAATGACTTATTTTTCTGAAAAGGTTAAAGCGCTGAAGTCATTGATTGAGTTTTCAATTTTATAAAAACACTGAATCAGATTGTTTTTAAAGCAACTCATTTTCCACCATTTTGTTAAAACAAATATTTTTCTGAAGAATTTTAGAAAGAAAAATATTTGAGTAGGAACAGCAGTCCTTCGACATGCTTTCCTCATTTTGTTTTAGGATAAGTGCACGAAATATTTGAAAATTGGTTTAGCGTAGCACTTTCCTTTCTTTGAAGAACGGGTTGCTATCTGAAATAATAGCAAGCCATAGTATTAAGCACGGGTTACAGTCTGAAGTAACTGTAAGCCATAGTTTTGTGACATGTTTAGAAAATAAATATTTACACCTCCTGCTCGAACTTCATCTATGGTCTCGTGCCATTATTGAATGACATTTCTAAGACCGCATATGTTATCGATACCAGAAGACATGTCTTGAGAAAACATATTTTTTGGTATTTTTCAATTTTCTGATTTTTATGGGCTTTTGTTGATTTTATATTTTTCTATTTTGTTTTTGTTGATTTTATGTTTTTGTATTTTGCTTTTTGAAAATTATATACAAAGATAGAGAAATAGTTTAAGAAGATGATGATACGAGTACCGAGATAAGGAAATCGTTCAGCACTTTGAAGAAGATAGAAGTCATCATCTTTTAAACTTTCACCACCAAAGCTTTCGAGGCTCTTGAATCGTCGATAGAACTTGAGCCTTCTGATAATGAGACTTTGGTAGCTTCCCCCCAAACCGACAAACTATAAAGACCATTTCCCCAAGAAGTAGAAATGAATAAGAACGGTCTCATTGAATGAAGCTTAGCACCCCGAAGAATCATGAGAACAGCGAAGTAACAAGTTGAAACATTGATCGTCTCAGTGGTTATCAAATCCGGAATAACTGATTAAGTTCGATCACATGAACCTGTTGTGCGTCCCCGATGTACACGTTACTCTTCGAGATTGACCAGTTGTCTATTCAGGGGGAACAATATATCAACATCTTCATTTTACCAGGTGCATTCCAGTTATCTTTCATATAACCAATCAGCCCATAATGTACACAAGTACCCAACCAGAGTAGAGACAACGACATCACAGTAACTGGTTGAATCACTGATCTTCTCTGCGGATATCAACTCCGGAATAACTGATTAAGCTCGATCATGTGAACATGTTGTGCGTCCCTGATGTACACATATCTCTCCCCTGATGGTTGCGATCTCATCGAAATCATCATTACATTGTGTACATGAAGCAATAACTGGAAGCACTACCATAAACCATATAGAAGATGTCGATAAGCAATATCATCTCACGCTCCAAATATTCTTCTCACATTTCTTCCAACTGAATGCTGAAGTAACACATACCAAAAGTCTCCAGAGACCATTTCCCCCAAATAGTTGGAATAATACATCCTTCCCCCAAATAGTTGGAATAATATATCCTTCCCCCAAATAGTTGGAATAATACACCAAAGGCTACGAGTTAAACAATGAGTTTCTCTACGGTTATGACCATTGTCTTTCCGGGATAACTTCAATCAGGTAGAAGTGTTAAGTTCATCATGTGTACTCGTTGTGCTTTTAGATATATGTCTCCTTCCCCCTTGCTGGTTTTGATACCTCAGAATCAGCAAAACATAATATACCCATAAACTTGAAATCTTGTGAGAAGAACTCAAATAGCCCAAATGAATCCTGTGAGAATCAACTGCTACCGAAACTCTCTCTGACTATCTTTATCAATCCATATGCAGAAAATTTGAAGTGACCACTGTTGAAGAAAACCCAATATACCAAACTTGAAACTGAAGTCGAATTCCCCGCTTTTGTATCTTAAGCTTGCACTTAATGATAGAAGAACAGTGTCGAGAATGTATGCTTCAAGCAAATATCTAAGTACTCACTACTCAAACAAAGTATGAGACATTAACACCTCTTGAGATTATCCACATCATCATCTGCATGTGACACTGAGTAAAACAACGTAACTCCTAATAGTGATAGTTAACCAGGTCTTCAACCAACCACCCCGACTGCTGCTAACTAGATAAACCAAGTCTTCAACTCAAAATCTTAAGCCCGAGCAAGTTATCAAATAAGAACACGCCTTTGTTAAAAGTCAACTTCAATCTCAAATAAGTGATACATGATTAACTCTGAAGTCATCAACTTGTGTCAAATGCCCAACACGTGAAAACAACATACAATCGGATGTACATTGACCCACTGAATGAGCCAGAATAAATGATTCCTCAACATCAATGCATTCTTCCTAAAAGTATACATGTAGAGACTGATCTGGAAGATACACCAATAACTTCGAGCGGATGAGGTAGTCATTTTCCTTGAGGTTCATGTGGTTGATTTATAGCGTGCACGTTGAGAGGAACAATAATCCGTGAAGATTTGGCAAAGGAATACCAAAGAGCGGATCATTATTCATGAGTACAACTGCAATATTATGATAGTCATTATCAACGCCTTGAGGAATAACTGGAGATTGGGGTTCTTGAGTAGTTTGATAAGTACTTCTTAGATGATCAACATTCGCTAGCGGTTGGAAATACTCATCAAACATATCTTTAAACAATGAATCCCAAAAAATAAATCCCATTTATCCTTATTGAGTGAAACATTAGGCGGTGGAGGAGAGTCATCAAACATTAAGTCGTATGACCATTATTCAAACATCCATCATCATATAGTATATTCACTCTTCTGCCCCTCAAAAATTGCATCCGAAGTTGATGACGTAGATCCACTTGATGACTGAATGAGCATGGGAGAAACAGGAAGCTTGTTGATGAAGAATGTCGATGAGAATGGTCATAAACATGAAGATTTCTCTTCTTCTAAAGATAAAGCGCACTGAAGCGTACACCTTTCTTTTCTTTGAGGAACGGGGCCTGAAGTGTTATCTGCAGACGCCATAATGTTGAAGTACGAGGCCTGAACTGATGTGAACAGACGTCATAGCCGAATGAATATCAAGATTGAGTTACTTGAACCCGTGAGTTATGAGATATCAATCCATTTGTAATCCATACTTTAAGCCAGTCCATGTATTGAAGGATCGAAGTATCTGCAACTGAGTAAGGACTACCTGCACTAATATTACAAACTTGATTGCATATATTTTGGTTAGTGACATCAGTATCCAAACCCTTTGGGGTTTCACGGTCAACTTTGAGATTTCCATTGGTAAACATCTTTCCTGTAGGTATCCACCTAAGTCCAGCATCCTTAAAAATTCTACCAGATGGTATCCACTTATGGCAAGGTCTAGGATTGTTAGGCTTCTTATGCATAGTGGAAGACTTATCCTTATTCCTAGTTTCCAAAGATTTAGCAGTTGGTAACCATCTAGGCGAGGCTTTTGGTTTCATTTGCTTCATATGCACTGTGGATGACTTAGTGTAAATCCTAGACTTAACAGGTTGTACCATTGCATGAGCATTTACTTTCTTCAGGGATTTTGTGAAACATTTATCATGATTAGCATTAAAGATACATTTCAGACTCTTTGAGCAAACAGCTTGTTTGGATTCAGAAATAGATCTAGATTTCTTAGAGTGATCTGCTATGGGAATAGCTTTAATCAAAACGCAACTACTCTTAGATATAAGCCAATCCGTAGTCTTTAGATTAGTGTTCCTAGGTAATGGTTTAGAACTACTAGCAGTGCCTTGAAATCTCGATGAATTCATCATCCTAGGTCTTGCACCTAAAATTCCGTCTTTGCAATTTTGTGCCTTCTTTCTAGCCATTTCTAGATAAGAGTTCTTATACAAGTCATTCATGTCAATTTTCCTAGGCAAGTGAGGTGAAATGACTGGTTTTGTCAAAACTTGTTTCACATCAACTTGGGAGGCAAACCGCGTTTTTGAAAATTTTTGTCGTTCAGATCTAAATGCATTCAGTTGTCTAATAACTGGTTTCCCCAAGTTTGATGGTTTTGAAAACTTAGTGTTCACACTATTCCCTGTTGTTTTTCTGAGCTCATTTTTTAAAGCAACAATAGCAAAACTCTTTTCCTGAAGTTGAGCTTTGAGATCATAAATTTTTGTTATCAAAGAGTTTGTTTGTTCTATTGACTTAGTTCTAGCTTCTTTTGACAGAGTCACTTAGTTCTATGTGATGCTTTCTCAAAGACTCATTTTCCTTTAGTAATTTGGCCACACAAACCGCTAATTCATCATTTCTCATTTGAATATCATCAATAGCATTAACATCAGAATTACTTGTAACCAAATTACTTTTCACATGCATACCAGAAATATGTTTCTTCAAATTGTTGATGGTTGAGTCTTTGTCTTGAAGCTGAGCTTTCAAAGTGTTCATTTCAAAAAGTTCACGGAATTCAGGAAGTTCTGAATTTTTACATGGTTTGTTAATTTGGAAACTTTCTTCTTTACTTTGTATCGCAATTTCAAGTGAAATGCAATGTTTTTCAAGATTTGAGAATTTGTTTGAAAGTTCATCAAAAGCCTTTTTATCAACCATATTGTTTTTTTGAAACACTTAATCTCAGACTCAGCCTCAGTTATAGGACATTTATCAGAGTCATGTTCAGCATCATGATCAGTTTGTTTAAGTACTTTAGCAGATGTACTATATTGAACAATAAAGGGTACCTCATTACATGACACCTGTTCAATTTCTGGTCGAATATCTGCATCCACATCATGTGTAACAAGAGTCACTGAACCGCTGGCTGTGTCAAGCTTATCTATTTCTGAGCTTCTGTATTCAGTTTCAACTGATCCATCATCTGATGCCTTACTGGTCTCAACACTACAATCTATTGATTGTACCCGACATTTATTCACCTTTCTGATCACAGCATCCACTTCTTGTGTGCCAGGAGTTACTGAGCAGCTGGTTACATCATTCTTAGTTGTTTCTGATATTCTGCATTCAGCAACACCCGACCTTTCTGATACATTACCTGACTTATCACAAATATCTCTCAACTGTACCCGACTCTCATCTACTTTTTCATCTTTCTGAGTAACTTCCTCAATATACTTCTCCACATTATCCATGAGATGGATAAGTGTCTCTGTGAACACGCTAATTTCCATTCCAGTGTGTCTCGTGAAGGACATTTCAGTCATGTCTTGATCATAATCTGATGTGAATTCCCTTCTAATGAATGACTGAAGGTGTTTGTAGATCACTTGAAGTGCAGCACTAGAACTATCCTTATAAACCTTCTCTTTGTCAAGTTGTAGCTCCAATTGCTCTAGGTTTAACAGCAAAGTTTCTGTTAATGTGGATAAGTCCTGACGGAAGAGGGCAATACATGTTCATTCCATTGATGTGGGTAGAAGTAACATGAGGTGAGAGTGAAGTTGTTGATAAGGTTCAATGCTGCTTTCCTTTTGCATGGCATTCTATCTCCTGAACAGGTGCAAATCTTTCTCATTGGACTCGGAGCATGAAGAACTCAAATCATCATTGATTGATTCCATCATCTGTAACCGTTCAGTATAGCTAATATTCTCATGGTTGTCTACAGCATCATACAGTTTGAGTACTTCTGAAATCACTGAATCAGGAGTGTAAGACATGATGTTGATGAATCCACGGGATTTTACAAGTCTATGATTTAAACCGAGAAATAGAATCTTTCGCGGGATTTTACTAAAATCAAGACCAAACCGTTAAGCAATGACCAATGGAACGTGTTAAGATGACTGATGGATTGTCACAATGGTAGAAAATTGTGTGTTAGGACTTATGATTGTTTGTAGGATTAATAGAGATGTTGTTTGGTTGTGATCAGGGTAGGTTGTTGCACGAATTTACGGAGAAATTTAGGTCTAAAAACACAAAAACCTCAATAACTTCTGTTCGGAGCGGATTTAGGCCTCTAAGGTTGACCCAAATCAACTTTAGTTTATTCGGGGTGCCATTCTCCTTGTTCTCACGGTCGTTTTGATGGGTAGAACGCTGAAAACGGAGTTACGGTTCAAAAGTTATGGTCGTTTGAAGTTTTGTCGGGAAAAGTCAACAAGTCGCTAGTAAGACAAGTCGCTAGAGTCACCAAGTCGCTAAGTAACAACTCGCTAAAGGCTCAAGTCGCTGTGGATCAAGTCGCTATAAACGAAGTCGCTAAAACACAAGTCGCTAAAGCACCAAGTCGCTACACAGTCAAGTCGCTAAAGAGCAACTCGCTAAGGTTCAAGTTGCTAAGAATACTAAGTACAAGTCGCTAACAAAATTGAAAGTAAGTCGCTAACTTCACCAAGTCGTTAGCCGTAGTGGAGAATCCACTAAGTTGTACTGTTTGTCGGCTTGTCTCAATAGACAAGTCGCTAGGACCAAATCGCTAACAATTAACACTACAACTCGCTACCTTTTACTGAAGCAAGTCGCTACGATGAAAAACACTACAAGAACCAAGTCGCTAGCAAGAAAAACTTCAAAAACACACTTTTCAATCCAAAACAAGCTCAACCACAGTGATTCAAGCTTACCAAATCAAAACCCAAGCACTTACAATGGTTCTAAACACAAAAGTACACCCAAAATTCAAACTTTAACACTAGAAATGATCCAAATGATGCAAAAACCACTAAACTTTTTCAAACTCAAAAACCATCTAAAACCACTAGAAATCCAAGGATATGTAAGAGAGATGATCAAACCATGGCTCTTGATACCAATTGATACATATTGGATTTCATAAACACATCATAACATATCAAATGGGGTGTATAGTTTAGAGGTTTTAGAGAGAGAAAGTAGGATGTGAGCCTTTCTAGAGAGAGAAAGTGAAAGAAAACATGGAAGGTTAGATTAGAATGAAAGGTCTAACCCTATACCTTGGGAGGTAGAGGGTATTTATAGTTACATAATAAACGTCCTCCTTCGGACTGTGGATCAGGCATACAGTGGGTAAAGACCCGACCTTCCTCCACGGTGCTGCACTAAACTAAATAACTAACTAAATAACTAGTAAATAACGTAATGTCTACGAGCTAACTTATGCTAGATTATATTTGGGGTGACCGATACTTCACTATGGAGTTTTCTAATTCCTAACAAATAGGGTGCAACAAATCTTGATTTTCAGAGCGAATGTTTGCATTAACATGTAAAACATCTTTAGTGTGTGCAAGATAATTATCAAGTTCTTGTGATGCTTTTTCACGAGTCTGTTTGAGCAAATCAAATATGACACCATATTCTATTTTGACTTTGGCTATTTCTTGTTCATATTTTGAAATTTGACATTTTAAAGACACGTTTTCATCATCCAGATGTTCTATTTTTGGATCAACGGATTTTGAACGTAACTGGTTGATTTTGTTTTGCAAAGCAAGTTCTTGATTTTGGCACCATTGAAGACGACGTTTTGAATTTGAAGTTCGTTGATCAAACGCTCATTTTCAATTTTCAAAGATTTGATTTGATGCACATTATCGATATTCTCAACATTTTCAACAAAATCAACAGAATCAACAGCAATATAATCGAATGCATATGCAACAGAATGAAGTAACACAACATTTATGGTATCAGCACAAATAACATCTTCCAAGAGTCGATCAACATGATTTTGAAACATTTTCTTTTTACGTTTAGTATTTGAAATCGTTGTTTCAGTTTCCTCAAAAACTTTTTTCATAAGACCTATCTCCTTTTGAAGATCCCGTTCCCAATATATTGCACACATTTTAAGATTTCGGACATGTGGTAAAAGCCCTTTCTGAAAAATATCCCTTTGTTGTCGCGCAAATGGCGATTGAAAATGTTCAGCTTTGATTTCAGAATTAACTTCAATTGCATGTTCCAAAAGTTTTATGTCAGACATAAAAGTGGCAAAATATTTGAGAACTTGACATTGTTCAGCTAATGGCTTTATTTCACTAAATGAAGGTAAAGGACCATTAATTTGTGCAACATTGGATATGGGACCATCATTGGAAGAGGACTCAGAAGTTGGTGTGATAACCCAAGGTGTGTTAGAATTATCCTGTTGTGTGACAAAAGTTATGGCTTTTGAATAGTTAAAAGGTTTTTTATAAACAACATTGTCCAATTTTAACCGACTCTAGTCTTCTGCATCTAGTTCCTCCATACGATTATATTCAACAACACTCATAATGGAGTCATCAATTCTATGTTCTGCACTGTAAACTTGAGGATTTGGTTTGAATACTCTATGTGAAAATTTTGGTTTGTAATCAGCAAGATTCGGTCCATATCCATTTGGATTTGGTTTAAAAGTAAACTTTTGAATAGTTGTGATTGACTCACCATGTTTGTAAACAACATTTCGAAACTCTTTGATTTTATTTTGTAAGTCGACAATTTCTTCAAGATAGTCATCTATTTGTTTCCTTGAATGCTTTTTTTACTCACAGAACTGTTTTTGACAAGTTAACAACTCAGACTTGGCTTTTTGAGTTTTCGAAGTGAGAGCATTAAGTACTTAATTTGTTGTTTATGAACATATTTCAGTTGTTCTATTTGAGACAACAGAGCATTCTTGGATGCAACTAGATCAGATATATGTTTTTCCAAAGATTTTTCATTTTTGTATGATTTAGCAATGAATATTATAGCATTCATTGTCCTTAGTCAACAGTGCAGTTTTCTCCTGTAATTTCTTATTGATATCTTGGCACTTTTCCATTCAAGATTTTTGGGTCTTAATTAAGTTGGTCATGAGCTCAAGATCTGGATGAGACACAGGTTCAACTTGTTCAACGTGAGTCACAACATGATCATTATGTAGATCCTCAAATATAACCACGGAGTCAACTTGATTATCAATATTAAACATAAGGTCATCTTGATCGTCAAATATAACTACAGGATCTATTTGATTATCATCGGAATGAGATGTAGACGGCTCATGTTGAACACTCTGATCCTCGTCGGATGCAGATGTTGGCGGAGATATTAGATCAGTAATGAATATAGTTTGATCCGGTACTTGAGACAAGCCGTCAGTGTCATACACTGGGCCTGTGTCACTCATGTGGAGTTCTTTCATGTTTGCCATTAACATAACTGCTGCATTAGCCTGCAAGTCCTCCATGTCATCATCAGAATCTGCATTTGCCATGAAGCTCTATTCCTTGTTGGTAAGAGTTTCACCAGCTTCATCCTTGAAAGCCAAGAGTAAAGCCTCTTTGTGATAAGCGCTACCTCTTGTCCTCAACTTTGGGCATGCATTAGCCCGATGACCCTTCTCATTACAGTTATAGTATCGGAGACCATTAATCCCAGTCTGAGCATTTCCCTGATCAACCACTTGAACCCTTTGTTGTTGTGGAGCACCCATGTTATTCCTTCCATTAGGATTAAATCCTTAACCACTACCCATCTAGCGAACATTACCACGATTCTGAACTTCAACACGTCCATTGTTAACAACAGCTTGATTCCGTGTGTTAGATGAGGTACCAATGCGATTGTTGGATTTGTTAGAATATCAACCGAAGGCTCTAGCAATCATGACAAACCCTTGTTGCAATGAATCGAAAGCTTCTGCATCCTCATTAGATTCACTCTAGAGTGCTTGATCATTGTTGTTGTTGTATGGAACCTATTGAGTTTCTTGGGATTGTTGTTGTGATGGATCATATGGTGTAATTTGAGCAGTTGGTTGCGAAGGATTTGTGAAGACAGTTTGTAAGGTCGGGAATTGAGGATAACATGCTTGAGCCCACAAAGCTAGAGTTTGATTATCCAGGAGTGAAGGCGAAGTAGGGACTCCACGGATGATCCTTTCTTTGTCAACTTCCTTTTGGTGGGGCTTCAAATAGTCATACAACAATCCGTATGTAGCATGATGAAGATTCTTCGCTTGACGGATGAAAATAACATACTTTTCCCAATCAGGACCAAGACTACTAAGGAACTTTGTGTTGACTGCAATTCTTGGCATAATGATATTATGTTTCTCCAAGTCATTGATGATGTCTGAGAATCAATGATGATATGGCTCTAATGTCTCACCTGGTTCAATCATGAAGTGTTCATATGCTAAGTAGATTTTGGATTCCATGTCTTCTTGATTGAGTTCTGTGCCTTCCATTAGAAGATGAATGTGCTCCCACATTGCTTTAGCAGTCTTCTGAGCATCAACACTACGAAGTATCGGATTGGGTAATCCCAAAAGGATATATTGCATTGCAAGTTCATCGGCTTCTAAGCGTAGAAGTTGGTCAGTAGTAAGTTGATCAATACCGACAACGTTGGTAATATCATCTCTTGGTGGAACAGCATTCGGATCTCCGGGTACAGTGAGAGTAGGCATCTGAAATGGACCTTCAAGAATGACCTTCTTTAAGAACTTACCATGTGGCTTCTTTAGATCGCAAAACCTAAAGAACCTTATCACCCATTGATCATAGTTTCCGGGAGTGAGCATTGGAGGTCTATCAAGTGATCCAGCTTCATGAATAGATTGTTGGTTACTTAAAGCTTCACACATCTTTGCAAACCAAGACGGTTCCTTTGGTGTAGTACCATGCATAGCATACTTGGCAGGATACTAAGTTTGAAAGTTTGTGTAGTGTTGTACTTGTTGACTAGGGTTTGGTGGAACCATTTGTGGTGGAAGAGGAATTGCTCCTTGTTGTTGAAATTGTTGCATTTGTTGTTGTGTTTGTGGAGGATATTGTTGTTAGAGTTGTTGTTGTTGTTGTTGTTGTTGAGGATACACATGAGGAAAGTAGCTAGAGTATGGTGGTTGAGACATCTTGAAACTTGTGTTGATGATGGATCTTTGTAGTCGAATGAAACAATGTTGATGAAGTAACCTTATGCGTAGAAACCAGCTTTGGCGTAGAGAGTACCTTATGCGTAAAATCCAACTTACGCGTAAAATAGAAAGTTACGCGTAGTGAAAGCTTAAGCGTAAACTTGAGAAAAACTTAGCTTAGGCGTAAACCAAAGACTTAGTAGTAGAATCCTTATGCGTAAGATTTGCTTATGCGTAAGACAAGCTTAGGCGTAAGAAAATGCTTAGGCAAAGAAAGATGCTACGCGTAAGTTTTGAAGCTTAGGCGTAAAACTAGGGTTTTGCCCAAAAATCCTTTACACTTATACCAGTGTAAAAGATATCCAAATTCGAAGTGTTTTCAGGCTTATCCAAGCAAGAAAACACTGAGTAAACCAACAGCACTGAAGATCAAATGATGAACTGCTTACGCGTAGACTGCTGCTTACGCGTAGACCTTGAGCTTACGAGTAAAACTAGGGTTTTGTTACGAGTAGAAAGTACCAACTATCACCAAAACTGATTTTTATGCCCAAAAGTGTTTAGAAACCTGATTTTATTGATGAAATAGCTTCAATATCACCAAAATAACAAGAAAGTTTGAAACTTGATGATCCAAAACCAAGAACACCCTTACGCGTATAAAAGTACACACGAACACAATCAAGCTTAAAAACAAATCTACACACGTAAAGTTTGAAACTTTGTGCAAAAAACTTAAACTTTAACACCCAATAAACCTTAAACCCCAAGAATCTTGAGTTTTTAAGTGTAAGAATTTAAGCTTTAAACGTATGAAAGGTTTAGAACATAAAACCCACGCGTATAGCCAAACAAATCCAAAAACAAATATGTTTCACCCAACTAGATGGCGAATGATACCACTGTTAGGTCACCATATTGTAACACAAGTATCAATATGTAAGAAATAGGTAAAGAAGTGAGCGGATGAACACAAGACACAAACTCACGTATGAATACAAAAGGTTATGCGGAGGATATAACTGAAATGTGAACAACCAACCTTCTAAGGAAGGTTTACAATACTATTTATAGGGAAAGGAACTAGGGCAACACACAAGTTCCCTTCCTTTCCTTATTGGGCTTGGGCCAAGGCTTATGGGCTTTCTACATAAGCTTTACCTTTAATACAAACATAAAAGCCTAATTAAGCAACCTATTACATGTTAATTACAAACACTTGAAATATAGTTTAGGAGTGAATCCAACAAAAGCTTTCTAGACCTTTGAAATTAATAATCTCTAAATTCCCGCTGCTTTTTAAGATAAGATTGATGAATCCGAGTTCAAATCCCGATTTAAATTTAAGAAAAAGCAAGTTTCGTACATTTATTCATAACATTTTATTTCACCAACATTTTTATTTTTCCATCACTTTTTTTCACTGTTTTTTTTGGACTTTTGAGTTGCGATTTATTTTTGCATCATTCAAGCACTTTTACGATACTTTCATTTTGCAATATTATTCCGATTTTAAGAAAGTATGCTTTTCCAAAAATTTAAATAAAAATTTGAACTCTAACTCTTTATCAAAATTGCTTAAAAATTTTATTGCATAACAAAACGATTTTTATGTTCCAAGGTTTGAAAACAACAGTATATTAGGTTCAATTGAGAGCTACTGGGAGAAAAAGCCATAGATTACTTATATAATCTTTAAAGAGAACCAACTACTCCACGCTTAGTATTTTCATTTGCACAACTCATAAAAACTTAGCCTAATTGTTAAGAGAGCAGCTAGATCAACACTCTAGCAGAGTCGGGATTCCCTTTGTTCTAACCTAATCAAGACTAAACTTGCATTAATACCGAAGCATTAACGCTTTATTTTTGTGCAAAGAACTTCTTTTTCATGCAAAATTTTTTTAAATTTTGGGTCAAAACGGGGGTACTAGGGACTAAATGGTACAAATGTGACAAAATTCGACAGAATTCCCCCCACACTTAGAATTGAATATTGCCCTCAATATTCAAAGTCTCGGCCGAAGCTGATACTATCGGACGGAAAAAGGTAATACCACTAATCAAGTGTGTGGATGAAATCTGTTATTTTACACAAAAAGGATTTACGAAAATATATCCCCAGATAAACGTTAGCAAAATTGATCGGATATTGGGCGGCTGAATTGAAAACAGGCGTATCAATCATCACGATCAAGGGGATTCTTGAAAACATGAGCAAACACAAAAGAGGCAAACACCGTGGAGGTTTCCCCCCACACTTAGTTGTTAGAAAATAGAAAGAAGTCAGAAACATGGGTGGACACCCATGAAATGCTACTATTTTTGTTAACCGAGTCGCTAGCTTGACTCGACCCCGAATTCATTGGTTCGTGGCGAAGGTTCGAAGATCCGGGACAACCATGGATGGTACGTCCCCTCCAAAATAATGCTTCAACCTATGTCCATTCACCTTGAAGTTTGGCCCGTCAGTTTGAGATAACTCGATGGTGCCATATGGAAAAACTTTGGCAACGGTGAATGGACCAGTCCAACGGGTCTTAAGCTTCCCCGAGAAGATTTTCAATCTAGAATTGAAAAGAAGGACTCGGTTACCGACGTTGAAAACGCGGTTCTTGATCTTTGAGTCATGGATCTTCTTTGTCTTTTCTTTGTAGATCAACGAGTTCTCGTAGGCTTGATCACGGAGTTCATTTAATTCATTGAGTTGAACTTTTCGGTGATCCCCCGCGGAATTGAGGTCAAAATTAACATGCTTCAAGGCCCAATAGGCTTTGTGCTCGAGTTCGATCGGAAGATGACACGCCTTTCCGTACACAAGTTTGTAAGGAGTATACCCGATGGGTGTTTTGTAAGCGGTACGGAAGGCCCAAAGTGCATCCTCAAGTTTGTCCGACCAAGAGACACGTTTTTCACCTACGGTCCTCTCTAAGATTCTTTTCAAACCACGATTCGAAACTTCCACTTGCCCACTAGTTTGTGGGTGATACGCGGTAGACAGACGGTGAGTGACACCGTACTTAAGCATCACTTTTGCGATTTGGTCATTGCAAAAGTGCGTACCGCGATCACTAATGATGGTATGGGGAGCTCCGAAACGGGCAAAAAGAGACTTTAGAAATTTCACAACTACTCGGGCGTCGTTGGCAGGGAGCGCTTTTGCTTCCACCCATTTGGACAAATAGTCGACCGCCACGAGTATATACTTGTTCCCTCGAGAAGACGGGAACGGCCCCACAAAGTCGATGCCCCACACGTCAAAGATCTCGCACACTTGAATGGCATTTTGAGGCATTTCATCTCGTTTTGAGATGTTGCAATGACGTTGACAAGCGTCGCAAGATTGAACTATGTCGTGGGCATCTTTGTAGATAGTGGGCCAATAGAAACCGAAGTCAAACACCATTTTGGCGGTGTAGTTTGGGCCATGATGTCCCCCCGTGGGTCCATTATGACAAGCCTTGAGAATTTCAGCGGCTTCTTGGCCATAAACACACCGTCGGATGACTTGATCCGCACAGATTTTGAACAAGTAGGGATCGTCCCAGAAATAATGCATAACATCTTTGAAAAAATTGTTCTTTTGTTGGGACGACATCCCGTTCAAAACAAAGTTACCCGTATGATAGTTTGCAAAGTCGGCAAACCATGGGGTACTCGAATCTCCACGATGAGATACCACATTAAGTGTCCCGAAAGGAAATGTTTCGTTTATTTCCTTTTTCTCGAGCACACCTTGATGAGGATTTTCAAGACGGGATAGATGATAAGCCGCTAGGTTCTCGGCTCCTTTTTTTATCACGGATGATGATATCAAATTTTTGTAAGAGGAGAACCCATCGGAGCAATCTCGACTTTGCATCTTGCTTAGCAAAAAGATATTTGAGAGCCGAGTGATTCGTATACACTATGCTTTTTGACAAGATCAAGTATGGCCGAAACTTTTAGAAAGCATACACCATGGCTAGTAATTCTTTCTCCATCGTATTGTAATGTGCTTGAGCTTCGGTCAAAGTTTTGCTAGCATAATGTATAGGCTGGAAGTGTTTTGATTTTCGTTGCCCCAAGACAGCACCTATGGCGAAATCACTTGCATCGCACATAAGTTCAAAAGGTAATTCCCAATCGGGGGCAACTATAATTGGTGCTTCCGTGAGCTTCTTCTTAAGAGTTTGAAAAGCTTCAATGCACTCACTAGAGAAGATGAAAGGAGTGTCTTTTTCAAGAAGTCGGGTCATAGGCCGGGATATTTTCGAGAAATATTGAATGAAACGACGATAGAATCCGGCATGACCAAGGAAACTTCTAACTCCTTTGACGGTTGTGGGAGGAGGTAATTTTACAATAACATCAACTTTAGCTTTATCAACCTCAATCCCGTTCTTAGAGATTTTATGGCCGAGGACAATTCCCTCTTTTACCATAAAGTGACATTTATCCCAATTTAGACAAAGATTTGTGTTTTCACAACGTTCAAGCATCTTGTCCAAATGGGAGAGACATGTTTGGAAAGAATCCCCAAAGACCGAAAAATCATCCATAAAGACTTCCATAGTCTTTTTGATCATGTCATGGAAAATTGCCATCATACACCTTTGGAACGTACCGGGAGCATTACACAAGCCGAAAGGCATGCGTCGGTAAGCAAATGTTCCATAAGGGCACGCGAATGTGGTCTTTTCTTGATCTTGTGGGTCAGTGGGTATTTGGAAGTAACCCGAGAAACCATCGAGAAAACAATAGTATTCGTTTCCCGCTAATCTCTCAAGCATTTGGTCCATGAAGGGTAAGGGAAAATGGTCTTTATGGGTGGCTTCATTTAACTTTCGATAGTCAATGCAAACACGCCATCCCGTAACCAATCGAGTAGGTATCAACTTGTTTTCATCATTTTCAACAACGGTTATTCCACCTTTTTTGGGCACACAATGAACGGGGCTCACCCAAGGACTATCCGAGATAGGGTAAATCAATCCGGCATCGAGAAGTTTTATGACTTCTTGTTTGATAACCTCGTGGATTTTAGGATTCACTCTTCTTTGTTGTTGAACCGCCGGTTTGAAGTCATCTTCCATGAGAATCTCGTGTGTACAAAATTCCGGGTTAATACCCTTGATGTCGGAAAGTTTCCAAGCGATGGCTTTCTTGTGTGACTTCAAAACTTTTATGATAGCGGCTTTTTCATCCTCACTCAAGTCCTTAGCGATTATGACGGGTAATTTATTGTCACCCTCCAAAAATGCGTACTCAAGATGAGGTGGTAAGTCCTTAAGCTCGACCTCGGGAGGATCATTTGATTTTTCGATGTTTTTGATTCCCTCAATATGAAGTTCTTGAGGAGGGAGTGACGAAGGATCATCATTGAGCATCTTCTCGATGAGAAGAATATCTCCCTCGATGTCAATATCGGCGCAATCAATTTCCGGTGAAACCGATTCACTCGATAAGTAAGCTTCAATCTCTTCCAAGATAAAGTCACTTCCCTCAAACGGAGTGAGCGGAGGGGAAGAGAGAGCAACGATGGGATCAATCGAAGTGGGATTGCCACTCGAGAATCCAAGAAGTTCTTGAGAATACTCCTCCGACACAATGTCAATGACATCAATTTTGTTGACGGAAGTGTCTTCATAATTGGGGGAGTATTTCGTAACTTGATCAAGATTGAAGGTAATGGCTTCCTTGTTTACCCTTAAAGTGATTTCCCCTTCATCGACATCGATCAATGCACGACTCGTTATTAAGAAGCACCTCCTAAGGATGAGGGGTACTCGAGGATCGGCATCAAATTCGACGACAACAAAGTCGGCGGGGAAATGAAATTCTCCTACTTTCACACAGACATCCTCGGCTATACCTAACGGAGGAGAATTTGTGCGGTCTGCAAGGTCGAGGATCATACATGTAAGTGTAAGCGGGGGTAACAAAAGCTTTTTCCACATGGAGTGTGGCATCAAGTTAATGCTCGTACCAAGATCGGCCAAGCAGAGCATTGAACTAATCCTTGAAAATCACACGAGATGAGGAACTTTCCGGGGTCTCCTAACTTCTCGGGAAGTTTTTTAAGGATAACCGCCAAACAATTCTCGTTCAAGGAAGTTTTTGCCAATTCAAAAATCTTTTCTTTGTTATTCAACAAATTTTTGATTGTTGGACCAAATTTGGGCATTAGAAGAAGAGCATCCGCGAAACTAATTTTTGATTGTTGGACCAAATCTTGAAATATTTGAATAAGCTTCTCCATTTGTTGGTTAGTTTTATCATGGAGCTTTTGGTCATTAAGCCTTGAAGGATAAGGAAGTGAAGGCTTAGGAATGTGTTAATACAAATAAGCCGTAAAAACGTTTATTTATATTTTACGATCTTCTAATGTTTTGTCGATAACAAACATAAAATCATTTTAACGAAACTAATAGAGTACGTAAATAGTTTGAGTTAATAGTTTTCTAACACACTTACGTTTTCACATAAAACACTAAAACAAGCCTAAGTGATTTTATGATTTAGATACATATGTACAACAACTAGTGTTTACATATTGGGTTAACATATACTTAAACTAAGTATACTAAAATGGGTAAAAAACATGTAAATACTAAAATGGGTAAAAACATGTAAATACTAAAATGGGTAATAAACTAGCAAATGGTATTGACCCATAACCCATGGTTTTATATATACCACTTAACCAAGTTCATTGTATCTAGAAAGAAAACCATGGATCAACCCATAACCCATGACCCATGACCTATAACCAAAAATACCCATGGGCAAAGAGGAGCGTTCCACGGATCCCTGGCTTTGTGCTAGCCGGATCCCAAGTGGAAGGGATCCGTAGGATCCGGGGAACAGTAGAGAATTTTCTCTATAAATAGAGAGCCATTTCTTCCTCTCTATGCATGACTTTACACACATACTTCCCTAAAGTATTCTAACCCTCTAACCTCAGATCTAAGTGATCTATGTAGTTTGTCTTTTGTTTTTGTGTGATCTTCTAGGTTCCTCTTAAAGGAGAGATCACCACTTCTTGAAGACGTGCAAGCTCAAGTCCATGAGTTGCCATGCTTCGTCATCATCAAGACTACTAAGGTTCTCTTGTTGATAGTTCTTCCTTTCTCCATAAATGTTGGGTTGAAGGCATTAGTGAAGAATGCCGAAAGTGTCAAGATGAAAGCATTAGTGAAAGGTGCTCATCATCCGTGTCAAAGCATTAGTGAATGATGCTAAAGGTGTCAAGACGAAGGCATTAGTGAAGGGTGCCAAGCGTTGTGTCAAAGGCATTAGTGAAGGATGCCAAAGAATCAAATCAAGTAGCATTTGTGAAGAAATGCCTAGGTCGTATAATCGATGAGGTGCATCGTTATACATATAAGTATTTGTTTATTTACAAGGATGGTGATATCCTTGATGGTGTTGTAACAAGGAGTAGATCTCCTTGAGATTAGGTGTTGTGTCGTGAAGGGTAGTAGTTCCTCCATAAGTAATGGAACTAGGTGCTTAGCCTAGTACCTAATAAAGGGTAGGCGACGTTGTGATAGGATTAGTTCTCCTAAGGTGTGAAAGAACTCGGTGGTTAGCCTAGCACCGTATAAAGGGTAGGCGACGTTGTGTTAGGTGTGGTTCGCCTTGGTGTGAAAGAACTCGGTATTTAGCTTTGTACCGGAAAAAGGTTAAGCGACGTTGTGAAGGCTTCTCCGCCACAAGGAGTTGGTGTAGTGCTTACGAACTCTCGAGTAGGTGACTCGGGGAGTGGAGTAGGGCAAGGAAGGTGTCCTTGTAGCCGAACCACTATAAATAACTTGTGACGTGGTGATGTGCTTCTTACTCTTTACGTTTCATTACACATTTATATATCTATCTATCAACGTCCAACATAAACAATCAAATAGATTGACATAAGTCGATCTAAATATTTAAAAGGAAGTTTTAAATTGGTAAAACTATTCAACCCCCCCTTCTAGTTTTCCACAGAATGGTTATCGGAATAACGGGTTCCGGAGTTGGAGGTAGGAAAACCGAAGGTTGGACGTATGCGGTACTTCGTGGGCTTGAGATATGCACCTTGGCCTTTGCAACCTCGGTTTCTCGTTCCACATCCCTCACCGGAGAAGGATTAGGCATCGAGGGTCCCTCATAAGATTTACCACTACGAGTAGCAATAGCATTCAACTCTCCCTTTGGGTTGGGAATGGTATTACTCGGAAGAGCTCCTGAAGTTGAAACTTGATTCTTTTGACTCGTGAGACTAGCAAACATGCTTTCAATCTTGCTTTGAGATTGATCAATCTTGTTACTAGTAGCTCTAAGCTCAGATGTGAAATCATTTTTCAAAGTGGTAATCTGATTTTGCATGGCCACCATCTTAGCCTCATTGTTCTTGATGTAGTTAGCAAGTTCAATGGAAGCTTGAGGAGATGGGGCTTGCACGTTTTGTTGCGGAGCTTGGAATCGGTTTTGATTATAATTTCCTTGATTTTGAAAACCTTGATTTTGAAAATTCCGATTCTGATTTTGATTTTGATTAAACTGATTATTTCTGTTTTGCACATTTTGGTTGTTCTGATTTTGATTGAACTCCGGTGGTCCAAGGTAATTGTTAGAACGATAGCTTAGAAGGTTACGGTCTCCTTGCGGTTGGTAAGAATTACCTCCCGAATTGTAGGAACCCGAAGCAGCATATACGTTCTCTTAAGTGTAGCCACCGGAGGCTGGACACTCGAAATAAGGGTGTGGACCACCACAAGTCTCACAACTCTTGTTCACGATATTCACTTGTTGATTATTATTCATTTGACTCATTTTAAGCACAGCGGCAGATATTTCTTCCATCTTTTTGGTGAGAGTGGTGTATTCTGAAGTTGGAAGAGTGGTGGATCTCGTTGACTAGCCTCTCTCGGCTGAGGAATCCCAATAATTATGGTGGGCAGTCATGTTTTCATTGAGATCATAGCACTCTTCGGGTCGCCTTTTCATAAAGGTACCACCTGCAGTAGCATTGATTGTGTCACGATGTCTCAATGTTAACCCGTTATAGAATGTATCTATTTGGGTGACAAGCAACATGTTGTGGTTCGGACATCGATCAATCGAAAGCTTATAGTGTTCCCATGCCTCAAATAAGGACTCATCGGGTTGCTGCCTAAAGTTACTGATTTCATTCCTTAGTTTCGTCACCATAGACGGTGGAAAGTATTTCACCAAGAATTTGGAGATCATTTCATCGAAACTATGGATTGAGTTCTTGGGAAGATGATCAAATCATGCGGTGGCATGAAGCGTTAAGGAATATGGGAAGAGGTATAAGCGAAGGGCGTCATCGGTGACCCTATTTTGCTTCATACTTTGGGTGACGGTGAGAAATTTGTCGAGATGCTTGTTGGCATCGTCACCCGGTACTCCGTGAAATTGGCAAAATCTTTGGATTTGTTGTATCATGTGATGCTTAAGTCCAAAGTCCGTGACTTCGATGTTATCCGGGGCAATTGGACCTCCCCGTCCATCCATCGTGGGTTGGCAAAGCTCCTCCATCGTTCGGAGATCGGGAGCTTGATTTTGTGGACCTGGTACTTGGACTTGAGGTCCGTTCCCTTGGTTTTGTGCCATGATGGGTTTTTCAATGGTACGTATCTCGGGTACGTTTGCTTGGTTATGGTTACGTCTACGAGCTTGCGAGCGAGTGCGCATGCACTTCCAAAAACAACACTTTCAATTAAAACAAGACCGAGGCAAAACACAGTGAACTTAAACCAATAAGCCCACGTGAAATGATCACTTCTATAAGTAAAACGCACAAAGGAGCGGAGAGACTATTAGGTCAGCGCGAAGCTTATTAAAAACCCGTCTCTTTTCAGCCGCAATTTAATGTCAGGCCGTCCTTATACCCCTCACACAGTTTGTTAAACCGATAGAAGTAAACCAAATCACGAGCGACACAAAGGCAAGTTTTAAATCTTTTGTTCGGGAACTTATAATGATAACACTCAAGTTGAGAAGTGTTATATTGATTGTGTGTTCTATTTTATTTAAAACAACAAGCAAATTTTTTTTGTATTTTTAATCTTTTACATATATATACAATGAAAAGAAAAATATTTTTGTATTTTTGTATTTTTCAAAAACAATAACTTCACGAGGAAGGTTCTTCAAGTCACTAATCGCAAAAACTTCACGATATTGTCGCAACACACCTCCTCGGCAGCGGCGCCAAAATTTGATTCGTTGTTTGTGAGTGTGGTGAAATAAACACAATATCAATATATCAAATTAACCGTAAAATCCGACAAATCAACCTTTTAGGAAAAGGGTTAACGTGCCAAATCTTACGGGTGTGATAAAAGTGATACCGGGAGAGTGATTTCCCGGGTCGTGTCCCAACGAGGTGTGAATGGTAGGATTCGTTGAGTTTTGTGATTTATAACTTGAATTGGTTTAACGATTTTTGGATTTGAATTACGTTTTCTACAAACTAATAAACGGGAAGGTAATTAAGGCAATGGGAACAAAGTAAATCACTAATTAACTACTACTAAGCCTAAGGAATGATAAAACAAAGCTAAACTAGGTCCTACGGTCCTAAAACTAAAAAAATGCAAAAACCAGGAACCACCCGAGCCATAAACGTAAAAGTTTTGCAATTTAAGGGCAACGGGTGTAAAAACAATTTTCCTACGTTCTAATCGACTAAAAATGATTTTAGAAAAAAGCCGGGAATTTTTCGACTTTAAAATTAATTACTACGAATTAAAAACATTTTTATCTAATTAAATTAAAAAAAATACTAAACTATTTTTGAAAAATCTGGAAAATTCACTAAAAGTACTTTAAATGTTAATGATTCTAGTAAAAATCTGAAACAGTGGGTTGTTATGGAAATAAGCTACCAAATAAGCTGAGAATGGCTTAAAACCCAAAACTGCAAAGCTAGTTAAGGAATTGATTGTGCAAAAAATGAATGAGACAAGTCCCAAGGGCAACTGGTAGTGAGGTGATGTTGTGAGGTGTTGGTGAGTGACTGTGGAGACCCAGGTTCGAATCCTGGCTCCACTTTTTGAAAACTTGATTTTTTTTTGAAAATCTTTTTTACAGCTTATTGCTGAGATCAACTACTAACTTTTTTGTGAAAACCTTTTTTATGAAAAGCTTGGAATAAGCAGTTATGACTGCTTATTCCCCTCAGATTTGTTACAGACCAAACAAACACCCTCTTAAAAACTGATAAGCTCAATTTAAGCACACAAACCAGTTGGAATGGGGGATTAAGCTATCATAAACTAAGTCTAACTACAATAAGCTAAGATCAGTCCTATGTAACTGAAAATAAGTGGGGAAAACAGATGGGTAAATAGATTTATACTAAGGGAGTCCTAAACTTCCAAAAAAATGGAAATAAGCTAATCTAAAGGGTACAATAAGCACTAAGAAGCTATAGGGAGCTATTCCTAAACTAACCTATCTAAAAAGCAACAAAAGAAACTAATTAAGCAAAATGAAAAACTAATAAGCACTGAATATTAAGAAGAGACCTCAGCTGCAATTGCAGTCCCAAAATAGCCTTGGACGTTCTGTTTTAGAGCTTATTATTAAGCTGTGGAGTGGCTTCCAAAGGCAGGAAAAGCTACAGAAGCAGAGTTAGCACAGTGGAGATACATAAAAAACCAAATGGGGTCAAGAATAAGTTGTTGAAAAGTAATGAGAATAGCAGCTATGGCTGCTGTTCTGAGTGGTATTAGTGAACTTAATTTTTCAAACCCAATTCCTACAAAACCTTTTCAAACCAAATTTAGACTTTGAAACTTGACTGATAAATTAAAAGGGAGTTTGACTTCAAAAGTCAAACGGGTAAAAACTATTTTTTGACCAAGAGAAAGATTAAACCAAACACCCCTTAAGACTGTTTCATAACTAGAACTAGAGTATTTTTTAGATGAAGACTGATTTGAGACTTTCTCACTACTGATTTAGAAATCAAAACTTTGCTAATGAGCATTAAAAACAAGAGTTATAAAGTAAAGAAAGATTGCTTTTTATTGATTAAAAAAAACATTACAATGGAAATAAAAACTGATTTTTCGACTAAAAAAAGGGGTGCCTTATAACAATGGCTACAAGTCCTATTTATACTAAATGAGTTGGTCTTCAGATCCTTTGACGTGTGTTTCTTCAGTGAGTGGAAAACAAGTTGAGGAAGCAGTTGTGCTTCTTTGATCATAATCTCCACCATCCAAATACTCTTAGAGAAACAACTTCGTGATCTTGGCCATTAGCTTCTTGAGCTCCAATGGGATGTTGTAGGATTGCCAAGGTGGATTGCCATCTTGTGAAGGAGCTTTGGCTTCTTTCTTGGGCATCTTCCAATGGTGAGAGTGATGGGGGAAGAGGTTAGTGGGTGATGACGAGGAAGTGAGTAGGATTCTTGGCGGGATAACTTGGATTATGGGATTGGATTTTTATCTTTTATTAGCGTTTTCTGGTTTTGGGAGGAAGGAGAAGAGTGAGAGGGGTTCATGCGGGGAAAATGGGTTAGGTTTAGTAAAAAGAAGTTTTTAAATAAAATGACATGAAAATGTATTATTTATTAATTTTTTATTTTTTTACTTTTAAAAATGAAAATTGGTTTTAAGAAAAAATGAATTTTTACAAAATGGATTTTCAGGCTTAAAACAAGATTTTTTTTGTATTTTTGTGTTTAAAAGGCTATTTGATCATTTGGGTGTCGGGAACGGGTAAAATGGAGTTTTTGGGTTCGGGTTAGGTTTTTAGTTGTTTCCCCCCTAATCACTCTCAAAACGTGTCTCGTGCTTCAGAAATGTAGAAAATCGCTTCCCGGCTACGTCTTGACTACACTTTTCCAGTTTCAGCTCGATTTTTCCCGTTTTCGCTTTGTTTTCA
This sequence comes from Chrysanthemum makinoi, assembly GCA_910596185.1. Classification (NCBI taxonomy): domain Eukaryota; kingdom Viridiplantae; phylum Streptophyta; class Magnoliopsida; order Asterales; family Asteraceae; genus Chrysanthemum; species Chrysanthemum makinoi. The sequence goes on along the minus strand of OU343217.1, from coordinate 251,089,942 downwards.
ATCCTTTTGTACTTGAAAGACACAAAACACACTCCGAGGATATTTTTAACATATTTTGATCGCATTTGGGTGTTTTTAGTCATTTTTGAGGTCTTAAGTGGGTAAAAACGATGAATGAATAAGCACTCATCATCCATCATAAGCTACACCAATTCGGGTGGTGATCACTTTCATGTCACCTCTCGGGTTAGGAATCGTGTTACTTAGAAGAGTACCGGAACCCGAGGGTTGAGAATAAGAGGTAGAAGGTTGGTTCGACTAAGAGTGACCAGCCAGCAGACTCCGCATTTCATTCATTTGCTTATTATTGTTAGAATCAATCTTATTGGTGTTAAACTCCATTTCCTTCTTGAATTCCATCCTCATGTTGTTGAGTTGAGTCTCGTGATTCGGAGCAACTTGATGAGGTGGTTGATAAGGTTGTTGAGGAGGTTGTTGATAAACTTGAGGTGGAGGAGCTTGGTAGTTTTGATTACCGTGATTGAGATTAGCTCCTCGGTTTTGATTGTAAGATTGATTTTGATAACGGTTTTGGTTTTGTTGTGGAACGGGTGCAAAACCGGGTGGTCCCATTTGGTTGGCACGGTATCCTTGATTCTGATGTTGAATCGGATTAGCAGAGGCTACGGTAGCATTTCGGATATCACCATATGTGGCTTGAAAATTATAGTATGGATGGACACCACCGCAAATAACACAGGTTTCGGTAACGGCTTTGACTCGCTCGGATTTCTGAATCTTAAATTCTCTCATCATAGAACTAATAGCATGAGTAAGCTCAGTCAGCCCACTCAACTCACTCCTCTGAACATAGTTGTCGTTGGTAGCGATCTTAGAAACAACCGGTTTGTTTCTAGACGAAAAAACTTTTGACTTGTTCTCAATAATCGTTCTAATATCGGCGGGCATACGACTCAAGATGTTACCACCGGCGGCCGCATTAAGCGAATCTTGGTATGTCGGAGTTAGAGCATTATAGAACGTATCAATCTGATGAAGATCGGTAAAACCATGATTTGGGCATTTTCGTAAAAGTTCCTTGAATCTATCCCATGCTTCTCCAAAACTTTCGTCAAATTTTTGTTGAAAATTTATGATTTGATTTCGTAACATTGTAATTTTTTATGGTGGAAAGAATTGATTCACAAACTTCTTAGAAAGATCTTCCCATGTTGTTATTGATTGAGGGGGTTCTTTTTCGAACCAAGTCCGGGCTGCCCCCTCAAGGGAAAATGGAAACAATCTCAACTTAATTGACTCATGAGAGACGCCCCGAAAGTTTATCGTAGAAGCTAGTTGATTAAACCAACGGAGGTGTGCGTGGGGCTCCTCTCTATCCAAACCACAAAAAGGTTTTGATGAAACCAATTGAATTAGATTAGTTTTGAGTTCGAAATTTTCGGTATCAATTGGTGGAACAACGATAGCATCACCGTAACCGTCAACGGGAGCTTGAAGTAACTCGGACTTTGTTCGAGTATCTGCCATGACGGGTTGTTCAATGATAGTACGTAACTCGGGTACGTCTATTCTACGATTTTGATTACGTCGTGACTTAGAACGAGTGCGCATGCACTAAAAATCAAAATCAAAATCAAAAAGAAAATGAAAATATAATTTGAAAAAGGAAAATCTTTTTGGTTTTTATATTTAGAAATTTTTTGAAAAACAATCATTTTGGTAACCGTCGCATCAACCGGTAGGTTCGATCCCAGGCAGCGGCGCCAAAAATTGATTTATCGGGAAACCAATTATAGAAGTATTGTAGTATTTGGGTAACTCAAATGTATTAGATTTGAGCACCGGGATCGTTCCAAGCGAGAGATGAATGAGATTTTCAACTCACGTCGCGTTATTCGGGATTTGAATGGGAAATAGGGAATTTTTAGGGATTTCTAAACTACGGGGCAAGGGATAATAAAGGGAAGCAATTAAGGGCACTAAATATATGATGCAAACAAGGAATTACAACTAATTATGCAAATTTTAAACTAATATACAAATTACGAATTAAATAAAACGCAAATAAAATGCAAACTAATCTAATATTAACCCCTAAAAGTGATCTAAAAATATTATACAGCTAAAAATTCAATTCAAAAGTTAATTAAAATTTATAACTAATTTTTATGATTTTTCTTGATTTTATTTGAATTAAAAACTAATTTTTAACTTTTACAAATAGATCTAAAATGCTAAAAATCATGAAAACTTATGGAAAAATTACAAAACTATTTTTCAAACATCTTAACTAACTAAAAATAATTTTTAAAACTCAATTTGTATTTTTCTGATTTTTTTTCTATTTTCTATGATTTTAAAACTATTTAAAACTAATAAAATTGCTATAAAATACTATTTAAACTAGAAAAAATGTGAAAAATTATTTTTTATGTCTTTTTTATTTTTTTTAAGATAAGAAAATTGAAATTATATTTTTTTGAGCTTTTTCTGATTTATTTGAGTTAAATGATATTAAAAAGTACTTAAAAACTGATTTAAATGCAGAAAAATAGCTAGAAGCTACAGAACATTATAAAAATTTCCAGAAAAGTCCTAAATATGATTAAGAATCTATGAAAAATATGAAATGCAATTAAAGAATGCAGGATAAGCTACCGAGATACAAACTGATAGGAATCAACTATGCTAAAATAAGCTAAGAGCAGAGATAAGCTACCAGATGATGCAAGAACATGTACTAAGCTAAAATAAACTTTTATCAACCTAATGCAACTAAATTTTACCACTTAATCATAAGCTACAAGTAATTATAAGATATAGGATTTCACAAACACATTAAACCACAATCCATATGGGGCGTACAAAATGTTTAGAGAGAGAAAGTTCTAGAGAGAGAAAGGGAAGAGAGTTGGGAACTATGTGAAACAAAGAAAAATGGTATTGAAGCTCCAACCCTCTCCCTTGGTAGGTAGAGGGTATTTATAGTGTCTTACAATAAACGCCACCTACGGGCTGTGGATCAGGCATACAGTGGGTAAAGACCCGTCCGTCCTCCACGGTGTTACTAAACTTTCTACTTATTAACATAACTTGACTACGACTATGAGCTTTCTAACAAATACATATACTTGAGGTGACCGACTCTTTAACGACTGGATTTTCTAAATCCTAACAATCTCCCCCTAAGAGAGGTCACCTCAAATTATACAGAATACAAACAGATATTACATTAAGATTGTTCTTGGATTCTTGTTTAAGTTCATTGCTCTATAGCTCGTAGTCATTGATTCTTCATGTATTGCATGTTTGGATAATTCAAGTGGAGGTCTTTAACTGATCCACGTGATGATCAGTTTTGAGCCAACTTTGAGATCATCAGCGTGCATAAATCTATGACTCTTCCATTGTAGTGTTGACATTATGTGATGTTGTGACAGTGGACCGACATGCTCACATTCTGGATCATGATTTCTTCTCATCAGAGTAGCGGATGCTTTAGTTGAATCATGATATTTGCAGCAGCGTAGCAGAAGCATGGAGTGAGAATATCAGAGTCATTGATGCACTAATCATGATTTCTTTTGAAATGAATGTGATGTGTGAGCATGCGGCTATGGATTGACCTCTCTATTCTGATCAGCTGTAAACGTTGGGTGTACCTGCATACAACAGTTAGCAATAAAGCGCACGAAAGTTTCTTTGATCACTTTCGTTGAATTGAGGTACACGGCCCACGGTTCCCGTTGATCAAGATACTGCCTGTGATCGGTATAATTTCAAAGAATCTCCTTGACGGTGTTTCGCAGCTGCTCTAGCCGTTCTCAAACCGGAACGTCTCAAAGAAGACAACACAGAGTGAGTGAACCAGCGAATTTGAGATTCACTGATTGATGAAAAGAGATTTGAAAAACGATCGTGTACTGCTCAAAATAAAGTGTTTTTGCAATACAACGAAGGTTTTAAGGAAAATCAATTATCAATCATAAACACCTTTTATTTTGAAATATTGATACACAGCCGATGTGCTAGAGAAAAGAGTTTTAAGCACAACAACCGGTTTTCAAAGGTATCCGTCAATCCATAACCTGAACCAGGATTGATTCAAAATTTTGAATCGCCCCATTGTTTCTGTTCAGTTGTCACATGGTTGATCTATTGGATAGATCTAACATGCCACCTACCAAGAGCTTGTTTGATGTTGGCTCTAGAAGGCTTTCCATCTTCATTGTGAATATGTTTGCATATCACTCAGATGTTTTGGCAATACCACAAGGATAATGCGTAGGACTCTTAAAATATATTCTCTCTTTCCACATTGTGTGAAACAGAGAGTCTTCATTGATTGTGTCCTTAATGAGATTTATTGATGATCTCGTGGCTCTAGACTCAATTGTGCACATTTTGGTTCCTATGCCGGAGACTAGGGAGAGGGTCTCCTTCTTCAATATCAACCATCTCTAAGAGAAAGTCGATAGATGATGTATGTTCCCCTGTGAGAATGAAACAAGTCCTTTTAAGAGGAACTTGAGTAGCTTGGGAAGATGTAGTGCAGTGCGTCACTGGGTCCATGACGTCTTATCTTCAATACCGATGTTACCTAGGTAACCACCAGTAGCATATGAATTGAACCCGGTTTCTGCCCTAAGGTTGAAATAATGGAGGGCTATTTCTTTTCACCCTTTTCACATTTATTTATTTTTCATTCTTCAACCCCTTCAGTGCTTACCGAGACTTCATTACTAGAACCTTGTTGGGTTTATTCCAGTTCTAGCTCAATCTCAGTCCGCACTCTTCCCATATCTCACTTTACTCCTTTTTTCATCATGCCTAAGGACTCTACACTATTTAGTGGATTGTCCCTGGGTAGATCCCTCCGGCTCTGGCGGGATCGTGGGAACGAATATCTAACCTAACCATCCTTATATCACCATTCATAAAGTAAATTTGGTCGGTCTTTTTGGTATTGTTCATCAGCCATTGGAACTAATTGAAAACCATTTGAAAATCAATCTAGGTACTTGTGATATATAATCAAAGCATTTTGTACCTCAATTGTTTTTGATATTTTAGAAAACGGCTCCCCCTTAACATGTGTAACATATGTTTGAAATCATTTTAGCACATGGAGGCAAGAGGAAGAATTCACTTCTTTGATAAATATTTTCTAAAGATATCGACATCACTTTCCTGATAAAAATCAGTGTTTCACATACAGTTAAAGATATTTTCAGGAAAGAATGTGGTTTTCAAAAATTTGCTCCCCCTCAATATGTGCATCAAATTTTGAAATTGTTTAGCACATATTAGGGAAAACCTGCACTTAGAGATAAATCAATCACGTTATAATCCATTTTGGTATGAAGTAGATGCTCCCCCTTAACAAGTGCATGGGAAATTTGAAATCGTTTGGCACATGTAGGGAAGGGAGCATGTCAATCAAGTATTAAACCATTTATCGAATTATCAGTTTAAATCCAATTTAAATCACAAATTCTCCCCCGATCACAATTTTCAAATCCTTTGAGATTTGTGATCTCTATTGATTTAAATTAAATTTTGAGAACTTTTGAGGAGAATAGTGACTTGATTTAGAAAAACATTTTTACTGATAAAGATCGGATTTTGAGACTTTAAACTTCATTGATCAATCATTCATAAATATCTTTTGAAAACATAACATTAGCCAAGGTATTGAATCAATTGTATAAAACATTGTTCTTTTTTATTTTCCAAAAGTAGACCTTGCTCTTTTACGTGCCAATTGTTTGAAAAATAACCTTTTTGATTGAATTGAAATAATTCTCCCCCTCAATCAATGACATGATTTGTTGATTGAGAGTTAGAGGTTTTGACAAAGATAAGCCCGGATGATTTTCACAAATAGAGTCCGAGGTATTTTCAAATCAATTTTGTTTTCATTAGATGACAAATATTTTTCAGAAGAATCAGTAGAAGGAAAAACATTTGGAAAGGAAACATTTGTCTTTATGGTGACAAACATTTGTTTTTAAGAATTAGAGCATGAGATTTTAAAAATAAGATTAAGCATGGCTCTGTTCTTTCCTTTTTAAAACAGGTTACTGCCTGAAATGACAATAAACCACAATTTTTCTCCGTCTCAATTTTTTATTTATTTATTTTTTATTTTTTTTAAAACAATTTATGTACATTCGAAGAACATCTAAAAACCCGTGACATTCTTTGAATGTCAACACAAAGTCCGTAGATGATATCGAATTAAGAAAAACATGACAAAATAACAATATTTTTGGGATTTTTCAAGATTTTTTAATTTTTATTGATTTTGAAAATTTTATATTTTTCTATTTTCTTTTGTGGGTTTTATAATTTCGTATTTTGCTTTTTGAATAAATATATACAAGAGATAGATGAAGAATGACCTTTACTCCTCGTCTTCCTCTTGAAGACGTTTGAGTGTTTCCGGTTGTAGACTCTTTAGACCAAGTCGTGGAAGGATAAACTCAAAACATTCTCTAGGAAGAGCTTTGGTGAAGATGTCGGCTAACTGGTATTCAGACCTCACAAAATAGAGTTCTACCACACCTTTTTCCACTTGTTCCCGAATGAAATGATGTCGAATGTCGATGTGCTTTGCTCTTGAATGTTGAACGTTGTTGCAAGAGAGAGCAATGGCGCTTTTGTTATCACAATACAGAGGGATTTTGATGAATTCAAGGCCATAGTCAGATAATTGGGATCTCATCCATAGGATTTGAGCACAACAAGATGACATGGCTATGTATTCAGCCTCTGTAGAGGATATAGAGGTACTCATTTGTTTCATTGAAGACCAACTCACAAGCTTATCACCCAAAAACTGAGCACCTCCAGATGTACTTCGACGTGTATCTTGACAACCTGCATGGTCAGCATCTGCATTGGTCATTAGTGACATACCGGTGTCCTTCGGGTACCAAATTCCCATGTTGATGGTTCCTTGGAGATATCGAAAGACCCGTTTAATCGCTTCAAGGTGCTTTTTAGTAGGCTTAGCCTGATATCTAGCACACATGCATACAACGAACAAAATGTCAGGTCTATTGGCTGTGAGGTACATCAGGGATCCAATCATACTTCAATATTTCGTTTGATCTACCATGATCTCTGAGTGGTCCTCATCCAGTTTGGTACGCTCCACCATGGGAGTGTCAACGGTGTCACAAGTGTCAAATCCAAATTTCTTTAAAATTTCATTAACATATTTAGATTGATTGATAAAAATGCCTCCGGGACTTTGTGAAATTTGTAATCCCAAGAAAAATGACATTTGTCCCATCATTGACATTTGAAATTTGGAGCCCATTTCCTTAGAAAAACGGTCACATTCATTGGGGTCAGTCGAGGCAAAAATAATATCATCAACATAGATTTGAACGTGAATTAAATGTTTGCCTGACTTTCTGGTGAACAATGTCGGATCAACTGCTCCTTTGCTGAATCCAGTAGATAGAAGAAACTTTGAAAGCGTATCATACCACACCTTTGGAGCTTGATTCAAACCGTAAAGAGCCTTCTTCAAGCGATAGACATGATTAGGATGCTCTGGATTCACAAAACCTTCAGGTTGGCTGACGTATACGACTTCTTTAAGATCTCCGTTAAGAAAAGCCGTCTTTACATCCATCTGATAGACTACCATGTTCTTACTTGCAGCATTAGCCAAGAAGATTTTGATTGCCTCGATACGTGCAACTGGAGCAAATGATTCTTCATAGTCAATACCCTCCTCTTGACGGTATCCTTTTGCAACCAATCGAGCCTTGTTCTTTAATACATCACCATGCTCATCAAGTTTTACTTTGAAGATCCACTTTAGAGCAATGATCATAGCACAGTCAGGAGCAAGTACTAATTCCCATACATCTAGTCGATCGAAATCATGAATTTCTTCTTGCATGGCATTGAACCAAATTGTCTTCATTCATTGTAGTTTTAACGTCTTTTGGTTCGACCTTGGATGATCTGAGTTGAAGAAGCACCATAAGGCATCAATTGCAAGTTGTTTACGTGTGGATACTGGACGAGAGGGATTTCCAATGATGTTGTCCAATGGATGATCATGTGTCCATTTTCTAAGGTGTTCGTGTGGTTGTTGTTGAGGAACTGAAGTAGCAGAGTCGTTTTCTCCTGATGAAGATGGTTCTGATGATGGTTCACAAGAAAATATGTTCTCAAAGGGAGCATCTTCGGGAGTAGTAAAGGGGTTATCTCCATCACAGGAGCCAGAAACAATTCCATGATGTACACTTGATGATTGATGAAATGAAGATGATATAGAGTGATCAGCAGCAGGCGCTTCTTGACTAAATGAGATAGAAACTGAAGGGTTATCTACGTTGACAGGGATAGGAGCAGCCTCTATTGATGGATTTGACAGATCATTAGCAATTGGCTCATAGTGTTCATCAAACATTGGATCAAATAACTTCTTCAAATCATCTTCTGAAGGTGGTACATATGGAGTTGCTGGTGAGGGATTGTGTACAAGAGTAGAACTGATAGGACTACTTGATGAAGGTTGTGATGCGGGTCCAGAACTGGTTTTCCTGGAGCCATTTGACTGGTCAGCTCATCGAACGTAACGTGAATTGTTTCCATGATATTTCGGGTTCTTTTGTTGTAGATTCGGTATCCTTTTCTGCTTGGTGCATATCCTACAAATACTCTAATGTCCGCTTTAGCTTTAAGTTTGCCTAAGTCTTGACCCTCATTAGTTGGATAACACAATGCACCAAACACACGAAGGAATGAAAGATTAGGTTTTCGATTGTGGACAAGTTCATATGGAGTTTTTCCATGAGATGTGTGAATTAGGGATCGATTTTGAGTGTAGCATGCAGTGGCAATGGCTTCAGCCCAGAGAAACATTGGAACCTTTGAGTAAATCAGCATTGTTCTTGCGGCTTCCACAAGAGTTCGATTTCGTCTTTCAACTACACCGTTCTGTTGAGGAGTTCGTGGAACACTTCTTTGATGACTGATTCCAACACTTTCATAGAACTCACTAAGTTCTTTATTAACAAACTCAGTTCCATTGTCTGTTCGGATGATTCTGCCAGTTTTGTTAAGTCGAACCTGCAGCTGTTTGATAAGTTTAATGATGATATCTAGAGTTTCATCCTTTGTCCTTAAGAACTTAACCCAAGTAAATCGAGAGTAATCATCAACCACAACTAACACATATTTCTTCGAAAATATTCGCACTCTCATGGGTCTACAAAAATCCATGTGAATGGTATGAAGAACTTCCATAACTGAGTTTGTAGGTTTGGGTTTGTGGGCATACTTCTTGCTTTTTCCCAATTGGCATGCTGAACAAAGATGATCCTTTTCATACTTTAATCTAGGTAAGCTTATTACTAAGTCCTTTCTAGAAAGATCATTTATGGTGCCGAAGTTCAAGTGATTGAGACGACGATGCCATAACCATGACTTTGTTTTTGAAGCCTTTGACAACAAGCAAATTGGAGAAGACTTCATCATATCTTCGATAGAGATGGTGTATAGGTTTGAACCCCGAGTTCCTCTTAAAAGTTCCACACCATCAAGATCTCTAACGAAACAAGTATGTTTTCTAAAAGCCACCTCTAGATCGGAATCACATAATTGACCAACAGAAAATAGATTATGACCAAGACCTTCTACATAATATACCCTGGAGATTACACTATCACCAACAACATAGTCTCCATAACCCATAACTGCACGGAAATGATCATTCCCGAATCTAACAGTTCCGATGAATTTACTCACGAAGTTCATGAGCCGCGACGGGTCTCCAGTCATATGCTTGGAACAGCCTGAGTCCAGGTACCACAGAACGATTTGAACGATCTGCAGGTTGAACACGCAGACAAGAATGGATAACTGGATAATTGGGATCCTCATGCAAGAATGGGTTCCATTTGGTTAGTAACAATGATTGGAACATCCACATCGAAGTAGAAACAATGAAATCATTAGGGGTAGATCTTTGAGCTAGTTTGTGCATTAGACCTATTCAAAGTATGTTCACTTCTTAAAGGAATAGTTCTACCAGTAGGCATCCATTTCCTAACAGGAATTGGTCTAGATAATTTAGGGCACAACTTATTAAGATTGAATTTACGGCCAGTAGGTATCCATTGATAACCTACATTACTAAATTTTCTTCCTGTAGGTTTCCAATGTTTTCTAACCTTCTTCCACCATTGCTTTCTAGCCTTCTTAACCTGTTTGATAGCATTAACATTCTTAACCGGGTATTTAACCCCATTACTCACATCATTCACAACACATTCATGATTAACACCAGAAATCAAACATTCATTACATGTTTTGCAAGTAGTAGTAGAATTGAATTAATTACTGATACGCTTAAAGCTAATACTTGAATCAACATGATTCGTTTTATTCAATTCCAACTTAAAGTTCCTAGGGTGGTCTTCTACTTTCCTCCATTGATTACCCTTAGCTTGTGAGGTCCTATCTTGCTCTGTATTGCCTTGAGGCTTTGACCTTCTCGCTTTGGTGTCATTTTTTACTCCTGTAGAGGGAATGGGAACATTAGTTGGTTTTGCTACCTTTTGCGTTTTAGGTTTAGAAGTCTTTGGGATCTGAACTGCTTGAAGGCACATGGAAGCTTACATGCTTAACTTTAGGCGCTGAGTGAGGCATATCAAGATTGGCATTCTTAAAATCAGGCATAGAACAAGGCACAACTATTTTATCCTTCTTACCATCGGGTTTAGGGCATGTTGCTCTTAAGCATTCTAACATCTCTTGAGATTGTTTGGCCTGAATGCAAGTAAACCTAATTTCACTATCAAGGGGCTTGTTTATGAAATCCTCCTCTACAATTTCACAGAGACATTCTAGACTATCCTTAAGATGAACAAAATAGTTATGAAATGCCAGTTCGTTATTTCTAAGATGAGGAGGAATGTATTTAACAGTCACCGTATATTTAGAATATGTAGATGACTTTGATGCAACATTCTCATTAAAGACAAGTGGCATTTTTCCTTTTACCTGACTCCTCAGATTCTCAATTTCCTTTTGTAAAGACGTTATTTTTTCGTTGTTCTTGTCACGAGTGACTTTCATTGAATCATGTAACTCTTTAAAGTGTCGTTTAACTTTTTCATTTTTTTCTAGAAAACTCTCATTTTCCTTTTGTAAAGCATTAACCAAGTTTTGAAGATGAAAAGTTTGAGAACATTGAGAATCTAAAGGAGGAGGTATTTGGGAGCCAGTCACATTGTTCTTTTCACCCTTCAATTGTGAAATTTGGGCTTTCAACTTACTGATCGTGTTACAGTGATCTTGAATCTGCTCGTCACGTTTGTTTATTTCAAAAAGTGCATCAAAATCTGGAACATTTGAGGATGTCTTGATGTTTGAGGTTTTGACATTTTCTTTGAGATGTTGATATTTTAGTTGCAAATCAAAATGTTCAACTTCTAGCTTAGAAAGATGTTTTACCAGATTATCGTTATCATCCTGATCAATTTTCTTATTTAGTTATGAGTTTTTGTTTTCAAGCTCAATGACACGATCATGGGAAACTTTCAAAGCAACAGTTTATTCATGAAATTGAGAAGCAGTAATAGAATGTTTAGTAACAGTATAAAACACATCTTGAGCCACACAACTCAATACTAAGTTCTCATTTAAGATTTGCAGATTCTTCCTTTCAATTTCATTATATTTGAGTTCCCGTTCATAATCATTGACCTCAACTATCATTGCATCAAATTCCTTTTCCATTTCTTTAATATCTGAGTCTATTCCTTTTTGAAGACTCTAAAATTGACCTTTTAATTGTTTAAAGAAAGGCATGACCTCAGTTAAATAGCATTATTTAGTTTGCTCAAAACCCCTCTCCCCTTCAGTTATCCCAGTGGGTGTGATCCTTTTCTTACATGTCTTCTCAAACTCAACAAATAGTTGATAAACAACATACATGCTGACTAGGGTCTTGCTTTTAGTGGGAATAGATCTAGGAACTAAATGTATTGGTGTATTCGGAGGATACACAGTTCTTTGGAGACATTTTCCTAAGGGGAGTGTTTGTTTTAACAAGTGCATTAGCCTTTTGCATATCTATGTCCTTTTCCAAAAACTTGTTCTGGGGTTAATAGAGTTTGAGGCTTAAACTTGTTCAAGGAAATCCAATTTTCTTTAGTGTAATCATGGGGTTTGTATGTTATGTTTTGCTTTTTACACTCAGGATCCTTTAGCTTCTTATTCATTTTCTCCATAGTGACTTCATCTAATTGCCTATCTTCCTCAGTGCACTCAACACAACTAGGTTTCTGCCTAGGCTTAAGGATTTCATTTCCATCCTATATTACCTTCTGTGCTTCTCTGGCCACTTTACCATATTGGGATTGGGTTCCTTTAGAAGGGGAATGCTATGCTTATCGCTGAGAACTCTATGCTTACTGATCATGTGAGCAGTCTGAATGGTATTCCCTTGTACGTACAACTTATTTTCAAGCTTGTTTTTCAAAGTTTTTAGATTGGAAAAGTCATTCAAAAGTTTTGATTCCTTAGCGTTAAATTCTTGTTTAAGCACTTTAACATTATTTTGGAGTTCTTGTTTTTGCTTAACAGTTTTAGAAAGCTTTTCTTGTAAGGAGTTTAACTCTTGTTTTAACACTTCTTCTCTAAAATTACTTTTTCTAATAATTGTACGCATTTGGTCATCCATTTCCTGCTCACGGGTAGTTAACTCAAACTTAGCTCGTTGTTCATAAATAGCAACTTGTTCTTTATAGGCATTCAGTTCAGAGATAAGAGAATCATCAGGGGCACATGCAGTGTATTCATCAAAAACATAGTCATCATTGACTGCAGAAGATGCATCACTTGGTACAATCTCACTTTCACTTTGTATCACATATTGATCATATGGGACAATATTGCTATTACCCACATTATCCATATCTGATTCATTAGTTACATGTGATTGTACATTGTTATGCATCTCTTGCTCATCGACTTCATCGTATGATTTTAATACCTCAGAGATGATAGATTCCTTGGAAGGACCAGCCTGCTGTGGTGAAGAAACCTTTGGAGAGACCATTGGTGAGATGCTAGCAATGAAGATGGTTTGGGCAGTTGGTTCATCATCAACATCTGAGTCATATGCATCACAATCGGCTACCTGAAATGCATTAGGATGATTGACCCATGTCACTGGCTTGTTCATCCACATCGGCATCATAAGTCTTGGCATTTCCTCAGAAAACAGCAATTGCTCTTCATCCAAAGCAGCTCCATTATCCTGAGCTTGTACCAGCAACATCTTCTCCCTGAAATACTCAGCATTTTGTGGGCGTTTTGGAGACGTGCAGTTCCTCACAATATGTCCTTCACCACCATAGTTGTAGCACTTGATTGGCTTTCCCTGTCCTTGATTTGCATTCCTTCCACGGTTCGGATTAGCTGCATACCCTCCACTGCTCCTATATTTCTATAACTTGCTCCACCATCCGTTGTTCGTTCCTTCTTCCTTGAACATTTTGTACTACTATCTTACCATCTCTGACAGTAGCTTGATTGTGTGGATTGGATCTTTGTTCAGAGGTTATTGTTGGTGTGTGAAGTGGAATTCATATTTTGACTAACCATGAGAGATAGTTGATTGAGAAAGTTAGAGAGAGAAAGGGAAGAGAGTTTGGAACTATGTGAAACAAAGAAAAATGGTATTAAAGCTCCAACCCTCTACCTAGGGAGGTAGAGGGTATTTATAGTGTCTTACAATAAACGCCACCTACGGGCTGTGGATCAGGCATACAGTGGGTAAAGACCCGTCCGTCCTCCACGGTGTTACTAAACTTTCTACTTATTAACATAACTTGACTACGACTATGAGCTTTCTAACAAATACATATACTTGAGGTGACCGACTCTTTAACGACTGGATTTTCTAAATCCTAACAGTAATTGAGCACAATTCTAAGTCCTAATAAGTAAAGAACCAAACAGCCTAACCCACTAGTTTGCAACCTAGAAATAAGCTAGTAAATAAGCTGAAACTCAAAACCAGATGTGGCAACCTCAACTAGACCTAGCAAGGAACTTGTAAACCAAAATTTAGCCTTAGAGAAGCTATAACCAGCTCTCTAGAAGCTCTGCAATAACCTGTTACACACTCAGTAAATGCTGAGTGTTGTAAACAGGGCAATTAGACCCAAATGAGAAGCTGATTTGACCATTTTAGAAAATTCACAAAAAGTTTCTAAAAATATCTTGAATTAAACCACCAATAATAGTTTTGAAATCCAAAATCTCAACAAATTTGATTCAGATTTGAGTGAATTAAAAATCCATAAACATCAGCAGAAAACACTCTATTTGACTTTTTAACATAAATGAAACTTTGACTTTATTGAGATTTGATCTTGCAAAACAGATTGTTTTTGATGTTTTATGATGATATTAGACCAGATTATGCTAACCTATGTGATTCTACACCTAATATGCAAGCTATTGTATTCTACTCTAACTGATATGCAGGATTAAAACAGATTACGGATGATTTTGACTTTCAGTGATCTCAGATGCAAATTAATGACTTAAATCACTATAATGAACCTAAATGATACTATAGTAACTTAGCTTAAACACCAAATAAACCTCAAACTTAGTTTATCACACTGATCCAAACACCATTTTAAAGACTTGAAATGCAATTTTCCACTACCAAATCACTGATCTAAACCATTATTATGTTTAATTCAGATTCTAGGGATGATGTGCTACCTAAATGATGCAATTAGAACAAAATTAACACTAAACAAATACTATTCCTAATTATGCAGATATGATTATAAAGACAACAAATGATCTAACTATTATAAAATAGGTGAACTGAAATCTAAACAAGCATAATCAGTAATTAACTACACTATACCAAACATGATCAAGCAACAATTAACACTTCTACTTATTAATCTAAAAAATGAGACAATTCAGAACTTACAAGTGGTCCAGCCACTATGGCTTGCAACTGAGAACAAAAGATCACTATTCTAAACCCATTAACTACTCCAAATCAGTACTAAATTCAACCCAATTTCAATCCAATACAGCAACTCAAACCCAATCCAGCTTCCAAATTGCACAGTTAACCTTAGTTGACTGAATTATGATTTGATATGTAAACTGAGCTTGAAACAGAAATAAGCTCACAATAAGCTATTCAGAGCTTAAGTGAGCTTATATAAACAAAAATATTAGCTTATTGAAGCATAAAAATAGCATTTGAATATTTTTTTTATTTTTTCAAATATTTTTATAGATTTTTTTGTGATTTTTGTTTTAGAATGAAAATAAGCTGAAATAACCTGAAACAAGCTATAATAACTTTTAACAATTCTAATAAGCATTTAGAAATAGTAAAGAGATAACAAGGAATTAAACTTAAAAGTGAAATTTTATTAATATTGAAATTCTGGTTACACAATGAAAGGTAGAATAATGAGATTAACAGAAAACTTCTAAAAACATTTAAAAAATAAATATTAAGCTATTACAACTACTGAAAAATGAGATGCTACAATTGTGTGATTTAAGGGCTATTTATAGAAGAGCTTGTGCCATCAGAAGGATCCAGAAGGGTACTTGTGTGCTTTCTCTTGATGCGTTTCCACCCTTTGATCAAATCCCCACATCATCCAATCCATCACAACCATCAGATCAATATCTCCACGTCCCAATAGCCAATCAGAGGCTAGGAGAGCACACGGATTGCCAGCTTGGCATTCCCATGTGTCAGAGCATGTCAGATAATGTCAGAAGTACCCTTTAATTGTGCCAATTTTAGTGAATTGGAGGAAGGGTATTTTAGGGTTCTTGTTCTTTGGGTTATTTGGGGATACAGATTTGGCGCGCTTGGGTTATTTTATTTCTTTTTGACTTTCGTTGGCTGGTGGATAAAAGTGGGTGACGGGTCATGTGGATTTTTGACGTGGTTCGTGTGGGTATAAAGGGTCCAAAGGGTTAAAGATAGTTGACTAGTCAGATTTTATGTGAAGGGTTTAATTTAGTTTTTGACCCCTTAGGTTTATTTAAGATTTAAAAGGGTAAGGTTTTAAAGTTAAGGGGTAAATTGTGTAAATAATGGAAAATGAAAGGAGATTTTTGGGAAATTAAGCTCAAGGGTTAATTCTGACAATGTGGGAAAGATGGGGGACTGATCTTGCCAACTTTGAAACTTTAAGGGTAGAATTTGACAATTTCTGAAACTTGAAGGACTGATTATGCCATTTCTTCAAAGTTGATCCAATCTTTCAAAAAAATCATCCTTCTAGTATCTAAATCTTCACAATCACTTCACTTCTGATTTCCCGGCTCAGCTTTTGCACTCTTTTCCTTCTCGTGCTCGGGTTTTTGTCTGATTTGTCTTTCTTTGTGTGTTTTGCCATATCCGTACCTGCACATGCATAAACTCAAGAAACCAATGAATATTAGGCATAAACGGCTCTTTTCTGGTTATTTTGGGCCTTATTGGTAAAGAAATGGTATGTGTTTTTGCGCATACCATGACACCATATTCAATACCAAATAAAAGCGAGGCCGTGAGGGTTTTGAAGAACATTCTTGTTGTTTTAGAAACTTGGATATGCCCTCTCTAAGATGGCATAAACCATTTATTTTACAAAGTTGTGGTTAAGTAGAAATGAATACGTGAAAACGGTTGTTTGGTCTGTCGTGGCAAAAAAAAAGAAAAATAAAACGGGGTTTTGACTTTAAAAATATACAGGCTAGTTCTTGTGACTTTGTGATACGTTTATTAACTTATTTAGAGTGTCTATTGTGTAGCTTAGAGCTTAGGTTTTCAAAAATAACAAAACATTATACATACATATATATATATATATATAGTTAGGATCAAATAAGAATATTACTTAAAATAAGAAGGAATAAGAAGAACTATAACCGCAAATCCGAGATGCACCGACCTAAATTAGATGCATTCCTATAATCTTAGATGCATTATAATGCACTATAGTGTGTTTTCTAACTTTTAATCAGATGCATATACGTATATTAGATGCATTTCATGATTTCTTATGTTTTTTGTTCCTCTACACGTGCCGAAATCATGAAAATCAATTTGCACCATCTATACATCAAATTAACTTTCGAAACTCAAGATATTGCATCTATATGAATAGAAATGCATCTAATGGAAGTCGTTGCGTCTCAAATGCATGGTTTTGGTCACTTCTCACAACTTCTTATTTTAATTTACTTCTTCTTGGATCCTACTATATATATATATATATATATATATATATATATATATATATATATATATATATATATATATATATATATATACATATAAAGCATTTGGGACTTCCTATAAAAGAAAGTCTTAAAATTTTAAGACAAAAAACATTACTATAAGAGGAAATTTAAAACATATATTAACCCTCTCTAATAATGATATATTTTAATAGAATTGTTTATAAGAAAAACTATTAAACCTATAACCACCAATTTATTACTAAAATTTAAAAAAGAAAAGTGCTAACTATTACACTATTAATAATTTAGACGATCAACTTTTGAAAAACATATATCTACTACGTTATAAAGTATTTGGGACATACTAAATAAGGAAGGTTTAAAATAAAAAATATTTCCTCGCCACAAAAACTGTCACCGGATACACGCCGCCGCATTGTGCGGGTACCCTTCTAGAGTGTGTGTGTGTGTGTGTATATATATATATATATATGTATGTATGTATATGTATATATATATACTAGTGGTCGAAGCCCTCCCAATGGGCGGGCATGACTTATGAGTATTCTTTGAATTTATTTGTTTGCGAGTAGTTAGAGATACATATACATTTTTTTTGTTTGATAATAAATGAATATACCATTTGTTATTGTTAATAACTTTTTATTCATCCTTTTAAAGTTTGGCATGGGGAATATCAATAAGTAAATTTAGACTGAGTGTTATATCATATTTTTTTGTTCAGTTATATTAATTTGCATTTGTAATACGTGTCGATTAAATATTGATAGTTGATAAAAGGTTATTAGCAACTATAGTATTTTGCGTTGTTTACAATTTAGTGACTAATGCATGAGTTGCATGTTCACTGGAAATTAATTAACGTTTTTAATTATGAAAGAGTTAATGTGTTCGTATTTATTCATAAGCAGATATTTTATGATTGAAATTATAATCTTAATAGTAGTTGTTTATAAGAATCGGTTTGTTTAACTATAAATGATTTTGCAATATGTTAATGTTTTTTACTTTATAGCTTGTATAAGTGGTCTATTTATATACTTCTTAAGATATTATTGTCTATGTCCTATAATATAAGTATAGTCTGACATTTTGTATGCAACTTTGTTCTTAAATATTCTTGCTCGGTATTCTGTAATAGTTGATTTAAAATATATAGATGGATTGAGTTTTAAATGTATTTTCATTTGTATAATTTTGATCAAGTATTGTATAATACAAACAATAAAATTTAAGGTCAAAGTCATATTAAAATTGTCAAAATGGACTTATATTTTTGGGCCGTATGTAGAATTTACTTGTACCTACTCGTAAGATTTTTATACATGTGATTTTTATACTTATATTTTGTAAATATGTAATGAAAGAGTATGCATAAAAAGATATATTTCTTGTGTTATCAGGTGATAACTGGTCACTATATTTATACACATAATAGCTAATTCGAGCAACTGATTTTGTTTGTATCAGATACGGTAATCAGAGTTTCATTGATGAGAGACATCGTCATAGATACGAAGTATGTGGAACACTTACACTTCTGTCATATTAATATGCTGATATCTAATGAAATCACTATTTGATTATGACCTGGGTATATTTTTCTTTATATTTAAAACATTAGGTGAACCCCGACATGGTACCACAGCTAGAAAAAGCCGGTCACAGTTTCACAGGGAAAGATGGCGGCAGAGGATGCATGTTAGTTGAATCGGTTATTTTTGAATTATTTTCTTTTTGTTTAAGTTGTTTATGTTTAATAGTCTAAATTTGTGTCACCTTTTCAACATGCAGATGAAACTGGGCAGAGGATGCAGGTTAGTTGAATCGGTTATTTTTGAATTATTTTCTTTTTGTTTAAGTTGTTTATGTTTAATAGTCTAAATTTGTGTCACCTTTTCAACATGCAGATTATCGAACTCCAGAGTCACCCATATTTTGTGGGCGTTCAATTCCATCCAGAATTCAAATCCAGACCAGGAAAACCTTCAGCACTTTTCTTGGGTGAATTGTCTATTTTAGTAATATGTTACATCAGAGCACACAAATGTTTAATAGATGAAATAACTAAATTAACGTTGTTCGTTATGCAGGACTTATAGCAGCTGCCAGTGGACAGTTGGATGTCTTGTTAAAGAAGTGTACTGGTACAAAGTCAAATGGATATATCATAGGCAAATGCAAGTAAGGGTTATCACCACATCATCATTATGGCAACGTAAATGCGATATACAGCAAGAGTAACGGCAATACTTTGCATGTCTGAAAGGAGTTTATCATACACTAAACTGCATAGAAGAACTAATTATATTTTCAGAAAAACATGCAAACGGACACTATGTTTCCCCAATTAGCAACTTCGGGCAAAAAGTGTCAGCCATAAGTGTGATTGTGGCAAAATTGGTTTGACATTTCCCCTTAAAAAGTGTCAGTCAGCCAATATGGTTGTTTTGCACTTATGCCTCTGTAATTCATCCTATGTAGCTCAATTTTGCAAACTGTATTTTCTCAGCATTTCCGCAGAAATTGATTATTGATTTGCTTCAGAGAGTCCTTAACAATGGCTCAAAAAGTCATCATGCATGAAAAATTAGTTGTCTTTAGCTTATGATTTTGGAAGGAAAAAAATTCCAATTATTTGGAATATCTTCAAATGACATTCTTGGGGACAAAGGGAGTGATAAACTAAAATACATTTTATTTGATAACTTCCATATCAAGCAAGGAAAACACTGTTTATATGTTTGATCAACATATTAACTGATAGTTGTTTGATTCTCATCTCTCATCTCATATTTAGTTATTTATCATTTCCGTGCCAGAAAAGATCCACGTTTGAATATAGTTTTTGATCAAAAGATTAGATACTTAAGCATTACATGGTCCTAGTCTCTTCAGTTAAGACATTATGCTATCCAGAAAAATACACGAGGATTAGTTTCGATGTTTCTCAAATGGATGAAATCTCTTCGATAGCTTTAAGTAATGATTCCAATGGAACAATATATTCGATCCATTAGTATCAAAAATTCTATTTTCTTGTGTTTACTTAACTCATATATATACCTATATTTTATTTAGGGTCCCTTCATATATTACCAAACTAATAACCTATATCCGTTGTACTTATTTTTTGTTAAAAAGAATAGCAGAGTCGTGTGGACAGGAAGCAATAATATCAATAATTTTGAAAAACGGAAATGAACATATATATAACTTAAGAGTCTCTAGCGGTTGCAAAAGTCAAACTTCAATCATAAAGGGGAGTAAGATTCCATTCATCACGGCACTTCATAAAATGATTATAGAATTCTAAAGACATGAAAAATAAAATGATTATAAAATGTATGAAATTATTACTGGATATAATTCTGAAATCCACGAAACGTAAAATCTTTACAGGACGTTCTACCTAAAATGCACTAATAGCTACCCCGCTCTGATCAGTTACCCAACCTACCAGACCCGCTCGCTTTTTCACTAATACCTAAGGTAGCTGAGCTCTTTACAGGTCGTCCTACCCAACATGCACTAAAAGTTACTTGCTCTGATCAGTTACCCAACCTACCAGACCCACTCACTCTTTCACTAATACCTAAGACGGCTGAACTTTGTGTTTTTCAAGATTTAGTGAACACACATACCTGTCGTGTGGGGTAATTTCATGTAGTAAAAGCTGTCAACCCAATAGTAGCAGCATTTGCACCATGGCATGCATTTTGCAAGGCCATCTTCTCAAGGTTACCACTGTATAAATGTGACATCAGCATTGCTAGCACATTTGTTTCCGTTACAGAATTTACAAAATACACCACCTGTTATATCTTATATTCTCATTAAAATGAGCTTTCATAGAGCAACCAACATATTATGGTAATAATACTAACCTTACACTACATTATAGGACATACATAAAACAAAAATTGTTCCAACCGTATACCAACCTCTGTAAAACATGAGCAATGCCTTCCTTGTCTGTGGCATGATCACATATGACCTATGGGTTATTGTGCGATATAATCCTCGGAAGCATTGCCTTCCTTGTCTGTGGTGTTTGTTCCTTGCTGATGTACGTCTGTTGCTACTGCCTACGTTATTCGAACCGTATGTCCCCCCGATGGTTATTAGCTGCAACACACATAAAATAGTATGTACAAAAACAACTGAAAGTATACCGAAAACTGATCATGGTGAAAACAGCTTACTTAAATGTATACATACCTGTTTTTCCATGGTATGATTTTTCAAACCTCCACACTTTCATGTAAATATTCAAATATGATGAATAGTGGGTGTGAATGACATTCTTGGGGACAAAGGGGGTGATAAACTAAAATACATTTTATTTGAAAACTTCCATATCAATCAAGGAAAACACTGTTTATATGTTTGATCAACATATTAACTGATAGTTGCTTGACTCTCGTCTCTCATTTCTCATCTCATATTTAGTTATTTTTCATTTCCGTGCCAGAAAAGATCCACGTTTGAATATAGTTTTTGATCAAAAGATTTGATTCTTAAGTATCTAATGAGTTGTTTTAGATCTTTAAAAGTAACAATAAAAGGTTGAACAAAGCAAGAATTTAAATAATGAGAAATTCAGATGAACCTTAAATTAAAACTAAAAATATTCAAACTAAAAATACCTGTTTGCATTCACTTGGTTTTTCAACATTGCATACCTTCGCCAACTCACTCAAACCCCGTACACGATATGGTACTGTTAAAAACTTGGCACAAGCATTGTGGTTGTGACTGCATCACGCTTGAAAATTCCAACATACTTTAGAAAATCTTCTACATGCCTGCAATCAAAAGCTACCATTCTTTGACATCCATTAGACTACTCTTCGATCTTGTATCTTCTTGGTTTCTCTTTTAGCTAAAACATAACTTATGAATACCAATTCCAATATCGACATCTACAAAAAAAGCCTCAGTTTAACTCTTCATAGGATATGAAAAAAAACGACAAGAACATATATACATATCAGACATCAGAAGCACATACAGTAATAATTGATTTAATCATTACCAAAACATATATCAAAAGACCTTCTAGAACTTGTAATAAAAGAGACAAACTAAAATACCAAGGCTCCTAGAAGATTGTCACAGTCGTAATTATGGTTATTCAAGCGCCTATGATATAGCATAGAATATGAAACTGTTGCCTGAGAGGAAAATAAAAAAGGAATGTTACTTTTACTGTTTAGATATGTATCAGAATCAACAGTAGAGAGTTTTAGCACCTCATTTTGTGAAAAGTTATTCAACGACCCAATAACTTTTTGAACATTAAATCCTAAGGCATCCATCTCTTTTAAAACTCGAACATCAACCTTGGTTCAAATAAAACGACATTAGCAAAAAGGAAACATCAGTCAAATGGGGTATTTTCCCATTGATCTATTTAGTCACAAGATGCACGCAATCACTAAAAGCTAAGTATAATCAAATGAGGCAATGATCATGATGCTTAAGAAACTTAATGTAGTAATTTTGAGCTCAATTACTATAATACCTTTGTTGTATTCCATGCAGTATCAATCGAGTTGTCTGCAATGTACTTTGGAAGATTTTTTTGAAACCATGGAGGCTTGTATATTTCAGGAATAGTTATACGGTTAACTGGATCTACAATAAGCATCCGTGAAATTAAGTCACGTGCTCCAAGAGACAAGTAATTTGGGATTGTGTATAATCCACTCTGACACCAAGTAATTTCAAGTTAGTATAATCTTTTATTAAAACTAAGAACAAAAATGTACCTCACAAACCTTTATTTTTTCTGATAAGGCACATATTCTCATCATCAAAGGAAGCATTGCAGGTGAGAAGAGCATATAATATAACCCCACAACTCCAAAATCAACTTCAGGGACCGGCATAAAGGCGTCAGGAGTATCTACATCAAAATATAATATGAAATAATCATATTCCTATCATCACCATTAAAACGTGTTGTAAAATATAGTGTTCAAACATGCTTCAGCTATATCAAACCTCTGGAGTAGCGTAACTTGGGCTTCCATAGCTTGTTTTTAATAAATGGCCATCTCGCATAACATTGGCTAGTCCAAAGTCAGCAATTTTGACATTGCCTTTTCTTTCAAGAAGTAGGTTTTCCGGCTTAAGATCTCGGTGAGCGACCTTATGAAGGTGGCAACTCTCTATACACCGAAATGATCTACCTGGAGTAACCATACCATATCAGTTTCTTTGTATTAATAAATTTAGTACAGAATAACCAGAATTTATTAGCTTATGTATTGAATAAGTAAACTCTTAATTTAGAATCCTGAGATCATATGTGACATAACAATACTGGATGTCGGTGTGCAAGAAAAATAATGATTGATACCTGTTGAAAGTAATGGCGAGCCTCATTCTCCTCAAGTCACCCATTAGTGATAATATAATAAAAAAGTTCACCTGAGTTCATATACTCCATGATCACGTATATGGTTGACCGAGTCTCTATCAACTCATAAAGCCGAACAATGTAAGGATGTGAAAGAAGCCTCATTATTTTAATCTCTCTGTTCACTAAGCAGCGATCACAAAAAAATAAAGAATATCATCAACTGAGTTCATAAGAAAGAATTTGGAACATCAAGAAACATGGATAATTGTTATATACAGTATTATATCTGGTCATTAGATTTTTAGTATCATACTTTTCAAACTTTTTTGTTATGTGTAGTTTCAAAAAAGCCTATAAAAAACTTATGTGACCTGAATGTTTTTTTATAACGATTTTCGGAAGTTATATGCCCTTTTAAAGCCATAAAGTAGTTGCTATTATTGAGATTACTCAACAAAGAGATATATGAGGCACATCATGCAATATAAATTAATCAGAATACCTCTTTCCCAAACAGAATCATTGATTGTTTGACGAACAAGTTTTTTCATAGCAACCTTGATCCCAGTCGAGATATGTTGGGCTTCTCTTACTGTACCAAATACCTTCAGCAACATCAAAATCTAGTAAACCTGCACAAATCAGAGAACAAACACAAAATCAGTAAAGTTTATAACATTATTATTCGTATAGATGATGAATGGAGAATAAAGCCACAAACTGCAACAGGTAAGTTCTAACCAGTCGGGTCACTGCAGGAACATCCCGGCGCTCCATTTTTCTAAAACCAGGTGTAACAGTCGAATCAGGTAACTTATAAACCTTCAACGTCCCACTCATAGTCAGCCTAGGTCCAAGCCTAGAAAACCCGACATCAATGAGCTTCTTGGGGTTCAAAGATCGGTGCCAATATTGGCAAGAAGTTATTGGAGAATATTGGCAAGAAGTTATTGGGGTGGGAAAAACGACCCCAGCTGTATAAGCAGCTTGCCAGATATTTACCAAGTGAACCCTCCTCGTGACTTCTTTAATCATGACAGGCGCATGCAAATATGCAATTAGTACATGGTCAGTTATGCCTCTTAATTAGATACTTAAGCATTACAACATTACACTACATTATAGGACATACATAAAACAAAAAATTGTTCCAACCGTATACCAACCTCTGTAAAACGTAAGCAATGCCTTCATTGTCTGTGGCTTGATCACATATGACCTATGGGTTATTGTGCGATATAATCCTCGGAAGCATTACCTTCCTTGTCTGTGGTGTTTGTTCCTCGCTGCTGTACGTCTTTTCCTACTGCTTACGTTATTTAAACCGTACGTCCCCCCATGGTTATTAGCTGCAACATACATAAAATAGTATGTACAAAAACAACTGAAAGTATACCGAAAACTGATCATGGCGAAAACAGCGTACTTAAATGTATACATACCTATTTTTTCATGGTATGATTTTTCAAACCTCCACACTTTCATGTAAATATTCAAATATGATGAATAGTGGGTGTGAATAAACTACTGATTTAAGTAGCTTGGTCAATACAAAAAAGGTGATTGAGCAGCATTTGAGTTCTTATTTCGCCCCTAAATATACAGATTCAGATGTATTAAAAATGTTGAAAGTAGACAGTATAATCATTGTAGCACTCCGTGTTTGTTTCTTCATAAACAGCTCAATGAGTTCTAGAGTTACATAAAGTTCAAATACAAAGACACAAACTTACGAAGAAGAATACCTTAATGAAACTCAAAGATGAAGATACTATTAAATTATAGCAACCACAGCGTACAAATACCTTAAAAACATATTCAAACATCAAATATCAGAAACATAGATATAAAAAAAAATCAAAGTTGACTAAATATAATAAACAACATACCTGATTTAATCAATCTACAAAAAACTAAAGCTTTTAGCAACATGCCAAGATATTCAATATATGCAAATATGTGTTTAAAGAAGACGTCTAACAGGCAAAAACCATTACTATAATGTATTGTTTGGAACATAAACATAAACTATAATGTATTGTTTGGAACCTGTAAACAATGATATTAGAGTTTTGAATAAAAAAATGGTTGAACCGAATGATTAGGGTTCTGTAAAAAAATATATAATGTGAGATTAGGTTAAACATTAAGGCAAAAACCATTACTATATATATAGCGGACGTACGGATAGATCTGGACCGCCCATTTCAGATCTGATCTTGACTTTATGTAAAAAAGTCAAGATCTGCGCTAACTTCACAGTACCAATTGACCATGTAAACGATTTTTTTAATTTTTTTTCCTTTTGTGCGATCCTTACTATTGTTATCTTCTTTCATTTTTTTATTTTTCCAGATTTTTCTGAGCATGTTTTGTTTTCTTGATTATGAGTCCTGCCGTGATATTAACGATATTATGAGGGTGTGTTTGTTTTTTAGAAAAAAATCTTACTAGCCCTCTTACTCTTACCAGTAAGAGGTGGGCAGACGTTTTGCTTGTTTGTTTTTTTCTTTTGAGTCGTAATCTAGTTAGACATATAACATTATTACTCAGTAAGAGGTGGGGGACTTGTCTTACTGCCTCTTACTCGTTTTGTAAACTTTATATAATATATTTGATTGTTTATTAACTATGTTATATTTATGATAAAAAGTCTTGTTTCATATTTACATAAGTAACTTATTATCGCATTGCGTTGGTTTAATAAACAAATTGCAAAAACGAGCACTTAAATCATTTGGACAATTATACAAAAACAAACAACATTATTTCTTTCAGATTTAGACTTTCTAGCCACCTCATACCAATAAGATGTGGTAGTCAGATTCAGACCCAAAACATCTTAATGAAACAAACACCCTGAGTCCTAGTGTGATATTTTGAAACTGTGATATTATAAAACCAACTGTGATATTAAGTTTTTTTACATGTAAAAATGAACCTTGATATTAAGAAACATATGATAGTTACTATGATATTAACAATTTTATTAAAAAAAAACATATGATAGTTACGGTGATATTAACAATTATATTAAAAAAAGAAAAAAAGTTCAGGTAATAGTAAAAATGAACCGTGATATTAACATTTTTTTATTAAAAAAGGAACGGTGATATTAATAATATTAGTAAAAAAACAAAAAAGTAATGTGATATCAAAGAAAAGTTAGTGTGATATTAACAATTTGTATTTAAAAAAAAAGTTTACATGATAGTAAGATAAGATCTTGACTTTTGTATAAAAGTTAAAATCGACCTTAATATCACAATACCTTTAATCATGAATACGATTTTTTTTTTTAAATTTTTTTCTGCGATTCTTAATAATTTATCCTTTATTTTTAATTTTTCAGATATTCTTGAATTTAAAAAAACCCTCATTGTGATATTACCGCACCATCCTACTTAAAACTCAATCCCCACATGATCCCTTCCTATATATATATATATTTATATATATATATATATATATATATATATATATATATATATATATATATATATATATATATATATATATATATATATATATATATATACATACATATATATATATATATATATATATACATACATACATACATATATATATATATATACATATATATATATATATACATATATATATATACATATATATATATATATATGTATATATATATATATATATATATATATATATGTATGTATATATATATATATATATATATATATATATATATATATATATATATATATATATATATATATATATATATATATGTATATATATATATATATATATATATATATATATATATATATATATACATATATATATATACTAGATTTCAAAGCCCACTCAATGGGCGGACATGACTTATAATTATTGTTAACATATTTTTCTTTATTGTAAGAAGGTTGTTATCACCAGTTAGAGAAGCATTCTACCCAATCCTTTTGAAAAACAAAATTACCTGTAATGTTGGTATTAGGAATTTCATCACAGTTTAGAGCATAAATGAGTCAAAAACTATTCAAATAAATTAGATAAAGGAAATAAATGTCGAGTTTTTCATAGTAACTCAAATTCTATCTTAAT
This sequence comes from Chrysanthemum makinoi, assembly GCA_910596185.1. Classification (NCBI taxonomy): domain Eukaryota; kingdom Viridiplantae; phylum Streptophyta; class Magnoliopsida; order Asterales; family Asteraceae; genus Chrysanthemum; species Chrysanthemum makinoi. Next base: position 251,062,239 of record OU343217.1, on the reverse strand, counting down.
GACTAACACCTCCGAAACCGTAACATTCCTAGTCTATCTTATAGTCATAATTTATAACTGAAGCATCATTTGATTTATGAAGATTTGAAAAGTTATAGAAAGTGCCAGGGCCAAATTTAATTTACAAAAATGCTTTTGTGAGCCTACCCGTGCTAAACCATGAGTTGTTTCTGGTTTGGACCGTTTGACCCATACTTAATTCAACCCTAATCACCCATCTTGCCTATTGTAATAATACGAACTCAAATGGTTCATTAGAGATATTGCATCACATGGTTTGATTATTAGCCATTTTAGTTTGATATAAAAAATTCTAAAAAATAAAAATAGCAATTTCATTAATTTGTGAAACTTTTCTCAAAAGGAAAAAAATCAAAAAAAATGCCTAGCTAGGGCTGCTAGTAGCTCAAAGTTTGTGGTTTTGTCCCAAATAGTGGTTTTCCTCAGTTTAAGCCTAGCATTTTAATTCATTTTTAGTTGTTATAAAAAATTTTAAAAAATAAAAATAACAATTTCAATAGCTTGTTTAACTTCACTCAAAGGAAAAAATCAAAAAAATGTTTTGATTAGGCTGGTGTAGGTCTAAAGTTGCTCAGTCTTGACCATTTGCTTCAAATGGGTACATTTAGCACATATTTTTAGCCATTTTAGTTTGATATAAAAAAATTTAAAAAATAAAAATAGCAATTTCATTAGCTTGTGAAACTTTTCTTAAAAGGAAAAAAAACAAAAAAAATCCCTAGCTAGGGCTGCTAGTAGCTCAAAGTTGGTGGTTTTGTCTGAAATAGTAGTTTTTCTCAGTTTAAGCCTAGCATTTTAATTCATTTTTAGTTGTTATAAACATTTTAAAAAAATAAAAATAACAATTTCAATAGCTTTTTTAACTTCCCTCAAAAGGAAAAAAAACAAAAAAATGTTTTGATTAGGCTGCTGTAGATCTAAAGTTGCTTTCGGTCTTGACCATTTGCTTCAAATGGGTCAGAACAATTAGTCTTAACCGAGTACTTTTAGCACAGTTTTTTAGCCATTTTAGTTTGATATAAAAAATTAAAAAAAATAAAAATAGCAATTTCATTAGCTTGTGAAGCTTTTCTCAAAAGGAAAAAAAATCAAAAAAAATCCCTAGCTAAGGCTGCTAGTTATTGCAACAGATTCTCGAATTTAAATTCTTTAATATCAAATGACCGATAACATCAAATAGTCCTGATTTTCTAAGCGTTAATTCCTCCCTTTATCATCACATTTTGAGTAAAATACTTGTGAAAACATCCTTATTCCTTATTATTTCATTTCAGGGACCTATTGATATAAGGAAGAAAGCGCAAGCTGACGTTTTAAGCCCTATGGATTGATTGTCTCTTAACTATGGCGTAACTAAGTGATGAAGCTACGACGTAACTAAAGATTATGTTGGGAATAATTTTTACCACTGATATGCTGTGGAAGACACTGCTAAGGATTGCACTAGCAGTGGAAACGTATTACCACTGCTAGAAAATTTGTTACCACTGCTATTAGATAATTGTTAAGTAATCGTGTTTAGAGAAGCTAATGAAAGAAGAATTCAAGATGAGCTCTATGGGTGAACTCACATTCTTTTTGGGACTTCAAGTACAGCAAAGGCCAGATGGTATTTTCATCAATCAAGATAAATATGTGGCTGAGATACTAAGGAAGTTCAAGTTCTTGATTCAAAGTCATCGGCACCACTGCAGAACAAGACTACACATCAACTCTTGAAGGAAAATAGTGGTGAAGCAGTTGATGTGCACATGTGCAGATCTATGATTGGCTCTTTGATGTATCTTACATCATCTAGACCGGAACATTATGTTTTGCGATATGTGCTTGTGGGTTTGAGTCACTCCCGAGGACATCACACTTGGCTAGCGTAAAGAATATTTTGGATATCTTAAAGCATTTCCTAATTTGGGATTATGGTATCCTAGAGAATCATCTCTAGACTTGGTTGCTTTCGAGATAGTGACTATCTTTGGAGCTAGTTTGGATAGAAAATCAATGTGTGGTGTTTGTCAATTTCTTGAAACGAGATAAGTCTCATGGCGGTCAAGAAACAAACAATGGTGGCAAATTCATCAGCCGAGGCGAGAATATGTGGGCTGGCACGCAATTTCAACGTGCTCAAGTTCTATGGCTTCAAAATCAACTTTTTGACTATGGGTACAATTTCATGAATACCATCCTTTATATTGACAATAATAGTACCATTTTCATAATTAAGAATCCAGTTCAACACTCAAAGACTAAACATATTGAAATTAGACACCATTTTATAAGAGATTGTTATGAGAAAAGGCTAATCCAAGTTGTCAAAATTCATCGCATGACAACTATGCTAATCTATTAACAAAAGGCCTTGATATGGGTAGGTTTAGGTACTTGGTATGGTATTGGAATGCTTAATCCATAAACTTTTTGTGTCTAATGGTCTTTGGTGTTAAGGGGAGGTTCTTGGTACTAGAATTGTTGTATAAGTTTGTATATGTTTAGTGTGTGTATCTTTGCTTGTTCAATAACTCTTATGCAGCAAAGATGGGAGTTGATCATAAAAGGTGTGTAACTGAGACACACAACAAATGGTTATTGATTCACCATGTCTAATCCACATAAGAATCAACTAGTCCAGAGCAAACGACTACTGGTAAAGACTTATCAAATCCGTTTATGGTTGATAGTTTACCAAAAACTATATGGTTATCATCTCACCATATTCTTTATGATTAAGAGTTGGCTAGTCCATAGTAAACGACTCATGGTAAAGACATATCAAATCCGTTGATAGCTGGTAGTTTGCTAAAAACTATGATAGGCAGTCAATTTTCATATGTTTTCTTTACCTTGCTCTTTGAAAATTTTTGTGAAAAATTACCACTTCTAGTTCATAGTTTCCACTGATAGTGTTATTTTTACCACTGTTGTTCTAGCCGTTACAACTGTTATGTCAGTAACAAATTTTTTACTAGCCGTTGAGAGTTATTTGCTTTCCATATATATATAGGGTAAAATTTTAGAATATTATCTACTTTCCTTATCGCCATTTATCCTCTAAAGATAAATCTTTTCTTTAGATAATCTTTCTTGCGCAAAACTCTTAAACCCTACTACTATATATCCTTCTCTTTCAATTGGATAGTTATTCATTCAATTCTTACTGGCATAATAAATTTTTCATCAAAAGATATTATGGCACCCATCAAATTTGCAGATGAGCACAACCAGGTGGCCTACTTGGAAAAGTCAAACGAGAAGAGTGGCCCTGTTTTTCATCAGATTGTGGACTTTCTTAATACTACCCATATAAGGTATGCTTTACTTTTAAATCCCACAATCTATATCTCTCAAATCAAGCAGTTTGGACTTACATTCAGTCCATAACAATTGAGAATAGAGATACACATGAAACAGTGGATGCTCTTAGAGCCACTATGGATGGGGTAACTATTGATGTTACTGAGGCATCCTTGAGGAGAATTCTCCAATTAGATGATCTCAATGGTATTATCACATTACCTATGCCAGAAATTCATACACATCTATCATCCATGGGGTATGGTACCACTGATAAAAAGGCTACTTTCAAAAAGAGTGGTTTCTGTCCCCACTGGAGATTTTTAATACATACTCTCCTACATTGTCTTAGTCCAAAGAAAACATCTTATGAGCAATTTAGTTCTACAATGGCTTACCCTTTGGTTTGTCTAGCCACTGATCAGATTTTCAATTGGTCAAAATATATTTTTACAAGTATGACTGGCAATGTAAAGAGTTCAACAAAATTTTTGATGTATCCAAGGTTTGTGCAAGCAGTGCTAAATGAATTTCAACTGCAACCCAATACAAGAGTTTACAAAATCCGTTGCCTTAAGCCTAAAGTTTTTCAAAACATGAATAAAGATGGCAACATGGTTGTTACACCTCTCTTTCCTCAAATGCTTGCAAAGATTTCACAGGTACAAAACACACCAACAATCAATGTTCCAAACATTGATTACTCTCCACCAGTTACTCATATCTATGAGAGGAGGCAAAAACAGCCAACTCCTCCCATTACAACACAACATGTTTTTGAATCTTTTGGTTTAGGAACAAGTAGTGGTGGTTCTAGACTCCAATCTAGTCCAAAAAGAGTGGAATCTGAGCCAATGCCCTATGATTCACCTCTCCCAACAGGTTACACAGTTGGAAGTGTTGAGGGAAGTGGGCAACCAATGGAATTGATGGAACTTTGTACCAGATTAGCAAAGCAGGTTCAATCTCTAGAACAAGACTTGGCACAAGTAAAGGAGCAACATGCCAAGGATGTCACACTTTTGAAAGAGGAGATTCAGACCTTGAAGGAAGAGTTGCAGGGGTTAAAGCAAAGGAGAACTGCAAATATTGTGTTATCATCTCCATCCTCACCTCATGATGGTGACTCATAAGGTTTTGGTAAAGATTTGGGTCATTCTCCCAAACAGGGGAGGAAAACAGGTGCTGAAACTAAGGGGAGGAAATTAGATTTTGGAGATGAAGGTGTTTCAAGTAAAGGTACTAAGGAAGCTGATACTCAAGAAGTTCTTCAACAGCAACTAGAGCAAGAGCAAGAAATTTTCAGTACTGCAACCACTGATTTCATTCCCACTGCTGAAGTTGTTACCACTGCAGAGGAAGAAATCAAGAAGAAGAAAGGTAAAGCAGTTATGCAGAGCAAAGAGCAACCAGGAAGGAAGATTTCAAAGAGTGAACAAGCTCAGATTGCTCATGATGAAGAAGTTGCTAGAAAGATCAAAGAAGATGAAATTGCAAAATTCATGGAGAGTAAGAGGTTGGGCAGATTGGAAACCACTGATCCAATGGACGTTAATCCAATTTCCACTGTTCCACTTACTTTATTAAGAGAAAAGACTCCAGAATTTTCATATGTGCCTACTGAAGAAGAAATTGATTTTTTAATTGCTAATGATCCAGTGATCAAGAAAAAGGAAATTGACCTAGTAGCAGATAAATCTTTAACTGAAGAACAAAGAACTGCTCAGTTGAAAGATTTTATTCAGATGAAGAATAATCAAGCACTTCAAGAAGCTATTGTTTCAGTCAAGAAGGGTCAAAAGAAACCAAGGCAACCAACCAAAGTACAGGTGATTTCACTAATGAAAGATTATTGTTGCAAAGTTGGTGGCTGGAAAAGACATCAGTTCAAAGGAATGCCTGATGATAAAGTTGAAGGTATCTACTACAGAGTTCAAAGACAAGACAAGGACTTTATTCCAATGGGCTTTGAAGAAGAAGCAAGAAGATATCCTAATTTGAAGAGAAAGGCAAAAGATAGTGAATCTCAGTCATCCAAGAAGACAAAATTAGCTGAAGAACAAGAAGTTCCAACTAAGAAATTCACTGAAGAACAAATGACTGATATGATTCTGATTGAAGAAGAAGACTTTTATCCTGAACCACTGCAAGTCAAACATCCTATCATTGATTGGGAAGTGTTTACTGCTAGCAATTTTTCTCCAACATGGAAGATTACAAGGCTAGGTGGTGAAACTTCATCATTCATTCAATTTGAAGAACTCATCAAAGCATGTGATAGATATGATCTGGATACTTTGCGGAGATTAGTTCAAGAAAGATTTGATCTTTGAAAATCTCAAAGACGTGAAGGAAATGCAGTTATGGGTAAATTTAAGAAGGCTCTATGAACCTGATGTTAATGATGACTTCTGGAAGTTTGCATGTTCATGTCCTGGTACTAAATGGTATTATTATGATTCATGTGAAGTTCATCATGTTTCTACAGCAGATGGAGTGGATGCATTCATGTTTCTTTGAAAAAGAATATCCACTTAGAGATGGAACTCTTCTCTGTGATGTTGTGTACAACAATCAGAGTTCATGAAGATAATGAGAAGGTCAGAGCATTGCTACTTATGCTTCAAGATCAATGTTCAAGAGCTATTCAGGATTTAAGAAGAAAGTGAAGTGTTTGGTAGAATTCCCCAAATCCTTAAAGAAGATGCAGATTGAAGAAACTTATTGATTTGCAAAGAAATCATAAGTTTAGGGGAGGATTATTGGGAATAATTGTTACCACTGATATGCTGTGGAAGACAATGCTAAGGATTGCACTAGCACTGGAAACGTATTACCACTGCTAGAACATTTGTTACCACTGCTATTAGATAATTGTTAAGTAATCGTGTTTAGATAAGTATAGAAAAGATCTTGTGTATATTTTATATTGTTAGCTTTATACTTATCTTGTAAAGGACTCCTTGTGCTATAAAAGGAGATCCTAGGTCATTGTCTTATATACGTATAACATATTATTCATATAAGCTTCAAGGTGTAACCCTAGTGATAAAGAAGATCACTCGTATTATTTCTTAATAATATTGGAGCTTTGTGTTAAACTGTTCTCACTTACAATACATCATATAATCCATCTTCTAAGTATTACTAAGTATATTCCGCGTGCTTATTAATATAACTCAAAATATCACTGACACAAGGTGTGTGTCTAGATCCATCAGATTATGAAGACTACGGCTTAACCCTCAGCTCAGGTTACACCGTATTGATGAAATGCTCATGATTTACATAAGCTACGGCGTAACCCCAGCTAAGGTTAAGCCGTATTATCGGATACGCACCTAATTGACAAAGACTATGGCATAACCCTCAACTCAGGCTACACCGTAAATAATAAATACACGTGAATTATGAAGCTACGACGTAACACCATCTAAGGTTACGCCGTAGCCATGGATAAGCACAAATGATTGAAGAGGTTACGACGTAACTACCTAATAAGGTTACGCCGTAACCAGTTCGAAGCCTATAAATAGTCGAAGGTTTCACCAGTTCTAGGCATCTCTCCTTTCCCAAACCTTTTAGGGTTTGGGGAGATCAAAAAACAGAAGAAGCAACATGGTTTAGGAGCACTGAATAACGAACTCCTCGTCTACGATTTCCATTGTATTCGAGTTTGAATTCTTTTTATATTTTTCTAGGACTTATAGTATGAATTCATATCATTAATTGAAGTTTGCATTTATGTTATTGTTTTTTTCTTTAATTCTTTATAGACATTTGCTAGTCTTTTCATAGATCGCTATCCTTGGTTGTATTATAAGCTTGGTAGTATCTAAAGGTGCAGGAGATATGACCAACCCACTGATCCGATAGATGCGAAGTATGGGAGAAATTGGCTATAGTACAACCACTATTCGTCTTGAACGACCAAATGATCACCTATCAAGTGGAGGTACTTAAGAGGTTAGAGGGAATCTAAGTTCCTAGGCGGGTTCCCGGCTAGATCTAGTAGATTTGGTGCTTAATTACTTTATTAGGTTGCGAATGATCCCGGGTGACTGTTCATCTTGGTGAGGAATCTAAAACCATAGGCCATGGCGAATTGACCAAAGTGCGGTGATAATTAACCACTATATTGAACCTTCATATCGAGAATCAATTTATGCTTATGTTCTTTATTAAGCTTCGTTTAACTATCTCTTTTCTCTAAATTTCTTGTGTATGTATGAGTAGAATAATAGCATATCGATGAATTATAGCAACCTTGTCATACCAATAGATTATCTATATCACTTCTAATCATCTTAGTTCTTTCAAGGTCAAAGCTCTCTTGGGACGATACTCGGATTTACCTAAGGCTTTACTACATCTGGTCGGGTTCTCTGCCCTTTAGCATGTGTCTATCCTAAGTTATCTAAGTTTTATAAATATTAAGCGGATGAAATAGCGCATCGGCTTTTTGGCGCCGCTGCCGGGGAGCAGTTAATGGAATATATAAGGTATATCATATTCACCTCATTAAGAGATTTGAGCACTTCCATAAGGTACGTTTCTAAATCTCTCATATTAAAATAATACAAAATTTATCCTCTGATGCTATTAGTTCTGGTAACTCCTTTAGAGTTCTGACGTAACCATATAACAATTAAAAATTGTATAAGATCTTTTGATTATCTAGTTACGACGTAACTTCTTTTTAGAATTACTACATAACCACTATACAATCAGATTTATAAAAATTAAATCTTTAATTAAAATTAAATATTTAGTTACGGTAGTAATCCACATTAGGATTACGACGTAACCCTTCTAAACATTGAATATTCGAAAATATTAGTAGTTAAGTAACTATTAATTGAATTACGCAGTAACCTCCTGGCGGTATAAAACCTTATCCGGATTAAAAATAGGTTTTACATAAATCTTTCACCGCATAACCAAACAGTAAACTTTTCTCTCGAAAATTTTTCATCAACATCTCTTCATCTCATCATTCAGCATGTCTGGTAAGATCTATTACTACTCTTTTTGATTCTTTTATGTCGATTATTCAATTAGGGTTTGTATTTTAATATTTTAGGGATCTTACCTATTTGAGTAAATTATTGCTATTGGTTTGATTAATTGATGATTCTGATGATTTCCCCATGATATTTTGATTCATTTCCTATCACTATGGGTTGATTTGGGTGTTTTGACTTTATTTAAATTGGGTTTTAGGTCAAACACAAACCTAGTGGGTTAGGCGCGGTCCCTCAGCACTAATAGGTTAAAAATCTATAAAAACTTTTTACCACTTGAAAAAATTGATTGTTCTGGCGTAATCTATTGCTTAAAAATTGACCATCTGAGATCTTTGAGTTTCTGGGGAAAGTTACGGCATAACTGGAGGGTCAGTTACGTCGTAACTATTGATATATGTGATTACGGCATAACAATTTTGTTAAGTTACGCCGTAACCTCTGAAATTAGATAATTACGGTGTAACTATAATAATGGTTACGCCGTAGCTTTACATCAGTAAGGTATGCACTACTTGTTATCCTGCTTGTTCTGAGTGCAAACAACCCGCCAATTGGTTTAGGTTTTACGGCATACGATGATCTTTGGAATTAGGCAATTATGCCTTGATGAGTTCGAGTGGGAGGAAGGATATTAGTCAACCCGGCGCTTGATTTTGATGCATTTGATAGTTTGGCAAGCGGAAAGCTAGTTGCAGTTGAAGAGGTTTTGAAAAATTATGTTCACGTGTAATCCAGAGGAGTTCACATGCAATGCGTTGTTGAGGCTTTTTAGGATCACGGAGCCGGTCATTCTGGAATATGTCCGAGAATTCCATGCTAGTGTTGAGTTTTGTACTGATATTGTGGAGGATGATGAGGAGTCGATGTTTTTCCAACTTGGAGGCGAGAGAAGTCAGGGAAGGTAGTGGTGCTGGTAGTGAAGCCGAAGAGGATGTTGAGGAGCAGGTACCCATAGGACGAAGAAGGGCACATGTGAATGTAGGGGAAAGGTTATAGATCATCGACGAGAGGATCGAGGGAATGGCAACCCACTTCAATGATGAGATTGAAAGCCTCGGAGTGGGTCTATATGGTCTTAGTAACAAATTTGAGGGTTTTGCAGGTATCATGGATCAAGTGCAGCAGCTCCAGCAAGACTTCTTTCACTAGATTGCGGATCGGACTAGCCAAATGCTCCAGAGCATGCACTTGAGGCACCCTAGGTGGCAAGGTCCGGAGTATGTGTACCAGCCCGACATCCCCGATATTGGAGTCCAAGAAGGAGTGGCATTCATGCAGGCTGAGCCCACTCCTGGCAGCACCACAAGCACCCCGTTCGATCCTACCCAATTCTACTCCATGGATCATGATCTTCCCAGGGACAATTGATTTCCCTATTTGATGGAAAAATTTGCAACAATTTGAAACAATTTAATACTTATGTCTGTAATAACTTGATTATCTGGATATTTGTATGATCTATTATCTATTGTACCCATAGGGTACAAAATTTTCCATGTATTACGTGCGGTTTTGATTCGTGATGCGATTCTGGCGTAACCTTAGGGTCGATTACGCCGTAACCCTCTGCTGATAGGAAAATTTTGAGGCTGCACAATAGTTAAGACATAGTCACCGGAAACGTTACGCATTAGCCACCCCATGACCCACCTTCAACCTTTAGTGAGACATCTTGAGCGACCGAGAGAGTTTATTTCTTTCTTGATTATTTTTCATTTCTATTTTATTTTTCCTTTTCTTCGTACAAATGGGACTTTGTACACTTCAAGTGGGGGATAGGAATAGAAATGAAGTGTATGATTACTTAGCTTACTTGCCCTAATTTTTTAGTTGGTTTCAAAATTTTAAGCTCATTTGAAATTTTTTTGTCATATTTTTAACCAATCTAGAATCACATAAAGCTGAGCACACTATAACCCTTATTGCCATTGGTGAGATATAGCCTTTCCGTTTTCCCATTTTACGCAAATCTACCATATATTGAGTGTGCCGATAGTATTGTAAACTTTAGAACTTGGCTTTTACATCACTTCGAGACCATAGACGAGTAGTGTATCAAGTTAGCTTGGTGCATTTGGAAAAGGCAATTTGAAAAAAGTAAATGTTTTAGGATTAAACCCAAATAGCCCATATGTGTTTACTTGTGTGCGTTTATCGATTAGTCACATTAGCTTTTCGACCTCCGTGTTAACCCTTTTTGTTGCACTCACCTTTAGTGCAAGATACACCTAGTTACACCCCTTTTGAGCCTATCCTTTCATTTTCTAACCCTTATTTTCATTACACCCTTACACCTTAGCCTACCGTGTAGTCTTACCTTTTTATCTTGAAGTCATTGTTCGCCCTAGTTCGAGGTTCAAAATAAAGTTTCGAAAGGAATACCTAATCATCTGAAGACCGTCAAAGACCTCCAAGTTATCTCTTTATGCTCAGTTCAAGTGGGGGGATGTATGTTGCAAAAAAAAAATCAGAATTACTGCGCGATGATTATAAGCACTATGTGAAGAAATTGGCATTAAAAATTGATGACGTATAGTCTATATTGGGGTCACGAACCCAACTAAAGTCCAATACTAACGAGCCCAGCACGAACTGGGCTAAACTGATAAGTGTTTGGGGATGTGAAGGCTCAAACCCAAATCTATTTACGGAATAGATATCGGTTATCTCCTAATGAGGGAGATAATCATTCCCCAACCAACTTAGGCGGGATGCCCGAAGGTTGAGAACAGGAACCAACAAGGATTCCGTGTGTATATAAAGGGAACCCAATCCCTCGTTAAAGGTACGACTTACAAACCCTAATTCTCCTTTAACCCTAAACCGTTACTTACTCTCACCGGAGGATAATGGTGGGGAGACAATCCCACGATAAGCCTAACGGTTTCTCTCTTAGTGCGCATGTCTCAAGCAACAATCATCAATTAGTGCGAGTGAGACCCAAACAAAAGCGCCATCTTTTGTATCAACAAGTGGCGCCATCCATGGGACCATTCACTAAGAACTAAGAACTAGAATGACGAAGCATGGAAATCGGATCCGAATAGGACCTTACGGGAAGAAGCCGCGCGTCGGATCGACTTCAAGCAAACTTCGGACAACCGGTGTTGCTAAAACCGAGGATCAGGCCAGGATTTGGTTTCCCCTGCGGTGGAACCGCTGGGGACAACCAGGCCACAACAACCACCGCTAGCGCAGGATATCCACTGCGCACTCCTTTTGCCACCCCATTCCAAACCGTAGTGAAGACAAACTTCACAAAAGCACCTGATGCGCCCGATAAAAATAAGGGTATAGTGGTGGAAACTGATACTCCTACTCTAGAAGGGGTTGTGTCGAGCTAGCGCCGGATGAGTTAGTATCACAAAACTACGAAACCTTGGCGCTCTCATGCAAGGAGGCAAAAGAAAAGGTCGGTCGGAATCGCATGCTCGAATCGATTTCGGCCCGGAGTTTGAGACATCTCCATCAGCGCGTCGGAAGGCAAGCGGCGGGAGGGATAGTTGCCGACCCCGGTTTTTAACGGGGGTGGGAGAGTTTAGGATGATGAAACATCCAACTCACGCGACATCCGGAAGGAAGTGAGGAGGATGAGCGGTGCCGGTATCCACACCGGACTTGGTAGCCGAGAATCTGAGACGGAACTTGGGCGACGATACTCCCCAAGTGAAAGCACTTCAAGTGCAAATTCGAGGACGGTCGGCATAGCGTCGAAGGAGGAAAATTAGTCCTCGGAAATTCCTCGGACAACGAGGATAGTGAAAGCCGACACCGGAAGTCTAGAAGCGAGATATAATGACTAGGAGGATGACGATATATCTCTCCCATGGCGCCGTCAAAAAGTGGATGCGTTCACTCGGCATCGGTGATTTCTCGAGAAAACAAAGGGCGCATGCACATAGCGTGAAAACCTATGATGGCGGACGGGTGATCCCGATGATCACTTAAAATTTTCGAATCGGCCGCTACAATTGAAAGCGGCCCGCGGCGTATGGTGCCACATGTTAAACTCCACACTAGTGGGAAATGCGCGAGCGGTTCAACAAACTTCCACGCAGAAGCATTAATGGTTTTGAGGAATTGAGAAAGGCGTTTCGCCTAAACTTTACTCGTGAAAGAAGTCGCTAAAAATCATGTCGAACTTCGCCCGAGGTAAGCGGCGCCGGGGAGAGAATCTACAAGCGCATTCATGGAACACTTCAAAGATGAATGCATGCAAGTTAAAGCATGTCCTGAAGTGCTAACGATCTCAGGTTTCATGAATGGGATTAATAACCCAGAACTCATCAAGAGGTTGAACGATAAGATTCCTGAAACCTTTGATGAACTCATGAAACGCTCTCGGTCCTTCATCAGGAGGCCATCGCGGCGGATAGCAAAAGAAACTACTCAAACTATCGGTCACAGGAACAACCTAGGAGACAATCCACTGACCGGGGTAGCAACCGTAATAAGAGCTATCACGGTCGAGGGGGCGGAAGGGACTATGCAGATACACCGTGACCAAGACTCCAAAGGAAATACTACTTAGCGAGAAGGTGAACTTTCCAAGACCGCCACAAATCACTCTAGAGGATCGGCACGGAGTGGATCTTGTGACTACCACGCAGAAGGGCCCACTACTAACGAATGTGTCCAACTGCGCCAACTCATTCACAAAATGGTTAAAGAGGGCAGATTGGACCATTTGGTCAAAAACATTAAGGAAGGAAAGGATAGAAGCAGAGTGGGAACAAGAAAGAGACACCCAAGGACAAGGCCGACACCATCTATATGATACAATCATGGCGTGGGTCACTAGGCGAAGGTCGGCCGAGGTTTTCGTGGAAGTGAAATCTCTTTCCCCACCTTAATGCGGACAGCGGTAGTAGAACCACTCACCATTGAGATTAGTGCGAGGGTCACGACATCCACCGCATATATGCGTTGATGGTGGAGCATCTGCTGGACATCATGTATGAGCAACGCGCTTCAAGCGGCTACTTTGACACGAAATCTGCGATCTGTTAAGCCCGGTCAAAGCGGCGGTTTTGGTGAAAAGATATGGCCTATGGGGCAAATACGATTACTAGTCAGCGTTGGTAATGAAGAACACTCCCGAGGCACGGATGGAATTTATGGTGATCAAATCCCCTTAGCCATACAATGGCATTATCGGACAACCGGGGATATCGACCATTCGCGATGCAGTCTGACACATGGGATGCTTAAATTCCCGATGGAAGGTGGCATTGTCACTCTATAATGCTACTATGCCACACGAGAATGTAACATGGTTGCGGCAAGAGCGGCACCTATCGAAGCGGTCGCGTAGCCAAAACTCCAAATCACGAAGGTAGCAATTCATCCCGATTACCCCGAACTGAAATATCGATAGGAGGATCGATGTCGGACAACGGCAAGCATTTGTGTGCGCCTCTTGCAAAAGAACTGGGACATTTTGCATGGGGCCAAAACACATGACGAGGGTGCCGCTCAATAACAGAACATAGTGAGAATGGGACAAGGTACTCACCAATACGCCTGAGAAGAAGCGCTGCCAAGCTCAGGCCGTATAGCGATGCAGCGGTACCAAACTTGTGGATGCGGGGATTATGCATGAAGTCTACTACCATGACCGACTTTCTAACCCGATAATGGTCAAAAGAGCGGCGGTAGTGGCGAATGTCGCGTGGACTTCACAGGACTTCAATAAAGCATGTCCGAAGACGCTATCCACTACCAGAATAGGCTGAAAGTAGAGTCTTTGTGTGGACATCCGTTAAAGTGCTTTCGTGCATACAAAGGATATCATCAAATCCAAAATGGCTAAGGACTAAGAGGAAAAACGGCCTTCACACAAGCCATGAGTCTACTGTTACACAAAATGCCTTTTGGCTTGAAGAATGCAAGCGCTACCTACCGCGTTAGTAGATACGGCATTCGACAAACAGGTGGGCCGCAACCAGAGGTCTATGTTGATGACCGTCATAAAAGAGCCAGACTAAGATGAGTTAGTGCCATATGGCAGTTACATTTAGGACACTCAAATAGATGAAGCTCAATCTCTAAAATGCACCTTTGGCTACGGCGCATGTTTCTGATACCGATAGAACGATGGCATAAAGCCATGTCCGTAAAAGACTAAGGCGTCATCAACTTCCTTCACCGCAGACGCTGAAGGAGGTCCAATCTCTCAATGGAAAGCTAGCCGGTCTTAATAGGTTCCCTGCCCCAAGTCGCCAGACAAGTCTCTACCTCTCTTGTAACACTCAAGAAGTGTATAAAAAGGAGATTTTTGTTGACTACGGAGGCGTAAGAAGCCTTCGCGACAACTTAAACAACACTGGCGACACTCCCTACACTTGTAGCACCTAATTGTGGGAAGAGTTGATCATGTACTTATCTCGCAACTCATGGAGCCGGTACAAGTAGCATTACTCACGGATAGAACTCACTACAAACTCCAAGGCTTTGTAAGTAAAGCACTCAAGAAAACAGAGATGAACTATAGCGTAATGGAAAAGTTGGTCCTAGCATTAGTATTCCGCCAAATGGCTGCCAGCAGTACTTCTAAGCCACATGAGCAGCGGATCACACCAACCGATGAAGCAAATCATCTCCAAGCCCGACGATCAGACGACATCAGCAAAATGGAGTGTATTGCTAGGTGAGCACAACATTCCCTACGGACACGCTGCGCGGTAAAAGGGCCACGTACTAGCGACTTCATCATCAAAACTGTGACACGATGCGCACCCGCACCAAGCAAGAAGGAATTCGCATCCATGGATCTTATTCCACGATGGATCCTCATGCGTTGATGGGTCGTGAGCAAGCCTTATTCTCACAAATCGTAAAGAATGGAATTCACTTACGACCGTTTCAAATTTACTGCGACAAACAATGAGGCGGAGTATGAAGCTCTAATCACCGGACTTGCGGTTCGAATGGGTGTACGTAACACAGGCTTAATGTGGATTCTGCTAGTAGCCAACCACGTGTTAGGCGCAGTACGCTAAAGAAGAAAATATGATTGATTCTCGACAAGACCAAGACACTAATCAAAGGCTTTGACAGGTTCACCATCAAGCAAGTCCCTAGAGGGGAAAATCGAAGCGCGATGCATTGAGTAAGATCGCATCGACAAGCTTTGCACACCTGTCAAAACAAGTGCCGTGGAAACGCCAAAAGCAAATCCATCTTAGAAATGGAAGTCTCCACGATAATGGAGGAGGAAGGTCCTACATGGATGACACCGATAGCGGAATTTCTAAGCAAAGGAGCGCTTACCCCAAGAAGCGGAAGGAAGCCGGGGATATTGCGCACATCATAGAGGTTCGAACTTCGAGACAACATCTTGTACCGACGCTCCTTCCTCGCAACCATGGCTTCGCGCTGGTCCCCTACAAGCAAATTACGTGCGCGAGAAATCCATGAAGGTTCATGCGCAAGATGCACTCGTGACCACGGTCCGTGGTGGCACGCGCTCTTGAGGCCGGATACTAATCGCCAACCATGCACCGCTGATCGCGCCGAGACTTAATAAGGAAGTGCAATGATTGCCAAGTTCATAGACCGCCCCGCCGACACAAAGACGAGCTAACACCAATTACATCACCATGGCCATTCTACAAGTGGGGTATCGACATTGCATGCCCTTTCCTATCGCTCGGGGAGGGTTAAAATTCCTCATAATCGCCATAGACTACTTCACCAAATGGATCAAGCAAAGCGCAAACAATCACGGCAACCGTGAAACGCTTTGCGGGAAAATATTGTATGCCGCCGGCTACACGAGAAATCATCTCTGACAACGGAAACAATTTCTGACAATCCTTTCAAGGAATGCGAGAAATTGAAAATCACACAAAGACTTCGCCAGCGTCAAACACCCACAAACCAAAGGCTTACTAGAGAACGGGTGAATCGAAGCTGGTGAAGGAATTAAGGCACGCCTGGACAAGAACAAAGGAAGGTGGGTGGAAGAACTATCGCATGTTATGCGGGGCACCGCACTTCAATCAAAACCACGGGGACACCCCTTCTCTAGTCTATGGGACGTAAGCGGTCATACCAAATCGGAATGCCAACTATCCCAGATCTGCGAAATCAATGTGGCAATCAACGACGACGGCGTATGACGACTTAGACCCGCTAGAAGAAGGCGAACGCCAGCCTATACGTGAAGCAAAATCAAAGTCAAGGATGAAGGGATACTATGATGCTAAAGTCGCAAGATTTCATCTGCACCGGTGACTTCGCATAGCCAATGATGCGAGCCACGCAGAAGACACAGGTAAGCTTGGACCAAAGTGGGAAGGACCCTATGAGGTTAATGAAGCATTAGGAACCGGCGCGTGCATAAGCTACGAGGCTTGGATGGGCGGGAATTGCCACGCACATGGAACATCTACAACCTTAAGAGATCCTACCTATAGGAATGGCTACGCCCAGTGCATACGCGAGCTCCTACACTTTATTGAAGTGCCCAACAGACATCTATGTATTTATTTTTTGTTTTCCTTAGTCTAATGTCTTACTTATTTCTCATAAAAACTGGCAAGTATTAATAAAACGTCGTGGTTTCTAGCTAACTCTGCGACACATTTCAATTTGTATTTCCATATACTTTATGTCTTAACATTTTTGGTCCTTTCTTGCCTACATGGCATGCATGCACTTACAAAACCCACGATGGTAAAAGGATGAGTAAACCTACTAAATGACTCGTTGAGTAAGAGGGTTGCAAACCCATCAACATCGGATCATGTATCCTTGTTAAACACCTTATTCACAAGACGTTGGAATAAGTATGGTGCGCATCCCACGACGGACGCGCAACTATGCATATGGTGCGCGTTTAACAACATAAGGAATCAACACGCTTGGTTCTTTGAGATGATATTTACAGTGCGCTGCATATCACATCATACACGATTATGACACTATTACTTAGAAACTATGTTAAAGTATACTATGATCTTCATACATGACTATGAATCTCTCATATTATTTGCGCTTGTGTACAAATTGGATACTAAGACAAATACATCTTTACGCAAAGATAGACGTACAAGTATGCACATTACAAGCTGCAAAAAATATTAACACACACTTGGAAAAAGGAGATTTTTATTAATGACTACATTATTACAAAGGATGTTCATAAACATAAGATCCTATATACTCTTAGATAGTTCCAGTGATGAGGTCCCTACGCGCTTGAGAATCTCCACTCTCGCTAAGCCTCTTCAACAAGTCCGAAGTCTTGGCGTGACGCTGGCAACACTCACCGGCACCCCGTCGACCTTGGAAGATGAGCGCACCAACCCGCAAAAATTGCTTTACCCTTAATACCTTCCTTTTTAGCAAGTCTAGTAGCATGCGCTTCCAACACTTCCTTCAAAGACATTTCTTTCTCTAAAGCAAAGCGATTCAGAATGTCCCTGGGGCGAGCAAAAATAGGCACCTGAAGCTGAGACACATCGGGCTTTAAGAAATAGTCCGGCGTATTCGCATCATCGATCGATGGCGCTAAGGTCAACCTTCCATAATAACGAGTTATAGGATAATCTCGTCGCTCCATTTCAAAGAATCATGGGAACCTCTAAGGCCTTCATCCTATTCATAGCAAAGAACGTGTTATCATAGGACTACGATCATACTCGGGAACCTTTTCAAGCAGGTACCTTCAAATCGGTCGGCTTCTCTGCGCGCCTCTATAGCCTCCGATTTTCCTCTCCCAAGGCACATTAGACTACCCCACCAAATTTGTCCACTACCTCCTTGGACTCAAGGGTACTTTCGAGAAGCGGCAAGCCGCGCAGCCATGGTCGATAAGCCACCAAGCTTAGATATGGCAGACATTAGATGAGGCTATAATTCCTCATCATACTCCAAACTAAGCTTACGCAGCTTCATCTCTTGTGTTTCGAGCACCGCTCACAAAGATGGCGCCAAGGTCTCCTAAGCGAGCAACTCTCCCTTACCTGTTCCAGATATTTGAGGGCCCGCACATACGGCGCCTTTGAACTTTAATTCGCCTCAGACGCCCTCGGATTATTTGGGAGAGCAATGCCATTTTCTCACCGCAAGCTTCCCGAATACGTATTTTCCGCTTCTATCTCTGCGTCGGGCACTAGCTAAACGAGCCTCGGCTCCACAATATCTGGTCTTTCTCGCTTTGACTACTCTCCGTTGAGTATTTAGCCCTTAGTTGCGCGAACCAACTTGGCTGATGCGTTGATGCTCTAGATCTTCAACCAACTTATCTATTGGCACATCCCCGAGACCAACGGCTCGCTTTGGCTCTTTGGCCCCGAGGATTCAGCCCAAGACCGACTATCACGGGGGTGCGACTGGCTTTGCTCAAACCTCATATATGGACGAGAATTATCGCTTCCCATATTAACGGTGGATGAAAAAACAATACGAAAACATTACTTCAGGGCTGCGACATTCGGCATAGTAGGGGTGAGATGACGCAAAGATCATGCGGAGGATGATTCGACAAAGGTGAAGACCACCGGACGCTTTTTCCTTGATGAGCTCGCCATCCTCTCCAAGTGATCTTTTCGCCGGCCGGATTCTTGTTCTTCTTCTTCTTCTTCCATAGGTCGCGCCACTGCTACGGGTGGTGGCTGCGCTTCGTGAGGATGGCACCCCAGGACTTGGCACGCTTTGCGCTGGCGCCGCCTTCCATCACCGGATGATCCGGTCCCTGTTTCTCCTAGATTCATCTCGGGTGGTACGCCTACTACGGTGGCATCGATGCGGGCTCTTCTCCTTCTTTTCGTCAGCCGCCTATCTTCACGAGTTGGCCGCTAGTTGAACAAGCGTGAGCAGATCCATCTCTCGCAGAATGAAAACAACGAGGTTACATAATGAGGAAAAAGGAAAAGAAAGCTCTTACATTAATTAAACAAGGGAATGCGGAGGAGCGAGCACCCACCCGGCCATCGGCGCCTAAGAAGATTGGCATTTCATCCGGCATACCAAAATAATTACGGCTAATGCCCATATGCACCGTGAATTCCTCGGGATAGGCACTAATGGGGATGCGGTTGGCGTTTATCGGCCCGCATCCTCCACGACATATGATCCGTGCGGGGTGCTCATCCCTTGGCAATGTCCCCTGGGTATAAAATTCAAAACGCGGTGGGAAGCACGCGTCGTCTACCTTAAGAAAGTCTCTCTCCAGTTCTGGCGCATCCGGTTTGTTCAGTATAACAGCAAGCGACGAGGCGCTTAGCAATGAGACCCACCGTGCGCCCATGTTGTGTGGTAGAACGACGAATAGATGGATAGTCGGGTTAATTGCCGATGTCGGCAATTAACCTCGGTTGGTAATCTTATTTGCACCAATGCGGTACTGGGATAGGTGCAACCGGTAATAGTTTAACACATCGCATGAAATAGGGATATGGGCACACGCGATTCGCGAACTCAAAAACGCGTGTGTATACCCCTACTTTCCTTCGGGAAATTGCAAAAGATTCTCGCGATCCGGAACAACGGATGCACGCTGCGTATAAAATAATCCGAGGTGAACTCTAGAAGTTCACCCTCGCTATATCCGAGGTGAAATCGATAACCGTTTGACCATGGTATTCTTTTTTTCTTTTGAAAGGCGCGCATGGTTACCTTGGGAATAGGCGGTTTTTTTGCAAATGCAAGGTTTCTTAACAATGGCGGCTTGTGTTTTCAACGTGAAACAGTCAAAATGAGGCACCAGTTATATAAGTTTTCTCATCCACGGATGAGCGCACGTGGATCCCACTATCACCAATTTGTGGCTCCAATTGCGACATGGCGTAGGCACGGTTATTTTCCCGACTTACGAGGCGTTCATTTTCTAATTACTGTCTAGATACAATGTATATCTTTCAACGCGGGAATCTCTTTGGCTTCTCTGCTACGCTTCGCGTTTTTTTTAATTCACTACGGTTATTAGTCTAGCATCCGCAATGCATTAACAAGCATACTAGACTGGGGGGACATGATGACGTATAGTCTATATTGGGGTCACGAACCCAACTAAATTCCAATACTAACGAGCCCAGCACGAACTGGGCTAAACTGATAAGTGTTTGGGGATGCGATGGCTCAAACCCAAATCTATTTACAGAATAGATATCGGTTATCTCCTAATGAGGGAGATAATCATTCCCCAACCAACTTAGGCAGGATACGCCGAAGGTTGAGGAACACGGAACCAACAAGGATTCCGTGTGTATATAAAGGGAACCCAATCCCTCGTTAAAGGTACGACTTACAAACCCTAATTCTCCTTTAACCCTAAACCGATTACTTACTCTCACGCCGGAGGATAATCGGGGGAGACAATCCCACGGTAAGCCTAACGGTGTTTTCTGTCTCTTAGTGCGCAGGTCTCAAGCAACAATCATCAATTGGTACGAGAGCCGGAGCCCAAACAAGGAACGCCCATCTTTTGTATCAACAAGAATAATCTTCTCGATCACATTCGAAGGTCGGAAGAATAGTTCAAGAAAGAATAATGGTGGATTCCAGTGACATATATTCATCATATGAAGATATACCTCGAATTAACGGTTTGGCGATGACGACTTGGTTTTAAGCTAAGACTATTTGTTTTCTTTTTCCTTTTCACCCATCAAAATATCCCATGCCTTACCTTACCCTTTTTGTCGTGAAGCGTGTCTAGGTGATGCAGCGAACAATCCTTGATGTCTTGACCATGGATTTGGTCATGTATCATTGATTTTGTCCACTTCGCCGTGACACGTTAGTAATGACAACACCCCAAAGCCTTTGAATCTCTACAACCCAATACTGCTTTCTAAAATTTGTCTTAACCTTAGCTCTAGTGGTGGAGTTGTGTGTAATTGCCAAGCTTATGATAGAATACTTACTATGTTCGTGCAATTGAGTGATCACCCCGAAATTAACACTTAGATTAGGATGAGAGTGAGAGTGTTTTCGTTCCCACTTCGTGAGGTGTTTGGCTTTTATTAATATTCTAGCATGGAAATTATAACTGCGCATTCAATGAGGATGTATCTTTTGCAGTCTAAATTGGTCTACTTGAGGGCAAGTAGAGTTTATGTGGGGGGATATTTGATAACATCTAATAGTCCTGATTTTCTAAGCGTTAATTCCCCCCTTTATCATCACATTTTGAGTAAAATACTTGTGAAAACATCCTTATTCCTTATTATTTTATTTCAGGACCTATTCGATATAAGGAAGCTGCAACTGGACATTTTTAAGCCCTATGGATTGATTATCTCTTAACTACGGCGTAACTAAGTGATGAAGCTACGACGTAACTAAAGGTTATGAAGACTATGGCGTAACCCTCAGCTCAATTTACGCCGTATTGATGAAATGCTCATGATTTCCATAAGCTACGGCGTAACCCCAGCTAAGGTTACGCCGTATTATCGAATACACACCTAATTGACAAAGACTAAGGCGTAACCCTCAACTCAGGCTACACCATAATAATAAAATACACATGAATTATGAAGCTACGGCGTAACACCATCTAAGGTTACGCCGTAGCCATGAATAAGCACAAATGATTGAAGAGGTTACGACGTAACTACCTAATAAGGTTACGCCGTAACCAGTTCGAAGCCTATAAATAGTTGAAGGTTTCACCAGTTCTAGGCATCTCTCCTTTCTCAAACCTTTTAGGGTTTGGGGAGATCAAAACACAGAAAAAGAAGCATGGTTTAGGAGCACTGAATAACGAAGTCCTCGTCTACGATTTCCATTGTATTCGAGTTTGAATTCTTTTTATATTTTTCTAGGACTTATACTATGAATTCATATCATTAATTGAAGTTTGCATTTATGTTATTGTTTTTCTCTTTAATTCTTTATAGACATTTGCTAGTCTTTTCATAGATCGCTAGCCTTTGTAGTATTATAAGCTTGGTAGTATCTAAAGGACTGGAGATATGACCAACTCCGACCCTAGTCCGATATATTATGTATGGGAGGAATTGGCCTTAGTACAACCACTCTTCGTGTGCGAACTGACCAAATGATCACCTATCAAGTGGAGGTACTTAAGAGGTTAGGGGGAATCTAAGTTCCTAACGGCCGGGTTCCCAACATCTAGATCTAGTAGATTTGGTGCTTAATGACTGCTATTAGGTTGCCGAATGATCCCGAGTGACCTGTTCATCTTGGTGAGGAATCTAAGAACCATAGGCCATCGCAAATTGACTAAAGGAGTCTGGGGATAATTAACCACTATATTGAACCTTCATATCGAGTATCAATTCATGCTTGTGTTCTTTATTAAGCTTCGTTTATCTATCTCTTTTCCCTAAATTTCTGGTGTCTGTGTGAGTAGAATAATAGCTACCGATGAATTATAGCAACCTTGTCATACTAATATATTATCTATATCACTTCTAATCATATTAGTTCTTTCAAGGTCACAGATCTCTTGGGACGATACTCGGATTTACCTAAGGCTTTACTACATGTGATCAGATTCTCTGCCCGTTAGCATGTGTCTATCCTAAGTTATCTAAGTTTTATAAATATTAAAAGCAGGATGAAATAGCGCATCAATGACCCATTTCAAAGGCACATGCAAACACACCCACTAAGAATGCATATCGCTATTAATGATTATAATGAGTAGTGACCGAAAGAATGAGAAGCCTCTTACTAGCGTCCAAATTTCCTGTTTAGACATCCAATACCATCAAGAACAATCCTAATAACTTTCCAAAGAAACTAAGTGTTTCAATTCTTCATACCCGATGACGACAACAGTTAAGGATACTTAGAACAGAACCCTTCATACAACATATATTAATATATATATTGCTCTATAACCACCTAACAAATAACTACAGTAAACTTATATCATATCATTCCTCAACAATATAATACAGTATATATTAAAAAAATGTATCTCCATGGTAAGAAAGCATCGAACTTGGTAATCTTTGTAACCTTTAAGCCATAACATTTAAATCTAAAACAGTTTAAGGAAAAACAGTGAATACGTATATATTCCCGAAAGAGCAGCAATAAGTGGAAAGATGAGCACACAATCAAGCATGATGAATACGATATTCCGTAAAGAGTCGCAATTGATAGTATTATCCTATTGACTACATTGCGTATCATACGATAATATCATACGCTTACAAATCACAGGAGTTTAGACATCATATATCTCTTCTAATAACCGTGGAATTAAAAATCTATTGCCAACCGATTTACTGCTCACTATCGTTAGCAAGGTGATTCACATCACAATTACTATTTAAGTAACAACTAACAATTTCAAACGCATACCTTAGTGATTTCGGGTCTTCAAAGAGATTTTCCTGAACATCAATGTTTTCTTTCAAACTGTGATGAAGAAAACACAGAAACGATCATTAGATGAGATTGTGAGGGAAAAAGGATATTAGGGTTTTTGAGAAAAAAATATAATGAACCGTATATAAGTTTTTACGTATATGTTTTTGTTAGGTTTTAGGTTCCTCAGATCATGAATTATTCTAAGTGTTGGAACCACGGACAGAGTTGATGAAACCACGTACAAAAGAATGAATCCACCTTTGATGTGAAACCGCGGCTAGTAGTAATATAGAACCACTGCTAATGTATTGTAAGTAATCGCTAGTTTTGTATAGTTAGTTTAATATTTTGTATTAGATAAATATGGAAAAGATATTTATCTTGTAGGTTACGTATTGTATTATGTAAAGGACTCCTTAGCCTATAAAAGGAGGTCCTAGGTTAGATTAGATATATGTATGTTTTGCTATATCTAAGGTCGATACACTTCAAGGTTGTAAAAACCTAATACTGGTTAGACTATTCGTATTAATAATAATATTAAGGTGTTGAATGTTTATTGTTCTTCTTCTTAAGATTAAGTATTAAATTATGCGTGATACTTAATAAATCTTTGTTAAGTCGGTTTTATAAAGGATCGTTTACTCAACTGGGATCAACAAGTGGTATCAGAGCTTGTGATCTAGAAACTGAAACCAAGAAGAAGTTTAATTAAATTCTATTCAAGTAAGTTAAGATGTCTGACGAAACTCACATGGTTACTGCATCAAAGGTGCCCATGCTCATGCCAGGTGAAAAGTACCAAGTTTGGAGAATGCGAATGAGGCAATACATTCAGTATGATTGATTACACCATCGGGATGTTGTGAAGGGTGATACTCTTCCTAAGAAGGGTGATGATGGTACTGAGATAGCCATTGTTAGTGAATTTGACAAGGCTAGAAGGAAGCTGGAGATCAAAGCTCATAGTATTCTCTCCATGGGAATACCTAATGAGTATGCTTTGGACTTTGAACAATATGAGTCTGCAAAGAGTTAATGGATACTATTGAAACAAGGTTTCTTGGTAATGAAGCTACCAAGAAATCAAGGAAGAACATGCTCAAGCATCAGCTTGAAAACTTCACTGCTCTTAGTGGAGAAAACCTTGATGGCACTTATAACAGACTTCAAAACTCATCACCAACTGAAGTTAGTGGACTACAAAGTTGCTCAAGAAGATATCAATTTGAAGTTCATCGAAGTTTATCACCTGATCAATGGGTACGTGCATACCTGTTGTGTGGAGAAACAAAGATAATTTTGAAAAGATGACTTTGACAATCCTACAACAACCTCCGAAAGTTTATGAGTCTAAAATATAGTGGCTCATCCTCATCACCACAAAACATTGCTTTTGTGTCTACAGGGCATAGGAATTCTCAAGATGTTTCCATCACCGCTTATAAGTAACCACGCTATTGCTAACAATACCAATTGTTAGTGATAATGTAAGTGATGGTGCAATTTGTGCTTTTCTGGCTGATTTAACTACCAGTGTTACTGTTTTGAATCAAGATTTAGATCAAATTGATCCTGATGATCTTGAAGAAATAAATCTTCAATGGCAAATGGCAATTTTAACACTGCAAGCTAGGAAGTTCTTGAGGAGGACTGGAAGACAAGTCAAATATGATGGTCAAAGAAGAGCTGGATTCGACAAAAGAAAGATGGAGTGCTTTAACTGCAAGAAGAAGGGTCACTTTGCAAGGGAATGTCGAGCTCCTAAGAGAATTGAAGGCAAGAAGAAGACCATGAAGAGCTCGCTTCTTCTTCAAGATTGGTTGCTCAAGATGGTATTGGTGATTATGACCTGAGGTGATCGATTGAAGAAGGTCCTAATGCAGCTTTTCTTGCTAGTGAAGCTTCTAAAGAGCATAACTTTGATCTTATGGCCTATGCTTCATCTTCTCGGTTCGGATTCTCGAGGTATCTAATGATTCAAAAAATTCTACTTGTTCTTTTAAATCATGTCAAGATAACTTAGAATCACAAAAAGCTATTATTGAGAGTTTGAGAAAAGAAGTAGATATACTTTCACTTGATAACTTAGATTATAAAGTTGGTCTTAAGAGTGTTGAAAAAAAACTTAATTTTTGTATTAAATGTCAGTTTGAGTATGTATATAAGATTAATATACTAGGTGGTGAAATTGATCTTAAGGACAGAGAAATTAAGATGCTTAAAAGGAAACTAGAAGAGGCAGAGAGTGTAAAACAAGAAGCCCTATTAGAAAAAGAAAAACATGTTGTTAGGGTTGCTAAAACACAATATGCTTCTGATCTAGTAAATAAGCCAATTGGTAAAAAACTATTCAAGGAGGGTAATTGGTCTTGGATACAACAATATGCCACCACCCTCTCTGATGAAACATGCACCACCTACAAAAGAACTGTCATTTAGTAGTGAATTCAGTTTAACAAACACGTGAGAAGAG
Source organism: Chrysanthemum makinoi (assembly GCA_910596185.1). Classification (NCBI taxonomy): domain Eukaryota; kingdom Viridiplantae; phylum Streptophyta; class Magnoliopsida; order Asterales; family Asteraceae; genus Chrysanthemum; species Chrysanthemum makinoi. The sequence continues at coordinate 251,036,127 of OU343217.1, read as the reverse complement.
ATTAGTAAGACTGAAACAACTAAGATAAATTCTATTAAGTCATCTGATGCTCCCACTATTGAAGATTGGGGATCGATTGAGGAAGTTAGATCTGAATGAACACAAACTGAGAAGATAGAAAAAGTTAAGAAAGTTGATTCTGAACAAGCCAACCTTGTGCCTAGATTTGGAGCACAAATTTCTAGGAAAGTGGTAGACTACAAGGAAGTACCTAGGGAACAGATGAAAAGATACATACCTAGGGGAAATCAGAGAAACTTCAATGGACTAATTTCAAAACGATTAGGAAATGAGTTTCAATGTGTTAAGAAGGCTTGTTTTGCATTTGGTACTTTTGAGCACTTACAAAGAAACTGTTATAAAAACCAACCACAAATTTGGAATCATTGGAGGAGGGTGAATCATCAAAACTCTTCAAAGAAAATAATCCCTCATCCTAACAATAAAATGATTCCTAGGGCAGTGTTAATGAGGAATGGTAAAACAAAATCAATAATCACTGCTGCACCTAAATGGGTTCCAACCACTGCTAAGCAAAATCTAAACACGGCTAAGCAAAATCAATCCACTGCTAAGCAAAATATCACCACTGATACAAAAGAAGTTTTAAAAATTCCAAAGGTGATAACTCTGACAGTTGGTTGGAAACCATTTTATGTCAGTTAAGGCCTCGCCTAGCCTGGCAATGGAAACCTAAGACCAAGGTTTTACATCATGTCAGTTGTGCATCAATGGACTTAAAGAAATTTGATTATGTTGATGTTACAGCGCAGACCCAAGTCAAGATTGGCTTGGGTCCAAAAGAACTAATTTGTTTTAATTCATGTGCGTGGAAATCTACAAGATGAGCTAAAAGACAAAGGAATTTTGATAGTGGTTGCTCTAGACACATGACTTGGGATGGGAGCAACCTGGAGGATTTTGAAGCTTTTGATGGAGGATATGTGGCATTTGGCAATGATCCAAAGGGAGGAAAGATACTTGGCAGAGGCACAATCGTCAACAGTGGAAATTAGACTTTGAAAAGGTCTATCTGGTACAAGGATTAAAGTACAATTTATTCAGTGTTTCTAAAATGTGTGATAAGAAAAACTGGGTACTTTTTGGGGAAATTGAGTGTGTGGTGTTGTCACCTGATTTTAATATGCCTAATGAGAAATTTGTGCAGTTAAGGATACCTAGGAAAGAGAACATATATTGTTTTGATCTTAAAGATGTACTTCCTAATAGGTCCTTAACTTGTTTGTTTGCTAAGGCATTAGTTGATTAGTCTAAATTGTGGCATAGAAGGTTGGGTCACCTTAATTTCAAAACAATCAATAAACTTGTAAAGGGCAACTTAGTGAGAGGGTTACCTTCTAAGGTTTTTGAGTGTAAGGAACTTTGTGTGGCTTGTCAGAAAGGAAAACACATTTATATCCCCAAATCACTGATAGATCATTTAATTGATCTTCAAATCACTTCTAATTGGCGCTTTACATAACCCAAACCACTTTCATTTGTTCAATTCACAAATCCCACATCACTCACATCATCAATCATCATGCCGAACCAATACTCCAACACACATAACCTAGTTGCTAATTTGATTAAAAACAATCGATCCGAAGGTTTTCATCAAATGATTGATTTTCTTATTCACAGTCCTATTCACTTTGCATTAACTGTAGCACCAACCATCCTTAAAGCCTATATACATCAATTCTGGGGAAATGTTAAGCTTGAGGAGGTAGATGGGGTGGAAGTTTTTAGAACTGTGGTGGATGAGAATGAAATTTTAGTTGATGAGGAGATTATTCGAGGGGTTTTGAAGTTAGATGATGCTGATGGTGTAGTTAACCTTCGATCTTTGAGATTTTTGAAGGTTTAGAAAGGCTAGGATATACTCACAGGGGTGACAAGGTAAATTTTTTTAAGGGAATGTTTTCACAACAATGGAAGTTTTTGATACATACCTTGTTGATGTGTATAAGTAATAAGACCACTGGATTTGATGACTTTCCTTCAAAATTATACTACTGCAAGTATATGTCTATCCGGGGAGGAAGTTTAATTTGTCTAGGATGATTTATGAAGGGTTTGTGCAGAATATTAGGAAGAAGGGTAAATATTACTTATATCCTAGGTTTGTGCAACTGATTGTGGAAAGTCAAATAGAAGAACCTGTTGTGCATACTAGGGAGTATGAAGTGCATTATATGCTTCCTAAGGTCTTTGCACATATGAGGAATCAGGATCCTAATTTTCAAATAAGAGATGTTCCTTTATTTCCACATATGCTTAATTTTCCTGCTATTTCTGAGTTTGATGAAGGTCTTGAATCCCAACCCTTAGAACCTCAACCCACTGCTAGTCAACCCCAAACCACTGTTAAACCAATTTTGTGGACTGGGAGGAGGAAGGGCACCAAGCTACCTCAGGCTGGTGTTAGTGGTGTTGTTCATGAGGCTGTCACAAGTTGTGGAGGTGACATGATTGGAATGGCTTCTACTACTGATTCATGCTTAGATGCTGGTCAGGATCGTGGAAACATCAATAAGACCCAACCTTTGGCAACTCCTAATGTGGAGAGTTCCTTGGAACTTAACACATGTAGAGAATCCCTAGCCAATCGGCTTACCGGGGTGCATAGATGATCGAGGCAAGGTCCGATGCTATGTTTACTTTATCCAGGATTCATTCCTCTGAAAGCAGATTAACATTTCGAAGTGATAAGGATAGTTTGGAACATGAAAATGAATTGACGGATCCTAAATTGGTACATGATGACTTTTCCAATGAACCACCTCTCGGACCGGTTAACATTGTGTCGGTGGGAGGATATTCTTGAACATTTAAATGAACTGACGGCTAAATGTACCAAAATGGAGGATACAATCTCAAGTCTTCAAGATTTGGCCGTGTTTCAGAGGGTAAAGAGATTAGGAGGTGAAGCACGGGATGTTTGTTTTGGAGAAAGTGAGGAGACCGGGGTTGCTTTGTTTTAAGGCATATGAGGAAGTTGAAAAAGAAGGTGGACTCCTCTCCAACTGTGAATATGGAGAATGTACCCAAACAGGGAAGGAGTGATGGCATGAATTCAGGGGAGGCTGTAGATGTGCATATGGAAGAGGATGTGGATAGTGGAGATCAAGCGCAATTTTTGGTATCGATAAATATGGGAATGAAGTTGTTCTTGAAAGTTTGAAGACTGTGGTAGAAGATGAGGTGATGCACGCGACACAACCACGATAGTGTGTCTGCAACCACGACTAGTATTCTTGAAACCACTGCTGCAGTTTCAGATAAGGTAATCATAACCACTCCCACTTTAAACTTACCCACTGCTATCATAACCACTTCTACAATTGTTACAACCATCTCTGTATCACCACCTAAATCAAAAGAAGCTGAGAAGGAAGTTGCAAGTACTTTGATCAATCTAAGCAAAACCTCAACTAACCCTACACCCATCATTGCACCTGTTTCATTATCTCTTAAATCTACTGCAACCAAACCCAAAAGTAAAAGTTTAGTTATTAATGAGCCTTTGAAGAAGAAGGTGGCTCAACCAGACATTGGAAAGGGTAAAGGTATTGCAGCACCAGTTTTGAAGTTTAAAAGTATAGAAGAACAGATTGCTTATGATGAAGAGTATACAAGAGGCATACAAGCTGAAGAGGAAGCAGCTGTAGAGAAAGAAAAGCAAGAAGAAGAAGAGGCTACTCAGAAATGGTTAGCTAAATGGAATGAAACACCAAACTATCTTCAAGCTTCTAATAAAATACAGGATGAGTATACTACTCAAGAATGGGAATTGTTATCTATTGATGAAAGAGCTAGAATCATGGGTGAATGGGCAAGGAGGATCAGTAAGGAAAAGAAGCAAGTTAAAAGGAAGAAACCTCCTACAAAAGGTGAGATGAGGAATGTACTAATGAAGATTATTAAGAATTCAGGCATACATATTTCTAAAAATCTTAGTAAATGTTCATTTGAGAGAATTCATGAGCTTTATCTGATGTGTATGAGGATTAATAATGATGATTTTATTCCAATGAATTCTGAAAAAGAAGAAGAGTGGATCAAAAGTAGTCAAAAGAGAAAATCTGAGATTCAGAAGACATCTGGTTCTAAAAGAATGAAAGAAGTGAATGAAGATGGTAATCAAATTATTTCTTATACATTTGAGCTTAATGGAAGTGAAGGATGTTGGAAAATTCAAAGAGTCGGTAATGAAGTTTCTGAGTTTGAGAACATTTCACAGATGCTTCAATATCTGGATAGAGATGATTTGATGAATCTTTGGAAGCTTTACAAGAATAAATTTGGTGATGTATGTCCATATGACTATCATGAGAGAATGGTTTATCATAACTTGAAGATCTTGTTTGAACCTACTCATGATGAGCCTGAATGGAAAGGACTCTACAATGGTCATGTTACAAGATGGTTTTTATATCAATCTTGTGGAGTTCATGTGCTAACTGTGTCTAGAGAAGTTATTCGTATGCTTGTAGAAGGTGATTATCCTCAACTGAATAATTATCCAGGAGTTATTACTCAGATGGTGAAGCCTGGTGGTTTAAAGATGCTGAAGCCCTATGATGATCAAGCATGCAGTTTGTTGCTAAAGTATGAGCAAATACTTAAAACTGTTAAGTGTTTGGATACATCCTCCAATTAAGGTGTTTTGAGCTTAAAGGAAACTTGAGAATTCTATTTGAATGTATCAAGTTTAGGGGAGGATTGTTGGGTTTTAGGTTCCTCAGATCATGAATTATTCTAAGTGTTGGAACCACGGACAGAGTTGATGAAACCACGCATGAAGAATGAATCCATGGCATGTGAAACCGCTGCTAGTAGTAATATAGAACCACTGCTAATGTATTGTAAGCACTGCTAGTTTTGTATAGTCGGTTTAATATTTTGTATTAGATAAATATGGAAAAGATATTTATCTTGTAGGTTACGTATTGTATTATGTAAAGGACTCCTTAGCCTATAAAAGGAGGTCCTAGGTTAGATTAGATATATGTATGTTTTGCTATATCTAAGGTCGATACACTTTAAGGTTGTAAAACCCTAATACTGGTTAGAGTATTCGTATTAATAATAATATTGAGGTGTTGAATGTTTATTGTTCTTCTTCTTAAGATTAAGTATTAAATTCCGTGTGATACTTAATAAATCTTTGTTAAGTCAGTTTCTATTAAGGATCGTTTGCTCAACTGGGATCAACAGTTTTGTTTAGGGTTACCTAAGTTGTAGAGATTCTCCTACATAATTGGTTGCATAGATTTATAATTTTGGACTTGCAACATATATTTCAAAAAGTCATGTTGCCTTAGTGGTAAACACACATGTTATTCAACCAAATAACCAAGGTTCAATCCTTCCAAGGCTCCTTTTTTATAAACAAATTTCGAAAATTAATAAAAAAAATCCGAAAATTAAATAATAGCTAATTAAATTTAGAAAAATGCTTAGGTGGACAACTAATGATTACATGGAATAATCTACGTGTCATGACTCTCATTATATATATATATATATATATATATATGTATATGTATATATATATATATATATATATATATATATGGGAACGTTTAATGCGAACAATTATTTTGTTAGTAACTTTCAGAACCATATTGGACCAATGATAGTAAAAACTATATTTTTAAATCTTTTTATTTAATTCAAAAGGGCACAATAGTAAAATATATATATTTTTTATTTTTATTTTGAATTTTTTAAATAAAAAACGTTTTTAAGGCCCTTGATTTTCGGATTTTTTTTTGTTTGTATTTTTTTTCCCAACATACATCTTTTTCTGGAAAAAATGAGGTGCATATGTGTTTTTTTTTTAATATTGTAAATTTACATATGTGTTATTACGTACAATTGATTAGATATCAAACTTATTTTGCTTAAAAAAGTAATTACACATATGTTTCTTGTATATATTCTTTAATCTTCAAAATTTATAACAAAAAAACATAAACATATACATGTTACCTCTAAATTTATAACAAACCAAAACATAATATACACAAAATTTTATATAAAATAAAATACAATTCAAATACAAATGCATCTTGTTAAATATAGATGTGCACGTCAATCAAAAATATGTGTGCACCCTTGAAGAACATACATGCACGGTTCACTTTCTCATCAAATTCGTTAGAACATATAGATGTGCATGTCATTCAAGTTAATTCAATAACATATGTGCACGTTGCGCTTTTCTCGTCAAGTTCGTTAGAACATATGTGCCCGTCTTTCCAAAAACATATGTGCACACCGCAATTTTTTCGTGAGCACCTAAACTTGCTTTAACTGGACATTGAAGAGAAAAAGACATTTAACAGCTTTTAACATAAATACTAATTTTCTTTAGCGGAGAATTATTAATGTAATTCCAATTTGCAGATTTTATAATTGCGAACACGCTACTAGTTTACGTAGCCATCATGTTTACTGATTCATATCAGAATGATATTTTATACAAGCGTGTGTTGCGCTGCAATGAATTTAAGATTACCAAATCCATAGTTGGTCATATGTAAAAGCATTCAAAACATCGATAAAACAAAGTACTAGTAACATATTTACCCCTCAAGCATTTTTACATGTCTGTAAAAAAGTATCAGATCCCTATAACGATAATGATTAATGTAGTGTTTATTATAACATTTAAAAAGTAATGTTCTTAAAATACATATGCATTAACTCGATTTCAAAATCGTTAAATCAATTGAAAAAACTATGGTAACCAGATTTAGTTCATGGCACACTTACATATCTTAAGTATAAACAAAACACATATGCACCTTTGCTTTACAACTAACATAAAACAAACAAAACGTTACTCTTTATACAATGAATAGCTACGCGAAATTGTGGTTCGTAGGCCCAAATCAATAAAGGTGCGGCAACTTTTAACAAGGAGTAAATCAATGTGTAGTAAGCAACTAAATCCCAGAATCATGTCCCTGACAGTTTTTGGAAATTATAAATTACGGAATTCCCATATTGCCCCTGACTAATTTATTTATTTTTATCTAACTCCTTTTAATTACAATAATTACACTAATGGCACAAGTCATCTCATCCATTGATTAAATAATCTAATGGTTTACATTGGTCAAAAGTGGTTCTGTAAAGTTCTGTACATAAAATTGGTTCTGAATTGAACACTACATATATATATATACATATATATATATATATATATATATATATATATATATATATATATATATATATATATATATATATATATATATATATATCAGGATGTGTATGCGTCATAATTCACACTTAATGCCACGTAATGCCACATCAATGCCATGTAATGCCACATAATGCCACCTAAGCAATTTATGCCATGTACGCAACTAATTTTTTAAAAATTCGGATATATTTTAAAAATTATGCCACTTGCAGGATTCGAACATAGGGTGTTGGTAATATTAACGAAGATGATAACCACTAGACCAACACATGTTTTGGATTATATCTTGCAAGTCAAAATCTATAACTTATGCAACCAATTATCTAGGAGAATCCCTACAACTTAGGTAACCCTAATCAAACATATACGTAAAAACAAAACTGCAGTCATTCATAATATATTTTTCTCATATTGTTTTTTCCTCACAATCTCGTATGATTTTTAATTTGTTTTTGTGCAGGTTGTAATTTAACAAAGGAATGTGCTTATGCAAAGGAGATTTTTATGATTATTGAATGACCATAAACAATTAATTGTCAAAAGACTTTCTCTATTTTTTTGAAAACCCTAATATCTTCATGTATCATATTCAATTTGATTGCAGGAGCATGTAACTGGATACACTAATATCATCAAACCTTTTTAATATAACTTTTTGTACTCGCTTTATATTCTATATGTTCATAACTTCATGTGGCAATCATACTTTAGACTTTTTGTCTTCTAGAAACTTTGTGCTATTGTTTTATACTAACTTATTGATTGTTATAATTTTGTGTTAGACTACAAACGGCGGATCTGATCATAGCTATGAGCCCCCAAAAGAGACTGTTGCTTTCAAAACGGAGGAAACTCCTGCTCGGATTAATTTTCCATCAGCTGGAAGTGGTTTATCCCTAGATGCTTATCGACGGAAGCATGAGATAACTCTATCGGTAATATTATTTGCCATGATCAGCCATTAAAAATCCTACAAATCCTATTAGCACACAACAAAATAAAATTTTATATTATGCGAATAGAGAATAATTGTTCAACGTGTTGATAAGTAATGTCTAAAACACTTCAATTTACCGATATCAACCAGAGCTTTTGAACATGGGTTGGAGGATAAATTCTAGGAGGTACTGATTGTAACTGTTAATGATCGTCTAATTCTTAGTCAAACAATATAATCTTTTGTTTTATTTGAAGGTACAAAGTTCTGCATGTTATTCTATAAGGATCCCTGGGATGTCAATGCGGATGTTTAATTGTGTTGTTTTATTCTAGGTATTTTTTAAGTTAGAGGTTTAGGCTAAATATGAGGTTATTTTTTTTGAAGGATTATTGTTGTTTAAATTGATGCATGCAGATTGTGTATTGTATGCGTGGACGGTCATTTTAGCCGTGAACAATTGGCTTGTTTTTATGGTTTCATGGTCGATATTATGTTAAGGCCGTTGTGTTTTGTATTTTTAAAATGATGTGTTGCAAACTGTAGAATAGTTGGGTTATAATGTAGCTTTTTGTCTATTCCGTTTAAGCCTTGGTGAAAATTTAGAATGCTAGAATAGTTTTTTTTATTTCAAATGCATAATTTGTAAAGTTGATTGCGATTCTTTGCAAGTTAAACTTGCTCGGTTTGCTTTATGTTGATCTCTCTCTATTTTTTATTCGTTTATACATCCTGTCTTATAATTTTGTCTGTGGTTTATCTGTGTAGTATAATTGAGATCAGTTTGCTAATATGGCTGCTGCTGGACCCCATTATGCACTAGAGGATCCGACTCTTCACAAGCCATGGAGAGGTTTAGTTGATGGTAGAACTGGGAACCTTTACTTTTGGAATCCCGTAACTAATGTTACCCAATATCAGAGGCCTAAGGATTTAACTCCCGAGCCTGATGTTACCGAAAAGCAATCTTCAGATGCTCCAAAGACTGATAATGGTGTTGCGGGTGATGATTTACGACATGAAAGTAGTGGCAATGGTGGGTCAGAGCTTCCTTCTGAAACTAAAGCTGATGACGAGGTTGTTTTCCAAACCATATATTTCAAACACGAGAAATGTCTCTGAACCTTAAAAAACATACTTTAGACTTTTTTGTCTTCTAGATACTTTGTGCTATTGTTTTATACTAATTTACTGATACAATAAGAATCAACTGATTCGACTTCCAAAAAACAAACACTCCACAATCAGGCCTAATGAAACCAATTGATTTACCCTACGTAAACACCCTGATGTTATTTAAGTGCCACCTGTCTAATCCTATCAGTGTCCCAATCTCTGCACCTTACACTCACCATCAGGTTACGACATCAGTTGATCCGCCCGCAAGTACTTCTGTAGTGCATTGCTTACATTTTACCAAGTAACAAATATGTAAGAAGTACGATTACCAGAATTATACATTTATGTTGATTTGGAAGAGACACATTACAATGGGCTTTCACAGTAGAGCTGCACCTTGAAGGTTTATTTGTTGAAAGTGCACTGTAAAGTTCATAAAATTTTAGTTTGAAATAACATAGGTTGTGACGACTTACATTGATATCATAAAGGAACATAATCTATGGTTCCTATATTTGAATTTCATTTACTGGCCTAATGACCTTATACTATATTGCAGTTGCCGACATACTTCTTTGGAAAGATAACACGCTGACATACACTGCAATGCTTGCTTTGATTGTATTTTACTTCTGTTTTGTGTCACCAGGAAGTACTATGATAATTGCAATTTCAAAGGTATTCATGTGGTCTTCAAGGTGACATTGTAACGAGATGATCAGAAGGTGGTTATGTATTTTGTTGCCATTGTTGCGTTGCACCAACATGCCCTTTAGTCATGTAAAGAAGCAAAAGACTCGCTAATTCCTGAAGTTGAATCCATCTCACAACAACCGGGTACAAATGGTCAAACGAGATCTGGTAACACGTCAAAACAAGTAGTTTTTTTTACAGATCAAGGTTTTATAGTTATTAGTGGCTAACCCCGTATGGCAATAGATTATAATTTCCATGTCTAACTAAAATGTTCACAACAAGAGAATGAGCTATTTTGCAGGCTCGAACAACCCGTCCATGTGTGATCTTCTTTGATGAACTAGATTTTCTTGCTCCAGCTAGAGGTGCTTCTGGTGATTCTGGGGGAGTTATGGATCGTTTAGCTTCTCAGGTTAGGCATTACTACATCATAAGAATTTACACTCTGCATGTATCCTCATTTATTAATACACCACTATGTCTGTAAATGCTTATTTCTAAAGGGGTTATGAAGATGGGAGTTTTTAGGTAACTATAACAAATTAAGGCATAAAAATATTGTTTCATTCAATCAGTTGACACTATATATGTTACAAGTGGGGTTGTTTCACGTATAGATATATTATCTATGTGATGCACATGGAAAGCCACCTGGAGTGCACATGAAACACGTATGGTTAGAATATGTGGGACTCATTCAGAATTGAGGAGCATATTCTAGAACTGATTGATGAAATTCACATGGTAGTTGGTGCAGGTCAGCAATTAGTTTTTCTCACTAAACGTCATAACACTTTACCACAATTACAAAAATCCAATGTTGGACATTTTGATGATAGTAAACATAAAAAGTTGGTGCATTAATCTTCCTTTATAATAGTTTGCTTAAATTTTTATAACTAATTTCATGTTGGATAAGTGCATCTTACTCATTTTGTATCTAATGGTATTACAACTTTAAACATCAGAAGCATGTCCAAACATGTTCTGATGCATGTCAGATCTCCCTAAGTCAATCCATACAAGTAGTGTTGAGAAAAATGACCAAGATATGCAATAAATGGGTTTCAATAATTGCAAAATCTTGAAGATCAGATCATCCACGGATTTCAAGGAACCAAAAATATGGTTCCTTCCTTTATAGAAAAAGGTTCCTTGGGTGGATTTTGAGAATTTTTTAATTTTGGTGGGAAATGGATATCCTATTAGTCTAAGTAAGTTAAACTAGTCCTAATATAAATAAAAAGCAGGAAAAACTATCCTAGAAACAAAATTTGGCAAATTAGATTGCGGGAATGAGTAAAATTCAGCTACTTACCTGCACAACCCACGGCACCAAAAAATTACACTGACGGAACCCAAATTTTGGTTTCGTCTGGTCCGGCAGTGAGAAATGGCGGTACCAAAGTTTATAACGGACGAAACCAAATTTTTGGGTCCGTCAAATCCGTGTTGTGCAAAAATGTTGACAGAGGTGATTTTTAACCCTCGGGGACTTTTCCGAATCCTGAAAATTTTCTTAAAACATATGGAGATAATTATTTCTAGTTAGTAACAAGCAACAAGACACATATAATCATACGGGAGCATGTATTTCCAATAGGGGTTAGTGATTTTCACTAAAAAGTGAAAACGGTGAAAATTTGATAACATCCGAATGTTATCCCCCTGCATGAGAAATTTAGTTCACGTCATTGTTTTAAGTTTGGTTATCGTCCTAGAAAGCGAGATCACATAAATTACATCATACAACATTGTTTTTGTCCTTGTACCAAACACTCTCTTAAAACCTCTATCACTTGTCCAACTTCTTGTATATCTTGGACATCATCCTACCAAGACATTTGAACATCCCCTTGGTTTGCTTGAATTCCTCCTAGGGGTTCTCAATCTCTGGAAGTGAGGCGTAGTACTCATGAGGTGGAAGCCTAGAGTTGGGGAGACCGTATTTCGAGCTATTTGATGAATATGAAGGAGTAGGAGGTTGTGGCCGTTTTCCTTTGGTCTTAGTCTTGGATATCCTTTCATCACTAAATGGCACAAAGATGTGAGGGATGAGAGGATAGTCAAGTTTCAACCCTCTAGGACTTGGTGGAATGGATGCAAAAGCTCTAAAGAGACGGGTAAGAATCATCCCGTAGGGAAGAGCAACGGTGCCTTGAGTGGGAATGTCGACCATCCTCCTAGCAATGTAATATGCCAAGTTGAATGGTTGACGAGTAGACAAGCTATAGAGCATATAGCAAAGGCAAGCATTGACATGGTCACGGTTTCCTATGGTGCTTATGACATTTGCTCCAAGAAGTTCTTCCCATTTCTTGAAGTGAGGCTTAAGCTCATTGAGTTCCATTTTGTATGGATCTCAATTTATTTCCTTTCCGACCCTAGTGACACGAGTTGGTGCTACCCTATCAAAGAAGAGGTGCTCACGGATGACATCTTTGTCGACCAATGGAGTTTCGTAATGTGGAGAACGGTCATGAATTGAGTCAAGAATTGTGAGTGACCACTTATCCAAGTATAGAAAAGTTCCAACACAAGGAATTCCTAACACTTGGGCGAATTGAGTGAAGGAAATATTGTAGTCATTTTGGTTGACTTTGAAGCTAAGAGACATAAGATCATCATCATTTGTTACAGAAATTACACTAGCATAGAACTCAAGGACAAATCTAGGGCAAATGGGCTCGTCAATGTCTAGAAGACCATCGAAGTGGATGGTGGCTAGTTCTTGACGAAGGTTAGTTCCTTCGACAAAGGATGGGTGAATTGTCCTACCCTCATGAAAGCACCGTTTCTCTAGACTCTTAAAAACCTCAACTTGGTCTTTTCTAAGACCCTTAGTTTTGTGGTGTTGTGGGATGTATCGAAGAGTGTCTTTATGATCATAATACTTTGCGGGAGGCATGTTTCCTAGGAGCCAAAAGTTACAAGTTTTAGTAAAAACAAAAACTAAATTAACATTTTTTTTCTAGTGTGTGCCTATATGCAAACAATGTGGAGTTGTGGTTATCTTGACTCATTTTTATGCATAAAATAGCTTTTATTAGTAGTATTTGGCAAAATACAAGAGATAACCCAAACGCTCCTAATTCAATGTGGCTTCCCGGGAATGCATATTAGTTATGCATTACCTTTAGTATTCAAGAGACATTATGCAAGTGATAACATTTTTATTTCTATGAACAATGAGAAATTGTTTTTCCTACAAGTGAGAAAATTTTCAAAATTTTGACATGGGGTTTTTAGTTAATTATGATAATGCCTTATGATATGTAACTCCTAACTAAAGGAAACATGATTAGTTATGTAATTTAACAATGTAGTTCATGATTTGTGCAAGAATATGCATAATCCCCATTTTTTGGTTTTGTGCATAAATTAGAACCCTAGACTCAGAATTAAGAGAAGTAATGTAGTTAAGATACTTACAATGATGATTTTGGCTGTGATTAGTTGAAGAAGAAACCTTAATTATGAGTTGGGTGTGTTTGTAGGTCGTTTGGTTATGTGGGTTGTGAAGAAGAAGGTGTTTTGTAGTTTTAAAATTTTTGCTACTGTGAAGACCACGGACCAGACGGCCCAAATTTTTGGTTCTGTCTGTGTCAAATTTTGGTTCCGTGGGAATAACAGCAAATTTTGCTAATTTGTTGTGTTTTGGCCATTCTAAGTTTTAAGCTATGTTTTTGATTATATGTTTGGTTCCATTAATCCTAAACCAAGTCTAAAAAGATTAAATGGGTCTCGTTTAAGTGGTTTAGTTAGAATGTCGGCGATGTTATTTTTGGAGGAGACTTTCTCGATTGAGGTGTTTCCTTTTTGAACATTGTCGCGAAGGAAGTGATGGCGAATTTCAATATGTTTCGTTTGGGCATGTTGGACATGATTTTTGCTGAGATCAATGGCTCCTTTGCTCTCACAAAGTATAGAGATGTCGTTGAGATGAATTCTGTAGTCCACGATAGCTTGCTTCTTCCAAACAGCTTTTTGACATGCCTTTCCAGCTGAGATGTACTCGGCTTCGGTAGTTGAGATAGCGAGGGCCGTTTGTTTCTTTCATGAACCATGAGGTGAGACGATGTCCAACAAAAGTACAAATACCACTTGTACTCTTTCTATCGACATAGTCACCGGCATGGTCCAAGTCGGCATACACTATGGTTTCTACACCCGTTCCTTTGGGATACCATAATCCTAAAAATGTAGTACCTTTAATGTATCTAAATATTCGCTTTAAGGCTTCTAGGTGTGATGTTTTTGGATCTTCTTGAAAGTGAGCACATATACAAAAACTAAACATAATGTCAGGTCTACTAGCCGTGAGATAGAGTAGGCTACCAATCATTCCTCTATATTTAGTGTTATCTACGGATTCACCTTCCTCATCCTTAGTGAGTTTAGTTTCCGAGGACATGGGTGTTTTAGTGGGTTTTGAGTCATCAAGACCAAATTTATTAAGCATATCCTTTATGTATTTAGATTGGTTAAAGAATATGCCATATTCTAGTTGTTTAATTTGAATTCCTAAAAAGAAGTTTAACTCACTTATCATACTCATCTCAAACTCGTCGTGCATGATTTTAGAGAAATCATCACACAACTCTTGACAAGTTGATCTGAATATGATGTCATCTACGTATATTTGAACTATGATAATGTGTGATTCCTTTTTCTTAGTAAATATAGTATTATCTACTAATCTCATCGTGTATTTGTGTTCAACTAAAAAAATCTTAAGTCTATCATACCAAGATTTTTGTGCTTGCTTAAGTCCGTATAATGCCTTTTTAAGTTTGAAAACATGATTTGGTTTCAAAGTCGGTGAATCCGGGAGGTTGTGCAACATATACTTCTTGATTAATGAACCCGTTCAAAAATGAACTTTTAACATCCATTTGAAAAAGTTTGAAGTCGTGAGCACATGTATATGCAAGTAAGATTCTAATAGACTCGAGCCTAGCTACCGGTGCATAAGTTTCGTCGTAATCAATTCCTTCTTGTTGATTATAGCCTTGTGCCACAAGCCTAGCATTGTTTCTAGACACTACACCGTTTTCGTCCATTTTATTTCGAAAAAACCATTTCGTTCCAATTATAGTTTGATTTTTAGGTTTTGGAACTAATTTCCATACGTCATTTCTAACAAATTGGTTTAGCTACTCTTGCATAGCAATTACCCAAGATTCGTCTTTTATTGCTTCGTTTACGTTTTTCGGTTCAATGGATGACACAAAGCAAAAGTAGTTGCTTTGATTTTGGGCTTGTGATCTTAGTGTTCTTTGATTTAATTGTCCTATGACCTTTTCTAAAGGGTGACTTTTGGATTCTTTGATATTTATAATTTCTTTATTTAATGGATCTTCCTTGTTATTGTCATTATTTTCAAGTTAACTTTCATCTAAGTCATCATCTACCAGGTGATGTCTTAGAGGGAGGTGGACTTTCGTCAAATGTTATGTTCAACGATTCATCGACTCTCATTGTTTCTTTGTTTAAAACGATGTATGCTTTGCTAGTTTGTGAGTAACCAAGAAACACACCTTCATAAGACTTTGGGTCAAATTTAGTGAGATAGTCTTTGGTATTTAAAATGAAACATTTACATCTAAACACTCTAAAGTATCCTAAAGTGGGCTTTTTGCCTCTATAGATTTCATAAGGTGTTTTGTTCAAGAAAGGACGTATTAAGACTATATTTAAAATGTAAGTAAAAGTGTCAACGGCGTTACACCAAAACTTTTGGGGTATGTTTTGTTCATTAAGTATTGTTCTACTCATTTCTTGAAGAGTTCTATTCTTACGTTCTACAATACCATTAGATTGGGGTGTTCGAGGAGCCGAAAAGTTATGTGTTATATCATTTGTCTCACAAAAGTTTCCAAATTGTGTTTCATTATCGAACTCGCGACCATGATCCGTTCGGATCGACACAATTTTTACACCTAGTTGATGTTGAATTTTCTTACTAAGTATTTCAAATTTATCAAAGGCTTCGTTTTTAGTTTTCAATAACATTGTCCAAGTGAACCTTGAGTAATCATCTACTATGACCAAAGTGTAGAAGTTGCCTCCATAACTTTTTATAGGGATGGACCAAACAAGTCCATATACAAAAGCTCTAGACACTTAGATGTGGAAACCATGGTTTTAGCCTTATGGCTACTATGAACTTGTTTTTGCCAATTTCGCAAGCATCACAAAAGTGTTGGTCATATTTCAATTTGGGTAAGTTTCTAACTAGCTCTTTTGAGGATAGGTATTGAATAAGTCTCATATTAGCGTAACCTAAGCGTCTATGCCAAAAGGTAGAGTTTTCAACAAAGGTTGTTAGGAAAATTTTATCTTTAGATGTTCTATTATGTTATTTTTCCTAACTTCTTTTGCTATGGTGATACCATCTTTTAGTATTTTACTACCATTTTCTTCAAATAGTAATTTATACTTTTTATTACATAGTTGGCTAATACTAAGTAGATCAAAACCTAATCTATCAACATGTGCAACATTTTCAATAGTTAAAGAGTTATGAGCGATCGTACATTTGCCAATGATTTTGCTTTTGAGATTGCTACCAAACGTAACATTACCTCCGTCATACTATTGGTATGTTGCGAAGAGGCTTTTGTTTCCCGTCATGTGTCTTGAGCATCCGCTATCTTTAATCCATTCATCAAGTTCCAAGCCGACTTTCAAGCATATCTATGACACAAATAACTCAAGCGTTTGGTCCCCAATATCTCAAGGGTCCGTTTGGGTTAAACATACCATTTACTTGGTTCATGTATGGAAATGATGGGTATAGGTTCCATGACATGTAATTAGGAGTTTGATATGGTCTAGGGTAGTTTTGATTCCAACTGGTATGTTGATAGTTGGGATGTATGTTGTAGTTTCTTTTGGGAAAGGGGCGTTTGGCAATGGGTGTTTTAGGCCGTTGTTGAGTAGTTTTAGATCTAAATTCATTTTTAGCAAGTCCTATTCCTATTGTAACAGCAAGTTTTTGTTTGATAACATCTTTAGATTTCTTAGTTACTTTGACAAATTCACTACGGTCCGTTTTGCAAACTTGTTGTCCTTCTGCAGGCACCACGGAACCAATTTTTACAACGAACGGACCCAAAATTTTGGTCCCGTCTGGTCCGTGGTGAACAGTTGCAGTTGGGACATTTTTTTTGTCTTTTCCAATCGTTTTGGTTTGACTACCTGGAATCATTACTTCATTAAAACCTAATCCAATTGTATTTCCTGGTACTTTTTGAATTTTTACTATTTCATCGGCACAAGAAATGTTTTTGTTAAATCTTTTAAACTTAGAGTTATGTTCGATGAGAACTTCCTGCGTGAGTTTTAGCTTTTCTATTTCAAGACCAAGCTCTTCACATGATTTGCAACCATTGTCATTAGCCTTGCCTTTTTTTAAACGTTTTGCCTTTTCTTTTAGCTCATAAACTTCTTTTTCTAAAAATTCCTTTTTAGTTTTTAAAAACTTGTTTTTAGTTATGATTTTTAGGCTAAGCTCACATAATTGATTATATTGTTTTTGAAAAGTGTCATCATCAATAGAGGACTAAGATGAGTCGGAATGTACCTCGTTTGATTCATGTGCCATGAGAGCGATATCATCCTTACTTGGTTCTTCGTCATCATCACTTTCACTCCAAGCACCGCTTACAAAGGCTCATTGAGTTTTGCTTTTAGGTGGCTTGGGGCAATCTCCTATTAGATGACTTGTATCACAGCATCTAAAGAACTTCCTTTTACTTTTTACCCTTTTGTCATCTCGGTCTTTCTGGAATGACTTCTTTTCATCTCGGGGTTGCCTTACAAATTTTCCTCTTCTTCTAAAGAACTTTTTGAAATCTCTTACGGCCATGGTATACTCCTCGTCTTCACTATCCGAGCAAGATTCTTCATCATCACTAGATTCCCTTCTTGCTTTTAGAGCAACAGATTTGACTTTCTCTCTTTTGCCTTTGATGATTTCTGACTCTTTCTCCATCACCATTTCATGTACTTTGAGATTTCCAATTAGCACATCAAGGTCCTTTGATTCCTCAATAGCCGTTACTTTTGCTCTCCACTTCGGATGGAGTGCTCTAAGAAATTTCTTGACAAAGTTCTTGCTACGAAAAGATTTATCAAGTGCTTTAACAGAAGTCACAATAGTATTAAAGTGAGCAAATCCACAATCAATGGTCCCATCTTCAGGGTTAACAAATTGTTCATATTGTTGAACAAGAAGATCAATTTTGTTATCCTTGACTTGTGAATTCCCTTGATGTGTAATTATTAAAGATTCCCAAATATCTTTGGCGGTTTCACACATAAAAATTCATTTAATATTCTTTTTAGGCAAAGCATTAGAAAGCATCATTTTAGCTTCATTATTTTTAGCTATTAATTTTTTTTGTTCATCATTTGAAATATCGTTTGTTGTAGGATTAAAATCACCTTTAATGATAACAAACTAAATATCTATATCTTTTGATTTCACATATGTTTCAAAACGATTTTTCCAATAGATAAATCCATTGGTTTTAAAAAGTGGTGGTCTTTACATAGATTGCCATTCTTTAAAGTTTTCGGAATTCATGGATCGTTTCAAGTTTATATAATACAATATATTTTAGAAGGTCTTGAGCAACGATGCTCTGATACCAATTGTGGAAAACTAGAAGAGGGGGTGATGCAGGTTTTACTGACCAGGTTTTAATATTTATAATTACTCGTTATACCTATGGTCTACCCTAATGCACTAATTAGCAGTGTACCCGGTCGTGTGTAGTGTAGTAATCGGTAAAACCGAGGTCGTCCCAACAGCTATGTGTGCGGATTTAAACTAAGTCTAGGTGTCACAGATTTTAATATGATTTTGATATAATTAATTACTAAAGCAAATAAAGGCGAGGGTTGTGATCAGTAGAGGAGAGGGGTGCTAACCTAGTTATTCATCCTAACTAGTTATGTTTACGTCTAATTACTTCCAATTACTTCAGGTGGGGTCAAAGTCGCTAGGGACGATTTGGTCATTAGTTCTAACCTATCAAAAAGGGTCCCACCGGAGAAATCGTGACCCGTCATATGTCCAGTTGTTCTTAGTCCCTTAAGCCAAGTCATTAAGTACCGATACATGCTAGATTCATAATGGTGAGTGCCTGGGCGCTAGCATCTCAAACATTCACCCTTTACTTCTTAAGTTCACCCAAACGGTAGGTGATCAGTTGGTCAAATCGCACAAGCAGGAAGGGTCGTCAGTTGGTCATATCTTACCCCTCCCATCTCAGTCTACCTACTTAGGGTCAGTTGGTCATATCTCCGAAGTAACTAGCCACTACCGCCATTCAAAACTACCGAAACAAGGGTAGCTATCAACAAACTATGCATGCATACACTTACAAATAATTCTACGGAAGCAATGTAAACGCAAACATAACATTTAAGGAATCATCACTAGGCCAACACCAAAGGTGCTTAGCCGCTCATATTAACTATAACAATCGATTCAATGTTTAACATTACGAAATTCATGAATTGAAAGTAAAGAAAAGATAAAAAGCTAAAGCTTATCGTAGGGGGTGATTTCTCCCTTGGAGATAACTCCATATGCTCCTCTAGACCTGCCTTCGACTTCTACTCACGTTCACTTTGTGTTGTGTGTGAAATGGGATGATTTGAAATGCTGGAAATCGTGGGGTATTTATAGGCCAGATCTGGTTACTGCGTAACTAATTATAAGAGTTACGCCGTAACATCTAACTCTTTGTATTTTGCACTAAAACTGCTGGTCATGGCGTAACTATGAAAAGGTTACGTCGTATCTTCAATAAATCTTGATTACGCCATAATTGATGCATTAGTTACGGCTTAGCTTGCAGCGGCGCGGAGCCTCATTTGACCTAGTTGGTTACGCCGTAATCTTTGGGAGAGTTACGCTGTAATCTTCTGTTGAGTTGGTTTTCTGAGCCACGCCTTAGTTACGGCGTAATGTGATAGAGGAGTTATGCCGTAACTGCTTCAAAATGAGCATACTATGATATATCTTCAATAAATCTCCAAATTGGCGTCTCTTTAGCTCAAATGCTCGTAATTTACCTGAAAGTGAAATATAGAGGAAAACAAGCGTAAATCCATATAAATGATATAAAATACGAGCATTATCGGAAAAAATTGACACTTAATATTGGGACTATTTGATGTTATCAAATATCCCCACTTGAACTCTACTTGCCCTCAAGTAGACCTTATTAGATAGATTCCTAAAAAGATATCTCCCATTATCTGGAAAATATAAGTTTACAAATCCCTTATGCTAGAATAAAACAAAGCCGAACACCTCACAAAATGGGAACAAAACACTCAAATCTCTCAACTATTCTAAGTGTCAATTTCGGGGTGATCACTCATTGCACAGTCATAGCATGTATTATATCATAAGCTTGGCGGTTTACACAAATCTCCACCACTAGAGTTAAGGACTAAACAATTCTCGAAGGCAATATGGGTAGACACGACAAAGGTTTAAGGTGATTTGTCATTACTAACATGTCACGGCGAAGTGGACAAAATTAGGAGTGTGCACGGTCCAAAAATCGGACCGGACCGGCCAAGACCGGACCGGACCGAGACCCGATTTCGGCAAAAAGCTTAGACCGAGACCGGACCGAATGTGGTTGGTCCGGTCTCGGTCCGGGTCGGGGTCGGTCCGGTCCAACAAGGCCAAATTAGCCGGTTTTGGTAATGACCGACCGGACCGGACCGGACCGAAGACCGAATTAGTGCAAAAGCCGAGACCGCGGACCAGACCGAATGTGGTCGGTCCGGTCCGGTCCAGTCCGGTCCAGTCCGGTCTTGGTCGGTCCGACGGTTGGTCCGGTCCGTTCGGGTCGTATGCTCACCCCTAGACAAAATCAATGATACATGACCAAATCCATGGCCAAGACACCAAAGATTGCTCGCTGCATCACCTAGACACGCTTCATGACTAAGGGTAGGATAAGACATGGGATAAAAATGGTGTAAAATAAAATCAAGCAAATAGTCTAAATCTACAACTAGGTCATCACCACTTACCGTCTGCCCAAAGTTCAAGTTTTGAAGTCAAGAAACCGGATCATGATATAATCAGGTAGATGTGCCATTAGATGTCATGATGGGTACACTTCCAACTTCATTCTTCAAATGTAAACGAGGTGGCCTCCTCAATACTAAATCTATAGTAAGCTCATAACAATAGTGCTTATAACATCGCACTTTTACAATGACAAAATAACAATATTTTTTTTTCGAATCACATCATCATCATTTTTTTTTAACATAACATAATAACAAAATATCCCCCCACTTGAGATGAACAATATGAGAATTTGGGGGGTCTTCAATGATCTTTAAGGATATGTCGTCGACGAGAGCGTGATTCCCGAACCTTTCCACTTGTACCTTGAACTTAGGCAAATGATGACTTCCCAATTACAAATAAAGACTACAGGGTAGGCTAAGGTGTAATGGTGTATCGAAACAATATGATGGGTGAACAAAATGAAAGGAATGGCTAAGAAGGTTGTATCTAGGGGTATCTTGCACTAAAGGTGAGTGCAACAAAGGGTTTAACATGGGGGTCGAGAAGTCGAGGTGACTAATCGATAGACACACAATGGTAGGCTATTTGGGTGATAATCCTATAATACTGCCTTCTTAAACTGAAAAGACCAAATACATCGAGCTAACTCAACATACCTCGTCAATGGTCTCGAAATGATGCAAAGGCCAAGTTCTAAAGTTCACAAGCTACCGGCATACTCATAATTTGGTGGATTTTGGGTAAAATTTTGGAAACGGATAAGGCTAATCTCACAATATAATATTAAGGGTTATAATGTGCTCGGCTAAGGTCTAATCTAGTTAGGTAAAGAAAAACATGTCAACATTTTAAAAATGGCATAATTTCTCAAAATAAACTAGAAAAACGAGGGCAATAAAGTTCAAGAGATAATTCTACTCCCGTCCCCCCAGTTGAATTGCACAAAGTCCCTTTTGTACTAAGCGTTAAATAAAGGTGAAGAGAAAAGTAGAATTAGAACGAAAACTTCCCTGAAATTTGCTCCAAAAAGAAAGAAGGCCCACGAAAAGAGTCGTGCCTTCGCATAAGCATTCACGAGCAAACTTCAATCCCTGAAATCACACTACCGACAAGCATAATTCTAAAAAGAAAAAGAAAAATGAAAAAGAAATCTAACTCACTTTCGTAGGAATCACGGTTGCATTTAACGTATGCAACAAGGCTTTTAAACCACTTGGTGTCCCAAGTAGACGAGTGTAGTCTCGTGAGGGCTTACATATAACATACCTACAAAGTTCATTTGAAAACTAATACAAGGTTATTGTGTTTAAAATGAAAGGAGTGTTATAGAGGATAGTTACGTCGTAACTCCCATAAGGAGTTACGCCGTAATTAACCAAAACTTGACAGGAGTGTGGTTACGGTAACCATATTCTGCCGTAATTGGTCATGCTTCTGAGTAGTTCTGCGTAACCAAGATAGTGAGTTACGCCGTAACTTTGGTCGGATCAGCATGCTGCAGCAACAGTCTTCTCTTCGTTTTCCTGCAAAAATGGTTAAAACACAAAACCCAAATGAAAATGAAATAAAAAAAATGAAAGGGATAATTCGGGTTGTCTCCCGAAAGAGTACTTTTCTTTATTCTGAGTCTTTAAGTTAGATTCAGAGCCTTGGGGCTTTATGGTGGCCTTTGGACTTGGCCAACTTCCTCCATGTCCTTCATTAAATTATGTCTGCCCCAAGCGACATTGGTAGCAGTTCGGAGGTACTCTTTAGTCTCGAACTTCCGGATTTTGCAAAATTTTTCGTCCGACCCTAAATGGTATCGTGTGAACTCATACTTTTCGGCTATAATTGGTGGCGGCCTCTTATACGGAATGCCAAGAACTTTGCACCTTCTTTTCTCATATGCTTCATCGTCGGGGTCAATGAACCCATCTTCACCTTGTAGTTCAAGGTAATCTATATCATCGTCGGAATTGGTATCTTTAAGCCATTTATTTTCGAGTAAATTTTCCACTAGCACCTGTTTGCATTTCTCTTTTTCCTTCCTCGACGAATCCTTGGTATCATTATCCGATTCTTCATTTGGAACTTTTTCGCTTGGTTCGTCTTTACTCATACATCCATTCCAGATCTTCTCCTTGGTTAGCGCATCTATCTTTTCGAATTTGATTTTGACCCAATTGTCGAATCCTAAATCGTCTAGCCAAGGAAATTCTGTTCTTTCCGAGTCATTAGTTGAGGTCCATAGGAACTCATCTTCCCCAACTCTCTCTATAGTGCTTCCCCTATTACATTCATAATCAAAAGGGTTGCAAGATGCCCAAAAATTTCCGTCCGGGGTTTTAATTTTCTCACACCAATGACTTCGAGTTCCTTCATCATCGTTGTTGCTAGGAGGAATATCATTGAGAGGTTTAATGGTCTTTCCTCGAAGAATATGTTTTTCATATTTGAGCTCCAAATTTTTCAACAAAACTAAATTAATTATTGCGTCCCCGAACCTTACTGAATACCAATCATTGAAGGATAGGTTCCCAAAGTCAACGTCATGTCTTCCCGATTCATGTGGGCATATCCAAACTTCGTTCTTCACATTGCCCCCTCCGTTGCAATACTCACGAAAGGGGTTGCAAGTTGGCCATGCTTGTGTGAACTCATCTTCCTTGATTAGTAAGGGCCTGTAGCAATGCTTGATGGGTGGTCCTTCCACTTCGTTAAGCTAGAATTTGGCTAATCTTTCTTCATCGTTAAGTGCAGTCCACATGTATCTGTCATCATTAATCCTCTCTTTATCGACCCCTCCATCTCAGGCCTTGTTCCGAGGGTCGCATGAGGCCCATAGATTATAACACTCTCCATCATCAATTGCAATAGCCTTACACCAGTGATTCTTCCTTTTAGAGTTGTCTATTTCGGGAGACTTGTTATTCCTCGTATCCTGGTTACGACATAACTCTGATGTTTGGTTACGGCGTAACTCTCTTCTGCCATCAGCATCATTGTATTTATTAGACTCATCGGTGGATTTGTCATTTTCAGAAAACACGGCTTTACATACTGTTGATTTTTTCTTTTGTGCCTCATTTCTTTTTTGTACTTCGTCGCCAAGCTTCCCAATCATAGTTTCCAAGTTTTTTAGTGATACGTCATGGCTAGAAAGGCTCTCGTTTGTATTATCTTGGAAGTTTTTCAGTCAATCTTCTTGCTCTTTCTATCTCTTAGTTGAATCTACTAGGTACTTGTTAATTATTTCCTCCAAGTTAGCTCTTCTTTCACCACGATCGTCATATGGGGAAGTTCCTCCATGATAGCCATTACCATTACGATTGTCCCCGTAAAACAGTCGATTTCCTCCATATTTAGCTTCTTTGATCATGTTCTCTTCGTTAACTTTAAGACAATTCTTAGTGAGATGTCCTCCCCCACAACTTTCGCAACCTACCTGGATGGCATGAACATTCTTTCTGATTTTCAGCATATCTCGACTCAGATTTTCAATTTTGCTAGTGATGGTTGCAATTCCGTCAAGATTTCCGCCTTGGTTTCTTCTGCTTCCTCCATCTTGCCATTTCTGGGAATAATCAGCCATTTTTTGGATGGCTTCAATTATGAGAGTAGGAGTCATGCTCGGAATTGGTCCTTGGTAGTCCAGCATCTGTCTTGTAGTCACGTTGATTCCTTTGTAGAAGATGTTGACCTTTTACTGGTTGTTTAGATCAAGTGTAGGACACTTGTAGAGGAGATCGTTGTATCTATCCCATGCTTGATACAACGTTTCATCGTCTTTTTGCTTGAAATTATTGATCTCCAAGAGCTGGTTAGATATCTTTGACGGAGGACAATACCTCTGGATGAAGAGCTTCTTTAGAAGAGCCCATGTATCAACTGCCCTGGCGGGCAATCTTTCGATCCATCTTCTTGCAGCCCCAGTAAGAGTCATGGGGAACACCCTTAGCGTAACAGGGCCATGGAACACACCCGGAATGTTGAAAAGGCTTGCGATGTACAAGACATTTTCAACGTGCTCATACGCATCTTCGTCCCTGTTTCCTGAAAAAGGGTTAGCACGAAGCTCCCTAATAAATTGGTCTTTAATCTCGAAACGGACATTAGCTCCAATTGCCGGCCTTACGAGCCCCGACCCTTGTTCTTCTCTTGTCAATGCCAAATATTCCTCAAGAGTGAGTTCATCAATGTTAACAACTTCCATGGTACCTGAAACTTGAAAATAGATCGTGAGAAATTGAGAAAATTTTTAAAACAAAAATAAAATGAAAGACTTAATGAAAATCATAATATAACTCCCCAGCAGCGGCGCCAAAAACTTGATGCAGGTTTTACTGACCAGGTTTTAATATTTATAATTACTCGTTATACCTATGGTCTACCCTAATGCACTAACGGGCAGTGTATCCGGTCGTGTGTAGTGTAGTAATCGGTAAAACCGAGGTCGTCCCAAGAGCTATGTGTGCGGATTTAAACCAAGTCTAGGTGTCACAGATTTTAATATGATTTTGATATAATTAATTACTAAAGCAAAAAAGGCGAGGGTTGTGATCAATAGAGGAGAGGGGTGCTAACCTAGTATTCATCCTAACTAGTTATGTTTACGTCTAATTACTTCCAATTACTTCAGGCGGGGTCAAAGTCGCTAGGACAGTATGTTGGAATCACTCCTAAACCTTAATTCAAGTGTTAGTGATTCATATGTAATAGTTAGCTTAATATGGCCTTTATGTTTGTTATTAAGCTAAGGCCTATGTAGAAGGCCCATAAGCCTTGGCCCAAGCCCATAAGAAGGGAAGGAGTCTAGATGTGTTGCCCTAGCTCCTTGCCCTATAAATACTCTTGTAAACCTTCTATTGAAGGTTGGTTGTTCAATTCATTTCACTTCATACGCATAACTATTCTTATTTCATACGCATAGTGTTTTGTTTAGTTCAACCGATCATCTTGTCTTTCTTTCTTACATATTGAGGCTTGTGTTACTATTATGGGAACCTAACAGTGGTATCAAGTCATTTGGATGAGAACACAACTCAAAGACTATGGTTATGTATTTGATAGAATCCCGATGTACTGCGACAATCGGAGTGCTATTGCGATCTCGTGCAACTCAGTACAACATTCGAAATCAAAGCACATCGATCTTCGATATCATTTCATCAAGCACCACGTGGAACAGGGTACTATTGAATTATACTTTGTGGTATAGAATACCGATTGGAAGATCTCCTCACCAATGCCTTAGCTCCTGCTAGGTTTAATGAGTTGATCCACCGGATTGGTATGCGGTGTTTGACTCAAGAGGAACTGGATGAACTCTTAAAACATTCTTAAAACCAGTCAAACACCAAAACCTCTTTTGTAAATATTTTTCAAAAACAAAATATAAAAATATAAAATCAGATAAAACAACAAAAATATTCTTCTATCTATATTTCTTTTAACATGGCAAGTACAAACCTTCCGTCAACACTTTATTCCTTGAAAATTCAGTATTTTCTCGATCAAGTGTTGAGGGGGAGAAAGCAAATAATTTTCGGTTTCATAAAACCTTGTACTTGCATGTTACCTTATCACGGTTGTTTCTTTAATAATGGTGGTCACATTTCTGGTTTACTGACACTCCTCGGACTAAAATTAACAAAATTTCATTATTTTTTAAGTCGAGGGGGAGTGTCATCAAGTTTCTTTTCAAAATATTCTTCGTTTGGTAACCAAAATGGAAGTCATGGGCGTTGGATGAAAATGGTTAAGGTGGAGGGACTAAAGATGTCAAATGTTCAAACTATTTTTAAACAAAACACCTCCACCAACTTCTCTTCCACATTTACTACTTACATTAAATATCTCAACCACCATCATCCTACGCGTAAAAATCAACTCACAAATCCGTGTTTTTGATCTCAAATTTGTAAGTGTTTCTGTGTTTGTAACAAGATTTTAAACAAAGGTTTTGATTCATTTTAAAAACTAACGGTTAAATCTTTACTTATGAATGATTTGGTGTTCTACGCATAAGCGTATGAACACCTAATCAAGTGTGAGTGTTTGTGATTAAAATGGTTGTGTCAAAATGTTTGTATAATATCTATGATACCATTTTTATCCTCAAAACTCACCCAGATACATGAATTGAATGATTTTTGAAAACTAGGGTTTATGCATGAAATTGGGTATTTTCAGATGTGAACGTTTCTGGCTAATTGGTTGATTGATAGATGTTGTTTACATGTTTAATTGATTGTATCTAGGCTTTGAATTTACCCAGAAACACTAATCGCATGAAAATTGAAGATTAGGGTTTATGTTCTTAAGTATTTGGGTATTTTTGATTCGCTTTGATCCTGATGTTAAAACTTGGATAGAACAACTCAATATGCTTCCTATATATCCCAGAAAAACTTTGGTGCAATTCCTATGGCTAGAACACTTACTCGTAGAAATTGAACTTTAGGGTTTAGGTTTACGCGTAAACCGCTTCTACGCATATAACAGCTTGTATGAGTAGTCATGATTTGATTTGAAAAGGGATGAATGTATATGTTAATCTTGGTAATATGGTGACTTTATTTCAGGTTTCTACGCGTTAATAACTCAGAATCAAGGTTACTTTCCATCTACGCATAAGGATCACCTTACGCGTAGCATGTTATGCGTAAGAGAAATCTTACGCGTAGCGTTCTGGCGTAAGGTTCTACAATGGGGACTACGCGTATCCTGTGAAGGATATGTGTAAACAGTAACCTCTATGCATAAGGTTGACTCTTACGAGTAAGCCTTACGCGTAAGGTTCCATATACGCTTATGCGTAAGCTCTACGCATAAGGCCCTTTTTTTCCTACGCGTAATATTTCTTACGCGTAAGATAAGAACCTACGCATAAGCTTACGTTTTTGCGTATAATCAATCCTGTTTACGCATAAGTTTGCCATTTCTACGCCTAAGCCTTGTTTTTAACCTTAATTATGAATTGTTACGCGTGCAAACTTGTAAATAAATAAATCATAACGCCACGAAACCAATAATGTCTTCTTGTAACAATCTTCGACATATCACGACGTCTTCTTGTAATGTCTTCACCAATAAGCTTAAACGTTTAATAAGTTGTGAAATATAAGTAAAAACTTGGACTTTAAAAGTTAACCAACTCATGAAACTTATCACGACGTCTTTGGACTTTTGGACAAACAAGTGACATTTGACTCATAACAATCTTCGACATATCACATTCAAATAATAGACAATAAAATCAACTGTTGACTAACGTAATGTCTTTCGATATGTTGGTTCTTTTGGCTAAATATCTTTCAGATCACGACATGGATGCTCAAATGCAAAATGTAGAAGCACCAAACGTTCTCACCGTTGAAGATATCTTTCCTAATGGCTATCCGATGAAGATAGGAAAGAACAACCTTCGTGTTGATTTTGATAGTCTCACCTGCTCAGAGTCTTCTTGCTTAACAATTGTGGACATTCGAAGAATCACCCTTATCGAACATGCTCACCAATTACATTAGGTCGGAGATCTACATTCACCGGTTTTGGCATACAATGTGAAAGATCAAAGGTCAAAATCTTTGTAATGGTGACGCTTCAACCACAAACAAGTCACCATCACACGCGGAGACTTAAGGGCCGTTCTTCTCATACACGTCATCGAGCCAACCGAATACACCGCCACACCAAGCGAAGAGGCGTTACGCAGTTCATGATCGACATTGGTTATGACGAAGCTTCAGGAATAATCACAAAGCATTCATACGTGGATCTTAAGAATATTCCTCAACCATGGAGAACCCTCTACATTATCATCACCAAATCCATTTACGGGCGTGATAGTGGTTATGAGCATCCCAAGCTCGTTGAACTACAGATATTTTAGGCTTTGGTCAACATGAAACACATTGAAGTTGAAGCTCTGATATGGGACGACATGATGTCATTCCTCAAAAGGCTTGGCTCCAAAATCCCATACATCAGATATACAAAACTGTTGATCCAAAGAGCTCTAGGGTATAATCGATATCCCTTGAGAACCAATGACCCCAACAATCACTCCATGTTGTATGAGCCTACACTCACGGTCGATTTAAGGAATCTACAACAAAGAGCAGTGCGGTGTTGCGAGCACCTTCTAACTGATACAGTCAAACAACTCTATTCATACAAAAGGTATCTGGTAGCGGTTGATGAAGGCAAAGTCGGTTTTCTTGATGAAAAGTCCTCCGGCACACCTACTAGGAAAACAAGGAGAGGCGGTGCAGGGAGTGTTACAAGTACCGAGAGTCAAAGAAAGTTTCCTAAGAGGTCACATACTCTCAAAAGGAAAGTTCCCTCTAAGGAAGCTATGCCTATTCCTATTCCCAAGCCTGAACCGCAACAGCTCTTGGATGAAAGCTCGAGGAAGAATCGACGAAGAGGTCACCTACTCAAACGCAATCGATGACACTCCAACAAGTAACTAAACCTCGGTCCAATAGGCGATAAAGGCAAAGGAAAAACTCCGAGCTTGAGCATGATAAGGAAAGTTCGAAGAAGGCGAACCAGTTGATGAGGAACGAGAATATCAAAAGAAGTTGAAGAACCTCAGACTCAAATACCTTGCCGATGAATTCGTAAAGGATCAAACTTCGTGGCCCGGAGGGTCAAGTGGTGGAACACAAGCCACACCAGTTCGATCGCGGTTAATCAACCCGATAAGGGAACTGGTACCACCATCACCCACGAACAACAACAAAGGCAGATTGAGGATTCCATCGACTTTGACATAAAGGAACCAGACACGGAAAAGACTGAGAAAACTTCTGGTGAAGATACTAAGGCTGATGAAATGGCTATGTCTGGAAATGATGAAGAAACTAATTATGATAATTTTCTTCTAGACAGTCCCGCACGCTCCAAGGAGGACACTTCTGAGCCAACCCAGGACCTTGAGCCACCTCACGTCTCCTCTTCATCAAACTCGTCTTCTCACTCTTCACTTCCACCATCCAAAGGAACAACAAGATCCACATCCAAATCTGTGAAGAAACCAACTGACTCTTGGATATCCCGGGCTAAAACCAAGATTGTCAAAGCCGTCAAGCAAGTACGGAAGAAGGATGTAACCAACAAAAGTTGAATCAACTCACGACATAATCAACTATCTTCAAAGCGGGATAAGCGATTTGTTGAAAGAAAGGGAACAAATCCGAAGTTTATCAAAGGAGATTTCCAAAGGGAAATGGAGAAGACGGCAAGAGAATATACTCACAAGTTTCTTCTCAACACTGTCCTTGGTTTGAAAAGAAAGTATTTTCGGAAAACTTACTCCAAATATCGTCGCATTGGTTAAACATATAATGGCCAAAGAATCGATCTCTCTGGCCGAAGTTAATTGCTAAATTGGTAATGCAAATGTCAAAACGATCTACAACTTTTACTTCGGATGAAGCTAAATTTTTTGAAGGTCTACTCGATTATCAACTCAGATTATCATGCAAAGAATCGCCAGACCAACCTAAAGCGACCAAGAGATGGCGATGATAAGGACAAGGACTCGCACCTAAGCGTCCAAAGAAGTGCGGTGAATCTTCCTCCATGCCACCTCCACCCCAAAGGACTCTATCTCAAAAACGATCTCCTCCACGCTCTTACTGGCGATAAACCTCGGGACTCGAGTTACCACCTCGAGAGAGAAACCGGTGATCACTTCGAATACACTGGTGATAACGATGAAGAGATACCTGAGCCCCAACAACAACTCACCTCTCCAACTTCAACAAAGGAACCAGCATCCTCATCTAGGCTAAAGAAGAAGAAGAAGTCACCTAAGTTTGATGTCGTCTCATGGCTAGACGAAGATGACACCGAGTTTGAATGGTTCTCTACACTTGTTGATGCTACTCCCGCCCTAACTGATGATCAAGATTTGGTAGAAGGTTGAACATTGGAGCATGCTAAGTTACTTCAAGAGAAGTTTCGAGTGAAGAAGATGACCAAGTAAACGTTAAAACGTATCAAGAATGAAGCCTTTCAATTGCTCAAAGACAGCTCAGAAAGTGCTATCGAAGTTGAATACCATCTTGAAAACATAGCACGAGCCATGTCTAACAACATCGATTGGCTCTGAAGCTAACATTGACTTCACACGAAAAGACAATGCTCCATACTACACCGATTGGACCAGAACTTTACCAACGATTGGTCAACCAGATCAACCTAAGATTCCATTTCGCTACTTTTTCAACAAAGACCTGGAATTTCTTCTACACGGTAGCGATGGTTCAAGGAAATACGCTACCTTACTTACACTTCGTTCGGCGAGCCATATACTCCAAGCCGTATAGCCATCGAGCAAAAGGCTAACCACATGTTTGCCAACAGCGTGGAACGGTATGACATCGATGCAATGTATGGGATTAACCATTGGCCTGAATGCCGAAGAATCTACTACAAAAGCTGCCAGGTTTGAAAGTCTAATCATGAAGTGTACAGTGATAAAGGGATCGTTGATGTTAAGCATGTGGCTCTCTCGTCTAAATGGGACTACACTTTCCTCCAGAAAATCGTGGTCAAAAGACAAGACGAAAGGGACTATGAGTTATATGAAGCGAACTTTCAGAATTTGTCTCTCAACGACATTGAAGATCTGTATCTTGCCAAGGTACAGGGAAGAATGAGACAATTCTCGACTGAAATCCAACGTGAATACATCAAGTCCTTGCTCATCTTCATCAGAAGAATAGTAATCCATCACCAACACTTAGGGGGAGATTGTTGGAATCACTCCTAAACCTTAATTCAAGTGTTAGTGATTCATATGTAATAGTTAGCTTAATATGGCCTTTATGTTTGTTATTAAGCTAAGGCTTATGTAGAAGGCCCATAAGCCTTGGCCCAAGCCCATAAGAAGGGAAGGAGTCTAGATGTGTTGCCCTAGCTCCTTGCCCTATAAATACTCTTGTAAACCTTCTATTGAAGGTTGGTTGTTCAATTCATTTCACTTCATACGCATAACTATTCTTATTTCATACGCATAGTGTTTTGTTTAGTTCAACTAATCATCTTGTCTTTCTTTCTTACATATTGAGGCTTGTGTTACTAATATGGGAACCTAACACAGTATTTGGTCAGTTCGTCGTAACCTATCAGCAAAGGGTCCCACTGGAGAAATCCGGTGACCCGTCATATGTCCAGTTGTTCTTAGTCCCCTAAGCAAAGTCATTAAGTACCGCTACATGCTAGATTCATAATAGTGAGTGCCCGGGCGCTAGCATCTTAAACACTCACCCCTTACTTCTTAAGTTCATCCAAACGGTAGGTGATCAGTTGGTCAAATCGCACAAGAAGGAAGGGTCGTTAGTTGGTCATATCTTATCCCTACCATCTCAGTCTACCTACTTAGGGTCAGTTGGTCATATCTTATAAGTAACTAGCCACTACCGCCATTCAAAACTACCGAAACAAGGATAGCTACCAACAAACTATGCATGCATACACTTAGGAATCCATTCAATGTGCTTAGCCGCTCATATTAACTATAACAATCGATTCAATGTTTAACATTACGAAATACATGAATTGAAAGTAAAGAAAGGATAAAAAGCTAATGCTTATCGTAGGGGAGTGATTTCTCCCTTGGAGATAGCTCCGTATGCTCCTCTAGATCTGCCTTCTACTTCTACTCACGTTCACTTTGTGTTGTGTGTGAAATTGGATGATTTGAAATGCAGGAAATCGTGGGGTATTTATAGGCCAGATCAGTTCTGGTAACTAATTATAAGAGTTACGCCGTAACATCTAATTCTTCGTATTTTGCACTAAAACTGTTGGTTACGGCGTAACTATGAAAGGATTTACGTCGTATCTTCAATAAATCTTGGTTACGCTGTAATCTTCTGTTGAGTTGGTTTTCTGAGCCATGCCTTAGTTAAGGTGTAATGTGAGAGAGGAGTTACGCCGTAACTGCTTCAAAATGAGCATACTATGATATATCTTCAATAAATCTCCAAATACGCGTCTCTTTAGCTCCAATGCTCGTAATTTACCTGAAAGTGAAATATAGAGGAAAACAAGCGTAAATCCATATAAATGATATACAATACGAGCATTATCGGGGGAAATTGACACTTAATATTCAGGACTATTTGATGTTATCAGGGGGTTGAATAGTTTTACCGTTTAACATCTTGTTTGTAACTTTATTGTGAGATCAATTTATAAAGATAAGTAAGGTGTTAGTGAAGAATGAATAATATGTAAGCAATAGATACTAAGTACAGAAAGAAACAATCAAACCATGAGAAAGTTGTTTATAGTGGTTCGGTCCAAAAGGACTCTTTTTCCTGGTCCTACTCCACTCCCCGAGTCTCCAACTCGAGAGTTATCCTCACTAATCAACAAGCTCCTTTAACCGACGGAGAAAACCTTTACACGTCGCTTACACAATATTTCTGACACAAAGCTAGATGTCGAGATCTTTTACAAGGGTACAACCACTCCCAACACACTATGTATTTTGAGGACTAAAATACTAACCACTCACACTTAGAGGTTTAAGATGGTTTGGTACAACAATGATGTATGAACAATAATGAATCACACAACAAAAAAATGAACAAATCTTCCAACTAATTGTTAAAGCTTGATTATGCCTTGATCTTCTTTGCTACAAGAGATGATGATACTCGTACAACGCGTGTTCGGGGTCAAAGGAAACATCCTTTTCTTCGAGCAAGTTTTTCAACCACCTAGGTAGTGAACCTAATCGTTGTAGTGTAGTATTAGGGTAAGCCTCGGGATTGATATCGTTCTCTAGAGGAATAGGAATGCTAGTGAGAAATTACTACGCTAAGGTTGGGGTTGAGGAAGACTATTTTTTATCTTTTTATGTTTTTTAGAAACTAAAGGTACGATCTCGGGGTTTGGATTTGGGGGGTGGTACTTCTACCGATTACTCTACTTTTCTAATTATCTAATCTAAGGGGTAGTCTATGTCTATTGAAGTGTGCTCGTATGATGATTAAAGATGTGTCTACCTAGATACTATTACTCCTAGTTATCTTTTATTGATGGTTGAATTGTCACGTCCTTATTCTTAAAGCGCTGTGTTTTCTAAGGTCGTGGGGTGTGCTTTTATCCCTAACTCTTTGAAGCTACCTAAGGTTAATGACTACGAAATCTCTAGGATTCATAAACGTAACACTAAGGTTTTCTTTGGATTTTTAGCCTACAATTCCACTAGTAATTATAAACTAATGTTCACAAAGATTAATCAAGCATTAAAAACACAACGATGGCTCTAAGCACTCCTAAGCCAATTACAATTAAGATAAGAGACAACCAATCAATATTTAATAACTAGGTTTCATAGATCTAAGCAAACACACAAGTAAATTAGCCGGACATGTTAAACATGCAAGCATACACACATTCAATCGAAGACATAATGAAATCAAGGGAATAAATAACTTATCTCGATGTAAGATAGGGTATTAGAACCCTAAAATACTGTCCAAGACGGACTATAATCGTTTTAGGTTTTTACTCCACAAGTCTACCTCCTTAAAAGTCTGAAAATTCGAATTCTATATATAGAGTTACAACTGCAACGGCGTCACCTTTTAATTGTGACGCCGTCAGATCACCGCCATTAGGGTTTCGTCTTGGCCAAGTCAACATTGGGACGGCGTCACGTTGTGGTTGCGACGTCGTCAGTCTTCATATGTGACGTCGTCTGAGTCTGGATCTAGGCCGTCCCGAGGAGAAAAGTCTTCGCTTGCCTACTCTTCAAATCCCACGCCGTCAGTGCAAAAGCAATTTCGCTCTGAGTCACAAAAATAGGGACGGCGCCGCTCTTTAATGTGGGACTCGTCAGTGCACTTCAGCAGACTTGAGTGTCTTGATTTTGACTTTAGCCATTTTCTTCACATATTCACTCCTTTTCGTCCAAATAAGCATCATTCCAGCATTTTGCCTTCAAGAGACTTAAAAAGTGAAAAGGAACGAAATTAAGCAGTAACATATATAAAAGTGGGCGATTAAGGGCTTAAATGACCCCTTAAAAGTGTACGTTTTAAATCCTTATCAAATATCCCTACACTTGGTATTTGCTTGTCCTCAAGCAAATGTGCTTTTGGCCAATCAATTTATAAGTTAGGGGGCATAAAGCAATAGTTTAACATAATTCATAACAAGTACAAGCCCCGAAAAAGTCATAATAAGCACGGAAATTATATACTAGCACCTCACAAGTGGTGTTTGGATACTCTCATCTCTCGGGTGTATATGAAATATATCAAATGGGAATGGAAGATAAACACTCATTAACCGGTCATAGTACATAGATTACCATAGGCTTGAGACTAGATCAAACCTCCATCGCTTTGGCGTAAGCACCTAGGAAAAACTATCTAAGAGGTCTTATAAAGGGTTGTAACGTTAGGCTTACGGTAAGGAAACAAATGGTTTGGTTGGATAGGCGATTTAGTGGTGGCAAGTCAAAAATCTTTATGTTACAAGCATGAGAAGAATGGCGTTGCTAAGCCAAGACTCGACTCTCTAAACTCTAGATAACTTTGAAAAAAACATAAATATAAAGATAGATGTAGGATGGTAGCCCGTATCTTTTTTTTCTTTCTTTTTTTTTCATACACTTTTACTCTACCATCCCCTACGATAACATCAAAATATAAGGGATTTATAGGCATATCCCTACACTTGAGTTTTTATTACTTCTAACACTAATTTGACCCGAATTGAAAAGATCAAAACACTTGTAGTACATTATTACGTAGATAAAGGGAATTTGAATTTAACGTTCTTTCCCGTCACTCCATAAAATTTAACTTTACCCATGCGTCCAAATCATCCCAAAACTGTATACAAAGGATATGACTCGACTTAGCAACTTATGCAAGTAACTAGATAATTGAACTAAGGGTTTAGTATGATAACAATAACGCACTAAAAGTGAGTGCATACAAGGTAGGCTAAGGAGATTAGGGTGTACATTTAGGTGTGGATTGTAAACAATGCTCTTTATTGATATTCCGGAAAACCGAAACATCACTAGAACTGCGAAAAGGATAGGATCTGAGGGGTTAACTAGGGGTATCGTGTACTAAAGATGAGTACATCGCAAGGGTGTGGGGGAATTACTCAACCGATGTGGAAGAAGTAATTATAATACGGGTATCAAACAAGGGTTATCCTAATGCCTCTTATCATTTAGTTATTCCTAACTACACAAGTGTAGTCTCACTAGCGATCTCGGGACGCATCACAAAACAAGTTCTAGAACCTATTATACTACCGGTACACTCTCGAAGCATTAAAGATGAATGCTTTAATTCCTACAAATCTAGGGGCGAACCTCACATTTTTGGGGTGGAATTTGAGTGGTAAAGGGTTTTTTTACTAGTCATATAACTTCCTATCCATGAGACGCTTTATTAAGACTAAAGACCCACTCCTACAAGTCATGAAAAATTTTAAATTTGTTGCTAAAATTACCCTAATCGATATTTCTCATGGTTTATTACACAAATGAAATAGGACAAGACAAATATTCAAGGATAAGCATAGTTTCAAAGTTCCCGTTTTATTCTCCCTCCCTACACTTAAACTGAACATTGTCCCCAATGTTCCCCGAAAGTATCAAAGTTATGACAACGAAAGGTAATTAAAAGAAAAAGAAACTAATACTCCCCTGATTAGCTCGGTAGGATCCATGTGAAGTAGTAGTTAAATTCTTCTCCAAGAAGAATGTATGCGTGAAAAGCTCCATCCAATCTTATGTTTCTTCTTCTTGATAAATAAAACCTGCACACTTTAAGAAAACATGCGAAACCTTCGCGTAAAATCGGCAGTAAAACTATATATGACTCTACTAAACTAAGATATAATGCTTGTGGAATGGATGTTTGCAGATTTTCTGGAAAATTAAGACCTAAGAAATTTTAAAAATTTATAAGTAGCACAGAAAATGAGAGAAAGTTAGATAAGTTGTTTCCGCTCCTCGGCGCCGTCGGTAGCGAGTCCTCGCCGTCAGGTTATCCTGACAGAAACTGGTTATGGCTGCGATTTTCTGGAAAAATTACACCTTTAAAATCTGGAAAAATTCCTACAAAACATCCATTATGACTCGATACAAGCATTTGATTCTAACAAACACACATATATATCTTTTTCAAGAATTGTAATTCTCATGTTCACGTTCTTTTAAAAACGTGTGCAATCTTCCCTACACTTATCCTTTTTGTAAAATACCTTTATATGTAATTAAGACGAGGTTAAAGACAAAATAAAGCATTTTCACAAATTCAAACATGAGAATAAACGATCAATGAAAAGATGTATGACACACAAACAAGCAAACAATTAAGCATGGGTTGCCTCCCACGAAGCGCTTTTCTTTATTTATGATTCTTTTAGCTAGACTCGAAGTCGTGCCCGTACTTTCCCCTTATTTTAGAAGCCCATTCGATTTCCTTAACTCTTCTCTCATCACGAATATATTCAGGGCCTAACTCTAGACAAGCGGTGTAGTAAACCTTGTTCTCCCAATCTACTTCAAAGGCCGGAATGTTGTCTACATCTAGATCATCAATACCCTCAAACTTATTATTTTTGTAGGGAATCATATATTTAACACACTCGGTCCCGTTTGAGAACTTGGCTATTCCTTCCTCTCTATCATAAACCATCTTAGATTCCTCAATAAATGGTCTCCCAAGTATCACATCTCCTAAAAACCCATCACTGATGCCCTTAACATTTTCCAAGATCATGAAGTCACACCTATATGTGAAGACATGCAATCCTTTAACCCTCCCAACATAGTTACTCACTTTCCTAGGGTAAAAGGGGTCCCTCATAGGTCCTAACTTTTCACTCATGATCCAATTGTAATAGAGCCTAGACATTATGTTCATGGGTGTCGTATAGTCTATGTAAGTGTGATCCATATATGAGTACCCAATCATGCACGGTATCTTAATGTTTTTTGGGTCACCACTTTTTATGCGAGGCTCGAAAGGTGGTCGCGGGAAGTTAACTACGTTATAGTGATAGGCGGTTTCCTTCCCGTTAGGGTATGAATCGAAATACTCCCTAAGTTCCTCCTCCTCCTTACTACCCTCCATAAATTATAACACCTTATAATCTCCTTCCTCTAATTCAACCTCTGAATCACTTGAGATCGAATCACTATCTACATTACTAGTGGATTCCTTAAGGGCTTCCTCAAGTGCACTTTCAATTATCCTATTCAATTTCTCAAGCTCTCCAATTTCACTAACAATACGAGCTCGAAGTTGGTTGGCAAAGGTTGGATCAAGTGGTGGGTACTTGTTTGATGGTAGGTTGTTGTTTGGTGGGTTATCACCTTCCATGATGAAAAGTGATGGGATTACTAACAAATTCACGAATAAGGGGGATAGACTACGAGGAAGCTAAAAATGAGAAAAAAATCTCACTTGATAGGAATCAAGCAAGGGAACCTAAACGAGATAGACTCCTAACTAGCTATTCTATTCCCGAACAGCGCTAAAACTTGATACGCAGCATACAAGGCGTTGGAGTAAAAGGAAACTTCCTTTTCT
Organism: Chrysanthemum makinoi; assembly: GCA_910596185.1. Taxonomy (NCBI): domain Eukaryota; kingdom Viridiplantae; phylum Streptophyta; class Magnoliopsida; order Asterales; family Asteraceae; genus Chrysanthemum; species Chrysanthemum makinoi. Next base: position 250,997,497 of record OU343217.1, on the reverse strand, counting down.
TCGAGCAAGTTTTTCAACCACCTAGGAAGTGAACCTAATCGTTGTAGTGTAGTATTAGGGTAAGCCTCGGGATTGATATCGTTCTCTAGGGGAATAGGAATGCTAGTGAGAAATTACTACGCTAAGGTTGGGGTTGAGGAAGATTATTTTTTATCTTTGTATGTTTTTTAGAAACTAAATGTACGATCTCGGGGTTTGGATTTGGGGGTTGTACTTCTACCGATTACTCTACTTATCTAATTATCTAATCTAAGGGGTAGTCTATGTCTATTGAAGTGTGCTCGTATGATGATTAAAGATGTGTATACCTAGATACTATTACTCCCTAGTTATCTTTTATTGATGGTTGAATTGTCACGTCCTTATTCTTAACGCGTTGTGTTTTCTAAAGTCGTAGGGTGTGCTTTTATCCCTAACTCTTTGAAGTTACCTAAGGTTAATGACTACGAAATATCTAGGATTCATAAACTTAACACTAAGGTTTTCTTTGGATTTTTAGCCTACAATTCCACTAGTAATTATAAACTAATGTTCACAAAGATTAATCAAGCATTAAAAAAAACAACGATGGCTCTAAGCACTCCTAAGCCAATTACAATTAAGATAAGAGACAACCAATCAATATTTAATAACTAGGTTTCATAGATCTAAGCAAACACACAAGTAAATTAGCCGGACATGTTAAACATGCAAGCATACACACATTCAATCGAAGACATAATGAAATCAAAGGAATAACCCTAAAATACTGTCCAAGACGGACTATAATCGTTTTAGGTTTTTACTCCACAAGTCTACCTCCTTAAAAGTCTGAAAATTCGAATTATATATATAGAGTTACAACTGCGACGGCGTCACCTTTTAATTGTGACGCCTTCAGATCGCCGCCATTAGGGTTTCGTCTTGGCCAAGTCAACCTTGGGACGGCGTCATGTTGTGGTTGTGACACCGTCAGTCTTCATATGTGACGTCGTCTGAGTCTGGATCTAAGCCGTCTGAGGAGAAAAGTCTTCGTGGTGCCCTACTCTTCAAAGCCTGACGCCGTTAGGTGCAAAATAGCAATTTCGCTCCTGAGCCGTCAGAAAAATAGGGACGGCGTCGCCCTTTGTGTGGGACGCCGTTAGGTGCACTTCCAGCAGCTTGAGTGTCTTAATCTTGACTTTAGCCATTTTCTTCACATATTCACTCCTTTTCTTCCAAATAAGCATCATTCCAGCATTTTGCCTTCAAAAGACCTAAAAAGTGAAAAGGAATGAAATTAAGCAGTAACGGATATAAAAGTGGGCGATTAAGGGCTTAAATGACCCCTAAAAAGTGTACGTTTTAAATCCTTATCAGATGATCACTAGAATGAAATGAAACTGAGTTAGATATAATAGAATGAGAGAATGTATGTTTTTATGTTAATGAGAGATGAGAAAACAACATGGGTTGGCTTGTTATTTATAGGCCAATTGTTCAGCAAGACCACAAACTGGACGGAACCAAAAAAAGGGTTTCGGCCTTTATATTCTTTGGTTCCGACAGTCTGACAGTAAAGATCACAAAAAATCTTTCCAAGATCACCCAAATCTCTCCAAGATTATTTAAGATATGATGCGTGAATATCTAAACAAAATATTCTATGAAATTTACTAAAGATTTCCAATGTGATGCACGCCATGATGTAATATGTTGTTTTCCATTTTTAAAATAAATATGTTATATAAGTAAATACTTATGTAATGTTATGTTTAAGAAACTAAACATACTTGTTCTAAAAATATTGATGCACATTATAGTTTAGAAGAATATCGATGTTAATTGATACATAGCTAATCAAAATATGATAATATGTAAATGCTTAAGTGATGAAGACTTTATTTAAGAAAAGCTTGTTTTAATGTCTATTAATCTTGACAAGCTTTATACTTTACAAAAATGAAATTTATTTTTGTCGTTAACAAAACAAGGTAAAGATCATAAAATATAAATAACGTTTTTAGGACGATATTTGTATTAACATATATATATAGGAGTGTTTGTTTTGTGCTCGGTAAAAAAAAAGAAAAGAGAAAGGAAATGGTTTTGGCTTTGACTATCAATTGGGACACACTACAAGAAAAAGGAGAACTGGCTACGAACAAAATCCCGACGACACCATGTCGTAGGGAAAAGACACTAAACGACAAAAAAAGGGCTTGAACGAGACTAAAATTCGTTGAATATTTTTGGCAATAAAATCCCGATGACATGTCGTAGGCATTTTAGTGGTCAAATTTGACTTTCAACATTTCACCCATTTTTTGGGCGGTATTTTTTCCCGCTTTTAAATCCCTACGACATGTCGTCGGTAAAATAAAACCATGCAATTATTTGGGTGATTAACGTTTGATTAGTGTTGTGGTTTGTTATTTCCCTACGACATGTCGTAGGCATTATTAATCGTTTTATTTTTTAATAAATACCTACGCTATGTCATAGGCATATATTAGCACTTTTGGCGGTATTTTTCGTGCCTTTTGTTACCCTACGAAATGTCGTAGGTATATATTTACCTAATTACTTTTACATTACCGATAAACGTCTAATATTAGTGCGTACGATTTACATTTCAAACATCAAAACGTACGAAGTACATTACAAATCGATAAAAGTTTAAACATCAAAGCGTCAAATCAAACGACGTTTTACGGGAAGTATACCATAATTAAATTCGAAAAGCGTCTAACATTAAAGCGCACAAATTACATTACAGATCGATAAAGGTTCAAACATCAAAGCGTACGAATTAAATTACAACCCGATATGAGTTTAACCATTAAGGCATACGAATTACTCTAAACCAAGTTTTTCCATGTCATCATAAAGTTCGTGAAGTAGTGCAGTTGAATGAAATGTGTGGTTCTCGGGATGCATATACATTTTAACTGTTTTCTCGAGTACTTTTATCTTCCCTTTCAATTTGATGCAGTTTGAGCACTCTGCATTTCCAGGACTCGATGTTGAAGGTCCTACAGAGTAAGTTGGAGTTCTCGAAGGTCCTGCGGAATGAGTAGTAGGCGTTGAAGCTCCATGAGAACCGGTCATTAGACGGAGTCTTTCCTCCTTCCATAAGAAAAAAATCACATCCATAATTCGTTGACCAGGCTGTTAAAGAGTAACGAAAATTATTTTTAGCAACTAACCTACTTATCTACATATTACACACAAAAATAGCCTTTTGGCGGGAAATTTTGGAGCCAATTTTGTGAGAATAAGAGTTAGCCTGGTGTCATGTACATAACATGTCATGTATATTCATAGCATCTCGACTCATCTGCTTAACATGTCATGTATATCCATAGTATCTCAACTCATCCTTTTAACATGTCATGTATGTCCATAGCATCTCGACTCATCCGTTTAACATGTCATGTATGTCCATAGCATCTCGACTCATCCATTTAACATGTCATGTATCTCCATACCATATAGACTCATCCGATTAACATGTCATGTATACCCATATCATCTCGTCTCATCCGTTTAACATGTCATGGTTATACGTAACATGTTAAACGAATGAGTCGAGGTGATATCGTTATACGTAACATATTAAACGAATGTCCCACCAAAATATTGGCGCCAAAATTTCCCACCAAAATACTGGCGCCAAAACTTCCCACCACAAGCTACCAGATATGCTCTATCATCACAACAACTCGACTCATTCGTTTAACATGTTATGTATATCTATAACATATCGACTCATCCATTTAATATGTTATTTATATCCATAACATATCGACTCATCCATTTAACATGTTATGAATATCCATAACACCTCGACTCATCCGTTTAACATGTTATTCATATCCATAACAACTCGACTCATCCGTTTAACATGTCGTGGATATCCATAACATCTTGACTCATCCGTTTAACATGTCATGGATATCCATAACATCTCGACTCATCCGTTTAACATGTCATGGGTATCCATAACATCTCGACTCATCCGTTTAACAGGTTATGTATATCCATAACAACTCGACTCATCCGTTTAACACTTTATGAATATCTATAACACCTCGACTCATCCGTTTAACATGTTATGCATATCTATAACAACTCAACTCATCCGTTTAACATGTCATGGATATCCATAACATCTCGACTCATCCATTTAACATGTTATGCATATCCATAACAACTCGACTCACCCGTTTAATGTGTTATGTATATCCATAACATATCGACTCATCCGTTTAACATGTTATGTACATCCATAACACATTAAATAAAAGTATTATACTAAATATATTTTTTAATTTTATAAAAGTATTCAATTATAAATAAAATTATTTAATTTGAAATTTTATTATATATAAATTAATTAATTTTATAAAATTATTAAGTTTAAATTAAATTAGTTACTTTCATAAAAGTATTAAGTTTTAATTATATATTAAATAAAACTATTTATATTAAATTAAAAAATTTAATTCTATAAAAGTATTTAATTATATATTAAATAAAAGTTTTTATATTAAATAAAATTTTTAAATACTTACGACAAGTCGTAGGGATTTATTTCCATAAAAATATTCATACATCCCCCCAAAATTTTCATTACCCCGCCAAATAAGAAAACGACAAAAAAAAAAATAAAAAATAAAAAATAAAAAATAAAAAAATGTTTTACCTACGACATGTCGTAGGAAAATGTCATAGGTATATTAGAAAAGCACAAAACCAGATCTGGTCTAACACTTTAACAAAAAAAAATTACATCAACGAGCACCATCTCCACCACTATACCACCATCTCCACCACTACACCACCATTTCCTCGCTACACCAACACCACCATCTCCACCACTACACCACCACAGTCGATCCACCATCTCCACCACTACACCACCACAGTCGATCCACCAGCTCCACCGCTACACACGAGCACCACTGTGCACATTCCCTCCTCCCCTCTCCCTTTTAGTTCTATCCTCTATCCATCTCTTATTTAATTCTCTTCTCCTTTCTTAGTTAATTTTTGATTCTCCCATTTAATTCGAGCACCACAGGTTAATATGATTTTTTTTTTTAGATTTTGTTAATTTTTTGATTTTTGATGTTTTTGATTTATGTTATATGTTACTGAGTTTTTTTTTTTTTTTGACAGAGTTGGACCTGATGAGCTGAGAACCCGAGAGCCAAAAGTCGAGACAAAGACTAAGGTGAGATCCGATATTTAAACTATTGCAATCTTTTTTTAGATCATTAGTATCACACGAGGATGAGGTCAAAGTTTAGCAATTTATATATCCCTTTCTCTTGATTCGAAAGGAATACTAGTTTATATCTCATGAAAAATTACGAGTGGCTAATATTCGAATTGTGAGTGCCTTTCTCTTTTTGTTGTCGACATATCTTGTTTCATTCCGAGATTCCCTTTGAGGTACGGTATGCCTTATCAAATAGGTATAAAATGATGGATCTTATTGGGGTGTTGCTATACACACTCCATCCCATCATTAGTCAACCATCTGTCTCATCAACTCATCTCACAATCCCATATTCATCATTTTATATTATTTTATTTTCTATTCTACGGAGTAATATTTTATGTAAATTGAAGTACTAATTCTTTGTTGGGTTGTTAAGAGTTTCTTCGGTACATGTATTATTTAATTATATTTGTAACACTATATCTACAAATGTAATATGTACGTTGTATATAATAAATTTAAAATATATACATTAGCATTTAGTACTTTGCATATTTGCATTTTTTGCTTTAAAAAAATCGTTCGATTTTTGTAAAACAATTTTTTAGTTTTTACGGTAAGTTTTATCAAAATATTCTAAGGTGTAAAAAAAAAAAAAAAAAAAAAAAAAAAAAAAAAACCCTCTTAACATAAAAAAAAAAAAAAAGAGATAGTAAGAGATAGGGCTGTAAACGAACTGAACGTTCAGTGAACATTTCATGAACGGTTCGGTAAAAATTCGTTTATTTATTAAATGAACGAGCATGAACAATATTTTACATTAGTTTAGTTAAATGAACGAACATGAACAAAAGTAGCGTCCGTTCATTTATGTTCGTGAACGTCCGATTATGCGTTTATTAACGTTCGTTTATGTTCATTTATTTATTTATTTATGTTTGTATATCATATCTTTTAATTGTATAATTTTAGAATTGAGTTGTTTAAACAAAACAACACTTATAAAACAATATATTGTGCACAATTTAATAAAGTTTATGTCTGTTTGTCTATTTTCATTTATGTTTGATCGTTTATATTCGTTTAACGTTCGTTTATTGTCTTAATGAACGAACATAAACGAACATGAACAACTCATTTCCTTAATAAACGAACATGGACAAGAAAATTCGTCCGTTTAAGCGTTCGCGTCCGTTTTATTTTGTCCATTAAAATTAAATGAACGAACATGAACAAGACATCGTTCATGTTCGTCCGGTTCGTTTACAACCCAAGTAAGAGATGTAAACAATATGATAACTAAATTCATTGCATATTAAAAACATATTTATTACATCAAACAAACATTAAACAATACAACATAAACGATACTAATAAAATAAAGACCTACATAGCACATTTTAAATTATTCCAATACTACCTTTTCAACATTACAGTTTGACCAATTTGAGCAAAGCAATTGATCGTAATAGTTTATCTGCTCTATGTACGGAGTAATCCATACGATAACCACACATTGACGGTTACACTAAAGCCAAAAATTGGCGTCACACTATCCCTTAATCACAAGCCACTCACTGGCATACCCTAATCACAAGCCACTCACTGGCATACCCTAATCACAAACCACTCACTGGCATACCCTAATCACAAGCCACTCACTGGCATACCCTAATCACAAACCACTCACTGGCATTCCTTAATCACAAACCACTCACTGGCATTCTTTAATCACAAACCACTCACTGGCGTCACAATATTCCTTAATCATAAGCCACTCACTTGCGTCATACTACTTCTTAATCATAAACTTTATAATTCCATATCACAATCGGGTTATGTTATAGTCACTCCTACCCCACACCTTACACCCTATGAACAAATCAAACCATTATAGGAGCAACCTTTCAATAGCACCTATGAGAAAGTACAATAAACCTTTGGCAAAATCTAGAAGGGCATGATAAAGGACCTATAATCCCACAGAAACTTGAAAACTTTACACCTACCCTGAAAATTTAATACCTAGAAGCGCCACCCACCTCTTAGGAATAACAGTGCCTACCTTGTTACCCTCCTACAAACGAAATAAAAGAGTTGTCATACAAACTATTTCCGATTATCCCTCAAACCATTATAATCAAAATACTTCATGAATCACTTCATGAATCATTCTACAAACCAAATTACCACCTTACTACAATTCTACCTATACCTTACCAAAATAAAGTGTTCCTTAATACTTTGAAAGGTATTCCGGAACCACTCTATTAGTTACTTACTTCCTCGAAAAGTGTTTTAAGTTAATACCCCATAAACAGAAATGATCAATGTCCCCCTTGATAGCTAAGCCTGACCTTAGGATGTGTCCTACACCTCTGCCTAAAACCATAGATAACCATGAGATTCATCAACTATTAAACCTCCAATCCTACCCAACTTAGACAACTAAACCCTACCCGTGACTTTGGGTAAATGTTATATCCTGCTACATATCCTTGCTACAATATATTTTCCAAATTTGAGGATCCCCCTTTTTTTTTTAATCCAACAATAATACTTTCCAAGTCATACAATACTATCCTGCTACATTCGCCTTGTTGAAAAAAGTCTTGAAAATACTCCGACGAGCTCATTTTTACTTAAGTAATGTTTGTGTGTTTTTTATTTATGACTCAATACTAGTATGATTACATATTTATAACTTGTAAAAGAAAAATTCTTATAATTGAAAGTTTCTTATGATTGAATTGCCCATTTTGTTTTATGATTGAATTGTACATTTTAATGTAAAAAGATAAAAAGTGTAGAAGTGCCCGTTTTATTTCTTGACTGCATTGTACATTTCAATGTAAAAGGATAAAAAGTATAGAATGCCTATTTTTTTCATGATTGCATTGTACATTTTAATGTAAAAAGATAAAAAGTATTATACATGACGGTTATTGCATTTGTCAATTAATACAAATTGGAAAAAAAAAAATAGTTACAAGATTGCATTATGTTACGGCAGAGGTTATTCATACGGGGGCTATATTTTTAGATATACCCCCCCTATATATATATTTTTTTTTTTTTTTTTTTTATAATTTTGTTTATATAAAAAAGCTATAAACCTGAAAATGCGGAACAGTAAATATAAAGTTTAATACGTCAAACGCTTAAAACTGGCAGAAATACGGAACAGAAACTGACAAAAAATTGTGCTGTACTGAAAAAAATGAGGGACAAAGGGAATATTCCTTTATGATTTGACATCATAAAGAGGTATTAATAGTATATCCCTATGTAAGTGTATGGGCATTGTACATTTAATTGTTATGTTACTCGCTTTTATACATGTTGTGCCATTTCCTGTCAATCAAATCTGTCAATGTAAGTAGTGCAAATAAAAGATTTGGAGTGTAGATAGAACCTCCCATCTTATTGCACATACTATATAGATAAAGTGCCTTGTCCCATTATTATTATCACTAAAATACTAGTTTTTAGCATGTGGACTACTAATAAGAGATGATGTTTAACGTTACGTACTTATGTATTTATAAGCCATCGACCATTTCACTATGCTTGCTGCTATTAAAATTTTGTTGTTCCTGTCATTAGTTTGAAAAGAATAGAGATGCATCAATGAACCAAAGAGCACTAGCAGGGTTTAAGAGTCATAGTTGAAACAGTGAGGTTAAAGATTGCAAAGTTTAATACTATTGCATCTCTTGATGTGGCAAAGTTTCTGACATTTAAAAGTCAATTTCATAAAAATCTCAGGCCTATATGGCCATTTTAAAAGCAGTATCTGGCAATAAAATGATTTGCCAGTTCGATTTGAATTGCCATGCTGCCTCTCAGTTGGTCTACCATTTAATTGAGAATAATGAGTCATGAAAGATGGGCTACTTCGTCTTGGCTAAATGGTATGATTGGTACTGATATGGGATGGTTAAAGTCAGCTTGTTTAGTGTTGCTATGTGGAATGTCATTTTGTTTAGTGTTGCTATTTATTTAAATTTGTTTCTTTATTTAAATTTGTTTGAATGTGTATATTTATTTAAAAACTTGTTTATTTATATATATCTCTACATGAATATGTAAGACACACTTTGATTATTTTACATAGTGTTCATTATATATATGGTATTTGATTTTTCGTTTTTAATTTGTTTCATTTTATATGCATGTGTATGTACAGTTTGAGAACAGCGAGACCCACGAGTTCCCTTCTCTCCCACAGAGCTTCTATGAATCGCGTTGCAAGGAGGGTGAATGGTTGCAGGACGATGCCCGCGTTCAATACGTAAGTATTGTTTTTTTTTTCAAACACGCACTTTAATGATTTATTGAAACATAATCTAGTAACTCGACTAATATATTGATTTTCTCATTCTTTTTCAACTACACAGGAAGAGATGATCCGCCTGCGTGATCTTGGAGCAAATACGCCTACCGGGGTCACCTACACAGAGGAGCAGATACTTGACATGGTTCTGAAGGGCAAGTAGAGGGGCCACATAGCTGGAAGGGGCCCTGTGTTACCCGGACATGGCAAGACTAGCTTACCCGACATCCCGCTTCCACCTACCGGTACTTACACTGACAAGAAGATCGACGAGCTGTTAGCCGAGAAAGATAAGAAGATCAAGTCAATTGAAGAAGACGCTAAGGAGACTCGGAACGAGCTCCGGTTGTTGATGTCTATCATGCGGGGTAACCCGCAATGGGCCGAGATGATCAGTCAGATGTCTTCTGTAGCCGAGGTAGGCTCGGGTAGCAGGACTGGCGCGGGCGGGAGTGGTGATCAGGAGGATGGTAGCGATTCTGATGACGAGGGGCATTAGATCAAGGTATATGGGTTATTTTGTGTTACTTAGCATTTGAACTATATTTTGTCGACCCGTATCTTGTTATCGTGTAGTTTAACATTTTGGCGACTTGAACATTTTGAATATTGCAACATTTGTGGTTATGGCAGCTAGGTTTAGATATTATAACACCCGTTTTGTAGACTTTGTATTGTTTTGATTTATTTTAAGGGTGTTTAGCGATTATATATAAGTGTTTACGTCGTTTTGGCCGTTATAAGTTGTTTTTGAATATTGGCAGTTGGAATTGGTTGTATACTGGTTTTGGTTTGTATACAGGTTTTGGTAGATTTTCTCCGAAAATATTTCTGTAAAAAATTCTGGGAAGCTGCTGCTGTGCAGGCATTTGTGCAGCAGCAGTTCAGCATAATTCCCTACGACATGTCGTCGGGAAAAAAGAGTATTTTTTAATTTTTATTATGCCTACGACATGTCGTAGGTATAATATAAGTATACTTTGTTGGGTTTTACTATACCGACGTCATGGCGTCGGTATAATAAGAGAAATATTTGCCTATACTAAGTATACGTAGACGACATGTCGTAGGTATAATAAAGGATAACGATTAATTAATTAATCAAAGTGATTAATTATCTTTATTATCCCTACGACATGTCGTAGGGAAATATATAGACGAAATTACAAAATCATTGACCAAAAAGGATGTGGGCCCCACCTTGTCGTAGGGGAATGTCGTCGGCACAGTAATCGCAGACGGGGCATTCTCGACAAGTGAATGCCTACGACATGTCATATGGATTTTATTATCCCTACGACAAGTCGTAGGGACTAGACAAAAAACGTCGACGAGAAAAGTGTTGTTTGGTCTAGTGACATGTTTATCATCATATATAAAGGTTATTAAAAGTATAAGGGAGATTAAAAGGGCTTAGGAACTTACCAATTCTATAGAACTCGACCTAGAAGAATAATGCTCAAAATGACTTTTAGACTAGATTAACGCTTCAAGGCTTCAAACCAAGCTTCTTTCCTTCTCTCCTAAGCTTGAATATCAGTGAGTGAGAGTGTGAGTGTGTGTTGTAGGTTAGTAAATGAGGGATGAGAAGAAATGGTGGAATGGGGCTCGCTATTTATAGGGCAAGGGGTTAGAGTTGGATTCACTGAACTAGGCCACTTGGAGGGGGTTGTCAAGATGATAAGGGACACAAGTAAGTGATAACCTAGGGTTTAGTGATTTCCATATGATCTTTGTTGAGGTGTCGAATGGTTTTAGAAGAAAACCATGTGCAAGCTTGAGAAATTTGACCAATGATAAGGATTTAAAACGTACACTTTTAAGGGGTCATTTAACCCCTTAATCGCCCACTTTTATATCCGTTACTGCTTAATTTCGTTCCTTTTCACTTTTTAGGTCTCTTGGAAGCAAAATGCTGAAATAATGCATATTTGGTCGAAAAGGAGTGAATATATGAAGAAAATGGCTAAGTCAAGATGAAAGACACTCAAGCTGCTGGAATTGAAGCTAACGGCGTCACAATCTAAGGGCGACGCCGTCCCTCTATACGTAATTAAATTTGTGACGGCTCAGTAGACTTTTTGCTAAAATACACCTGACGGCGTCAGGCTTTGAAGAGGAAGGGCGTCACGAAGACTTTTCATCCGAGACGGCCTAGATCCAGAATCAGACGACGTCACTGCTGAAGCCCGACGGCGTCACAATCACAACGTGACGCCGTCCCAACTATTACCTGGCCAAGACGAAACCCTAATGACGGCGATCTGACGAAGTCCCACCTATAAGGCGACGCCGTCGCGAATGTAAAACTATATATAGAAATCGAATTTTCAGTATTTTAAGAGGTAGACTCGTGGAGTAAAAACCTAAAATGATTGTAGTCCAGTTTGGACAGTATCTTAGGGTTCTCATACCCTATTTTACATCAAGATAAGTGTTTTACTTCATTAATTTCATTATGTCTTCGATTGAATGTGTGTATGCTTGCATGTTTAACATGTCCGGCTAAATTTCTTGTGTGTTTGCTTAGATCTATGAAACCTAGTTATTAATTATTGATTGGTTGTCTCTTATCTTAATTGTAATTGGCTTAGGAGTGCATTAGGCCATCGTTGTGTTTAAATGCTTGAGTAATCTTTGTGAACCTTAGTTTATGAGTCACTTAGCGGATTTGTAGGCTAAACATCCAAAGATAACCTTAGAGTTAGTTTATGATTGACGTAGAGATTTCGTAGGCAATAACTTTAAGGTAGTCTCAAAGAGTTAGGGAAAAACGCATACCCTACGACCTTAGAAAACACAACGCGTTAAGAATAAGGACGTGACAATTCAACCACCAATAAAAGATAACTAGGGAGTAATAGTATCTAGGTAAACACATTTTTAATCATCATACGAGCACACATCAATAGACATAAGACTACCCTTAGTTTAGATAATTAGATAGTTGAAGTAATCGGTAGATTTACCACCCCCCAAATCCAAACGCCGAGATTTTACCCTTAGCTTTCTAAAAAAAATAAAATAAAAAAAAAATAGTCTTCCTCAACCTCAACCTCAACCTTAGCGTAGTACACTTCTTACTAGCATTCCTATACTCCTAGAGAACGATATCAATACCCGAGGCTTACCCAATACTACACTACAACGATTTGGTTCACTGCCTAGGATGTCTAAAAACTTGCTCGACGAAAAGGAAGTTCCTTTGACCCTGAACGCGTTGTACGCGCATCAACCAAGGTGTTGAAGATCTTGAAGACAAGGTTGGAAGAGATAAGGTGAGGTGTAATCTTGTGTCTAAGCTTAGCTTGTAAGATTTAGTTAGTTTGTAACTAAGTTAGGGTTTATCAGTTTAGTTTGGTTTTGGTTCCATAAAATCACAGAATTGTAGATTAGGGCTTGTTACGGGAAATAACGTAAAGTTAAGGTTCCGTGCTTTAAAAGCTTGTACATTAGCTTCAGGAGTGTTGTACTTTATGGTTTATGATTTGTTTACGTAAAATCATAGTTATAATAAATTAGGGTTTCGTGAAAACTCTAATAGATGGTAGACGTTTGGCTAGAACGTTTAATAATTGTACGTTAACGAATTAACGTAAAGTGGTAAATAAAAGTTGAAAACTTTTATATTTGACATATATGGATGTTTATGTGAAATAAACATAAGGCATGTTGGTGTTGGTCCGCGTGTGAGCATTTTTATTGAGAATGTGAGTTACGTCACATTTTCTATTCATTGTGATCAAATAAACTGATAACGTAAAAAAAATTATACGTAGAAAATGGATAAGTATTCTTTATTTAGAATATTGTATTGATTTAACACATGGTGAAATTTTACCAGTTGTTACAGGTTATTAGTTAAACCTAATTTAATTGCAATTCACTGTTAATTGTATACATTTGATTTACTGAATTTATTAGTCTTTATTGATTTAAATCCCAAACTTTGGTCAAGTATAGGTGTCAAATTGTAAGATTATGTGCATGATATAACACAATTAAATACTATCATTGATATATGCGACCATGTCACACACAATCACAAGAGACTTCAGTTTTATGTATTTATTGTAAATGCATAAATGATATAATTAAGTGAAAACAAGATTGAGCATAATCTATTGGATTGATTAACAAACAATTGGTTCAAACAAGGGAACGAGATGGGAGGCCTATCTAGGTTCCTTAGTTCAGCTGCCCCTATGGGGTTGTCTCAGGCTTTCCTCTGGTTTATTACTTGATGAAAAATATAAGAATATTATTAGATAATATTATATCTTTTAAATTGGTATTATCTTATATGATAATTAAAGTACGTGTTATATTTAAATGTAAAAAGTATACTTTAATGTATTATATAAATATCCTAACTAGGAATTAGGGTTTTACTAATCTAAGGTTTGAACCAAACCCTCTCCTTGTGTTTTTGGCTGAACCCAAAAGCAATAACAAACACCCTCTTGTGTTTGTTGATTCTCAATTTGATTGTTGTAGTGGTGTTGTAGATCATACACAACCATTTTACTGGAGTCACTGGAGTGTTCGCGTTGACTAGCCGTGGAAATATCACACTATCGATCTTATTGAGTTTGCGAATTCTCACATCTAAATCACAAGCTATACAAGTGTTTTATTAACTTACAATTAGTCATTGACATGTATCTGGATCGCTGTAATAGAAAAGATTTTAAATGGTTTTTGCTTCTGCTGTAATTATGATTATTACTATTTACTTGTTAAATTAATTTTAAACTTATAACCACGTTTTTCATTAGTGCGAAATCTAATGTGATTTGCTGAAGCAAATAAAGATCTGATTTAATTGCACATAATTACTAATAGAAAAACTTATCAACTTTCGTGTTTATTAAAATATGTATTTAGTTAAACAGATCTGATGACAAATCTGTTATATTGGTGTATACATGATAATGGTAATAGATGAAAAGTAAATATTGTATTTAATTTTATATTGGCTTATTTAAATTATTACTGGTATTAATTTTCTGCATATATCATAATCAGTATCATGCAAAGTTGATTATGAACAAACCAATAATAGTATTGTAGTGATTTTTAGAGTAAATTGCAAAAATCGTCCTTGTGGTTTGGCCAAATTGCACGTTTCGTCTTTGTGGTTCATCAAGTGCAAAAATCGTCCGGATTTGGCACTGTTACGTTCACTTTTGGTCCTTCGTCATTACAAAAACCGTCCTTGTGGTTTGCCAAATTTCACTGTTGAATGACCAAAAGTGAACGTAACAGTGCCAAATCCGGACGATTTTTGCAATTTACTCGTGATTTTTATTATTGTCTAGTATACTCGTTATGCCGTTAGCCTGTCATGATTGCTATGATTTGTTATTGCGGTGATTTGTTTATGCCATTATTTTTGGCATTTTTTGAGATAAGGCCCTGATGCCGAGCTGTAATCTTATTGAGCAACTAGAACGAGGCTAAAATTTTAGCTTAGAAAAGATCACAAAAGTTAAATACTTATTGATCAAGGTGACACGCAGAACCAAATTTAATAGTCCAAAGCGCACATAAAAGAAGATTCTCAATTGAAGAATTATATCGATCATCATTTGAGAAACATAGCTTAATTAAGGAGTCTAAAATGGAAGAATTAAAGTTGATTTTTATATTTTATTAAGTAGAACTGAATGTAGTACGCATTTAAATGAATGGTTGTACGTTAACATAAGGTACCCGGGATTTGCAAATCCAAAATTTCCAGCTTTCAACAAATAAGAACGATTAGATCATCTCTAATGGAAATTCCTAATCCCAATCTATAATGACATAATGTATATTTCGTTAAACTTTACGTTGAGATGGTAAGTTTATAAACCAATGAGTTGTATGTGGTCTCACACGTACTTTACACCCCTTAAAAAAATCTGATCAAAGATAAAGTCTTTTCCGTTATTAGCTTCTAAAGGTTTATAAAACTAGCAAGTGGTTTAAGTTATAAATGTAAGACGTGAACACTCAACTACTAAACTGTACATTACATGCTTCTAATGCTATAAGAAACAATCAATTGGTATGTCACATACGTACTAAACTAACAATGTCTGGCGTAAGCCATTCACGAAATTCGAATGGCTACCATGGCATTTTGGCGGTAGAAATGGTGAAAACGTTTGCATCTATCCTTACCGTGTGCTCTAATGCTATAAGAAACAATCAACTACGTACTAAACTGTCTGCATTACAAATTTGACCATAGAGAAGCCATCTTGGTGGCCATGACTGGATATATAGTAGATGTATAGGGAGTTAGACCACATTGTTGTGTTCTGAATACAAATTAATTTGGCTAGTTTCTCGGACTTCCTATTGCTTTCGGATCATCATGCATGTATAGTATAAAGTATAAACCAACCCAAATTCTAAATAAATAAATAAAAAAGAAAAGAAAAAAGAAAAGAAAAAATAGTAAGCTTTAGGGCATATCTGGCGCGAGAGATTATGAAAGACTATGGAGACTTAAGATTATTTTTTAGAAAATAAGCTTGGTTAGAAAATAATCTTTGTTTGGATAACAAATGTTATGGATTATTGTAGAAAAATAAGTTACCAAAACCAGCTTTTAAAAGATTATGAATATTATTTTTCACAAATTATGTCATTTTACACTTTTAATCTATAAGTACAACAAATTTGTCAAATACGATTAAAAACGTCATAATTTTAATCTTTTTCAGAAACGACAACGACTTACATGTGAAACTTCTAATATCAGGAAGGTTTCCCTTGTTATAGCTTTATAATATTGACTATGTATATGACAAGCACAAAAACATGTACTAGTAATTATTAAAGGGTTTGTAAAAGCCCATAACAAACTCGCAGCGAATTAATCATATATGGGTGGGTTTTTTTTATCGAATGAAAAAATATCAATAGTAAGACCATACTAGTCATTAACAATTTAAGTATCTAAGAACCTTGTTTATAAATTAATGTGTAAACTACAAAACCATCTCTTTTAAAGAAAATGTTTGCTAAAAATGTTAAAAAGTTTTGCATAGAACCTTCTCTCAAGAATATAATGTGTTAAGCATTTGACATATATAGAAGCAATAATACTTGCCAGTTTTTGATAAAATTGATTTTGTCAAATTAAACAAACATGAATAATTTTTGTGGTATAGATAAATTGACTGTTGAAATATATATGTATTGACTAGAACAACACGTTATGTTTCTTATTCAAGTATAAAAACCCAAACTCCATGCAAGGGAAGAAAACATATCGATCCACCATTTTCATTTCTCAATCTAATAGATCACCATGTCCATCACCACCGTGACGACTGCCCTCATAATCGTCCTTTTCTCCCTCCTCCTCACCACAGAATCACAAACTTTCTCAACCAGTTTGCCTCCATCATCACTCCGACTTGGAAGACAAAAACTAACGCGCCTCCACTTCTTTTTCCATGACGTCGTAGGAGGCCCAAATGCAACCGCCATTCGTGTAGCTTCAGCTCCCACAAACACTTCCGCAACCGGATTTGGGAATGTGATAATAATGGACAATCTCATGACAGTTGGCCCTGAATCAAACTCTACACGCGTGGGGAGAGCACAAGGGATGTACGCGTCCGCAGACTTGAATAACATGAGTTTTATGATGGTTAATAATTATGTGTTTGATGAAGAAAAGTTTAATGGAAGCACTTTGAGTATATTGGGTCGGAACCCTATTATGTCGCCGGTTAGAGAGTTGACAGTAGTTGGAGGGAGTGGCGTTTTTCGATTTGCTAGAGGCTATGCTGAAGCTCGAACTGTTTTCCTCAATGAAACTAATGGAGATGCCATTGTCGAGTATGATGTTTATGTTCTTCATTACTGATGTAGTTTATTATGTTCTTATTGTTCTTTATTGTATTTTTTTTTTGTTTCACAGTTCATTATATACTAATTAATGGTTTATTTAACGTCGATAATTTCTGTTTATGCTGAAATCATTCTGCGATTATTAACAAAAGAATCCCAGTTAACAAACATTTCTAGCTATAACTTAACTCCTTTGATGTAAAGAGGAAAGACTATATGTATAACTTTTGGTAAGTTTGCAGACAGTTTTTTATAGAGGTGTGCAAAACCTGTCCATATTGTCGCAATTGGCAAAAAAAATCAAGACCCGGATTGACTAAACTAGCATGTACAATCTGGTTTCATGACATGTAAACAATTCTCTTCTAGCTCTATCAAGTACCGGAACCAGAAAAGGATAATTACTGTTAGTTAAAAATACGCGCTTTAGGGAATGAATTATGGTTCAATTATGTCACTTGATTTATGGTCATTTATTGGCACAACTGGTTTTGTAATCTCACCACTACTACAAAAAAGGCCTTTTAGACCGGTTGTAAAAGCTTTTTAGACCGGTTACCCACCCGGTCTAAAAGAGGGGAGGTCTAAAAGATTATTGTTATATAGACCGGTTTAAGCACCGGTCTAAAAGATCATTATTTAGACCTGTAGCTATTTCATATAGACCGGTTGTAGAACCGGTCTAAAAGGGTTTTATTTAGACCGGTTTGTATCATTATAACCGGTCTATATGTGGATTTTATTTAAAAAAAAATACCAATCCCAAACAGCCCTTCATATGCAGCAGATTAAATAAGCAATCTTAGACAGCCCTCTCTATAAGCATTTCTCTAACTAAAAATGCTTATAAAAAGGGTTGTTTGGATTGCTTATTGAAACTACGTATAAAAGGTTGTTTGGGATTACTTATTGAATCCAACATTTACGCTCAGGAATGTGCAAATACAAAAAAACATACAGTATCGTTAAAGAATTACAAACCAAACAAAGAAACATTCATTAGAATTACAAACCAAATACAGTACTAAGAAACTGGGACAATGCGACCACGTATTGCAGCAGCGTCACACTTTCACTTGCTAAGCTGCAAACTTTCAAACATGCTGCACAATCAAAACACTAATCAATAAACTGTAAATAATGACCAATGCTAATGACAAAATGTAGGAAGTGTTGCCTAACAGGAAGCGATACATAATATTAGAGGTGGCAAAGTCGGATAATGAGATACCAGTTATGTCAAATGACTAACATTTATTAGTGGTCCACATACACCTATTAGTATAACATTAGCTAATGTTTTAAAATAACTATAGATAATTAAATAATCATCTACTGAAGAAAGCGATTTTGACCCGTTTGACTCGTTGGGCCTATTTGATCTGCTTCATTTTCAGTTGTACATTTACCTATTTGACCCATTAGGAATAACAAAAACAACTCATTTTCATGGTAAATGGGGTTAAATTGCCACCCCTAGCTAAATTTATAAAGTACTTAAGAAGCCTACCGAGACGGTAATCTGCAACCACCAGCTTCAATGGGAGTCAGTTTTGCCAATTTGAATTGCTCGAGAGTCTGCAGTATACACACCACAGTTACTTATTACGTGCATTAAGTGACTGATAATTATAGGTTATAGGGAAAACAATAACACATACTTTGTATCTTTTTGGCAAGCTATGACAAGTTTCGGCTTTCACAAAACAACTTCGAATGTGTTTCCAGTTATGCGTATTGTTCAACTGAGAAGCAAAACAAGAAAAGATTAAAAAAAAATGGCTATTACCTGTATAAGCTTTCCTAACACCTCCGTTGGCACTACAACTAACATCACTAGATATAAATAAACTGCAATTATAAATCAAGGGACACTAAATCTAATACTATGAATAGAGATAGGAAAATATGACAAGATTACCATTTAATCAGTCTGTCCACGTAATATAATCAGGTGCCAACTCATTAAAAGGATGATGATTTATCAAGCATAGATGGGCCAAAGATATCTGATAGAAACTGACTTTGACGCCTTGCTAAAGAATCGCAACTTGGATTTGTAAGGTCCTGATGGGGTAAAAAAGAAATGAACAGTGCATCAATAGGTGGAGAATCTCTTCAAAAAGTAATGATATGGCTGTTTAAAATAAAAGATAACATCTGATTTTATGGTAATAAGAATGTAACGTCTTTGAAAACATGTCAAATAGGACTATCCATATCCCTTTACAGATTTCTGTATGGTAAAACCACAGTGTTTTGGACCTCAAAGTCAGAACGCGTCACACAAAACAAATCCGTAAATCTGAGACACACCATAAGTAAATTTGACCAAAATAATTTATAGGTAGTATTCAGAGCGTAGTGCATGTTCATGTACTCAAACATAGCCGACGGTGCCCTCAACATAATCACTCAAACGGAGTGTTAATTTTAAGCATAAGGTTACTCAAACGCCCTGTTGGTCCACAATCCCTATATTTGCATAACTTTCATAAGTCAATAATCAACAGTTGGCTCTAGGAAATCATTCACACATACATATCTATTTCATAAATTACTGCTTATTCCAACACAAATATAAGAAAAACTCACAAAAAATTCTACTATTAATCTGATTTGCAACATACATAAACATAATGATGACATCAAGATCACTCACTGTTTAAGTGGAGCTGCGTCGATGGTGAAGTGGTTAAGGTTTTGTAACGGGTCTTACGGTGGTGAAGTGGAGCAGCGCCGATGCTGGGTAGGCGACAGTGGCTGAAATTAAATTGGGACTAACATAGTGTCCTCCAGAAGTAACAATATGACCACAGCGGGCAGAAGAAGCTTGGCCCGGGAACTTCAATAAGGTCCATACAGGAGATTCATTATCTTCCTTGCACAAACAATTCAAAGAGAACCTATGTTAGATTAAAAGCATTGTTATGCTTACAAACCTTGTTTTACTCAAAAGCTTAAACAATTCATAAACTTATATTTTAACCAAGTACAAACAATAACATTGACGGATGCACAATATTTTTGGATGATTATAACGAAATAAGTAACCCTTGATTGATTTCTAAATGCTATTTGATGCATCCACGCTTAAAATTATATATATGAGCAGCCAAAAGTATTTTTATAAAGACAGAGATTAAAGTAATAAGAAGCAACAATAGGGATTTAGTGAGACCCTTCAATTCGGTCTAAATGTATTTTGGCTTTAAATTTAGCTCTCTTAATCTAACATAGCTCTTTGAACGGATGGTTTGGGTTTGATCAAGAATTGGTGAAGGTGTTTTGGCGGAAGAATGAAAATTTTGAAGACCAAATGAAATTAATTCCCACCCAAGATTTTTTAGACCGGTCTCCTCAATTTCAACCGGTACTAATCTATTTTAGCATTTAGACCCGTGGGATAAATTGTCATTTAGGTGGCACAAACTGATGTTTTTAGGTGGGATAAATTGTCATTTAGACCTGTGTTTTTTCATAGAGGGTCTTTATATGGAGGTCTAAAAGACCATTGTACGTAGCCATCATTTATCTAGAAGCTAGATAAATATTACAAATTTTAAGAGCCCACAAGAATTAAGGATCATTCCCATTGTTGTATAGCTGAGACACAATCGCTTGGCCGATCGAGACCGTGTTACCATAATATTTACGTTGCAATCCAAAAAAAAAAAAAAGAACTTGGCGCCTTACTATTAAGAAGGTTCATCTTTCTCGTGTTCGTATCGGAGGTCGATGTGGTCCGGCGGATATGCTACAGCATAAACTAAAGCTATACGAGCTGTCGCTAATCGATCAACTGATCCTGGAATACGGGTGAGTTTTCACCGAGCTCGTCGCTTGAGTCTATAGGCTCCTCTTCTATCTGTTCTTTGACTTTCTTCTTCCTTCAGACAGGGCCAAGCCTTTAGGTTGTTTAAGTAGGTTTACTTGGTGCAGCCTAAGAACAAGAACAAACTGAGACACAAAAACCATACAATCCTATTAAGATTCATCTTTCATCACGATTTTATATTTGAGCTGTCGCTAAATGATCCTCTACATAGCTCATGTTCTTAAACTTGTTCTAATTTGTTTCAATCCGACATTGGGCCATTGCACACCTTTCCTAGAATAGTCATTAAGAAGTTGATTACGCTGGCTCTTTTATTTTGTCCTTACCGATCAAGTGGTATTTAAATACTATTGCCTGTCTATAATAATATTGCCTACCATTATATTATATATTCTCACTCAAATTAAACTTCATACTCTAGCCAACCATGAACGCGATTAAATATGCTATATATTCTGAATTATTTGAAAGACACGACCTTTTCTATTAGAGTATTTTTTTAATGGCAGAAATGGTTTCTAATATTCTTTCGAGTAACAACTACGTAAAAGCCACCGGCCCCGGCTGCCTATACAGTTACTATCCTTACCAGTTCTTACCATTGCCACCTAAAGAGATTGATATATACCACTTGAATGTAATCTTCCATATCATGTGCAACATGACGGATATAAGGCTTATGGACCGAGAATACATTAATAAACTATAATGTTTAATATGGGATGCTAATATGCCCCCACAGTTTGAGGACGGTTCTTCGAACGCTCAAACTAGATATAAACTAAGGAAAAAGAGGGTATGAAAGACCGTTGGTAAAGGTAAATATCAATCTTGATGTGCCCCGTGCTCTAATGTTGCACGGGATTTGCTAACATATAAACGGCGCTGACATTGTCACAATATACGAAAGTGGTAGTAGAGAGAGGCACGTAAAGCTTGCATAGAAGGTTACAAAGCCAAGTCGATTCAACGAAAACGTTGCCGCACCCCCTCACGGTATTCAGACTCAACACTGGAGTGAAAAGAGTGTTCTAACGTTTCGAAAAGCAAGCCAAAAGATTGTCCCCGAGGAACACACAATTACCATAACTAGAACTAGAGCGCTTCGTAGCAGGGCATCCATCCCAATCTGCATCTAAATAAGCAGTGAGTCCAGACGTGGAAGACCGATACGATGGAAGTATGAGGTCTGTAGTGCCACATACATATCTGTCACACCCCAGAAATATCGCAGCAGAAAGGTAACTGATGACGTGACAGTCATAGTACAAAACACAAGATAATAAAGAACGACCTCTACATGAGTTGTTTTAGAAAACATACATTTAGGTTTAAGAAAAACATAAGTACAAGAACAATGTTTTAAGTTACATGCCACACATGAAAATAACAAAATAGTCCTACTGAATGTACGATAATATGACAAAGTCTTCAAAATATAATGCCGTGCAGTAAGTCTCTGTGAATGTCAGTGTGATGAAATTCATGCTAGATACTTGAGAAATATATGCTAAAATGGTCAACAAATATATTGGTCTTCATAGGTTTTAAGTAAATATAATATTAAACCACTAGATTTATAACGTGTATGACCATTATAACAAATATGATATCACACAAAACGTGTTTACTACAGCCTAAGCTCATGAAACCGAGCGTATATATATATATATTTATATATATATATATATAATCTAGATCAAATAAGATCAAACTTAAAGTTGTTAAAATGAGATCAATCTAAAATTTGACAAGTGACACTCTCCTTATAACAAAAATATTTTTTTTATTAGCTACAACTAAAAATGTTAAAGTTTTGATAGATTTGGTTATTAGTTTCTTAAATGTTAATTTGTATTAAAATATTATATTTTTGTGTATTATTGCTAAAGTTGTTATTTATAAACGTTTTAGTGGTTTTTTAGACTTGATCTTATTTTTACAACTTTAAGTTTGATCTCACATTAACCCTCCCCTATATATATATATATATATATATATATATATATATATATATATATATATATATATATATATATATATATATATATATATATATATAGAGAGAGAGAGAGAGAGTATGGTTATTGTGAAAAGTAACTAATAGTAAAATATATAGGAATGAGTTGTAGCCATAGGATTATGAGATTAAATTGGTGTATTAATGATATTAAATTGAGATATTAATGACACATTTGACACATAACTTTATATGTTGACACACTTACACAAAACTTATTGTAATTGACACATAATTGACGTATTATTAACACACACATGATTTTTTTAGCTAAATATGTTGACACACTTGCACATAACTTCTTCTAATTGACATACAATTGTTACATTTTCAATATGATATTATTGACACATACACTTTTTATCCTTTTTATCTTAAATTTTTTTTTTGATATGTCAGTCTCTGCTTTGAAATTGGATATTTATGGTAAGACTAGCATTAAGTTCAGCAAATGTTTGAAGTATGTACGTGTGATGAATCGGGAAAATCCACAATTCTAAAGTATTGGTTTTTCAGTTAGTTTGGTAAACGATACGACGTACCTAATTCCTATGGATATGGCATATCTTATCTCTTAATTACTTTATTTTTAATTTTTATTCCAGGCTCGATACGGCGGATCCCCTCCTATGGATGCAGCGTATCAACTGACATGATGATTTCCATTTTTTTACTAACCATTGATTAACGTAAGCGCACTAGCTGTGATTTTCATGCTTAGTTACACAGTTTGAATGACATGAATGCAAAAGAAATGATAGTATACATATACCCTGTATTTTATGTGTGTTGTAGCCACGCTAACATCCAGACGCCCTTCACACACAGAAAATAAAAAGTTGCCTCAAACGCATCATGGAGGATCGTACCGAGCAAATCTCAAGAGATTTTTCCGTTCTAATTCTTTCTATTTCTTGTTTTTAATTTTATTTTACACAACGAGGACGTTGTTTATCTTAAGTGGGGGGGGGGGGGGATGGAGAATTAGAACGTAACTTGTCCTTATTTTTTTTAAAATATGCTAATATGTTCTTAATATATGACAAATTTTAGAATTTTCTAGCATGTTTTTTGTGAAATCAAAGTTGCATAACCCGCATACATAACCCTTATTTCCATATTGTGAGAATTTAGCCTTATCCGTTTCCAATATTTTACCCAAATTCCATAAAAATATGAGTGTGCCGGTGACTTGCAGTAAACTTTAAACCTCGGCTTGTATATTATTCGAGACCACCATAATGAGTATTATTGATATAATTGGAGTAACTTGTATAACTTGGTAAATTTCTAGGATTTCACCCAAAAAGCCTTTATATGTCACGTTTTATTAACTAACTACATTGGTTAGTTAAACATCGTATAAACCCTTTTGTTGTTCTTATTTTTAGAGTAGGATACCCCTATAAAAACCCTCAGAGTCATTCCTTTCGTTTCTTACACCCAATTAAATGTTTCGTTACACATATACACCTTAGCCTACCC
Organism: Chrysanthemum makinoi; assembly: GCA_910596185.1. Classification (NCBI taxonomy): domain Eukaryota; kingdom Viridiplantae; phylum Streptophyta; class Magnoliopsida; order Asterales; family Asteraceae; genus Chrysanthemum; species Chrysanthemum makinoi. The sequence goes on along the minus strand of OU343217.1, from coordinate 250,972,776 downwards.
TGTAGATTAAGTCCGTGGTTGGTTACTTTTTGTAAAGTGTGTATTTCTTGTGTTTTTGTGTATGTTTCTTATCATGGTTAGGTCGGGAGTTGCACATCGCAATGGGTGTGTGTCTTGTCTACGTATTGGTCGGAAATTGCACATTGCAATGGGAATGTGATAATAGTAGTTTTTTATTTTATTGTGTTTACTACTATCATTATTATTTTCATATATGAAGTATGGAAAAATTATACAGATATAATATGATGGTGATATAGTGAAATTTTACACCATTAGTTTATTTGTTTCTTTAAAAAAAATAAAAAAAAAATCAAAAAAATGAAAAAGAAAAAAAAAAGTGAGTGAAAAAGAGTGAGGAATGTGAGATAATCGGTTTGTAAAAGCTTAACCGAAGTTATATTATAAATTGATTATTCGTTGGTACGTATTATAAACCAACGATGTAAATTATGTATTCGTGGAGATATCACCACTATTTGTTGTACTATATCGCCACTATTTGTTGTACTATATTTATGGATTGCAAAGGAGTTGGTCGTTATGGGAACGCCAACTAAGGTTTGTTATTTGATTGGGTCTAATTCATGTCTACCTATTAAAGCGTGAGTTAGTCTATGATTTGTGTCTTTTTCAAGGGAATGTCACGAAGTGATTAACCACATTGTTTCATTTTTGTATGGACTTAATCTATTTGCTTAGTGATTTTAGTTTAACAACAATTATATGTTTCCCTTATCCTTACCCTTTTGTATGGCTTAGTGAGAATGTCAAATGCATAAATAAAGTAGTGACCATCCGAGTTTTTAAGGAACTGAATAACGCGCCAGCGATCTGGTGTGTATTTTGGTGACCATCCATTACGCAAATAACGAGCCAGCGATCTAAGATACACAGTAGTGACCATCCGTTGTTCGAGGAATCAAGGATTCACGCCAGTGATCTATTGAGTTTGTGTAGGAGATGTTTGAACAAAAGCTATGCACAACCTTATCACAACTAACCCTATTTACCGCTTTACACTTGTTACTCTTATAGCTTTAGTGGTGGAGATGTTTATCCTTGCCAAGCTTATGATAGAATATTCGTCATGATCGAGCAATTGAGTGAATTACTTAAATGTTACCAGATAGATTACATGAGTAATTTAAGTGATTTCATTTTCCTACTTCGTGAGGTGTTTGGTTGTGCAATTGAGATTAAACAAATAAATGCTTAAACTATAAAAAGATCCTAAATAATGTTTAGGATACATTTTCATAAGTTTAAATCTAGAGTTTACTTGAGGACAAGTAAAGTTCAAGTGGGGGAATATTTGATGATATCAAATAACAACATATTATTAGCATCATTTATCCTATGAATATTGCTTTTTTTATATTACTTTGTATGAGAATTGGTACTTAATCGTTTACTTTTGTATTTTGTTAATACAAATAAATCGTAAAAACGTTTATTTATATTTTACGATTTTCGTATGTTTTGTCGATAACAATCGTAAAATCATTTTAACAAAATAAATAAAATACGTAAAGCTTTGAGCAAATAGTTTACTAACATATTTTACTAAACATATAAAACCATTAAACATGTTTAGATAAATAGTTTATATAAAACCAAAACCATTTTTATAAAATACTTACAAGTAACTTTGGTTACTTATATTTTATAAAAAATACATACTAGTTCAAATGTACTTTGTAATTTATATTTGTTGGGTTAACCATGATCTCTAACCCATGCCCATAACCCATGCCCATCATCCATGCCCATGACCCATGTGCATTTACATCATGCATGACATCATGTTGAGTTAAACCCATGACCCATTGTCTATATACATTGTATTTATTTGGGTACCCATGACCCAAAGTCCATGACCCATGGTGCATTACCCATAACCTAAAACCCAGTTTGTAACCTAAGACCTAGACTGTTTTTATCAGACAGCCGGATCCCTGGGTTTCTACTAGCCGGATCCCTTTGGGAAGGGATCCGGGTGAACAGTAGGCAAAATTGCCTATAAATAGTGAGCCATTTCTTCTTTGTTGCTAACCCTTTTTAGACATATATTCTCTCTATGTTCTAAACTCTCTTACCTCACATCTAAGGATCTTCTATGTAGCTTTTCTCTTCGTGATTCTCTAGGTTCCTCTTAAAGGTGAGATCACGGCCTCTTGAAGACTCGCAAGCTCAATGTCATGATTTGTTAAGATTCGTCTCCGTCAAGACCATTGAAGTGAATCCTCTTGATGTTTTTTCTCTTCCTCCATTAGTGTGTTGTGTAGTTGAAGGAGTTGGTGTCATGTACTAATAGGTGTATTCGACATGGGTTGTCGAAGTATGTTGTGATACTTGGTATGTAGGGTGTTTGTTCCTCCATTATAATGGAACTCGATATTTAACCGTGTACCGGATAAAGTGTAGGCGACGTAAGATTGGTTCTACCTTGTATGAAGAACCCAATATTTATCTTTGTACCAGATAAAGTGTAAACGACGTTGTGAAAGCTTCTCCGCCACTTAAAGGAGCTTGTGGTATGTAGTGGTTATAAACTCTCGAGTTGGGTACTTGGGGAGTGGAGTAGGGCAAGGAAGGTGTCCTTGTATGTGAACCACTATAAATGCTTGTGTTGTGGTTCTGTATCTCTTTCTCTATCTTGTAGCATAGTTTATATATTCGTATAACTATCAATATCCAACACACACTATAAATACATTGACATAAGTCAATCTAAATACTTTAAAACGATGTTTAAATTGGAAAAAATATTCAAACCCCATCCCCATTCTAGTTTTCTATAATTGGCATCAGAGCTTCATTACCAAGTTGTTATGTCACCATAAGTGAACACAAGTATGTAGATGATAGAAACAAGAGATAAGAAAGGAAGGTTGAACACAAACACACGTATGAATAAGATAGGTTATGTGTAATATATGAAAGTGAACAACACCTCTCCAAGGAGGTTACAATGTATTTATAGGCAAAGGGATTAGGCATCCCATTCCTTGGCCTTTTGGGCCCTAGGATAGGCCTATGGGCTTTCTACATAAGCCTAGCACTTAATACATACATAAAAGCCATAATAAAGCAACATATTACATGTAAATGACTAACACTTGATAATACTGTTTAGGAGTGATTCCAACAATCTCCCCCTAAGTGATAGTAGTGATGTAATAGCGGTTGCTTGACGTCTTCTAGCATTCTTCTTTTGACTTTATCAGCTTTGACGTCTTTGTATTCTTTGTTCTTTGTTCTTTTATGGATGTTGTGATTGTATGTTGTTGTCTGCCTTTTGTCAGCTTCTTTGCTCAGGTGTCTTCACGTCTTTCTCCACCATGATTACACGTCTTTTGACTTTGGATTTCAGATGTGATGTAGTTCTCAAGTCTTTAAACTTTGTAGATTCTTTAGCTTTGAAGAAGAATAATTTTGACTTTTGAGTTGCCTTTGATTTTGAGAGAACTTCATTTGTGATGTTGTTGGTATGAGCATGTGGAGAATGGCACGATCTCTCCTGGAACTTTGGATCTCCAATCCTGCATGTAAACAGTTAGCAATAAAGTTCCCGACGTAAGAGTTCGGATATTTTGTATAGGCATATCCCAATTCGCTGGCGCGGTCTTAGACGAATCTTAAACCGGATGGTCATTGGCATGTCCCCGTACTTAATATCGTTACTATGTCGTTGTGAGTTGCTGGAGTATACCGAAGTATCACTCCACGACTATAGACCGTTTGAAACCACCATGCGTGAACACAAGGGATTACGAAGTTATAACTCTATGACTATGTTCTTGGCTAAGATCAGGACTTGAATGTTTCCTTGCTTCCATAAAACCATTTTCATGAAAATCTCTCTTCCAAAGTGTTTATGAAATGAAAACTTAAGTGTTTATAGCATTACTTTCCATGATGAGTCTTTGTGTCATTTTCCTAGCATCCCGGTGTTGCCCTAAGTTGAATAATTTGGAGGGCTATTTCCTTTCAAACTTTTCTTTTAGATTCTCATTTCCCTTTTTTAATCATACCTAAGTCCCTCCGGCTCTGGCGGATCATAGGATGTTTATCACCGACTATCTACATTGCCATTATGAGTGTTTATGAATGAAAACACACTTTGATAGTTTTGTATTTTCACCTCCACATGTGCTTATGAGTTTTGACCGAAATCTGCACAGTGAGGGTAGAGCGTGCACTTTTGAATTGATCGACTCAAGATAGACAATTCCCCGCGAAACACGATTACGTTGCATAGTTAAAGAGGTACATTGTCAGCTTTTAGGTGACAACTAGCTCTAATAACTACCTTGAAGATGTGAACAAACCTTGAAAAGGTTGTCAAACCCGTCAAATTTCATGTCTATCAAAAGTTTCTCGAATTGGTACAATCTATGAAGATACGTCTTGGAAGACTACTCTTTTCGATTTTTGACATTTCAGAGCTCGTCAATTCATGGGTTAGGTCTTAGCACACTTAGATTAAATCACAATCCAACATATTTATATCACACAATTTTTCTCCCTCTCAAAAATGGCATATTAATGTTATTTTTTATGAAATTTTGATATCGAATATGACCATTTCGAGTTTTGTGGGAAGATTTCCACAAAGAACGTTGTTTGAACAAATTTGTTTGCAAATACTTCCCCTCAACAAGTGATATTAACTTTTGAGGTTTAGAAAACACGAGAGGGAATACTTGTTCTTTTGAGCAAAATTTTGAAAATATGAAAAGTTTTGATTAATTTTACTCAAAAGTAAGAAGATTTCGCTCCTTTTATAAGGATTGTGGCACTGAGGCGTACCACAGAGATCGGGTTGTACACTGCTATTTATGCACAAACCATAATGAATAAATAAATCAAATATCAAAATACAATCAAGAGTGTTTTAAAGAGTACCCAAACGATTACACACGACAAGGAACTTTATCTTCACGTTGGAATGTTAAGATAGAGAAGCTTTGTCTTCCGCCCACATAGCTTTCCAAACGTCTCATCTGATCCATGTGGAACAACCTTTCATCCAACCTCTTGATAAACCTGCGAACTTCCTTGCGATCTTCTGAATTCCATCTCTTCTTCTGAACAATACCAGCTTCAATATCCTTTAACCGATAAGCTAACCCATCACGAACCATCTTCAACGTTGCGTCACAGAACTTATGGATCTCGTCAAATGCCATGAAACATGTGTGATGATGCTCACTGCGATAGACGATTCCAAACTTCGGTTTATGCATGATGGTGTACTGAGGTTGTTGATTAAGTTCAGGAAAGTGCAGCAGCGGTTTGGTGAGATTAATTTGCTTTTGGTATGATTCAACGCCGAGTTGTAGGTCTTCAACATGTTCGTGAATAACTTTGCTGTGAATGAAGACTAGAAGTGCCGTGATGAACTGGAGTTGGATTTCTGTCGAAAACTGTCGCATTCTTCCTTGTACCTTTGTAAGATACAAGTCTTCAATGTTGTTGAGAGACAACTCTGAGAAATTCAGATTCAGTGAAATCATACTCTACTTCATCTTGTATTTTGACCTTGATCTTGGACAAGAGTGAATAGCCCCACTTTGTTTCCAGTGTTACCCCCATCACAGCAACGATTTTCTTATCATTCTTCACCTCCTTGTTTGACTTATGAACTTGGTAGCTCCTGTAGTACATTCTCCTCCTCTCTGGCCAATGATGAATACCATATTTGGCATCAATGTCGTATTCCACAACCTTGTCTACAAACAATTTTGTGGCGTCTTCTTCAATGACAACGTTATCATAGAATACTACAGCGGGGATGTTGAATGTGAGCGATGTAGCATATTTCTTGCTAACACTGCTACCGTGTTGAAGAAACTCTAGATCGTTGTTGAAGAAGAAACGGTAAGGGATCTTTGGTTGTTCGGGTATGCCAATTGTTGGTAGAGGCTTGGTCCATTCCGTGTAGTAAGGTGTATTATCCTTCCTTGTAAAGTCGATGTTTGATTCGGGGTTGAGCCAATCGATGTTGTTGGACATTGCACGGGAAATGTTGTCCAAGTGGTATTCGAGCTCAACTGCACTACAGGCTCTGTCTTTCAACAAGTTGAATGCATCGTTCTTTATCCTGCGCAGCTCCCGTTTCGTCATCTTCTTAACTTTGAACTCATCCTGGATAATCTTGACCTGCTCCATGGTTCGACCGTCTAATAGTTCTTGGCCTTCAGGTAGTTTGGGTGTAGCATCGACCATATTACTGAACCATTCGTATTCCTCAGTGTTGTCTTCGTCCAGCCATGAGACGACAGAAACTTTCTTCTTCTTAGTTCTTGAGGATGATTCTGTTTGAGGTTATGGTCGAGGTGATGGTTGTTGTTGTGGCTCAGGAATGTCATGACTCTCACCACCAGTATAAGTAAAATGATCACCGGTTTTCTGCTGTGGTGGTGGAGAATTTGCATCTCGAGGTTTATCAGATGAAGGTGGTTGTTGAGAAGCTTGTCTTGCGGGTGTCGTGGGGGTTCTAGCAGGTGGTGGTGGAATGGATGATGATGACTCGCCGGTCTTCTTCTGACGTTTTGCATTCGGATCTTGATCCTTGTCATCTTCATCTCTTGGTCTTTTGTCTTGACCAGCAGCTTCCTTGCATGATGTCTTCAGTTGATGTGCTAGAAGTATCTCATAAAGTTTTTCCTCATCTGGTGTTAAAGATGAAGCTCGATGAGTCATCTTAAGTACCAACTCTATAATCAAATCATCTTCAGTGAAGACTGGAGGTTGGACTGGTCGGGTTTGTATGACCACTAGAGTATTCTTAATCACCTGCTGAACAAAAGTCTTAATCAATGGGAAGAACTGATTCTTGAACATCTCTTTGGTAACACCAGGAACAATATTGAGAAGAAAGTGACGAGTGTAGTTCCTAATCTGCTCATTCATTTCTCCATGGACGTCCCTGGTGAGAAATGCCTTGATCTGTTCTCTTTCACCGACAAACTCATCCATCTGCTTGGAAAGATCAATGACCTTGTCGGCCAGCATGTTCAATCTTGTTTCATGAAGAAATTGTTTTTGTTTTCGTGACTGAAGCAATGCTTTCTGGTTCTTAGCCTTTGTGCGAGATGCCCAAGTGTCGGCTTTCTTCTTGATTGATCTTGAAGATGATTTTGTTGTTTATTTTGATGGTGGTGTTGATGAGTGAGAAGATGATTCGGTTTTGGAGGTTTCAAGGGGTGGTTTCGAAGAAAGCTGGGGATTATGGTCAGGATTGTCACGAATGTATGCATCGGTTTCCCTTTGAATGCATTCCTCTTCAGCCTTAGCAGCTTCTTCTTCATCCCTTTCTTTTTCTGCTTCCAGAATATCTTTCTCAGTGATTCGCTCATCTGTATCTTTGTCGTCATCTCCATGTTCGACCATTTCCTCATCCTCTTGCTGCTGTTGATCTGCAGATTCCTTGGTGATGACATCTGTTCCTTTACCGGGTTGATTAACCGGATCAGGAACAAGTGTAGAGAGAACACCACCGCTGGAACCTCCAGGTCCTTTAGTTTGTTGGAGAGCAAATTCATCAGCTTGGTGTTCAAGTCTCTTCTGCTTCAGTGTTTTTCTAAATTGCTTTTCCTTATCCATTGAGTCATACTCGTCATCATCTGATTCCTGTTCTTCCAGAGGTTTTTTCCCTTTTTCTGTCTTGGTCTTATTATCTAGGGAGTCGTACTCATCGATGTCATGGAAGAGGTCCTCAAGAGAAGGACTATCAAGCTTGTCCTCTTTCCCTTGTTTGACAGTTGTGTCTTCAGTACGCTCCTCAGTGTACACTGTGACCTCATCAGACTCGGTTGCAGAGTCATCATCTGGTTGAGATGACGGCTCATGTGAAGGCTCCTTTTTGACAATGTTAACTGGAACCTTTCTCTTGACTGTCCTTGAAGATTTCTTGGATTTAGTCTGAGTGCTTCCAGTACTTCCAGCTTTACGTGATCTGGTCTTGGGTTTTGGAGCAATCACCTCATCTAAGAACCCGACTTTCTTCACCTTGACTGCCTCAGTGTAATAAATATATAAAGTAGCGGCTTTAACCTTGTTGATGAGTAAGCAATCCGGAAGAACAACACCTTGCTTGCGGGTAGTTGTCTTCTTGACCCTTACTTCCTTGAGGGTAGGCTCATTGATCATGGTATATTTGTTGGGATCGTCAAGGCGCTTGGGAATGTCTTCGTGTTTCCTGAGGATGTTGTGGATGATCAGCTTAGTGAAATGTACGAAGGGAATCCTAGGACCTTGCTTCTTTAAATGTTGAATCATATCCTCCCAGATAAGGCTAGCGAAGTCAATGTGATGTGCATGAACTAATCCCCAGAAGATTTGTAGGTGCATAAGTTTTGGGTGTTCATGGCCGCTATCCCTCCCTGAAACAGACTTGGCAACCATTAGGTAGATGGTTCTACAAGGTTGAGGGATATTCTTGACATATACTCTTGAGTATGATGCTAGAAGCCTCATCGTACCCAATGTTTAGCAGGAATTCCAAAATCTCAGCTTCATTCGGATTGTTGACATAATCATCTGTATAGTTGATGTTTGGAAGTTGAAGAGCTGCACGAAGATCATCTACAGAGATCATGATCTCTTTTGTGTCTAGAATCACTTAAACCACATGATCGTCGACAGTCCTTTCCATGGTATACAAAAATTGGTGTATGTAGAAGTCCGGAATAGATGCTGATCTTGTAAGCATGGATCTGAATGGATGATGCAGAAGGACGTCCACAACATTTCTGCAGGATGATTCAGCACAGGTGAAATTATTGAAGTCGACTTTGAGGTTGTTCTTGTCGATGATCCTGTCATAACCGACAAGGAATGTGTTGGCCATTGTAAGCTCAACTAGGGCATTATTGTTTTCCTGATTGACAGCCATTTTGTGATCTGAAAGTTACTAGACAAAAGAGCAAACATATAGAAACACATTGTGTTAGTTTTAGTTTGATTTATTGTCTAATTACTTGATTGACGTTATCATGATTATGATTGTTACAAGTCCAAAGTCACTTTAGTCCAGTTGTTTGAAGTTTATGTGATAAGTTACGTGAGCGAGTTAATTTTGAAGTTTTAAAGTCCAAAGTTTCACTTAAACACATAACATATTAACTTTTTTGAGCTTATGAGTAACATTTAGTTTTGTGAATTAAATGTAACAATTAACAAGTTTGTTTATGCGTAATAGTCCACTAGGTAGCTTATGCGTAAGATTGAGTTCTTATGCGTAAAGAAGGTCCCTAAGCGTAGGCGAAAGCTAAAGCGTAAGACCATGACTTATGCATAAGAATTTCTTACGCGTAAAGTAGGTTCAAAGGCTTTAAGCTTACGCGTAAAGTTAGGCAGATTGTTACGCGTAAAGTTTACTCGTAAGAGTAACGCTTACGCGTAACAGACCTTGCTTACGCATATCTTTCCAAGATACGCGTAATCCCACTGTAGACCCCTTATGCGTAAGAGTTACGCGTAAGATTTCTCTTATGCGTAACCTTTAAGCATAAAGGTATTCCTTAAGCGCAATCAAGAACACCTTAGTTCAGAATTTACGAATAAGCAACCTGAAAAACATAAGCATGAAACATTGATTACAGTTTATTCCAAACACTAACCAGATCACAAAACAAGCATCATATCAAATCAGTAAAGCATAGAACAGCTTCGGCGTAAGGTGTTCTAAAGCCCTAAACCCTATTTCTACGCGTAGCAGATTTAACCATAGAATTCAATCAAGAACTGTTTTTGTGCTATCCTAGATGATAAAGAAGTGAGCTAGAACAAGTTTTAACACAAAAAGACCACAGAATCAAAAGATTCAATAGAGATGAACCTAATAACCCTAAAACTTTAATTCTAACATTTTGATGTTTCTGGGTTTAATTAAAGGTTCAATTCATGCTTCTAAACCAATTCTAACACTATCTTAGGCATCCAATCACAGCAGAACACACAAACAAGAAAACCCCTAATTTAAGCATATGAACCCTATATTCAAAATAGGTCAATTGGTGTTTCTGGGTAAAAATTGATGGTTGAAATAGGTTTAAAACAAGTTTAGAATGGTTTTAACACAACCTATTACAACACAAACACACTTATTCGTAAACCCCCATTCATACGCATACGTGTAACATTCAAACTCAAAATTAGCAAGATTGAACCGTTGGATTGAAAAGATTTTCAAAACCCTAGTTTAAAATCATGATCAAAACATAATGTCACTTACAGATTTTGAATTTTATGAGCGGATTTGAAGAATGAATTAGGATCGTTGGATTTGGTTGGTATGAAGGAGTAAATGCATGTAGGTGCATTGAATGAGGTGGTTGGGACATTTTGTTAGAAATTACTTTGCAAAAATGATAAATTCAGTCCCTCAACCTCAAACACTTTCAACCAAGACCCATTAACTCCCGTTTTGGTTAGACAAAACACATATTAGGCAAGAAACTTAACGATACTCCCCCTCAACTTTTGAAATAGTGAAATTTGTAAACATTTGAGTCCGAGGAGGGTATATAACAAGATAAATATCCACCATTTAATAGAAAACAACGTATTTTTGGTAACATGCAAGTACAAGGTTTTATGAAACTGAAAAGTATTTACTTTCTCCCCCTCAACACTTGTTCGGGATAAATGATGAAATGTTTGATAGAACACTGTGTTGATGGAAGTTTTGTACTTGCAGTGTTTGTTTTTCAGATAGAATTTAGAAAAGAATAATATTTTTAGATTTTATAAGTTTTTATATTTTTGTATTTTGTGTTTGAAAAAATATTTACAAAAGAGGTTTTGGTGTTTGACTTTTCAAGTGTGTTTTAAAAGTTCGTCCAGTTCTTCTGGAGTCAAACACCTCATACCAATTCGGTGAATCAAATCAGTAAATCTTGCGGGAGGCAAGGCTTTAGTGAGAAGATCCGCCAATTGGTGTTCTGTACCTATGAAGTATAATTCAACTTTACCCTTTTCCACATGTTCTTTGATGAAATGATATCGAATATCGATGTGCTTTAACTTTGAGTGATGAACGGTGTTGCACGAGATCGCAATAGCACTTCTGTTGTCGCAGTACACTGGAATTCTGTCAAATACATAAGCATAATCTTTGAGTTGTGTTCTCATCCAAATGACTTGAGCACAACACGTAGATACGGCTACATATTCTGCTTCAGTTGATGATAGCGATGTACAATATTGTTTCTTCGATTTCCATGACATCAATTTATCACCAAGGAATTGTAAACCTCCCGAAGTACTTTTCCTTGAATCTAAGCATCCTGCGTGGTCAGCGTCTGAAAAACATATTAGTTCAAAACCAGAATCCTTCGGATACCTGATCCCCAAGTTAATTATTCCCTTGACGTATCGGAGGATTCTTTTAGCCTCAGAGAGGTGTCTTTCAGTTGGCCTTGACTAATAACAGAGCAAAGATATACAAAAAATACTATGTCTGGTCTACTGTCTGTTAGATACATGAGAGACCCAATAATACTTCGGTATTTGGTAGGATCAACCAATTTCCCATGTAAATCAGCATCCAGTTTGTTGGTATGTGCCATTGGTGTAGCATAGGTGTCACAACTTTGCATTCCATGTTTATTTAATATTTCAAGAGCATATTTGGACTCACTTAAGAAAATCCACGTGGTGATTGATGAACTTGTAGTCCTAAGAAGTACCTAAGTTCACCCATCATTGACATTTCAAAAATTGTTTTCATTAGATGTGAAAAAGCGTTTGAGTACTTTTTGTGGGTAGAACCAAAGATGATATCATCCACATAAATCTGAACAATTAAAATGTGTGCCCCATGATATTGAATAAAAAGTATTGGGTCGACCGATCCTTTGATAAAATGATTAGAAAGGAGAAAGTATGACAACTTATCATACCACGCCCGAGGGGCTTGTTTGAGACCATAGAAAGCCTTATTCAGTTTGTAGATGATTAGGGAACTCTGGATCAACGAATCCTTCCGGCTGGCTAACATACACTGTCTCCTTTAGTTGACCATTTAGAAAAGCCGTTTTGACATCCATTTGGTAGACGGTGATGTTTAACTGAGCCGCGAATGCCAGAAAAATCCATACAGCCTCAAGTCTAGCAACCAGGTCGCGAATGATTCTTGAAGTCAATCCCTCTTCACATGCTATAACCCTTAGCGACCAGACGTGACTTGTTTCGGATAACCGTACCTTCAGCATCTTACTTATTCTTCCAAATCCATTTGAGACCAATGACGTAGACCCCAGTTGGTCTTTCAACCAATTCCCATACATCTAAATGTTTAAACTGGTTCAGCTCTTCTTGCATGGATTTAATCCAGTTGTCGTGAGTCATTGCATCTTTAATGTTTTTGGGTTCAGTCTGACTAATGGTGAGTGCATAAATGCAATGTTCTCCGTTAGTCTGAAGGCGTTGTCTAGTTACGACTAGTTGGTTTGGGTTGCCAATAATGTTAACAAGAGGATGGTCTTTAGTCCATCGGTATGTGGAGGGTTGATGTTGGTATACATTGTTAATAAGGATTTAAAACGTACACTTTTAACGGGTCATTTAAGCCCTTAATCGCCCACTTTTATATCCGTTACTGCTTAATTTTTTTCCTTTTCACTTTTTAGGTCTCTTGGAAGCAAAATGCTGGAATGATGCGTATTTGGACGAAAAGGAGTGAATATATGAAGAAAATGGCTAAGTCAAGATCGAAGACACTCAAGCTGCTGAATTTGAAGCTGACGGCGTCACTATCTAGACTCGTCCCTTTATACGTAATTAAATATGTGACGGCTTAGTAGATTTGCTTATACACCTGACGGCGTTAGGCTTTGAAGAGGAAGGGTGTCGCAAAGACTTTTTCTTCTCACGCCTAGATCCGAATCAGACGACGTCACTATGAAGCCCGACATGCCACAACTACAACGTGACGCTTCCCAACTATTACTTGGCCAAGCTGAAACCCTAATGATCGATCTGACGGCGCCCCACCTATATGGCGACGCGTTTGAATGTAAAACTATATATAAACGAATTTTCAGAATTTGAGGAGGTAGACTTGTGGAGTAAAAACCTAAAACGATTGTAGTCCGGTTTGGACAATATCTTAGGGTTCTCATACCCTATTTTACATCATAAGTGTTTTTATTGATTTCATTAAGTCTTTGATTGTATATGTGTATGCTTGCGTGTTTAAGATGTCCAGCTAAATTTCTTGTGTGTTTGCTTAGATCTATAAAACCTGGTTACTAATTATTGATTGGTTGTCTCTTATCTTAATTTTAATTGGCTTAGGAGTGCATTAGGCCATCATTGTGTTTGAATGCTTGAGTAATCTTTGTGAACCTTAGTATAAATCACGTAGCAGAATTGTAGGATAAACATCCAAAGCTAACCTTACAGTTAGTTTATGAAACCTAGAGATTTTGTAGGCAATAACCTTAAGGTAGTCTCAAAGAGTTAGGGAAAAATGCATACCCTACGACCTTTGTTGGAATCACTCCTAAACTAGAATTCAAGTGTTAGTAATTAATATGTAATAGTTAGCTTAATTATGGCTTTTATGTTAGTAATCAAGGTTAGGCTCATGTAGAAAGCCCATGAGCCTATCCAAAGCCCAATAAGGGAAAGGAAGGTAACTTGCATGTTGCCCTAGTTCCTTCCTATAAATACACATGTAAACCCTCACTTGAGGGTTGGTTGTTCATCTTAATACAAAACCTACGTAAAACCTTTCTTCATATATTCGTGTATTTGTGTTAACTTGTTCATCCGATCTATCCTTCATCTCTACTTCTTATATTGATGCTTGTGTTACTAATATGGTGACCTAACAGTGGTATCATTCGCCATCTAGTTGGGTGAAATGGTTTGTTTTTGAAGTTATCTTGTCTACTCGTAAGGTTCACGTTTTTCACCTTTCTCACGCTCAAAACTTTGATTTTTTTCACTTTAAAACTCAAGATTCTTGTAGTTTAAGGTTTATTTAGTGTTAAAGTTTAAGTTTTTTGCATCAAGTTTGAAACTTTACGCGTGTAGATTCGTTTTTGAGCTTGATTTCATTCGTACTTCTTCTACTATATAAGGTGAAAAAGAGTTTTGGATCATCAAGTTTTAAACTTTCTTGTTATTTGGGTGATATTGAAGCTATTTCATCATAAAAATCAAGTTTCTAAACACTTTTGGGCATAAAATCAGTTTTTGTGATTTTTGGTACTTTCTACTTGTAAGCAAAACCCTAAACTTACGCATAAGCTTTTTGTGGTTTGATCTTCAGTGTGCTATTGGTTTACTCCAGTTTTCTTGCTTGGATAAGCCTGAAAACACTCGAATGGATATCTTTTACACTGGTATAAGTGTAAAGGATTTTGGGTAAACCCTAGTTTTACCTAAGCATAAAAGCTTACGAGTAAACATTCTACGATAAGCATTTTCTACGCGAAGCTTGTCTTATGCCTGTAAATCTTACATAAGGTTCTTACTGTTAAGCCTTTGGTTTACGCCTAAGCTAAGCTTTTATCTCAAGCCTACGCGTAAGCTTCTCTCTACGTGTAAGCTTCTCTCTACGCGTAAGCTTCTCTCTACGCGTAAGCTACTTGTCTACGCATAAGCTACTTGTCTACGCATAAGCTGGTTTTCTACGCCTAAGCACTTCTTCAACAAATAACAAGTTTGTTGGGAATTATACGTTTGAGTTGATAAGACAAAAACAATGAAACAAGACGGACTTAATATGACAAGAAGGAAACCTACAAAAAGATGGAAGGACTTGCTTGCAAAAGAAGTTTTATTTATTAGTCCTTATCCTCTAGTATATAAAGAGGACATAGGTGTAGGTTTAATACAAGTCTTCCAAGATGTAGTCAACTAGAGGTGTGTGTGTAACCTAGGCGTAGCGTATAAACACCTAGGGATAGTTAGTTAGTGTTAGATCAAGTCTTTGATCTTTATTATAGTTAGTTAGTTTATGGTGATGAAAACCTTGTTCAATAACAAAGTATTGTTTTGATTATTCGTCGCAGACGTAATTACATGTTTATTATCTTTGATATTGATCCCTAGCTGAGCTTATAAACGATCTTATCAATTGGTATCATAGCGGGGAGCTCTTGATATAGGGATCAACAAGGTTTTTGTGTCGTGATTATGAAGAAAAAGGTTTACTGATTGTAGACAGAAGCATATTTGAAAAAGACATGATTAATTTTATTTTCGTTCATGCTTGGCTAAATCAAAGGAAACCTCGTATCTATTAATTCAAGGGTTTGTCGTTTACATAATCCTTGTACTGGTTGTCTCTATCACATTAATCGAGGGGTTGAGATCTGGCGACTAATATTTATTATTCATCACGTGATGTACGGCTAATAAAGTCTTCTCAAATTAATACCGATTGGTTGAACTCTTTGTCAACTGATGATACCTGCTGGGACCCACGATCATGTTTTACAATGGCTATTATCAAATAATCCAACAGATTGGACGGAGAAGATTGGAGGGTGTAGGGGAGTAAAGGTATGGTGAGAAGTACACGATTATTATTGATTGGTTTATTCAAAACCTTGTACTAATTTGGTATATGTTAGTCAAGCATGTGGATCAGTATCAATTCTTTTGTCGTCATTAATATTTATTGAAGAATGATAATTTGATGGGTCAGTGCATCAGTGATCAGACAAAGGCTTATTTTATTCGATCCAATACATGATTAATATATTGGTGAGTCAAAGGCAGTTTGTGACATGGTTTATGCAAAGTACTGCTCAAAGTTCGAAAGTACTGCTGATTTTTTAAAAGTACTGCTTATGCCTCAAAGTACTGCCCATATATTTTCAAAGTACTGCTGCTGCTACAAGTCTCATTCAGTAATCGCTCGTATTCATTCAAAGTGTTGTTCTACATAAAAATCGCTTTCGCTTTTACATGGCGAAATTTATTTGATTGGCAAGATAATGGTTTGATACAGGAGATTTGGAATTAAGGGAAGTCGAGCATAATTATTGTTATGGTTTTTGACGACATACACACGGTTATTTGGTTCACACACACAGGAAGAAGTTTATGTTCTTAAAGGATTTAAAAAGGCTCAGATTGATTCTTATGGATTAACTTATTACGAAGAAGGTTGAATATCATTTATTTGATGTTGTAGTTGAGTTTCACATGTTTGTGTTCTTATCATATAGCTTGATGAATCTAGCAATGTGTGATTTTTCTTATGATGCTCTATGCACACATTGGCTATCACTTAAAGGAGTTACATTGTAGTGCTCGGTGTCTCATATTAGTTGAGGATTTTGTCAAGGGATTGCGGTCTACTTATATTTGGTGTTTCATATAAGTATGGAGTTCCGTGGATAGTACAAGATTTAAGACACAAGTTTGGGAAATTCTACTTTCATCAAATAAGTTATACTCGGTTATCTTCACAAGTAATCATTACATGGAGCCTAAAGATTTGAAGAATCAAGAAGATGGTTAACATATGGGTTTCATGGGAAGCTTATTGTTAAATGTTTAATCATCTACATGCATCACTCAAGGGGAAGTGTTTGATTTTTACTACTGTTGATCATTACTACTACTGCTAGTTGGAGTTTCTACTGTTTTGAATCCATTTCGATGCGTAATGGTGGGCTTATTTAGCATTGGAGTCTTAGATTGGAAGTATGATATTG
>OU343217.1:250922135-250955982 GCA_910596185.1 Chrysanthemum makinoi | reverse complement strand
GTGATCGGGTGATATTGAACGGGAAAAGGTTTGTGATTGATACTAGATGACAAAGGAAAAAATGAAAGAAAATTAAAAAGATAAATTATATTAAATAAACGCTATCACTATTTTTAAAGTTGATTTTCTTGATTTTATAAAACAAAATAACTTAAATAAACTATTTTAATTAAAGCGTAAACCTAAATTATCTAAAAACGTGACCTAGAATGAAAACGTGCGTTATATACAAAAATTACGCGAGTGCGCAAGAAAAAACGTAAAATTTGTAAAATAAAAGTCCTACTAATGTAAAAACAATTTTCTTACTTACTGAATGACAAAAGAAAATTTTAGAAAAAAGATTTATATTTTTTGACTTTTATATTTTTTATTATGAATTAAATACTATTTTACACTAATTAAATAATTAAAATACCAAACTAATTGGGAAAAATCTGGAAAAATCACTAAAAGTACTTTGAGTTATGCTTAATCTATGAAAAATGAGAAACAGTGGTTGTTTTGGAAATAAGCTGCAAAGTAAGCTACAAAGTGCTTAAAGCTATAACTGCCAAACATCTTATGTATTAAATGTTGCAAACAATGAACAAGAAAAGACCCAAGGGCGCATGGTATACAGGTACACATATATCCTACCCTAAGGGAGAGGTCTCGAGGTTCGACCCCTGTCTCTCCCTTTTGCTTCTTTATTTTTTTTTAGATTTTTGCTTTTGAAACTTGAAGATGAGATCAAATTAAGAACATTTTGTAAAAACTTTACTTTTGAAAACTTGGAAATAAGCTGTTTTCACAGCTTATTGTCCATGATGGACAGAAACCAAACACACCTTTTGTCGCTTTTAAGCCCAAATAAGCTATGCAAAGTGGCGAATTAAGCAAAGATATTGAAGAAGTAAGCAACACAGGTATATACTTATCTAAAAGAAGCTAAGAACAAAGAAAGTAAGCTATAGAAACAAGGGTAATAAGCAGTTGGCAAAACACCTAAACTAGGGAGTCCTATGCTAAGAAAATGGATAAAGAAGCAATGCAAAAGCATAAAAATAAGCACAAAATAAGCTAAATGTAATCTAACCTAAACTAATACACTAATTACTACTCACTAAGTCTAAATAAGCTGGAAGGAGATACCTAAATAAGCACTTGAAATCCAGAACTGATATCTGCTGCTTGGTGCTGTTGTTTTGCAGTCCCAAACGCCCACGGGGTGGGTTTCAAGCTCGAATGGAACAAGCTACAGTTGAGCTTACTCAACAAGCTTCTGGGATAATGAAGATAAGCTGGGGGACAAACTTTTGCCCCCGCAAAATCCTAATTAGAAGCTACACTAAACAAGCTAGGGGGCTGCAAAGGTGGATGTGGAGCTGCTGTTGCAGTACGACAGTAAGACGAAAAAAAACAAAAAATTATTAAAGCTGATTTGAAGCTGCACTAGTGGTTGAAACTTTAACCAACGAAGTTACAAAATACTTTACCACTAATTTTGGACTCAAAAAGGATCAAATAGTGACTTTTGACCCAAGAACAATTTAAATCCAAACACCCCCATAACTTCTTGATTTGCATTTAAGGCATTATAGCAGATATAGGCCACAGAACTTGATTCCTAAAGACTAAACAACTTATATATATGCTAATTGAACAGATTCCATCTATATAAGCTTTACATAAGCTAAGCTACTATAAAGCTATTTTTTTTGGCTTTTTAAGTTTTTTATGAAATTTTAAGCTATTTGAGATAAAAACATATTTATGTGGACCAAAAGCTCCCAATAAGCTATATAAGCTTATATGAGCTTAATTTACAGTAAACGAGCTTATCAATAAGAACTTGAGAATTAGCAATAACATGGAAACTTAAAATAAACTTGGCAATTTAAGTAAGAAAGCTGGAACTTGATTAACTTGAAATTGAAAATACAGAACTTGAAAGTAAATGACAATAATTAAACTGGTTACAACTTTTCTAAAACATGAAAAATTGGACAACCTATTAATTGTGGCTAAGAGCCTTATTTATACAAGATAACTAGGGTTTCTTCCTTCCTGTGCTTCATGTGTGCCTTTGTGCTTTCCCACCATCATTTAGAGCCATTGGATGAGTCAAATTGATCTCAGCCTTCAATTTCATTTGGGGGAAAACTTATATACTTGGAAAAATCAATTGGGGTCTGAAACGTGTGAGGAGGGAAGGTTTAATGGGTTTTGGACATGAGTGAGGTGGAGTGTTTGGAGGAGGGGTGTGTGGGGGTTGGTTGAGAGAGAGTGGGTGAAGGTGAAGGCGGTTTTATTTCAAACCGTGGGTTTTGACCGGGTAAAAGGTTTGGGTAACGGGTTGGGATTGGGTTTATTAAATGGATTTGGATAATTAGCTTGGACCAAGGATCTAAAATGGATGAAATGTGTAGTTAGGTACCAATCTTGCCAAAACTGAAAATCCAGGGACCACGCGTGTAACTTCTGAAAATGTAATCCAAGGGTTGGTTTTGCTAATCTTCAAAAATATAAGGACCAAAACTGCCAATCCTGAAACTCCGGGGACTAAACTTGTAAATTCTCCAAACTTTTGAAATTTTTCACCAAAGGACTAATTATGACAACTTATGATTTCAAAAGGACCTTTGGTGACTTTTCTTTTAAAATAAGTGCTCAGGGACTATTTTTGACAAGATTTGAAAGTCGGGGGACTGAAACTGCCAATTATGCAAACTTAGCTCGTTTTTCATCTGATTTTAAACATTTTGCATCTGAAACATATAAAATACACTTTTGGAATATTTTCAGTATTTTGATGCATTTCTGAGCGTTTTTAAATGTTTTGCAGTTCAAATTTGACCAAAAATGATGAGTATTTACACACTCATCAATCCCCCACACTAAACTATTGCTAGTCCCTAGCAATCTTTTGAGAAAAACTTAATGGATTTGAATCTCTTTACCAAAAGCCATTACTTCTGGAGTAGCCAAATGTTTCAGTTCAAGTAAGAACCTTGGTACACTGATAACCAAATGATTTTGAGCAAACCACCAGCTTCCAACGGATTTGATTTGTCTTTACCCGAAGCCGTTTGCTTCTGGACTAGCCAACTCTTAGATAAAATATCTTTGGTGAGTCGATTACCAATTATGGTTTTCCAACTGCCTTTACCACAAGCCATAAACTTGCGGGCTAGCCAACTCTTCACTAATTAAAGATATGGTGAGCTGAACACCATACAATTTTGGGCAAATTGCAAGCCGTCAACGGATTTGAGATATCTTTACCAAGAGCCGTTTGCTCCTGGATTAGCCAATCCTTTTGTTTGTTAGACATGGCGGACTGATAACCGTAAGCTGAGTAAGTGCAAAACACTTACTCCAAAAAAAATTTTTGCCAAAAATGGGGGAATTGGTGGTATAATTACATGATAAAATTCGTGAGAATTCCCCCCCACACTAGAAATGAATATTGCCCTCAATATTCAAAATACCGGCTGTTATGCATGAGAAACGTAAAAGGGAAATACAACGGCCATTATTTGAAATTTTTTATTTTTATTTTTTTTTTATTTATTTATTTTTTTAGAAAACTTATATACAACAGCGGGGGGCAACTCCCCCACACTAGGGTGGTACACACGGGTGAAAACCCATGTTTAACTACTGTTTTTGATTTCCGAGTCGCTAGCTTGACTCGACCCCGAATTAATTTGTTCATGGGGAAGTAAGTGGAAGAGACAATCTCCCTCGGACTTTCATTCAAGATGTTTGTATAAACATTGAAGTACGTGAAAGTTCCACACCGATGAGGTATACATAGATCCGGCTCACAAATAATAAATGAAAATGCCGGGGTCAAAGATAGTGTCTTCATTCCCGAAGGAGTGAAGAAGAGGAAGTCACGGTAGGTGAAGAAGAGAGGAAAATCATGATGACGATCATGATAAGATCTTCTTCGGGATCAGTCAGAGTTGCACTCGTTTGGATTTTATCGGTTGAGCTCTTTGGTTTGGAAAGCATCTCGGGAGGGAGGGTTGGAAAATTTGTCATAGAAATACAAACTCTCATGATTGAAAACTTTTCCCCCTGATCATGATTTTTGCCATCCAAGCGATCATAAGTCATGATATGAGTGAGTTCACCGGCGAACTCCTCATGAAGAGAATCATTCACATGATGTGAATTTGTGAACTCTTGTTCCATTGTGGACTCATCACTATCCTTGTCAAAGATTGGATTCTCAGAAATTAAAGTGAATTTAGAGTCGAATTCAAATAGAGGATTGGTGAAAGTAGCTTTGAATGTTTCAGGAACAAAGTGATCAACATTCTCTATTGGATTGTTAGGGTGAGAAGTGAGTGAACGATCATTATAAGGGAGACTTTCAATCTCTCGGATCGTCTTCGAAATCAAAGACCATCATCACTTCCGATGAAAGTGGATTGATGTGAGTGAGTTCATCGGTGAACTCCTCAAGAAGATGATCAACATCAGATTGTGGAAGTGATGCCTCAACATACTCGATGTCTCCATATGATGCACAATCTTTGCTACAATTGGAGAAAGTCTCAAAATGATCTTTTGAACACTCAAGAGGGGAAAGAGAATCACACATATGATCAAGTTCCCTGTGACTCTCTCGGGATTGGGACAAGGTTCTCAACACTAGACTTTATGACTTCGTCCGATTCCTTTTCAGGAACAGTGTCAAGATGCTCGTCCCCATGTTCAGAGAGTGAGTAGGAGCTTGGGTGTGATAGCAGTTGTTTGAGATGGAATCTCAACTGCTGGGATATCAACTGACTGAGGGAGTTGAGAAATAACATTCTTAAAAGGATAAAAACTCTCCTCGTCATCATCATATAGAGCCGCCTTAAGAAATTGGGAACGCCTTAGAGCTGCATGCTCTAGGACTAATAATTCTTCCCTAGATTTGCGAGCCTCTCGTTCTTCGGCTAGCAATTCTCCTCTGGTTTTCTCACCACTTCACTTGATTCTTAAAGTTTTGAATCATATCATCAAGTGTTTTCATTGCGGTTTCAAAATCTTGGGAAATTTCTTTAGGCAACGGCTCCGGTGGAGTTTGAACCGTATGGTGCTGTGGAGGTTGGAAATTGTCAAAACCGGAAGTATAGTAATTTTGATTCCACGGTTGACATTGAAAATTATCGTGAGGACCTCCACAATTCTCACAACAGTAAAACTGTTGAGCCTGGATTGGCGAATTATATGGATATTGGTCA
This sequence comes from Chrysanthemum makinoi, assembly GCA_910596185.1. Classification (NCBI taxonomy): domain Eukaryota; kingdom Viridiplantae; phylum Streptophyta; class Magnoliopsida; order Asterales; family Asteraceae; genus Chrysanthemum; species Chrysanthemum makinoi. Next base: position 250,950,757 of record OU343217.1, on the reverse strand, counting down.
TAACCAAAGTTCTGAGCATCACTGGAAAACTGTTCATAGACAAACGTGTTTTCGGATTGACACTCAAATCCTTGGTGAGGACCTCCACAAAATTCACAGCAGTTATGTTGATTATATGAAGATAAGTCGGGCTGTGATGGGTAGTTGGAAAAATGGGGGATTAAATGAGTTGGATTAGGATCATAATCAAATGAATTCCTCGAACCACAAAACAAACAACTCCCGTTTCGAATATCATTACCACCTTTGTACACGTACACCAGCGACATGGTGAACCAAAAAGAGGCTCACCACAACCGACACAAGGAATAAACGATTCCATTTGAGAGTTATGAGAAGGAATCGGTTCATTCAAAGAATCAACAAAACCAACATGGTGATCCGAATGACTATCAAGTCTCGAAGAACATTTTGAAAAATCCGGAGGTGGGACAAGTGGTGTGCTCTGAGAGCTAGCAATTTCCACCACTTCCGTTATGGTCTCTGGTTCCGGTTCTTGAGAAACGTGAAGATTAGGCAAGTCATTCTTGCTAGTCACCGGTCTAAATTCTACATGATTGCTTTTAAAGTAAATTGAAAGTTTAGGATCAATTTTAGACGGCTTAGGAGCAATTGAGGGGTTAGATCTTTGGATAACCGTAGGTTGGACGTATTTAGCACTTCCATTATCAGAGGGAAGTACCCGGTCCTTTGTCACCCCGGTTTCTCGTTCCATTTCCCTACGCAGAATTAATGGATCATCACGAACAACATGAATTCTTGACATTTGTGATAAAGTATGAAGTTTTTCAAATTCGTTCCAGAATTCGTCGTAGTCGAGAGATTCCATGAGAATAGAAAAAGTTAGAATCAAATGGATAGAGGGTAAAGGAATAAAGAATCAAAAAGGGGTAAGAGGGTAAAGATATTTTGGTATTTTTGAAAAACATTTTGTAAAATAAGAAAAGAAATCTTTTTGGGTTTTTGTGTTTGTTGAAAACTGATTTTAAAATGTTTTCGGGAACCGTTTTGTTTTATATAATAATAATAAGAAAATATGAACAAGGATGGAAAATATGCAATGGATGTATATTCAACAATCACTGATCTGCTAAACGTAAGATTATTATACGGCTCGGCGTAAAATTTGATCGTCTTGAACAGTCAAAGTTTATCACTGCAGCTAACCACTTGTGGTTGGGGATTAGAGGAGTTGGTTCAGGTCCCCGGTCAAGTTGTGCGTGAATAACCAAACGTATAGTGATCGGGTGATATTGAACGGGAAAAGGTTTGTGATTGATACTAGATAACAAAGGAAAAATGAAAGAAAATTAAAAAGATAAATTATATTAAATAAACGCTATCACTATTTTTAAAGTTGATTTTCTTGATTTTATAAAACAAAATAACTTAAATAAACTATTTTAATTAAAGCGTAAACCTAAATTATCTAAAAACGTGACCTAGAATGAAAACGTGCGTTATATACAAAAATTACGCGAGTGCGCAAGTAAAAACGTAAAATTTGTAAAATAAAAGTCCTACTAATGTAAAAACAATTTTCTTACTTACTGAATGACAAAAGAAAATTTTAGAAAAAAGATTTATATTTTTTGACTTTTATATTTTTTATTATGAATTAAATACTATTTTACACTAATTAAATAATTAAAAATACCAAACTAATTGAGAAAAATGGAAAAATCACTAAAGTACTTTGAGTTATGCTTAATCTATAAAAATGAGAAAACGGTGGTTGTTTTGGAAATAAGCTGCAAAAGTAAACTACAATGCTTAAAGCTATAACTGCCAAACGCTCTTATGTATTAAATGTTGCAAACAATGACCAAGAAAAGACCAAGGCATGGTATCTGGTACACACACTATCATCCTACCTAAGGGAGGTCTCAGTTCGACCCTGTCTCTCCCTTTTGCTTCTTTTATTTTTTTTTTTAGATTTTTGCTTTTGAAACTTGAAGATGAGATCAAATTAAGAACATTTTGTAAAAACTTTACTTTTGAAAAGCACACAATAAGCTGTTCTCACAGCTTATTGTCCAGATTTGGACGAAACCAAACACACCCTTTTGTCGCTTTAAGCCCAAATAAGCTATGCAAAGTGGCGAATTAAGCAAAGATATTGAAGAAGTAAGCAACACAGGTATATACTTATCTAAAAGAAGCTAAGAACAAAGAAAGTAAGCTATAGAAACAAGGGTAATAAGCAGTTGGCAAAACACCTAAACTAGAGGTCCTAAGCTAAGAAAATGGATAAAGAAGCAATGCAAAAGCATAAAAATAAGCACAAAATAAGCTAAATGTAATCTAACCTAAACTAATACACTAATTACTACTCACTAAGTCTAAATAAGCTGGAAGGAGATACCTAAATAAGCACTTGAAATCCAGAACGATCTGCTGCCTGGTGCTTTGTTGTTTGCAGTCCCAATCAGCCCACAGGGGTGGGTTTCAAGCTCGAATGGAACAAGCTACAGTTGAGCTTACTAACAAGCTTGGATAATGAAGATAAGCTTGGGGACAAACTTTTGCCCCGCAAAATCCTAATTAGAAGCTACACTAAACAAGCTAGGGGTTAAAGGTGGTGTGGAGCTGCTGTTGCAGTACGATATAAAACGAGAAAGAACAAAAAAATTATTAAAGCTGATTTGAAGCTGCACTAGTGGTTGAAACTTTAACCAACGAACTTAAAAAATACTTTACCACTAATTTTGGACTCAAAAAGGATCAAATAGTGACTTTTGACCCAAGAACAATTTAAATCCAAACACCCCCATAACTTCTTGATTTGCAGTTTAAGGCAGTATAAGAGATATAGGCCACGAAACTTGATTCCTAAAGACTAAACAACTTATATAAATGCTAATTGAACAGATTCCAGTCCTATATAAGCTTTACATAAGCTAAGCTACTATAAAGCTATTTTTTTTTTGGCTTTTTAAGTTTTTTATGAAATTTTAAGCTATTTGAGATAAAAACAGATTTATGTGGACCAAAAGCTCCCAATAAGCTATATAAGCTTACATGAGCTTAATTTGAGTAAACAAGCTTATCAATAAGAACTTGAGAATTAAGCAATAATAATGGAAACTTAAAATAAACTTGGCAATTTAAGTAAGAAAGCTGGAACTTGATTAACTTGAAATTGAAAATACAGAACTTGAAAGTAAATGACAATAATTAAACTGGTTACAACTTTTCTAAAACATGAAAAATTGGACAACCTATTAATTGTGGCTAAGAGCCTTATTTATACAAGATAACTAGGGTTTCTTCCTTCCTCTGTGCTTCATGTGCTGCCTTTGTGCTTTCCCACCATCATTTAGAGCCATTGGATGAGTCAAATTGATCTCATCCTTCAATTTCATTTGGCGGGAAAACTTATATACTTGGAAAAATCAATTGGGGTCTGCAAACGTGAGGAGGGGAAGGTTTAATGGGTTTTGGACATGAGTGAGGTGGAGTGTTTGGAGGAGGGTTGGTGTGTGGCAGGGTTGGTTGCAGAGAGTGGGTGAAGGTGAAGGCGGTTTTATTTCAAACCGTGGGTTTGGGGGTTGACCGGGTAAAAGGTTTGGGTAACGGGTTGGGATTGGGTTTATTAAATGGATTTGGATAATTAGCTTGGACCAAGGATCTAAAATGGATGAAATGTGTAGTTAGGTACCATCTTAAAACTGAAAATCAGGGGACCACGCGTGTAACTTCTGAAAATGTAATCCAAGGGTTGGTTTTGCTAATCTTCAAAAATATAAGGACCAAAACTGCCAATCCTGAAACTCCAGGGACTAAACTTGTAAATTCTCCAAACTTTTGAAATTTTTCACCAAAGGACTAATTATGACAACTTATGATTTCAAAAGGACCTTTGGTGACTTTTCTTTTAAAATAAGTGCTCAGGGACTATTTTTGACAAGATTTGAAAGTCGGGGGACTGAAACTGCCAATTATGCAAACTTTCGTTTTTCATCTGATTTTAAACATTTTGCATCTGAAACATATAAAATACACCTTTGGAATATTTTCAGTATTTTGATGCATTTCTGAGCGTTTTTAAATGTTTTGTAGTTCAGATTTGACCAAAAATGATGAGTATTTACACACTCATCAATCATCATCTTCTTTAACTATATCATCTATTCTATCCTTGTATATATTTATCAAATAAAAACAAAATACAAAATATATAAAACATAAAAACAAAATAGAAAAATATAAATCAACAAAAACCCATAAAATTAGAAAATTTCAAAAATACAAAAAAATATGTTTTCTCATGACATGTCTTCTGGTATCGATAACATCTACGGTCTTATAAATGTCATTCAATAGCGGGACCATAGATATAAAACTTAAAAACTATAGCTTCTGATTACTTGATTTGTAACCCGGGCTAAAAAATGGCTACTTGATTATCTCAATTTGTGACGTGCTTTAAACTATAGCTTGCTATTATTTGAGATAGCAACCCGTTCTTCAAAGAAAGGAAAGTGTTAAGCTAAACCAATTTTCAAATATTTAGGTACACTTAAAACAAAAATTGAAGAATTCAAGTAGGAGTCTTTGTTCCTACAAATGTTTTCGTCTAAAATTCTTCGAAAAAAAATTTGTTTGTTTTCAAAAAATGGTGGTAAATGAGTTGCTTGTAAATCTATCCAGTTAGAGTTTTTGAAAAAAAATATTGAAAACTCAATCAATGACTTAGTAGCTTTTAACCTTTTCGAAGAATAAGTCATTGATTGATGGGAGAATATGTTTTCATATTTACATCATCTAACAGGCTTTCTTAATCATCCTACGTGCTTATAGAAAAATATAATTGCACGTGTTGAAGGACTAGGTTTCTAGGATGTGATTGTTGGTTTAGATGATTATAGATTGATAAACACATTAATCCCATACCTTATATGAATTGATTGATATGTTGAATTGACTTTTATTAGTCGATTGTTGTTTTGGTGATAAGCCACCATATATCGTATGTGTGTTTCACTAACGTATGGTGGTATCTTGGGTATAAGAATGTTCCCGATCCGGATCCCACATAATATGATGTTTGGATGCCGAACGGAAAGGGTAACTAGATCTTGGGTTGACAAATGAAGAAGCGAGCTTAATTGGACTATGGAGTTGGCATAAATGCAACGTAAGAGGTCTCCTTTGCATGTGAGGCGATTTTTCTTCCAAACCCTCACGGCAACAACAACGAAGCTTCTCAACCACTATCTTTATGCGAGGATACCATTTTAAACAATTTTGAATAATTTGATTAAATTGTTTTGAAAATGGAAAAATATTGTTTTGAAAATAAATTGAACTAAATTTTGAAAATCACTGGACTTCTTTTTATCAAAACCTATGTCACTCAATTATTGACTACGTCATGGATTGAGGGAGAGTGATTTAAAATAAAATATTTTCAAGCGATATTTCTTCACAAAAGTTCCTTTTTGTACAATAATTAAGTGGTGATCTAAAGATTTAATGTTATGTCATGGTATGATTTTCTTTAGAATCAAGATCTTTCAAAATGAAATTTTTTCTGTTCTTGTTTGATTGTGAAATTGTTTTATTTTACCTAAAAGATCTCTTAAAACAATCATACCCGACACTAACAATCTTTAATGTCTTAAAATGGTCCTTATCTGTCATTTTTCAAAGTTAAATCAAGCCACGTCTTTCCCCAAAATCTTTTAAATGATTTAAATCAATTGGGATCACAAATCTCAAAAGGTTTGAAATTTTGATCGGGGTAGAAATCGTGAGTTAAATCTCTTATCTGTTTAAATGGAATTAGTTGTAGTCCTTTAAAGGCACTCCTGCCTCCATGTGCCAAACGATTTCATACACAATGCACATGTTGAAGAGGAGGATTTATCCAAAAACATGATGAGTATTTAAACCAGGCCACATATTCTCCCATGTTTTCTAAACCATATTAAATCACTTGGGATCCAAAATCTCAAAGGGTTTGATATTTTTGTTCGGGGGAGAATTTGTGATTTAATAATGAAATTTGATAAAAGGTGATCGTTTTGATTTAATTGTGCAGTCTGCTCTCTCATATGTGCTAAACGATTTGAATCTCGAAGCACATATTGAGGGGAAGCAAACAAACTATCGAGGTACAGAAAGCTTTTTAAAGTGATTTATAAAGTACCTTGATTGAGTTTTAAAATTGGTTTCTTAATGGCTTAAAGCAGTGATTGTGGATGTGCTTCAAATTAACTCTTGCCTCTATGTGATAAAATGATTTCAAAAATCCTATGCACATATTGACGGGGAGAATTTACCAAAGAAAATCAAATGGCTTTTTCTATGGAAATTGTGATCAAGAATTTATTTCAAAAGAACTATTGCCTCCATGTGCTAAACAATTTATAAAATCATATGCACATGTTGAGGGGGAGCATTTCTAAATGATCAAAACTATTAAGGTACAAAATGCTTTGATCTCGTATCACAAGTACCTTGATCGTTTTTCCAAATGATTTTTCAATTGGTTTCAAGGAAGAATGAACTGTACCAAAAGACCGACCATTTTACTTTATGTATGGAGTTATAAGGATGGTGAGGTTAGGAATTAGTTCCCACGATCGCTTGAGGGAGGGATCTACCGAGGACAATCCACTAGATAGTGTAGAGTCCTTAGGTATGATGAAAAAGGAGAAAAGTGAGATATGGGAAGAGTGCGGAGTGAGATAGAGCTAGAACTGGAATAAACCCAACAAGGTTCTAGTAATGAAGTCTCGGTAAGCATTGAAGGGGTTGAAGAATGAAAAAGAAATTAATGTGAAAAGGGTGAAAAGAAATAGCCCTCCATTTATTCAACCTTAGGACAGAAACCGGGTTCAATACATATGCTACTTGGTTTACCAAGGTAACAGTATTGAAGACAAGACGTCATGGACCCGTGACGTCTTTGCACTAAAATTCCCACTACTCAAGTTCCTCTTTAAAGGGCTTGTTTCATTCTCACGGGGAACCGACATAATCTATCGACTTTCTCTTAGAGATTGTTGATATTGAAGAAGGAGACCCTCTCCCTAGTCTCCGGCATAGGAACCAAATGTGCACTATTGAGTCTAGAGCCAAGAGATCATCCACAACATCTCATTAGAACACTAAATTCTTGAAGACTTGTTGTTTCACACAATGTGGAAAGTAAGTATATATTAAGAGTCCTATGCTTTATCCTTGTGGTATTGCGTAACATCAAGTGATATGTAAAATATTCACAATGAAGATGGAAAGCCTTCTGGAGCCAACATCAAACAAGCTCCTGGTAGGTGAGATGTGAGATCTTTTCCAAAGGTCAAGCTTGTGACAACTGGATTGAAACAATAGGGCGATTCACTCTTGAATCAACCTTGGTCCAGGAATGGAATTGACGAATGCTTTTGGAAAAACCATTCGATGTGCAAACCTTCTTTTCTCTAGCACGTCGAATGTGTACTTATGTTTTCAAACACAAAAAGTATCTCTGATTGAAAAAATGCTTTTGGAAAAACCGTTCGATGTGCAAACCTTCTTTTCTCTAGCATGTCGAATGTGTACTCTTTTCAGATACAAAAAAGTATTTTTGTTTGAAAATTGATCTTTCCCATAAAACCTTCGTCGTATTGCAAAACTCTTTCTTCAAGCAATACGCGATTGTTTTCAAATCATTTTTCATCAACCAGTGAATCTCAATTCATTTGGTTCACTCACTTTCCGTGTTGTCTTTTTGAGGCGTTCGGTTTGAAACAACTAGAGCAATTTGAAACCTGTCAAGGAGATTCTTAGGAATCCCACGATCACAGCGTACTTGTCTTGATCAGCGGGAACCGTGGGCGTGTACCTCAATTCAACGAAAGTGGTCAAAGACACTTTCGTGTGTTTTATTGATAACTGTTGTTTGCGGTACATTTGGGCGGTGCGGTGATCAGAATTGAGGAGTCAATCCAAAGCCGCATGCTCACAGCATCCACACTTAATTTGAAGAAATCATGTGCGGTGCATATCTACATAACGCTCACGATATTTCATACTATGCTATACCCACCTTCGCTGCTGCAAATATCATGAACCAGTAAGGCTTCCGCTACTCTGATGGAAAGATGTCATGATCCAGAAAGTGTGAGCATGTCGGTCCGAAAGTCAAAACTTCACATGATGGCAACATAATAAAGGGTGATCCAGAGATTTACTGTGTCTGATGATCTAAAACAAAGCTCGAAGATCATCAAAGATGTGGATCAGTTAAAGGCCTCCACTTAAAGTACAAATCAATGCGGACTTTGAAGAATCGCTACAAAAGCACAAAGATTGCTGAACTTGATGAATTGATGTCTACGAGCTCTGAACTAAAGTCAAAGATAGAATGCTAGGATGCAAAATGTATTTCATGGGGTGACCTCCCTTAGGGGGAGACTGTTAGGAATTAGAAAATTCCATGTTAAAGTGTCGGTCACCCCAATTATAGTCTAGCATATGTTAGCTCGTAGACGTGTCGTTAATTACGTTATTTATTAGTTAGTTAATTAGTTTAGAACAACACCGTGGAGGACGGACGGGTCTTTATCCAATGTATGCCTGATCCACAGCCCGTAGGTGGCGTTATTTGTAAGAACTATATATAGTCCTCTCCACTTGTGGAGAGGGTTGGTGTTTTCATTTCTCTTAATCATACAACTTCTTTTTCTCTCATCTCTTTCTCTCTCTAGAAAGTATCCCGCCCACTTTCTCTCTCTAAACTCTATACAATTCGACCCATATTATTGATGTGTTATGTGTTTATGAAATCCAATATCTAACAGCCAGAACCGGAGGGATCTACCCAGGGATAATCCACTAGATAGTATAGAAGTCCTTAGGTATGATGAAAAAAGGAGAAAAATGAGATATGGGAAGAGTCTTGGTGAGACTGAGCTAGTACTGGAACAAACCCAACAAGGTTCTAGTAATGAAGTCTCGGTAAGCACTAAAGGGGTTGAAGAATGAAAAAGAATTGAATGTAAAAAAGGGTGAAAAGAAATAGCCCTCCATTTATTCAACTTTAGGGCAGAAACCGGGTTTAATTCATATACTACTGGTGGTTACCAAGGTAACATCGGTATTGAAGACATGACGTCATGGACCCAGTGGATGTGATTGCACTTCAACTTTCCAAACCACTCACGTTCCTCTTAAAGGACTTGTTTCATTCTCACAGGAAACATAATCTATCAACTTTCTCTTAGAGATTGTTGATATTGAAGAAGGAGACCCTCTCCCTAGTCTCGGCATAGGAACCAAATATGCACAATTGAGTCTAGAGCCACGAGATCATCTTATAAATCTCTTTAGGACACTTTCAATGAAGACTCTCTATTTAACACAATGTGGAAAGAGAGATTATATCTTATGAGTCCTACGCATTATCCTTGTGTTATTGCGGAACATCTAAGTGATATGCATTCATATTCACAATGAAGATGGAAAGCCTTCTGGAGCCAACATCAAACAAGCTCCCGGTAGGTGGCATGTGAGATTTATCAATAGATCAACCATGTGACAACTGGAAAGAAACAATGGAGAGATTCAATCTTTTGAATCAATCACGGTTCGGATTTATGGATTCACCGGATACCTTTGAAAAACCGGTCGTTGTGCTTAAAAACTCTTTTCTTTAGCACATCGACTGTGTACTTATTTCTCAAAATAAAGGTGTTTATGATTGATAATTGATTTTCATTAAAACCTTCGTTGTATTGCAAAACAATTTCTATTGAGCAATACACGATTGTTTTCAAATCTCTCTCATCAATCGATTGAATCTCGCTTTTGTTGGTTCACTCACTCCGTGTTGTCTTCTTTGAGACGTTCCGGTTTGAGAACAACTAGAGCGTGCGAAACCTGTCAAGGAAATTCTTGAATTATACCTGATCCGCAAGCACAGAGTACTTGTAGCGATCAAGGGAACCGTGGGCGCGTGTACCTCAATTAATCGAAGCGATCAAAGACACTTTCGTGCACTTTATTGCTAAGCTGTTTTATGCGGTACACCCGACGGTTGATCGTAATGAAGCGGTCAATCCATAGCTACATGCTCACACAACACATTCATATCTAAAGAAATCATGATTAGTGCATCAATGACTATGATATTCTCACTCCATGCTTTCTGGCCGATGCCAATATCATGAATCAACGAAAAGCTTCTACTCGATAAGAACAAATCATGATCCAAAATGTGAGCATGTCGGTCCCAAAGTCACAACATCACATAATACCAACACCACAATGGATGAGTCAGAGATTTAATGTTGCTTTGATGATCTCAAAGTGGCTCAAAACTTCATTATCACGTAGATCGGTTAAAGACCTCCACTCAGATTATCCAAAACATGCAAAAATGAAGAATCAAAGACTACGAGCTACATAACAAGAATCCAAGAACAATCTCAATGTAATATCTGTTTGTATTCTATGAAATTTAATGTATGTTTGAGGTGACCTCCCTTAGGGGGAGATTGTTAGGATTTGGAAAATCCAGTAGTTAAAGTGTCGGTCACCTCAATTATATGTAATCGTTAGAAAGCTCGTAGTCGTAGTTATTTAGTGTTAAGTAGTATTTAGTTTTGTAACACCGTGGAGGACGGACGGGTCTTTACCCACTGTATGCTTGATCCACAGCCCATTGTGTGGCGTTTTATTGTAAGACTATAAATACTCTCTACCTTCTAAGGTAGAGAGTTGGAGCTCATAATAAGATTTTTTCTTTCTCTCACTAAAGTTCCCAACTCTCTTCCATTTCTCTCTCTAGAACTTTCTCTCTCTAAACATAGTGTACGCCCCATTTAGATTATGGGTTAATGTGTTTGTGAAATCCAATATGTTACAAAGTTGTTTATGCGTAATAGTCCAAAAGGTAGCTTATGCGTAATATTGAGGTATTATGCGTAAAGAAGGTGCCTAAGCGTAAGCATAAGCTAAAGCGTAAGATCATGTCTTAGGCGTAAGAATTTCTTACGCGTAAAACAAGATCAAAAGCTTTGAGCTTACGCGTAAGGTTAAGCTAATTGTTACGCGTAAAGCTTACTCGTAAGAGCAACGGTTATGCATAACAGACCTTGTTTACGCATATCTTTCCAAGATACGCGTAATCCCACTGTAGACCCCTTATGCGTAAGAGTTACGCGTAAGATTTCTCTTATGCGTAACCTTTACGCATAAAGGTATTCCTTAAGCGTAATCATGAACACCTTTTGGTCAGAACTTTACGAGTAAGCAACCTGAGAATCATAAACACAAAAACTTGATTACAGTGTGATCCTAACACTAACAAAAACACAAAATAAACACAAGATCATATCAGTTAAGCCTAGAAAAGCTTAGGCGTAAGGTGTTCTAAAACCCTAAACCCTATTTCTACGCATAGCAGATTTAACCATACAAATCAATCAAGAATCATTTCTGAACAGTCCTAGATGTCTAAGGAGTGAGTTAGAACAAGTTTTAACACAAAATCACCACGGAATTAGAAGATTCACTGGTGACGAACCCTAGAACCCTAAAACTTTAATCTTACACTTTTGATGTTATTGGGCTTAATTAAAGGTTAATTTCATGTTCCTAATCCTATTCTAACACAGCCCTAACCGTCTAATCATAACAGAAATCAATAACAAGAAAACCCCTGAATTTAACGCATGAAGCCTAAATTCAATATAGACCAATTGGTGTTTCTGGGTTAAAATAGATGATTGAAATGGCTTCAAAACAAGTTATAAAGTTTTTAACATCAACCATTTCATCATAAACTCACTTAGGCATAATCCCGAATTCATACGCATATGCGTAAACTTCAAAATCAAATTTTGCAAGATTTAACCGTTGGATTGAAAAGATTTTCAAAAATCTAGTTTAAAATCATGATCAAAAAATAATGTAACTTACAAAATCTGATATTGGTGAACGGATTAGCAGAACGAATATGGATCATTGGATCTTTGTAGTTTTGAGAATTAAATGCAAAAAGATGCATTGGATATAGTAGTTGGGGAGTTTTTGTTTAAAATTATTTTTCAAAAATGACATGTTAAGTCCCTCAACCTCAAACATTTTCAACCAAGACTCATTAACTTCCGTTTTGGTTAGACAAAACACATATTGGGCAAAAAACTTAACAATACACCTCCTCGACTTTTGAAATAGTGAATTTTGTAAACATTTAAGTCCAAGGAGGGTATATATCAAGATAAATATCCACCATTTAGAAGAAAACAACGTATTTTTGTTAACATGCAAGTACAAGGTTTTTATGAAACTGAAAAATATGTACATTCTCCCCCTCAATACTTGTTCAGGAAAAAATGGTGAAAGTTTTGATTAGAACACTGTGTTGATGGAAGTTTTGTGCTTGCAATGTTTGTTTTTCAGATAGAATTTAGAAAAGAAGAATATTTTTGGATTTTATAAGATTTTATATTTTTGTATTTTTGTTTTTGAAAAATATTTACAAAAGAGGTTTTGGTGTTTGACTTTTCAAGTGTGTTTTAAAAGTTCGTCCAGTTCTTCTGGAGTCAAACACCTCATACCAATTCGGTGAATCAAATCAGTAAATCTTGCTGGAGGCAAGGCTTTAGTGAGAAGATCCGCCAATTGGTGTTCTGTACCTACAAAGTATAATTCAACTGTACCCTTTTCCACATGCTCTTTGATAAAATGATATCGAAGATCGATGTACTTTGAATTAAAGTGTTGAACGATGTTGCACGAGATCGCAATAGCACTTCGGTTGTCGCAGTACACCGGAATTTTGTCAAATACATAACCATAATCTTTGAGTTGTGCTCTAATCCAAATGACTTGAGCACAACAGCTTGATTATGGCTACATATTCACCGGTTGATGATAGTGATGTGCAATCCTGCTTCTTCGATTGCCAATTCACCAATTTATCACCAAGGAATTGTAAACCTCCGGAAGTACTTTTCCTTGAATCTAAGCATCCTGCGTGGTCAGCGTCTGAAAAAGCTATTAGTTCAAAACCAGAATCCTTCAGATACAAGATCCCCAAGTTAATGGTTCCTGATGAGTGTAAATACTCATCATTTTTTGTCAAATCTGAACTGCAAAACACTTAAAAACGCTCAGAAATGCATCAAAATACTGAAAATATCTCAAAATTGTATTTTATATGTCTCAGATGCAAAATGTTTAAAATCAGATGAAAAATGAGCTAAGTTTGCATAATTGGCAGTTTTAGTCCCCCAAGTTTCAAATCTTGTCAAAAATAGTCCCTGAGCACTTATTTTAAAAGAAAAGTCACCAAAGGTCCTTTTGAAATCATAAGTTGTCATAATTAGTCCTTTGGTGAAAAATTTCAAAAGTTTTGAGAATTTACAAGTTTGGTCCTTCAAGTTTCATAATTGGCAAAAATAGTCCTTGGAAGTTTGAAAATATCTTTAATGGTCCTTGTACTATTGAAACTTGTCATAATTGGTCCCTTGGAATAAATTTGGAAAATGGCAGATTTGGCCCTTGGTTTTGTGGAATTGCAAAAAGGTCCTTGTTATTAAAACCAAGCCATGACCCTTGAGCCCTTTTGAACCATGACCCCCTGCCAAAACACCTTGACCCCCTGTTTTGACCCGCCCACTATTAATATATCCCCGGTCAAACCACCAGTCAACTCCACTTTCCCTCCAAAGTTTTCTCCTTCACCCTCCTCTGCAACACTCAACATACCTCACCTCCAGCTCACTCTCAACTCTCCATGTCCCATCCACCTCAACAACAAGCCAAGTAACATTTAATGCTTCTTCTAACTCAACCCCATCCCCAAATCGCTAAAACCTTTTTCCGCCAAAAATTCATCAATGGCTATAAACCACTCCAATCATCCAATGGCTGAGATTAGTGGTGGGAAATGCTCAGAAGACACGTGGGAGCTATGTTGTGAATAAATAGAGAAGGAAGAAGACTTCAAGGAGAGTAGTTTTAGTTTTAATTTTTCATATGTGTCGTTTTTAATTTTTATGTCTCAATTAAGTTCTAATTTGTAATTCTAATCTTCCTTGTACTGAACCAAAGTTATTAAGTCTATTGTAACTCATTTTCAGTATTAATTCAAAGTTTATCCAAGTTTCTAGGTTTTAAGTTTTCTTTTACTTATGCAGTTTAAATAATCTAAAAACCAGGTTTCAATAAGCCTTATTATAACTCTAATAAGCTTACTAAAGCTATTCATAGCTCTTAGTAAGCTTATAATCGAGCTTAAGCTAATTCTCAATTTTAGTCAAATAAAGTCAACTGAAAGAACATGGAGCGAGGATTAGGTTGAGAATGGTTCAGATTGAATGGGGTTGAATTTAGCTTGATTTGGATGATTAGTGGATTTAGGTATGTGTTCTTTGGCTACCAGTTAGTAAAAGTGTCTGGACCTCTTGTAAGTGCTTCTAAATTCTCTATAATCAGTTAAAGTAGTATAGATTTAATAAGCTCAGCTTGTAGTTGATTAGTTTAGCTAAATTTATGTGTTAGTAAGTGTATTACATTAGTTCTAATTATCTAATAGTTCTAGTTAATTGAATCTGCACAAGTGTCTTATTCAATGAGATAGCCTGCAATAAATTGATATATGTGGTTTGAACTCGTGATTTTTGTCTTAATCTCATCAATAAGTCCTAATTAGATGTTTGGAATCTGAAATTGTTGGATGAAAGCTTAGATTCTCAGTTTGAAGTGGAATTTGTTCTAAGTTGTTATAAATAGTAGTGTTTGGATTAGCTTACATAACCAAGTTTGTGCTTCTATATGTCCTAGGAGCAGTGGTCTTACTTTAATTTAGTTGTTAGTGGTAGTTTCTAGTCAAAAACTTGTGCTCATTTCCATTCATAGTCAAAATTCACTTTAATCTCATTCATTGTTTACATCAGTTAAGTTCAAGAGTATACAAGCTTGCATTTAGACTTAGAATCACATAGGATAGCATTATCAGGTCTCCTTTCATCATAAAACACCAAATATAACCAGTGTTGCAAGATCAAAACTCATAAAAGTCAAAGATCCATTTCATTGTAATAAGTCAAAGTTGCATAGCTAGTTTTTGCCCTAACTTTGCTGATTTTTCATGAACTCAGTTTTGAGTTAAAATAATTGATACTTTGGGATTTTCAAGTTCAGTTGGTCTATTTTGAAATCGATTTTTGTTGAATTTTCTCAAGTCTTTACAAGCTCCTAATCAGCTCTTCAATACACCCCATATGCCTGTTCACACACTTTTCAGCATACTCAAGTGTGAAGCAGGCTGCTCTTCAGACTTGAACTTTTTGCAGGTTTGGTTTTAGCTCCTTAGGGTCTGAACCTTGGTCTTGAGTTAGTTAAGCTGGTGGTCTTGAGATCCTCAGTTTTGGTTTTCACATTGGCTTATTAAATAAGCTTATGCTTTAGCTCAAAGTGAGAAAACTGTTTTGCACTTGAGCTTATTGCTCACCAAATCTTTGTAGCTTGACATTCAGTGGTTTAGCTTAGTTGATTCAAGTTGATTTCACTTATTTATAGCTTATTTTAGGTGCTTGTAGCTTGGGGACTCTGTTGACTTTTAGCTTATTTTGAAGTGCTTATTCATAAGCAGTTTCACTACAGCTCCCATATCTTGCACACTAGTATATGTTTTTATATTTTTCATAGATTTAGAATAATATTTTAGACTTTTTCTGAATTTTTTAGATTTTTCTAGTTCTGTTTGCTATTTTTCTTTATTTTAATCAGTTTTTAGGCATTTTTAATTAGCTTTTAATACAATTAAATCAGAAAGTTTCAAAAAAATAAGTTTTCATTTTCCTAGATTAAGATAAATATAAAAAGCCAAAAAAAATTTTCCATAATTTTCCTAGTTTAAATAGTAATTTTTAGTCATTTAATTAGTTTTAAATAGTTTTTAATTCATAGAAATTAGAATATATAATCAGAAAAATACAAAATTAGTTTTGAAAATTCTCTTTAGTTATTTTAGATTTTGCTAAGTCATAATTTCACTTTTCTAAGCTTTATTTCATATTTTCTTATATTTTAGGGTATTATTAAATAGGTAAAAATAGTTTTTAATTAATAATAATTGAATAAATAGTCATAAAAATAATTTTCTTTTTCTCAAAATTTTCTCTTATCATTAGGTTTGTAAAAATTTCATTTTTATATTTTTAGGATTAATATTGTTTCAATTTCACATTTTCTTTTGTACGTTACGTAGTTTTTAATTTAAATTTATAAAAGGAAAATCAAAAACATCATTTTAAAAATAGTGATAGCGTTTATTTAATATAATTTAGCTTTTTAATTTTCTTTCATTTTTCCTTTGTCATTTAGTATCAATCACAAACCTTTTCCCGTTCATTATCACCCGATCACTATACGTTTGATTATTCATCCGCACAGCTTCGTTGGGACTTAACGACCGGGAAACACTATACTCTCGGATCTTAATTGTATTGTTTCCGAGCTGTTTGAAGTTTATTACGGTTGACCATTCACAAGTGGTTAGCTTGTTTGATAAAACTTGACGGTTGAGGAAGCGATCAAATTTTGGCAGCTTCTTCGGGATTTGTGCTAATTATCTTACGCTTAGCAGATTAGTGATTTGAATATTCACTCCTTGTTTATACCATCTATATCTATATATATTTTCTTATAAAAAATCCAAAAACCCAAAACATCTTAAAACGTATAAAACACAAAAAATATTTTTCTTTTGTTTCTATATATATATATAAGATAAAAATACAAAAAGATTTGTCGTTTTCTTTGTTTAATAATAACAACATAAAAATTACCACGAAACCAAGGCGTGTACTACCTAACTGGGGGTACGACCATAATAAGTTCCCGAACCAAAGATTAAAACTTGCCTTTGTGTCCTTGTGAGTGGTGTACCTTTTCAAAGAAGCCATTCATCTTGTGATTATTGGTTTAAGTTCACTGTCGTTTTGCCTCGATATTGTTTTAATTGGATTTGTTGTTATATCTACTTTTCAAAACCATAAAACCCAAAAAGATTCTTCCTTCCCCATTTTTCATAATTCCCTTCCTTAACTCTGAGAGTCCTTAGAGTTAACTCTAGTGTATCTTTTCGCTCTTCTAGGTCTGTGAGCCCATTTCGTGAGCTTATCAAGATTCCAAGAAGGCGGTCCGTAGACGTTCGCCCCATCAGTCGGATCGAGATCGGACTGCTCGCACTACTTCCGTTATCATGGCGGAAGAACGTCCTATGTGTGAGTTTCTCCGGCACCCATCGATGGGTATGGAGATGCTATTGTTATTCCAACCATTGTGGCTGAAAATTTTGAACTCAAAACCGGGTTACTAAATCTTGTAACCTCAAGTCAATTCTATGGCTTTGAGAGGGATGATCCTCATGCTCATATTCGATGGTTTAACAAGATTGCATCTACCATCAGATACAAGAATGTCCCCGATCTTTGTCAAACTTCTTACTCTTCCCATTTTCCCTCGAGGGACAAGCCCGGATTTGGCTTGAAAAACAACCCCCTCAATCGATCGAAACATGGGAAGACCTGGTGAAGAAATTTGTGAACGAGTTCTATCCACCTTCCAAAACCACGAGTCTTAAAAACGAAATCATCAAGTTTACACAAAAGTTTGATGAACCCTTCAATGAATCGTGGGATCGTTTTAAGGAGTTGCTCCGCAAATGTCCTCACCATGGTTTCTCCGAGTTGATGCAACTCGATACTTTCTATAATGGAGTGAGTCAATATGATCAAGATTCTCTCAATTCCTCCGCTGGAGGAAATTTCTTGAGCAAAACAGTAAAGAAGCTTTAACGATAATGAAAACAAGTCTAAAGTCCGCTTTGCCGCAGAAGCAAACGGTTGTTTCCCAAGTCAGTGTTGGTCCTTCTACTTCATCGCCCGTGAGTCAATCTAGCACCGATGCTAAGATTGACAAACTCACGGAAGCAATTCAAGCTTTGGTTCTCTCCAACCAAAAGAAAGTTTCTTTTCCACAAACTTCACCTCCTGCTGAAGTTAAGAAAGTGGAAGTATGTGTTACTTGAGGTGGCCCCCATGCCTACTACAACTGTATGGCCACCGATGGTAACCCTTTTGAAGCAAAGCTGGCGGGACTTCCAATCCAGGGAGGTAACCAATACCGTGCTCCTATGGACCCGAACCACCGATCCTAACCACTACCTGGACCACCGGTTTCAACCAAAATCAAAACCGTAATCAAAATCAGAATAGAACGAACCAAGGTTTTCAAAACCAAGGTAATTTTAGTCAAAATAACGGTTTTCAAAATCAAAGTCAAAACTTCCAACACCAAGGAATTTTTAATAGAAACCAGGTCAGGAAATTTCAACCCGAGGTATTTTCATGGCAATAATCAAGGAAATTTCCAAAATCAAGGCCCTAATCCAAACAATAGAGGCCAGAATTTTCCTACACAAAATCAAGCCATTGTTCCAACTGGACCATCATCTGATAAGTTGTTGAAGCAATTCATGAAATCCCAAGAAGAAATGAATAGGTTGTTGGTTAGCCAGATTTCTGACATTAAGAAGTCTTTAAATGATCGACCCTCGGGCTCGGGTACTTTACCTAGCAACACGATCGCTAATCCGAGGGGCGATGCAAAGGCGATCACAACTGGAAGTGGTGCTTCATATGATGGACCCGCTATTCCTACTACCTCTTCTTCTTCTCTCTCGAAGGTAGTGGAAAGTGAACCTGAGGCGACAAAGGACCAAGTGCAACCTACTAGCTCACAAAGTACAGCACATGTCCATCTTCAAGTTGTCCCGAAAAACCAAACCGGAGTTGTTTTTGAACCTCCAGTTGAAAACCCCAAATCCAAAACGTCTATTCCTTACCCATCACGTTTAAATGAGCAAAAGCTCCGCGAAAAAGCCAGTCATCAAATGGAAAAAATTTTCAAATTTTCCAAGAACTACATTTTGACATAAGCTTTGCGGATGCTATCATCTTGATGCCCAAGTTTGCATCAACTCTCAAACACATGTTAAGCAACAAGGAAAAGATGTTTGAAATGGCTAAAACTCTCTAACGAGCGAGAAGCAGCTTTCAGCTGATTAAAAGCTTCGAGAAGCTTGGAGATCTGGAAAATTTCTTCTACCTTGTGTTTTCCAGGAATGATTGAATGCTTTGCCCTCGCCGATCTTGGTGCAAGCATCAATCGATGCCTTATTCCAGATATGGAAGAAACTTTCTCTTCCGAACTTATTCCTACCGCATGACTCTTGAGCTTGCAGATCGTTCTATATCGCGTCCTCTTGGCATCGCAGAGGATGTATTCGTGAAAGTAGGAAAGTTCCATTTTCAGTGACTTTGTGGTTGTTGACTTCGATGCCGATCATCGGGTTCCCCTCATTGTTGGACGAGGATTCCCGAGAATGGGCGTGCTCTCATTGATGTATTTAAGCAAGAAATCACATTACGTGTGGGTAATGAAGCTGTCACCTTTAACCTTGATCAAACTTCGAGGTATTCCTCAAATTATGATCTTTGAATCGGTTAATCGAATCGATTTAATTGATATTGCTTCAGAGGAGTACTCTCAAGAGTTTCTTGGTTATTTTCATAATTCCGTGAGTGGGGATTCCACCACATCTTCTCAACCAATTATTGCCGACTCTTTCCCCTCTCTCACTCCGTTTGAGGGAGGTGACTTCTTTCTAGAAGAGATCGATGAGTTTCTTGCTAATGATGAATCGATTCGCCATGGGAATTGATGGTGTTTATGATTCGGAAGGGGATATCCTTTATCTTGAGCAATTGTTAAATGAAGATCCATTACCGTCACTCCTTCCGAAAGAGATCACGATTGAGGAAATCAAATCAGTACAAACATCTCTTGAAGAATTTCCGAGGTTGAACTTAAGGACCTACCTCCTCATCTCGAGTATGCATTCTTGGAGGGTGATGATAAATTACCCGTCATAATTGCTAAAGACTTAACTGAGGAGGAGAAGACTGCTCTCATAAAGGTCTTGAAGTCACACAAGCAAGCAATTGCTTGGAAACTCTCCGACATTAAGGGTATCAACCATGAGTTTTGTACTCACAAAATCTTGATGGAGGATGACTTCAAACCAGCAATCCAACATCAGAGAAGGGTGAATCCTAAGATTCATGAGGTTATCAAACAAGAGGTTCTCAATCTTCTTGATGCCGGTTTAATTTACCCGATCTCTGATAGTCCTTGGGTCAGTCCCATCCACGTGTTCCAAAAAGGTGGCATAACTGTTGTCACAAATGAAGAAAACGAGTTAATTCCAACTCGATTGGTTACCGGATGGCGTGTGTGTATTGACTATCGCAAGTTAAACGAAGCCACCCGTAAAGACCATTTTCCTCTACCCTTCATGGACCAAATGCTTGAGAGACTAGCAGGGAACGAATACTATTGTTTCCTAGATGGTTTCTCGGGATATTTTCAGATCCCCATTGATCCACAGGATCAAGAAAAGACCACATTCACCTGCCCATACGAAACTTTTGCCTACAGACGTATGCCTTTTGGCCTATGTAACGCTCCTGGCACGTTCCAACGATGTATGATGGCCATTTTCCACGACATGATCGGGAAACAATGGAGGTGTTTATGGATGACTTCTCGGTCATTGGGGACTCATTTCACACATGTCTCTCCCATTTAGAAAAATGCTAAAACGGTGTGAAGACACCAATCTTTGTCTAAATTGGGAGAAGAGCCACTTTATGGTCAAAGAAGGCATAGTCCTTGGCCATAAGATTTCCAAAAATGGGATTGAGGTGGATAGAGCAAAAGTCGATGTTATTGCTAAATTGCCTCATCCTACTACCGTCAAAGGTATTAGGAGTTTTCTAGGTCATGCCGGGTTTTATCGTAGATTCATACAAGATTTTTCTAAAATTGCTCGGCCTATGACCCATCTTCTTGAAAAAGATGCTCCTTTTATCTTCTCACCCGAGTGCATCGAAGCTTTTGAAACATTAAAGAAAAAGCTTACGGAAGCACCCATTCTAGTTGCCCTCGACTGGGATTTACCCTTTGAACTCATGTGCGATGCAAGCGATTTTGCTATCGGTGCAGTCTTGGGCAACGAAAAACCAAGCATTTTCAGCCTATCCACTACGCGAGTAAGACTATGGCTGAAGCTCAAACCCATTACACCACTACAGAAAAAGAATTATTAGGCGTGGTGTATGCGTTTGTGAAGTTTCGGCCATACCTAATCTTGACCAAATGCGTGGTGTATACGGATCACTCGGCTCTCAAATATCTCTTTGCAAAACAAGATGCAAAGCCGAGATTGCTCCGTTGGGTTCTCCTCCTGCAAGAATTTGATATCGTTATACGTGATAAAAAGGAGGAGAACACTGTGCGATCATCTGTCCGTCTAGAAAACCCTCACCAAGATGTGTTCGAGAAAAAGGAAATAAACAAAACATTTCCTCTCGAAACACTCAATGTGGTTTCTTTTCGTGGAGACTCATCTACCCCATGGTTTGTCTTGACTTTGCAAATTACCATGCGGGTAACTTTGTGGTGAAAGGGATGTCGTCCCAACAGAAAAACAAATTCTTTAAAGATGTAAAACATTATTTCTGGGACGACCCCTACTTATTCAAAATTTGCGCGGATCAAGTCATCAGGCGATGTGTGTATGGTCAGAAAGCCAATGACATTCTTAAGGCTTGCCATTACGGACCTACTTGGGGACATCATAGTCCCAACTACACGCCAAGAAGGTGTTTGATTCAGATTTTATTGGCCCCGATTTACAAGGATGCCCATGAATTTTTCAAAACTCGTGACGGCTTGTCAACGTCCGCGGAAATATCTCACAAAGAAATGAAATGCCGCAAAACGCCATTCAAGTGTATGAGATTTTTGACATGGGGCATTGACTTTATGGGGCCATTTCCTTCATCTCGAGGAAATAAATACATACTCGTGGTCGTTGACTATTTGTCAAAATGGGTTGAAGCGAAAGCTTTACCTACCAACGATGCCCGAGTTGTTGTGAAATTCTTAAAATCTCTTTTGCTAGGTTTGGAACTCCACGAGCTATAATCAGTGATCGTGGTGCGCATTTCTGCAATGACCAGTTTGATAGAGTCATGCAAAAGTATGGAGTAACTCACCGTCTCTCTCTCTGCGTACCACCCCAAACAAGTGGGCAAGTGGAAGTTTCCAACGAGGTATTAAAAGAATCCGGAAAGGACAGGCGAAAACCGTGCCTCTTGGTCGGATAAGCTAGATGACGCACTCTGGGCCTTCCGTACAGCTTATAAAACACCCATCGGGGGTACTCCATACAAGCTTAGTGTACGGAAAGCGTGTCATCTCCCGATTGAGCTTGAGCACAAGGCATCGGGCCTTGAAACATGCAACTTCGATATTCAGACAGGTGGTGATCACCGGAAAGTTCAAATGAATGAATTAAATGAACTCCGTGATCAAGCATACGAGAACTCTTTGATCTACAAAGAAAAGACAAAGAAGATTCATGACTCCAAAATCAAGAACAGCGTTTTCAACGTCGGTGATCGAGTCCTTCTTTTCAATTCAAGATTGAAGATGTTCTTGGGAAAACTAAAATCCCGCTGGTGCGGGACCATTCACCATCACTAAAGTATTTCCTTATGGAACCATTGAGTTATCTCAACCCGATGGTCCAAATTTTAAAGTGAATGGTCATCGATTGAAGCATTATTTTGGAGAGGACATTCCATCTGTGGTTGTCCCGGATCTACAAACTTTCCCCATGAACCAATGAATGCGGGGATCGAGTCAAGCTAGCGACTCGGGAATCAAAAACAATAGCACATTGTATGGGTTTTCACCCATATTTCTGACTTCTTTCTACTTTCTACCACCCTAGTGTGGGGAGTTGCCCATTTTTTGTATATAAAGTTTCAAATATATATATATATATATAATATAATATATATATATATATATATATATATATATATATATATATATATATATATATATTCAAAATAATGGCGTAGTATTTCCCTTTTCGTTCTATGTTTTCGGCATAACAGTAGGTACTTTGAATATTGAGGGCAATATTCATTTCTAGTGTGCGGGGGAATTCTCACGAATTTTATCATGTAATTATACCACCCAATTCCCCATTTTTGGCCAAAATTTTTTTTGGAGTAAGTGTTTTGCACTTACTCAGACTACGGTTATCAGTCCGCCATGTCTAATAAACAAAAGGATTGGCTAATCCAGGAGCAAGCGGCTCTTGGTAAAGATATCTCAAATCCGTTGACGGCTTGCAATTTGCCAAAATTGTATGGTGTTCAGCTCACCATATCTTTAATTAGTGAAGAGTTGGCTAGCCCGCAAGTTTATGGCTTGTGGTAAAGGCAGTTGAAATACCATAATTGGTAATCAGACTCACCAAAGATATTTTATCTAAGAGTTGGCTAGTCCAGAAGCAAACGGCTTCTGGTAAAGACAAATCAAATCCGTTGGACGCTGGTGATTTGCTCAAAATCATTTGGTTATCAGTGTACCAAGGTTCTTACTTGAACTGAAACATTTGGCTACTCCAGGAGTAATGGCTTTTGGTAAAGAGATTCAAATCCATTAAGTTTTCTCAAAATATTGCTAGGGACTAGCAATAGGTTAGTGTAGGGGATTGATGAGTGTGTAAATACTCATCATTTTTGGTCAAATCTGTACTGCAAAACACTTAAAACAGCTCGAGAAATGCATCAAAATACTGAAAATATCTCAAAATTGCATTTTATATGTTTCGGATGCAAAATGTTTAAAATCAGATGAAAAATGAGCTAAGTTTGCATAATTGGCAGTTTAGTCCCCAGAGTTTCAAATCTTGTCAAAAATAGTCCCTGAGCACTTATTTTAAAGAAAAAGTCACCAAAGGTCCTTTTGAAATCATAATTTGTCATAATTAGTCCTTTGGTGAAAAATTTCAAAAGTTTTGAGAATTTACAAGTTTGGTCCTTCAAGTTTCATAATTGGCAAAAATAGTCCTTGGAAGTTTGAAAATATCTTTAATGGTCCTTGTACTATTGAAACTTGTCATAATTGGTCCCTTGGAATAAATTTGGAAAATGGCAGATTTGGCCCTTGGTTTTTGTGGAATTGCAAAAAAGGTCCTTGTTATTAAAACCAAGCCATGACCCTTGAGCCCTTTTGAACCATGACCCCCTGCCAAAACACCTTGACCCCCCTGTTTTTGACCCCGTCCACTATTAATATATCCCCAGTCAAACCACCCAGTCAACTCACCTTTTCCCTCCAAAGTTTTCTCCTTCACCCACCTCCTCTGCAACACTCAACATACCTCACCTCCAGCTCACTCTCAACTCTCCATGTCCCCTCCACCTCAACAACAAGCCAAGTAACATTTAATGCTTCTTCTAGATTGCACTCAACCCCCCATCTACTAAAACCTTTTTCCGCCAAAAATTCATCAATGGCTATAAACCACTCCAATCATCCAATGGGTGAGATTAGTGGTGGAAATGCTCAGAAGCACGTGGGAGCTATTTTGTGAATAAATAGAAGGAAGAGAAGACTTCAAGGAGAGTAGTTTTTAGTTTTAATTTTTCATATGTGTCGTTTTTAATTTTTATGTCTCAATTAAGTTCTAATTTGTAATTCTAATCTTCCTTGTACTGAACCAAAGTTATTAAGTCTATTGTAACTCATTTTCAGTATTAATTCAAAGTTTATCCAAGTTTCTAGTTTTTAAGTTTTCTTTTACTTATGCAGTTTAAATAATCTAAAAACCAGGTTTCAATAAGCCTTATTATAACTCTAATAAGCTTACTAAAGCTATTCATAGCTCTTAGTAAGCTTATAATCCAGTTTTAAGCTAATTCTCAATTTTAGTCAAATAAAGTCAACTGAAGAACATGGAAGCAGGATTGGGTTGAGAAGCTGGTTCAGTTCATAATTGGGGTTGAATTTAGCTTGATTTGGATGATTAGTGGATTTAGGTATGTGTTCTTTGGCTACCAGTTAGTAAAAGTGTCTGGACCTCTTGTAAGTGCTTCTAAATTCTCTATAATCAGTTAAAGTAGTATAGATTTAATAAGCTCAACTTGTAGTTGATTAGTTTAGCTAAATTTATGTGTTAGTAAGTGTATTACATTAGTTCTAATTATCTAATGGTTCTAGTTAATTGAATCATACAAGTGTCTTATTCAATGAGATAGCCTGCAATAAATTGATATATGTGGTTTGAACTCGTGATTCTTTGTCTTAATCTCATCAATAAGTCCTAATTAGATGTTTGGAATCTAAAATTGTTGGATGAAAGCTTAGATTCTCAGTTTGAAGTGGAATTTGTTCTAAGTTGTTATAAATAGTAGTGTTTGGATTAGCTTACATAACCAAGTTGCAGGCTTCTATATGTCCTAGGAGCAGTGGTCTTACTTTAATTTAGTTGTTAGTGGTAGTTTCTAGTAAAAAACTTGTGCTCATTTCCATTCATAGTCAAAATTCACTTTAATCTCATTCATTGTTTACATCAGTTAAGTTCAAGAGTATACAAGCTTGCATTTAGACTTAGAATCACATAGGATAGCATTATCAGGTCTCCTTTCATCATAAAACACCAAATATAACCAGTGTTGCAAGATCAAAACTCATAAAAGTCAAAGATCCATTTCTGTGTAATAAGTCAAAAGTTGCATAGCTAGTTTTTGCTAACTTGCTTTGATTTTTCATGAACTCATTTTGAGTTAAATAATTGATACTTTGGGATTTTCAAGTTCAGTTGGCCTATTTTTGAAATCTGATTTTTGTTGAATTTTCTCAAGTCTTTACAAGCTCCTAATCAGCTCTTCAATACACCCCCATATGCCCTGTTCACACTCAGCATACTCTGAGTGTGAAACATGCTCTTGCACCTTGCAGGTTTGGTTTTAGCTCCTTAGGGTCTGAACCTTGGTCTTGAGTTAGTTAAGCTGGTGATCTTGAGATCCTCAGTTTGGTTTTCACATTGGCTTATTAGATAAGCTTATGCTTTAGCTCAAAGTAGACGTAAAAACTGTTTTTTGGCACTTGAGCTTATTGCTCACCAAATCTTTGTAGCTTGACATTCAGTGGTTTAGCTTAGTTGATTCAAGTTGATTTCACTTATTTATAGCTTAGTTTAGGTGCTTGTAGCTTCAGGGACACTGTAGCAGCTTTTAGCTTATTTTGAAGTGCTTATTCATAAGCAGTTTCACTACAGCTCCCATATCTTGCACACTAGTATATGTTTTTATATTTTTCATAGATTTAGAATAATATTTTAGACTTTTTCTGAATTTTTTAGATTTTTCTAGTTCTGTTTGCTATTTTTCTTTATTTTAATCAGTTTTTAGGCATTTTTAATTAGCTTTTAATACAATTAAATCAGAAAAAGTTCAAAAAAATAATTTCTCATTTTTCCTAGATTAAGATAAATATAAAAAGCCAAAAAAATATTTTTCCATAATTTTCCTAGTTTAAATAGTAATTTTTAGTCATTTAATTAATTTTAGATAGTTTTTAAATCATAAGAAATTAGAATATAAATCAGAAAAATACAAAATTAGTTTTGAAAATTCTCTTTAGTTATTTTAGATTTTTCTAAGTCATAATTTCACTTTTCTAAGCTTTATTTCATATTTTCTTATATTTTAGGGTATTATTAAATAGGTAAAAATAGTTTTTAATTAATAATAATTGAATAAATAGTCATAAAAATAATTTTCTTTTTCTCAAAATTTTCTCTTATCATTAGGTTTGTAAAAATTTCATTTTTATATTTTTAGGATTAATATTGTTTCAATTTCACATTTTCTTTTGTACGTTACGTAGTTTTAATTTAAATTTATAAAAGGAAAATCAAAAACATCATTTTAAAAATAGTGATAGCGTTTATTTAATATAATTTAGCTTTTTAATTTTCTTTCATTTTTCCTTTGTCATTTAGTATCAATCACAAACCTTTTCCCGTTCATTATCACCCGATCACTATACGTTTAATTATTCATTCATAAAGACACTCGTTGGGACTTAACGACCCGGGGAAACACTATACTCTCCAGATCTTAATTGTATTATTTCTGAGCTGTTTGAAGTTTATTACGGTTGACCATTCACAAGTGGTTAGCTTGTGTGATAAAACTTGACGGTTCGGAAGCGATCAGTTCCCTTGGCGTATTGGAGGATTCTTTTAGCCTCACAGAGGTGTCTTTCAGTTGGCCTTGACTGATAACGGGAGCAAAGATATATAGAAAATACTATGTCGGGTCTACTGGCTGTTAGATACATGAGGGACCCAATAATACTTCAGTATTTGGTAGGGTCAACCAATTTCTCATGTAAATCAGCATCCAGTTTGTTGGTAAGTGCCATTGGTGTAGCATAGGTGTCACAACTTTGCATTCCATGTTTATTCAATATTTTAAGAGCATATTTGGACTGACTTAAGAAAATACCACGGGGTGATTGATGAACTTGTAGTCCTAAGAAGAACGTAAGTTCACCCATCATTGACATTTCAAAATTTATTTTCATTAGATTTGGAAAAGCGTTTGAGTACTTTTTGTGGGTAGAACCAAAGATGATATCATCCACATAAATCTGAACAATTAAAATGTGTGCCCCATGATATTGAATAAACAGTGTTGGGTCGACCGATCCTTTGATAAAATGATTAGCAAGGAGAAAGGATGACAACTTATCATACCACGCCCGAGGGGCTTGTTTGATACTGTTGAGAGCCTTGTTTAATTTGTAGACGTGATTAGGGAACTCTAGATCAACGAATCCTTCTGGCTGGCTAACATACATTGTCTCCTTTAGTTGACCATTTAGAAAAGCCGTTTTGACATCCATTTGGTAGACGGTGATGTTCAACTGAGTCGCAAATGCCATAAAAATCCGTACAGCCTTAAGTCTAGCAACCAGTGCGAATGATACTTCGAAGTCAATCCCCTCTTCCTGTCTATAACCCTTAGCCACTAGACATGACTTGTTTCTGATAAACGTACCTTCAGCATCTAACTTATTCTTCCAAATCCATTTGAGACCAATGACGTAGACCCTTGCTGGTCTTTCAACCAATTCCCATACTTCTAAACGTTTAAACTGGTTCAGCTCTTCTTGCATGTATTCAATCCATTTTTCATGAGTCATTGCATCTTTAATGTTTTTGGGTTCAGTTTGACTAACAGTGAATGCATAAATGCAATGTTCTCCGTCAGTCGGAAGGCGTTTTCTAGTTACGACTGGTTGGTTTGGGTTGCCAATTATATTAACAAGAGGATGGTCTTTAGTCCATCGGTGTGTGGAGTGTTGATGTTGGTATACATTGTGCAGATTTGGTAGATTCGGATGGTCTTAGAAGATTCAGCAACATCACGGATTTGCCGGTTTCAAGAGTTTAGCGAAAGGGTTAAAGAACGCATTTCCATCATAGTCCGCAGGTGCAGGTACATCTTGGTTAAGGATATCATCAGTTGGGTCATTGTCATTAGTAGCAGTTTGTTCGGCTGTTGTTGGAGATTCAATCGGGGATTCATCAGCAACAGTTGTTGTTGTTTCAGGTGTATCAGGTATAGGATTATCATCAGGTTGAGCAGCGAAAACATTTGATACATCTGGAGCAC
>OU343217.1:250793668-250913356 GCA_910596185.1 Chrysanthemum makinoi | reverse complement strand
TTTTAGAGATAAAGAAGTTAGAGTTTAGAGGCAAGTGAAGAAAGAAAATCTTATTATGAGCTCCGACTCTCTACCTTGGGAGGTAGAGAGTATTTATAGTTCTTACATAAATCGCCACCTACTGAACGTGGATGGGGCATACGGTGGGTAAAGACCGTCCGTCCTCCCACTTGGGTGTTACTTAGCTAAATACTACTTAACTTATAATAATCTACGACTATGAGCTTTCTAACGATTACATATACTTGAGGTGACCGACTCTTTAATAACTGGATTTACTAAATCCTAACAAGATCTTCTCACCAAAGCCTTAGCTCCTGCTAGGTTTAATGAGTTGGTCCACCGGATTGGTATGCGGTGTTTGACTCCAGAGGAACTGGATGAATTTTTAAAACATTCTTAAAACCAGTCAAACACCAAAACCTCTTTTGTAAATATTTTCAAAAACAAAATACAAAAATATAAAATCTGATAAAACTACAAAAATATTCTTCTATCTATATTTCTTTTAACATGGCAAGTACAATTCTTCCGTCAACACTTTGTTCTATCAAACCTTTCATCTATTTTCCCGAACAAGTGTTGAGGGGGAGAAAGTAAATATTTTTTAGTTTCATAAAACCTTGTACTTGCATATTACAAAATATCGTTGTTTCTTCTACAAACGGTGGATATGTATCTTGTCATATACTCTCCTCGGACTCATATGTTTAAAAACTTCATCATTTCAAAAGTCGAGGGGGAGTATCATTATGTTTCTTGCCTAATAAACGTTTTATCTAACCAAAACGAGAGTTAATGGGTCTTGGTTGAAAATGTTTGAGATTGAGGTTTGAATGTGTAAACTTTGAAAA
Source organism: Chrysanthemum makinoi (assembly GCA_910596185.1). NCBI lineage: Eukaryota > Viridiplantae > Streptophyta > Magnoliopsida > Asterales > Asteraceae > Chrysanthemum > Chrysanthemum makinoi. The sequence continues at coordinate 250,912,502 of OU343217.1, read as the reverse complement.
TTAATTTTAAACAAAACTCTCTCACCTTATTTCCTACAAGATCCAAGACCCTCTTTAATTCATAAATCCGTTTCATCAAACTCATGTATGTTTTGATCATGATTTTAAACTATGGGGTTTTTTTTTTTAAATCTTTTCATTCCAACGGTTAAATCTTGCAAAATTTGATTTTGAAAGTTATGAGTATGTGTATGAATTGGGGATTTCGCCTAAGTGTGCTTGTGATTGTAATGGGTTATGTTAAACCATTCTAAAACATGTTTTGAACCCATTTCATAATTGGGGGTTCTCTTATCCTTGTGTTATGCTATGCTTAGATGTTTATAAATGTGTTAGAATATGATTATAAACACATTAGGAGCCTTTAATTTGCCCAGAAACAACAAAATTGTTAGAATTCATGTTTTAGGGTTCTTGGGTTCGTTTCATTCGAATATTTTGATTCTGTGGCTGATTTGTGTTAAAAGTTGTTCTATATCATTCGTATGTCATATAAGATAGTGCAGAAACGATTCTTGAGTGATTATTTTGGTTGAATCTGTTGAGCATAGAAATAGGGTTTAGGGCTTAATAACACTATACGCCTATGCTATTCTAAGTTTAATTGATTTGGTCTAAGTACGTGTTTTGTGATCCCGATAGTGCTTGGAATTACCTGTAATCAAGTATTTCATGTTCATGATTTTCAGTGCTGCACTTTCGTAAAAGAATTGGACAAGGTATTCTAAAATTTCATAAGGAATACTTTTATGCATAAAGGATTACGCCTAAGACAAATCTCACGCATAAGCCCTTTCGCATAAGAAGTATACAGTGGATTACACATATCTTAGAAAGATATGCGTAAACAAGGTTTGTTACACATAAGATTTACTCTTATGAGTAGACCTTACGAGTAACATTCAGCTTAACCCTACGCGTAAGCTCAAAGCTTTTGAACTTATTTTACGCGCAAGAAATTCTTACGCCTAAGATTTGGTCTTACGCTTTAGCTCACGCTTACGCTTAAGCACCATCTTTACGCATAAGGCCTCATGTTTACGCATAACCTACCGTTCTCTTTGTCTTTGGAATGTTAAGCCTAAGCATACGTGTTAATTGTTACGAATATGTCTATTGTTACGCATAAGCTTACAAATGTTTATATGTTGTATGTTTAAGTGAAAATTGGTCTTTAAATCTTCATTATTAACATGTTCACATAGCTTATCACATCAACTTCAAACAATTGGACTAAAGTAACTAAGGACTTGTAACAATCATAAACATGATAACGTCAAACAAGGAATTGGACAATAAATCAAACTAAGTCTAACACATAGTGTTTCCATATGTTTGTTCTTTTGCCTAATAACTTTCAGATCACAAAATGGCTGTCAATCAAGAAAGTATCAATGCCCTTAATGAACTCACAATGGCTAACATCTTTCCAACCGGTTATGACAAAACTATTGGGAAGAACAATGGCTCACATAGCTGATGTTTAACATAATGAACTGAGAAGTATTATCCGCTGTAGATTCTCACGACATAATTCTTGGTACTTCACACTAGTTAGACTCATTGGACATACATGGTTTTGTTGTCTCCTTATACATGGTTTCGCTGTCTTCAACTCATCATCAACATACGTGGTGTATGATTCTGATTCATTGAAAACATCGAGGGGGAGAGTGTGTAGTGGTGCTTGTTTCCTTGATGTGTGTGCATTTCTTCCTTGATGTGCTTTTGCTCTTTGAGCTAAAACCCTATCCTTTCTTCAATGTCTTCAATCAGGGGGAAGAAATGAGACGATCCGTGGCTCAAACGTCTCACTTTGGTGTTATCGTCTCACTTTCACAGGGTTATCGTGTGTGAAGTTACCTAATTATGATGTTATAATTGCATATTCACTGTTGATTATTGTTCCGATAGACCTCAACAACCAGGGGAAGTAGTTTCACTTCATCTCTCGTGGTTTGTATGGTGTGAAGCATCTACATACGTGAGAAGATCTTGTGTGTTCCCTCGAATGGATTTTCCGCATTGTGCACAGCTGTGATTACGTAACAAAACAGATTCTCTTGGTGTGGTTTACTGCTCATCTACAAATTCCGCTACATATTGAAAATTTCAAAAGTTAGAGGAAATGTTCTCTACATCAAAGTTTCGAATCTGCTAAAAACGGTTTTGGGTTTGAGGGGAGTGATCTAGTATAAATCAATTGGGGAGAGGTTAATTTGTTTCATACTTATTACATCTTTTCCCTAAATGAAGCGTGCACACATTACGGTGTACCACGTACTTGTATTGAAAGGACCTGTGGTGCTTGATTGCCACAATCCTTACAAAAGGAGCGAAAGCTTCTTACTTTTGAGTAAAACTTATCAAAACTTTCACTTTTCAAAGTTTTGCTCAAAAGGACAAGTACTTCCCCTTATTATTTTCAAAACCTCAAAAGTTTATATCACTTGTTGAGGGGGAGTATTTGATTAAAAACTTTGTTCTCAAAATTGTTCTTCGTGGTAATCTTCCCACAAAACTCAAAATGATCATATTCCATATCAAAATTTCGTCAAAAATAACATTTATATGCCATTTTTGAGCGGGAGAAAAATTATGTGATAAGAAATATGTTGTAACTTGCAAGAGAATCATCGTGTGAATATATTTAACCAACGAATTGACAGAACTGAAATGTTGTAACATCGAAAAGACTTGTCCAGGACGGGTAATAATTTCAAGCTAGTTAAGCTGTGATGGCGTGTCTCGTAAAGGACTTGTCAGAGTAGAATGTACCATTCGAAAAACTCTTGGTAGACATGAACTTTGACGGGTTTGACAACCTTTCGAGGTTGTCCACACCTTCAAGGTAGTTATTAGAGCTAGTTGTCACCTAAAAGGCTGACAATGCAACTCTTTAACTATGCAGCGTAACCGTGTCTCCCGGGATTGTCTATCATGAGTTGATCAATTCAAAAGTCGCGCTCTTCTCTCACTTGTCGCGATTTCAGTCAAAACTCTCAGGGCGTGTGGAGGGAGTAATTATGCAAAATCTTAAAACTATCATCAAGCAGTGGTATTAAATGCTTTTACTCATAACCATTGTGAGAGATTTTCAATGAAAATGGTTTTATGGCAACATAGGTTAGTCATGGGGTTATAAGGTGACTAAGGTTAGGAATAACCGTCCTATGATCCGCCAGAGGCGGAGGGATCTACCCAAGGACACCACCAATAGTTAGAATTAGAAGTCCTTAGGTATGATTATAAAAAAGAAAAAATGAGAATCGGAGAAAGAAGGAGTTGAAGAATTAAAAAGAAATGCAAAGAAAAGGGTGAAATAGCCCTCCAGTTATTCAACTTAGAGGACAGGGTTCAATTCATATGCTACTGGTTGTCACTTGATGACACCGGTATTAAAGATCAAAGTCGTCATGGACCCAGTGACGCATGCACTAAACCTTCTTAGCCACTCAAGTTTCTCTTAACAGAAGCTTGTTTCATTCTCACAAGGAACCCTACATAAACTATCGGCTTTCTCTTAGAGATTGCTCGTATTAAAGCAAGGAGACCCTCTCCCTAGTCTCCGCTCAGGAAAACCAAAGTGCACTATTGAGTCTAGAGCCACGAGATTAATCAAAAGATCTCTTAGGTACACTTGAAAATTCATCGCTTGGATTTCAACAATAAGGGCGCCAAGTGATACATTATCGAGTCCTTCAGCGGATCTTAGCAATCATGAGAACATTTATGAGAGGTTCACAATTGTGATCCTCGGTGATTGAATGGAAACTCTGCCGGTCAACATCAACAGCCGGCAGCGGTCACTTCGGTAACTCCGGTGCATTACGCAGTGATTCTTAGTGTGTCTCAAACGGTCTCACAGTGGGGTGATGCTTCGTGTACCTCAGCGACCACTGAACTGTAGATGTACTTCGGTACATCGCGTTATCTCACTTTGGGACTCCAGCCTGCGCCTTTGTGAGAATTAGAGTTTTGTTTTCACACTATGATGTTAACACTCTCGAAGTTTAAACTTGTAAGCTACGGTTTGCTTCTAACCCATGTTTTATGTTTTCTTCTTATGGATGCTTGTGGGTGGAAAAGATCGTGCAGATTCTCCACATGCTCATACCAACAACAACACCAATTGAAGTCCTCTCAAAAGGCAACACAAAGTCAGAATGATTCTTCGTCAAGTCAAAGAATCTACGAAGTTTAAAGACTAAGAGAACTACATCAGTACTATAATCCAATGTTAAAGAGCGTGTGATCATGTTGGAGAAAGACGTGGAGATACTGGAGCAACAAAGCGGACCTGATGCGCATAACAACAACAACATACTATCACTTCCATCACAAAGAACAAAGATCAAAGAACAAAGAAAATGATGACTTCAAAGGTAATACTTCAAAGGAAACAATTTCTCTACTCTGGGGAGATTGTTCGAATCAAGGCACTTCTTCTCACAAGAAAGAAGAATTTCGGAAGACGTCAAAGCTACTATTACATCAGGCACCTAACAAGTTAATATCATCAATCACTAACACTTAGGGGGATATTGTTGGAATCACTCCTAAACTAGAATTCAAGTGTTAGTAATTAATATATAATAGTTAGCTTAATTATGGCTTTTATCTTAGTAATCAAGGTTAGGATCATGTAGAAATCCCATGAGCCTATCCAAAGCCCAATAAGGGAAAGGAAGGGAACTTAAATGTTGCCCTAGTTCCTTCCTATAAATACCCATGTAAACCCTCACTTGAGGGTTGGTTGTTCATCTTAATACAAAACCTACGCATAACCTTTCTTCATATATTCGTGTATTTGTGTTAACTTTTTCATCCGATCTATCCTTCATCTCTACTTCGTATATTGATGCTTGTGTTACTAATATGGTGACCTAACAACCTTAGAGAACACAACGCGTTAAGAATAAGTACGTGACAGTTCAACCACCAATAAAAGATAACTAGGGAGTAATAGTATCTAGGTAGACACATTTTTAATCATCATACGAGCACACATCAATAGACATAAGACTACCCACAGTTTAGTTAATTAGATAGTAGAGTAATCGGCAGAAGTACCAAACCCCCAAATCCAAACCCCGAGATTTTACCCTTAGCTTTATAAAAAATTATAAAAAGATAAAAAATAATCTTCCTCAACCTCAACCTTAGCGTAGTACACTTCTCACTAGCATTCCTATTCCCCTAGAGAACGATATCAATACCCAAGGCTTACCCAATACTACACTACAACGATTAGGTTCACTGCCTAGGGTGTTGAAAAACTTGCTCGATGAAAAGGAAGTTCCTTTGACCTCAAACGCGTTATACGCGAATCAATTGTGCAGATTTGGTGGATTCAGATGGCTGGTAGAATATTCAGCAACATCTAGATTTTCCGTTTCAGTTGCGAAAGGGTTGAAGAACGCATTTCCATCATAATCTGCGGGTGCATGTACATCTTGATTAAGAATATCATCAGCTGGGTCATTGTCATTAGAAGCGGTTTGTTCGGCTATTGTTGGAGATTCAATCGGGGGTGCAATAGCAACAGTTGTTGTTGTTTTAGATGTATCAGCTATTGGATTATTATCAGGTTGATCAGTGGAAACATTTGATACATCTGGAGCACGTTGATCAAAATCTTCACTAAACAATGGAGCAAACAACGTTTCCATCTGACGACGAGTAATTTGAAAGGTTTGATCAGCTGATGATTGAGGGAAGTTGAGACGGTTATGTCCGGGTTCCAAGCTATTTTGCTCAGAAGCCATTGTTGTTGTACCTGTATAGAAAGTAGGAGGAGGCAAGATAGAAAAAACATGGATCCCTAAGTGTAGCTGGGTTCCAGATGTTAGAAGCATAAAGTTGTAGTGTCAATTATCTTCTTGACACCTGAACACACTATTTTGATGATTGCCTTACCTGCCTCAGAGATAGATGTTGTGGGTTTCACATGTGTTATGGTGCAACTACTTAATATCTTGCCCGTAGGAATCCACCTAAGACCAACAGTTTTGAAAACTCTACCCGTGGGTATCCATATAAGGTTAGATCTAGGAGATGTTGAAACTTCTTTTGGAAAGATTCTTTGTCCAATATTGATCCACCTATTAGATTTCTAAAATTTGTCTTTTAGTTTAACGGGTTTATTTCTAACTGTTTGTTGAGTACACTTAGGTTTTGGTTTGGCACTACTAGCATTGTTGTGTAATACACTAGAAGGCATCACACGAGGTCGTGAACCTAAGATTCCATCCTTTTGGAGTAGTGCCCTTTTCCTAGCCTTTTCTAGATCATAGTTCTTGTGCAAGTCATTTGTATCATATGAATTTTTAATTTTGATGCTTGGTTTAGACATTGTTTTCGAACTAATCCTAGATTGGCCAGGTGCAGCCACTTGTTGAGGTTTAACAGAAACATAAGCATTTTTCTTAGGCCAGGAATGTGGAGTGACTGGTTTTGTCAAATGATTATTCTCAACAACTTGGGAGGCAAACCGTGGTTTTGAAGATTTTGATCATTCAGATTTAAATGCAGTTGGTTGTCTAACTACTAATTGGTTTCTGATAGGTTGTAGAGATGATTTCCCCAAGATTGTTGGTTTTGCAAACTTAGTATCCACACTCTTGCCAGTTAATCTTCTTAGTTTGTTTTGTAAAGCAGCATATGCAAGCCCCTTCGCTTGAATTTGAGCCTTTAAATGCTCATTTTCTTTTACTAATGTCTCCACATGATTACTTTGCATTTTAAGTTCAAGAGAGGTGCAATGTGCCTCTAGTTTTGAAAAATCTTTTTGAAACTGAGCAATGGTCTTTTTGAGAAATATATTTTTAGATTCAAGAGTTTGGTTTGACGATTTAGTAGTTTTAATTTCAGACATAAGACAGTTTTCTGGACATTGATCAACATACTGGTCAACCTCTCCTTCATTTATGGATTCAGGTTGCTCAGTTTGCTGTTTCGCATTTGCTGGTATAATATGAGCAACAGTAGATTGTACCTCAACCATCTGTTCTTTGTCAAAGTTGGGCTCTGTGTCATAGGTGGGTACGATATCTTCCTCAACCATTTTTTCTTTATCAAAGTTGGCCTCTGTGTTATAGGTGGGTATGATATCTGCACAGTTAGCATTAATATCGTCCCCTGATCTGCTGCTGTAATCCTACGTTTCCAATGCTATAATCTCATTTTCCGCCTTACTAACATTTGCAGTAATTACAACATTCTCAACAACCCTTTGAGCATTCCTTCCTTGTAGATCAACTCTTTCACCTTGCACGACTTCTGGATTACGATAATTTGATGAAGTCTGACTATTCAAATTTTTAAATTTTGAGTACTTCTTAGTCAGTAACATGAATGTTTTGTTTAATTTCACAAATGGATCTTCAGAATCATCAGTAGCTTGTGTGAAGTACATTCGTTCTTCAGATCCTTGAACAGAAAGGTTTGGTGATGAAGGTTTGAATCTGTTGTTGGTGGGTGTGGAGATTTGTGACTTCTTCATACTGAAGGCCGATATACTGATTTTCTAAATTCCCTCCAAAAATTATTTTGAAAAATTTTCTCTGCCGGAATTTGAAATTCACCATAAAATTCAATTCTAAGGTTGTACGAAAATTTTGAGTTTTGACAATTTTGACGCCAAATTTGACCCAAAAAATTCGAATTTGGGCCCAAAAATTTGAATTTTTGACCAAAATTTTCACAGTTAAACTAAAATTTGAATTTCGCGTAAAAATTGAACGTTTAGTCTTCCCGAAGGATTTTTTTTTTTCTTTTTAAAAAAAAAATTCTACTTGTGTTGATGATGGATATTTGTAGTTGAATGGAATTTGAGTTTGTTGTTGAAGATGTACTTAGGCGTAAAAACTTCCTTAGGTGTAAACTGTTGTGCTTAAGCGTAAACTTCCTTAGGCGTAAACTTCCTTAGGCGTAAACTGTTGTGCTTAATTGTAAACTTCCTTAAGCGTAAACTCCTTAGGCGTAAACTTCCTTAGGCGTAAAGGCTTACTCGTAAGGTTTAGCTTAGTCGCAAGACTAGGTTATGAACCAAAATCTTTCACACTTGTCCAACTGAGAGAGATATCCACAAGTCGAAGTGTTTTTCAAGCTTATCCAAGCAAGGAAAACACTGAGTTACCAACAGCTTTGAAGAATTTGATTAAGATTCCTTAGGCGTAAACTCTGGACTTATGCGTAAAAGTTACGCGTAAGAAACGGGTTTTGCTTAGGCGTAAGAAAAGGGTTTTTCTTAGGCGTAAAACCAACAGAAATGACCAAAACAAATTTTTAAGCACCAAAACGCTTTGTTTACTCGATTTTTATAATGAAACAGCTTCAAAAACACTTAAATAACAAGAAAGTTTTGAACTTGATCAACCAAAGTGATTTTTTGGCTTAAGCGTAAACGTGAAGAACAAGTAAAAAACGACTGCAAAAACGTAACATAACACGTAAAATTTGAAACGTTTTGCCAAAACTAGGATTCTAAATACTATATAAACCTTAAAACAACATAATCTTGAAGATTTTAGTGCAAAAATCAAAGTTTTATGCGTGTTAAAGGTTCAGAACGATATAAACTTACGTGAAAGCTTAGAAAACTTAAACCAAAATGTTTCATCCAACTAAATGGCGATTGATACCAATGTTATGTCACCATAAGTGAACACAAGTATGTAGATGATAGAAACAACAGATGAGAAGGGAAGGTTGAACACAAACATACGTATGAATAAGAAAGGTTATGCGTAATATATGAAACTGAACAACACCTCTCCAAGGAGAGGTTACAATGTATTTATAGGCAAAGGGATTAGGGCATCCCTTGCTATGGCCTTTTGGGCGCTAGCATAGGCCTATGGGCTTTCTACATAAGCCTAACACTTAATACATACATAAAAGCCATAATAAAGCAACCTATTACATGTAAATGACTAACACTTGATAATACTGTTTAGGATTGATTCCAACACATGTTTCTTAGAGTATATTGTACTTTAAAAACTTGAAACGATCCGTGTATGTTTGAAAACTACAAAGAAGGAAAATCTTTGTGAAAACTGACATCAAAATCATTTTTACGAATTGGATCAAATCTTTTAACTGTTGGATGATGATAGTTTCTATTTGCTATAATTTTAAAAAATTTCTTTCAAAGTCTACTTCATGATAGGTCTCTTCGAATACTTCACCCCATTAAAGAATAAATGAAGTTCATACCCAAGAAGAACCTAAAGAGCCATCAACATGCCTTACCAATAAGCTTGCAGGATCTTTTAAAAGCTCATGAAAGTACATTACATCTATGGTTTCAAAAACCATATGAGTTAATATGGAAAAGGTATGCTTCCTTATCTATAATCAATGTTATGAAATGTGGTAAGTGTATATAGCTTAAATGCTTGTCTATATGCTTCTTCTTTATGATCAAGTGTTGGGTTTATTGATTTGATGATACAAAACAATAAAGAATGAAACATCAAGGACTTAAAGTGACAAGAAAGAAATCTACAAAAAGATGGAAGGACTTGCTTGCAAAAGAAGATTTATTATTTAGTCCTTTGTAGTCTTTTGTAAACCCTAATCCTCTAGTATATAAAGAGGACATGGGGTGTAGGTTTTAAATACAAGTCTTCCATAATGTAGTAAATTAAAGGTGTGTGTGTGTGTGTAGGCGTGTTCCTATAAACGCCTAGGTAAGTAGTTTAGTTATCTCTAAGATCGAAGGTGGCTTTGATCCCTGTTACAGTTTGGTAACACGTTATTATTCTAATCAAATAATAATTGGGGAGATGTGGAAAAACCTTGTGTCAATAACAAAGTGTTCATATGTTAATTCCGTTGTGCAATGTTATAATCTTTGTTATTGTTAAACCCCTAGAGCTTACAAATGATCACGAAACTATCTTTATCACGTTCTTAGTTTCCACAATTGGTATAAGAGATTGGGGAGCTCATTACCTAGGGATTCACAAGGTTTTCTTGGCGAAAAAGGAAGAAAAATTCGAATATCAAAAATTTTCGAAAAGTTTATGTAGGACAATTTTCAAGAGACGATAACTTTTTCGTGAAGCGTTTGATCAAGCTACAATTTTTACTGGAGCTTCTCTATATACCCATCTAACGTTTCACTGGAGGGATCATCTGCATCAATTTTAAGGTGGGTCGGTATGGCTGCAGACAAAGGTTAAAAGTTTGAATTTTTAGGGTTTTAAGGTATCGTTTTCATGATTTTCTTATTCTTATGGTTTATTCAACATGGGAATTAGTTTAAAATTCATGCCCTAACCCTATGTGCTAAGAAAGTAGCTTTGGATCAACAATGGTAGTCGGATTCATGGATATCGACTTTTTATGGCAACATAACATGATAACTGTAAATCGATTCTATCATCATTCACATGGTACCTTGTAACGCCCCGAAAATATGGTCCAGCGGAAGCATACGAACCTTTGGGTGCTACAATCTTGGTATCACAACATAAGGTACAAAGAATGGTTTTTATCCCATTTATTTAGAATAAGATTCATTAATTAAAAACCATAAGTTTACATTAATGAAAGTAGTGCGGAAATAGGCTCAAAAGATAATTAAAGCCGTCCCGATTATTCATCAGAGTCGCCTATGACCATGCCCCTTGCTAAGCGTCTTCCAATAGTGAGCTATCGCCTTAAACCTGAGAACACATGCTAAAAGGTCAGCTTTACTGTGGTGCGTTCATAGAGTTTAGTTACCAGTAACAAAGGGACCCCTTGTATTTAATAATTGCTATATGCGACTCAAGGCGATATATAATACACATTCCAATCAACAATCAATCCAATCAATAATCAATCCAAATCAATAATCAATCCAAATCAATAATCAATAACATTGAGATCTCAATGGCCCCTGGCGACTCTAGCCAAAGATACCGTAGCAAGACCTAGAACACAAGCTACCATGGTCTAGTCGGTCTATTCTGCTAGGCATCGCGCTATAGCATAGAGATGCTACCCTGAACTATGTCGACATCTGTCACATGTCTAACATTCCCTAGTTGACGCATTAGCAATTCAAAAGAGTAGTGGCAGGTCCAAAAATAGTTTGCATTCACATAAACACATAAGATAATAATCACAAATCAAATATTCCAAACAATGTCATTCCTCATAGCATTCATGTATCCTTATAGTTGATTAAAAGCGATGTATTCTCCCCCAAAATAATTATGAAAACCTTTGAAAGAGGGGCTATGAACTCACGCGAAGCCAAGCAATGCACTATTCACCATTGACACAACTGAAATCTAAAGCTAATCTCCACGGCATCCAGAAGAATGTACGAGTACAATAGATAGAAGTGACGCAACCTAATGCGTAGACGATTATCTCAAAATATGGCTCATATGATATAGAAGTCAATAGAAAGTAATGTGTCGTAGTTTTCGTGGATCATTTATGTCGTTACTTTCAAAAGTCCATCATCGTTCCCAAAATTTTATAATTAATATCTCAAAAGTTTAGTTTTAACGTTTCGTGTGGTGATAAGAAACATAGACGCGACATACAACTCACGCGAAAGAGAAGAAGACGTCGACAAAGTCAAGACATACAGACCATAACTCACGCCAAAAAGGAAAAGACCTTGACAAAGTCAAGAATACTTGACAATACTCGAGCTAGTCAAAGACTAAAAAATTACGACATCTATTTATGACACATAAATAGGTTAACTTTCGATAATTTCCCCATAATCCCATCGTACCCGTTTATAATAAGAGATAAGTTCCATTCGTCGTTCAATTAATAAATGTTTCACCATCGTTACTTGCAATTTATACAAGTGTATAATAAAATACTTCATATAAGTTATGCACAAAGTATTTTATAAATGACATGCTTGTTTATTTAACTTTCTTAAATCCTTATGATTCTAATAGATTATCTTATCAAAATAATCTTTCCGACGAGTTTAAAAAAGTTACCTTTTATCTATAAAATACAAGTTATTATCGTTTTTAATAAAGGTTTATAATTAAATAAAACCATATCCGTTAATAACATATAGTTATATATCTCATTATCACTTAAAATGTGAAATGGAATACTCAGGCTTATTGCAAAACCAATACATTAATACTCATTTTCAATTCAATATATTGTACTTGATTAATTCAAAATAGTTAATAAAGTACATCTTTCAACCAAAATAACTTGTATGTCAATCGTTACTCTAAATGTATAAATCGTATTAAACGTTATAAGTTATAATGTATATAGCTAATATCCGATATTGTTATCAACCATATGTAGTTAGTTTTAACGTTTACCACCCATTTTTTATAAGTACTCTCGTTGTTAACTCACGTAAATATCATATATATCTCGTTGTCTTATTCCGTTATTGTTATACAATTGATTCGTTACAAGGTTACGTTGTAAGTATATATATATATATATGTATGTATATATATATATATATATATATATATAGTTAACCCATAGTCGTAGTACAAGTTTACCCGTTTATATTTACCATTTATCATTCCTCTAGTGATCAATAATTCATATATAATTAACTCGCTCCTCATTTTACTCATATCAAATACCCAAATTTATAAAACAAGATTAAAGTAAACAATCAAGTGACTATTTGGGTCAAACCCATATTCACTCGTTGACTGTGTCAAACGAGACCCCTTGAGGTAAACAAATCATAACCAGTAACTTATAAAATACTAGTGACCACTCAACTTAATATTATACTCAAGTGATGCTTTTGACACTCTTGACATTGTTATTATGTAGGGGTGAGCATGGTGCGGGTGGGGTGTTTAGGTAAACCAAAACCTATCTATATATTTTCTTGGTTTTGAAAACTACAAACCCGGTTGTGTCGGTTTTTTGGGTTTCGGTTTTTCGCTTTTTGACATTAAATCGGTTCGGTTCCGGTTTTTATTTGTTTTTTCTAACTAGAAAATAAGCTATTTTAAATCTTATATAGTGTTTACGATTCCTAGATTTCAATTAAAATTGCCAAAACAAACAAATACCCAAATAATAGCATAATATCCAACAATCCAAAGTTTCGAAAAAATGTACAAAACAATCAAACATGAATCTAAAATATAAAGTGCATGTCTTTGCGGCTTTGCACTTTCACGGTCGCAAAAACATTCAAAGAACACCATTGCTCGAAAATAAAGATATAATATATATATTAATATAACATATTTGAATGTATTAATAATAAACAACACTATTACTTTTTTTTCTCTAATAGATAAAGTTGCATGTATACTCAAATTTTTAAAATTAAATAGCATATCTTTTTATATAGATAAATATAAAAATATACATAAAGTTGTGGGCGGGGCGGTTTTCTCGGTTCGATTTTTTTTGAAACCAAAACCGCAAACATCTGTTTTTATATACCTTCAAAACCACCACCATCGATTTGTCAAATGCGCGCGTTTTTTCGGTCTGCTTTTCGGTTTTTTCGGTTTCAATTCGGTTTTTCGGTTTTTATGCACACCCCTATTATTATGTACCAACTTAATATCATGTACCAACTCAACAAAATATAACAACATATACTAGATCCGGTTTCTGCTGATTCAACCTCAGGATAAACTGTGACTTTCGTGTCATTTTGACACAATTCATGTCCTTATTTCAACATTAGTAAACTTGGTTTACTTGTTTCAAATTCACCAGAGGTTTAGCGGGCAATTCATATGATGACATCAATGCATATTTCATATATGACTATGATTAGTCTACATTTATTGACATCATGATCTCATTAGTACTTTCATGACATTTCATTTCACCTTCAACGCGTAATTTTTATATTTAATAATCTTTATCATGAGTTATTATTTTAAATATTTAATCCATTACTTTCAAAATGATCCCGAGGTATTTTTAAACTTACATTTAGTTCATAAAAACTATATTTTTAGTTTTCATAGTGTTTTAAATTTATTTGGTATTAAATCGTAAAGTTTAATTATTACGCTGCTTTTTCTTAAAAATTATACGATAATTATTTTATCACTCAATTTTCACAAGGTATGTATTTTTACAATTTTATCATCTCAATACAATCTATTTTACCTATATTAAAACTTTACTGTACCAAAATTTCCATTTACCTTACTTGTACATTTTCTACATAATTTACTTACACTTTCTATACCAATTTATACAAGTAAATGCTTATACATTTTAAAAAATATAAATCTTGAGGAACATGATCCCCAAATTTCCGGGCAAGGTGGATTGTATTTAAGAGTTTGGTGTACAAATTTTACTAAATATATGTATACACTTCCATCTTAACTTGATATCTCATTCATTTCAATTTAAAGTCAAGAAAAAATTGCTTCTTCTTCCTGCTTCTCCTAACCGCCAACATCAAGATCAAAAGGGATCAAAAATTTTTGCTTGATCAAGTGTTAAAACAATCTAGTGTATACTCTTTTTATGGTTTTGAAATAAAAACCAAGGGTATTTAAGTTTAATCCTTGTTACCTTCACCTCTATCACTATCACTAGCATGTTTTTTATCATTTTCAAGTTTCCTTTTCATTTTCATATGTTTCTTTTCATTTTTGGAGATATTATGCATGTTATGTGATTTATACCATTTATTTCATGATTTATTAAGTTATATATTTATTGGTCATCCTATAATTACTCCCATGGTATTCTTTGGTCTTGATGGTGATTAAACCCATGACACCTAAGAAGGTGTATGGTAGGATTATATTAGTTTTGGAGTTGATTTGAAGGGATTAGAATAGGTTTTGTCCGAGAAAAACTATTTTCGATAACTATATAAATAGGTTATGTCCTTGTTTCGAATTCTGGAAAAATCCGACATTTGGTACAAAACTTTGGCCTTGATTTTTAGAAAATATACTTTAAAACGAATCTGTGGCCGCTTGAACGGAATAAAACGGACTTATAAACTAAAAGTTATGGATTTTACAAGTTTGACGACGAAATATATTATTTTCTCGAAATTTCAGCATGCAAATTTTTAGTTTGTTCGGTCAAAACGAGCCTTAAGCTTCACAAATTATTTCGACTTCAAAAATAATATATTATTTTACTTCATACGGCTAAGGACATATAAAACGTAGAAAACGGATTTGAAACGACAAAGATATGCACTTTTCATAAACTTGCCGTAACTAATTTTCTGCACACAATTAGCCAAAATCACCATCTTTAGCCTTGATATCTTTATGATCGACCTTTTGGACTAAAACTTAACTGAAACTTTTAGATATCGATACAAACTTTCCAAAACCGTCGAAAGTTTCTCTAACAACCGACGCCATTACACCGTTTTTTTAATACTTTACTTTTTCCGTTCCATTTTTGTTAAATTCATGATTTTCCGTCGACATTGTTTTACACGAAAAGTGGTAATTTCACCAAAAATCATTATAAAACCATTGTAGGATGACATTTGACGTAAAAACATGTAAAGTCATTTTTGATTGGTCAAGACGTCAAAAGAGTATTTTTTCGACGTCGAGTAATATTTTCAAAAATTCAGAAATGGTATAAATAAATATATCAATATACATGGTAACCTGCATGACATATCATATCATTGATAATATTAGTCCCGGTAACGATCATTTTAAACCTCGTGTACACTTTTGCCATTATTCCAGTTTATCCGTGAGTCTTCATAGCCCCACTTTAATTGTTTTTATACTACTTTGGGGAGATACATGTCAAACCTGTTTTCATTTACTTTCACAAGTACTTAACTTATATGAATCTCATCGTGAGTTTTCATAGCCCCACTTTTTCTTTTTAATGTCAAGTATTAAACTCTTTGGGGAGATACATGCTCATCAACTTTTATGACATTCATGATTATTTGCAACCATATGTTTATCTAAACTGAATGCTAGTCATACGAAGTAACATTATTGCCATACTTAGAATTCCTATATCATATATTCATTGGTCTAACTAGCTCTGGTATATTCATTGGTCTAACGGTCTTGGTATATCTATTGGTCTAACGGTCTTGGTATATATTCATTGTCTAACGGACTTGGTATAATATTGATCTAACGGACTTGGTATACGATTATGGACTAACGGTCTTGGAACGATTTGAACATAAACTCTACATATTCTCGGTAAAGGTTGGTGAACACACAAAGTTGCAAGTTTTGTATGGGCGGACTTGAACCCAGTGGATTCACAATGCCTTTTGCCGCATAAACGCATTTCATACATTGAGTCATGCACTATTTTGGGAATTCATTTGACGATTTCTATTTGAACATTAACTATGCATATTCTGGCAGTGGGTTGTGAACACACAGGTTGCAAGTTTGGTATGGGCGGAACTTGAACTCGAGTGGATTTACAATGCTCTTACTTTAGAAACGATTTCGAACGGCTTTTCATTTCAAAACAACTCTATGAACTCACTCAACCTTTGTGTTGACACTTTTAGCATGTTTTATCTCTGGTATCTAAGGCATTCACTTCATGGCATGCATTTGGACACCTCATGGAGTCGTGGTGACGACGCGTCTCACTTGGTTTTTACATACTTTAAAACATCGCTTTAATTGTAACAACTTATTTCCGCGACAAGATGATTTCAATTGGGACCTATCTTTGTAAACTCCGATTGTTTTATTAAATCAAACGATGTATTTTCCAAACGACACTTTAGGTCGCTCAATATAACTGTGATTGTGATGCTATGACAGCTAATCCCAGTGAATTCCATTCCGCGCAAAACAGTAATTTGGGGTGTGACAGATTGGCATCGAGCTTCAGCTTATAGAGAACTAGGTTGCATCTTTGACCCTAGACTATAACTACATCATCATAGCATCTCTTCATTTCATTATAAGTGCTGTTCACTTACATGCGTTTATAATGCATAATTTTCGAGTTATTCACTTTCATTTCATATCATTGTCACATGCCCTTAAATACCCATCCCATTATCTTTTCTCATACTCTAACGTGGAGAATTCCTTGTCATTCCCTATCACAAATTTTTTTATATCACCATTCATCACCGATAACGTTGAATGCCGAGATAAACTTTTAAATAGGGCGAAGTCGCTCTCACTCCTTTGTTTCACCACTAACATGTCGAGTTACACTTTATTCACACATTAAGTCACTAAACCATTATACACTTGAAGCACTTACGACACCTCATAACCCATCTTTCAGAACTCGTCGATTATTTTGAAAAATAACCTCAAACTTATCATTTTTATCACATTCTCTTTGAGCGCTTATTATTAACATCGATTTTTGCTACGCCTCACATTTCCTCTTGTTTTGAAGAAGATATGGCACCGAAGAAAGCTACACCGGAAATGACCCAAGCAGCTATTCAAAAGTTGGTGAATGATAGCATAGCCGATGCTTTAAGAGATTGAAAGGGAAAACACGCTGCCGCTGGCTGGGGAGGTCTGCCGCCGGGAAGCCGCTTAGGCTACTGCCGCTATGGAAATGCCGGAGGATCCGGAGTTAAAGATGTTCGTATAAGGATTTCAAAAGTGGTGAGCCACCGTCCAGGGACCGGGCGGAGCCACCGCCATGGTACGATGGTTTGAAAATTGGAATCCGGTTTTTGCTTTGTAACTGCCCGGATGATAGTAAGTAAAATTTGCTACGAGCACATTACACGATGGAGCATTGTCTTGGTGGAATTCATATGCTCAACCGATTGGAATGGAGAATGCTTTCAAGCTTACTTGGGAGCAATTTAAAGGTTTGGTGACTAAGAAGTTTTGTCCTCGCACGGAAGTGAAAAAGTTGGAGACAGAATTCTATGAACTAACGCTATTGGTATGACATTGACACTTACATCCAAGATTCCAAGAATTGGCCGCGTTATGCCCATCTATGGTTTCTGATAATGAGAAGCTACTGGAGGCTTTATTGACGGACTTCCGAAGTTATTCAAGGAGATGTGACTTTCCTCGACCACAAACCATTGAGGAAGCTATTCGATTGACTCAAAAGCTCATGGCCCGTAGTGAGTGAGAGAGGTAAGTACACCAACACCAACCAAAACAACAACAACCCCAACAACCGCACCAACTACCACAATAACAACCAAACAACAACGTAACGATAACCAACTCAACAACAACAAAAGAAAATGGGAAAATGACCAAGGAGGTTACAACAACAACAAAAAAACCAGAACACTAACCATCATCAACAATGAATAGAGGGCAAGAGACCGCAATGGTTTATGTTGTCGCACCACAATAGAAGGCAGAGGTTATGCTGGAACCGACCCACTATGTAATCGATGTAAGTATCATCACACGGACTGTGTCCGTTATGCTACAAGTGTCAAAAACTAGGACACAATGCCAGAAATTGTAGAGGCAAGACCATAGTTACGTGCTTCGGATGTGGGGAGCAAGGACACTATCGTCAATGTCCTCAAAACAAGGTCAACAAGTCGAAGGTGCTCATGGAATGTATATATGTTAGAGGAACTCGCAAGGTATCAACGACGCGGAAGATGAAGAAGTTCGAAACTAATGTCTTATTTCTCCTATGTACTATTCTGTACTAAGTTTATGTCTTTTATCGTATCAAACTTTATAACCTAAGATGTACTACTTTTGATAATCCACTCGTTGTAAAATATTCTCATCTATCGTACTTTTACTTTTCGATTCGATATCATTTACGAGGATTTTAATTCTTTTTGCTTTAACTATCATTTTAACGGCACCTCTCCATGTCTTCTCTCCTCGATGTTCATCACAATTTTAACATCAGTTGACTCAACACCAAACATCATATGAGTCGATTAGTCCAAGCATTGCATAGTTACTCCTAAATTATACATAGCCTGATCACCTATGTCTAATTCAGGGAGAATCATGCAATGAAGGAGTAGTGTAGCTTATAAAGCAATTCCATAATCGAGCCAAATTTTCAAAAGATTTTCTTCAAACCACTTGTCAGTTTGATCCGTGACAGTTCTTGTTTGATGAGTTGCAAAGATCGAGCTAGAAACAAGTTGTTACCTAAACCGATTTAGCCTAATCGTATGACAGTTCTTGTTTGATGAGTTGTGGGATTAAGTAAAATCGGTTACCAAAAAGTCTTTTGAGGGTTTTGCTCGGTAATGGGAAAGTTTGCCACATCAAACCCTAAACCCGTTAGATCTAACAACGATTGAATTCAGTGGACTAATTCCTTTTGGATGGGCTTAATGTGACAACCCGTACTTTCAGGTCATTTCTTGACACAATTCATGTCTCATTATTTCAACATTTATAGTAAACTTGGTTTACTTGTTTCAAATTCGCGTAACCTTGGAGGTTTAGCGGCGAATTCATGATCATGACATCACGTACATTTCATATGGACTATGATTAGTCTACATTTCATGGACATCATGTGCATCTCATTAGTACTTTCATGACATTTCATTTCACCTTCAACGCGTAATTTTTATTTAATAATCTTTATCGCGTGAGTTATTATTTTAAATATTTAATCCATTACTTTCAAAAATGATCCCGAGGTATTTTTAAACTTACATCTAGTTCATAAAAAAACTATATTTTTAGTTTTCATAATGTTTTAAATTTATTTGGTACTTAAATCGTTAAAGTTTAATTATTACGTCGTTTTTCTTAAAATTATACGATAATTATTTTATCACTCAATTTTCACAAGGAAAGTATTTTTACAATTTTATCACCTCAATACAATCTATTTTGACTTATTAAAACTTACTGTACCAAAATTTCCATTTTACCTTTACTGTACATTTCCTACACAATTTACTTACACTTTCTTACCAATTTATAAGTAAATGCTATATACATTTTTTAAAAAAAATAATAAATCTTTGAACATGATCCCCAAATTCAGGCAAGGTGGATTGCATTTAAGAGTTTGGTACAAAATTTCCAATTAAATATATGTATACACTTCATCTTAACTTGATATCTCATCTCATTAATTACAAGTCAAGAAAATTGCTTCTCTCTTCTTCCTTGCTTCCTAACCGCCAAACATCAAGATCAAAAGGGATCAAAAATTTTTGCTTGATCAAGTGTTAAAACAATCTAGTGTATACTCTTTTTATGGTTTTGAAATAAAACCAAGGTATTTAAGTTTAATCCTTGTTACCTTCACCTCATCACTATCACTTGTAAGCATGTTTTTATCATTTTCAAGTTTCCTTTTCATTTTCATATGTTTCTTTTCATTTTTGGAGATATTATGCATGTTATGTGATTTATACCATTTATTTCATGATTTATTAAGTTATATATTTATTGGTCATCCTATAATTACTCCCATGGTATTCTTTGGTCTTGATGGTGATTAGGAACCCATGACACCCTAAGAAGGTGTATGGTAGGATTAGATTAGTTTTTGAGTTGATTTGAAGGGATTAGAATAGGTTTTGTCCGAGAAAAACTATTTTCGATAACTATATAAATAGGTTCTGTCCTTGTTTCGAATTTCTGGAAAATCCGACATTTGGTACAAAACTTTGGCCTTGATTTTTAGAAAATATACTTTAAAACGAATCCGTGGCCGCTTGAACGGATAAAAAACGGACTTATAAACGAAAAGTTATGGATTTTACAAGTTTGACGACGAAATATATTATTTTCTGAAATTTCAGCAAGCAGTTTTTAGTTTGTTCGGTCAAAAACGAGCCTTAAGCTTCACAAATTATTTCGACTTCTCAAAAATATATTATTTTACTTTCGACAAGCTAAGGACATATAAAACGTAGAAAACGGATTTGAAACGACAAAGATATGCACTTTTTTTTCATAAACTTGCAGAACTAATTTTCTCTGACACAATTAGCCAAAATCACTATCTTTAACCCTTGATATCTTTATGATCGAGACCTTTTGGACGAAAAACTCCTGAACTGAAACTTTTAGATATCGATACAAACTTTCCAAAACCGTCGAGTTCGTTCTCTAACAACCGACGTACACCGTTTTACGACTACTTTTCCGGAGCCATTTTTGTTAAATTCATGATTTTCCGTCGACATTGTTTTGCATTTAAAAGTGGTAATTTCACCAAAAATCATTATAAAACCATTGTAGGATGACATTTTTACGAAAAAACATGTAAAGTCATTTTTGATTGGTCAAGACGTCAAAAGAGTATTTTTCGACGTCGAGTAATATTTTCAAAAGGTTGTAAATGGTATAAATAACATATCAAGTGCATGCATAACATTACATTGCAACTCATGACATATCATATCATTCATAATAGGTCCCGTTAACGATCATTTTAAACCTCGGTGTACTCACTTTTGCCATTATTCCAGTTTATCCAAGTGAGTCTTCATAGCCCCACTTTTAATTGTTTTTATACTACTTTTGGGGGAGCTACATGCTCAAACTGTTTACTTACTTTACAAGTACTTTAACTTATATGAATTACCGTGAGTTTTCATAGCCCCCACTTTTCTTGTTTTAATGTTTATTAAACTCTTTTGGGGAGATACATGCTCATCAACTTTTATGACATTCATGATTATTTGAAACTACATGTTTATCTAAATCAATGCTAGTCATGTACGAAGTAACATTATTGCCATACTTAGAATTCCTATATCATATATTCATTGGTCTAACGGTCTTGGTATATTCATTGGTCTAACGGTCTTGGTATATTCATTGGTCTAACGGCCTTGGTATATTCATTGGTCTAACGGACTTGGTATAATATTGATCTAACGGACTTGGTATACGATTATGGACTAACGGTCTTGTAACGATTTGAACATTACACATATTCCGGCAGTGGGTTGTGAACACACAAAGGTGCAAGTTTTGTATGGATGGACTTGAACTGAGTGGATTCACAATGCCTTTGTCGATAAACCATTTCATACATGAGTCATGCACTATTTTGGGAATTCATTTGACGATTTCTATTTGAACATTAACTATGCATATTCTGGCAGTGGGTTGTGAAACACACGTGCTGTTTTGTATGGGCGAACTTGGAACTGAGTGGATTTACAATGCCTTTGCTGCATAAACGATTTCGAACGGCTTTTTCATTCAAAACAAACTCTATGAACTCACTCAACCATTGTGTTGACACTTTTTAGCATGTTTTATCTCGTATCTGAGGCATCACTTCATGGCATGCATTTGGACACCTCATGGAGTCGGTGACGACGCGCCTCACTGGTTTTACATACTTTAAAACATCGCTTTAATTGTAACAACTTATTTCCGACAAGATGATTTTCAATGGGACCTATCTTTGTAAACCTGTTATTAAATCAAACGATGTATTTTCCAAACGACACTTTAGGTCGTTCAATATAATGCGGATTGTGATGCTATGACAATAATCCCTGTGAATTCCATTCACGCAAAAATGTAATTGGGGTGTGACATAACCACCCGTTCTCACCAAATCATTGCTAACCACCCTCTCAACTAGTTATACCACAATTAATCATCTCACAAATATTATTATCTCATTTACTAGTTTCAAATTAAACCTCAATCATGAAAACGTCATGCTAATTTTTATAACGAAATGTAACCCAAATCTGGGACTCACGAAATCTCGACACCGGTTTTATAGTAAATCTACAAGTCACTACCGACTATTTGTTAAAACGTGTATAGATTCTTGTTTTAACACATACATATCCACGAAAACCATAAACACTATAATATATTCGGTATCATATAAAAATAACAAATAATGAAACGGGCATGTCATGTACGAGAAAGAGGAGAAAGCAGTTTGATGGCGTCTTTATAATGAGAACAACTCTCAGACAACCAAGCATCTAACATAATCAATCGCTATCTTTGAACCTCTAAAAAATCCGAAATCTAAAAAAAAAATTAGATTTGGAGCGCTGAGTATAATATTTGACGCATGGTTACTTAAAAAACGTAACTACAAATTGCCCATCTATCATCTAGAGGGGTGGTGTAATTATTGAGGTCCCGTAATGGCCAAAAGGTGACGCGCCTGTAACCCTTAGCTTGGGGTATCGGATTTTATTTCTATGTAGAGAGAATATTGTGTGTGTTTTGTAAGTTATGAGAAAGTGGTGAGCCAAATGAGAGAAGTGTGAGTGGGTTAGTATATATAGTCCTAGGAGGGACTACCTTGCAAACTTAATCTATGTGGGTCTGCCATGTAACTTTCTAGATTCCATATATGTTAATACAAATAAACCGTAAAAACGTTTATTAATATTTTGCGATATCTTTGTGTTTTGTTGATAAAAAATATAATGTTATCTCAAGTAATTAAAGATACATGTTAATTTTGTAAAGCATTTACATATAGCCTTTTAATACAAATTGTTGTAATAAATCATTTGTTGTAATAGTTTATTAGGATGGGTAAAACCACAACCCATGGATTATATCCATAACCCATGGTATTGACCCATACCCACTTGACTAGATACATTGTATCTAAAAGAATACCCATGGACCAACCCATAACCCATGACCCATGACCCATAACCAAAAAGCCCATAAGAGGAGCCCCACGGATCCCTAGGACACTAGACGGATCCTTGTGGGAGGGATCCGTGGACTGAACAAGGCGTAATTTTGCCTATAAATAGAGAGCCATTTCTTCATTCTAACTCACCCTCTTCTTACTAATTCTCTCATATACTCTCATTCTCTTCTAACAAAGATCACTTGATCTAGAGAGTAGTTCTTTCTTTCTTTCTTTAGTGATTCTCATATAGGTCCTTCTCTAAGGCGAGATCACAAGCATTCTACAAGTCATCCAAGCAAGGGGTCCTTGATTGATTTATTCCTCCGCAAGATTTCGTAAGAAGATCTTGTATTTGATATTTCACATATTTGTTGTGTAATAGTCGTGTTGGTTTGGTCCACAATCGCGGACTCGGTATTTAGCTTTGTACCGAAAAAGGTGTAAGCAACGTTGTGAAGGCTTCTCCGCCAAGTGAAGGAGTTTGTTGACATAGTGCTTGAACTCTCGAGTAGGTGACTCGAGAGTGGAGTAGGGCAAGGAAGGTGTCCTTGTAGCCAAACCACTATAAATCGGTTGTGTCATTTCTATCCCTTTCGTTACTTTATTTACTTGCTTTATCATTAGATCTTTACTTTCTCAACATCCATACGATGTCACAT
This sequence comes from Chrysanthemum makinoi, assembly GCA_910596185.1. Taxonomy (NCBI): domain Eukaryota; kingdom Viridiplantae; phylum Streptophyta; class Magnoliopsida; order Asterales; family Asteraceae; genus Chrysanthemum; species Chrysanthemum makinoi. The sequence goes on along the minus strand of OU343217.1, from coordinate 250,888,332 downwards.
AATATCAAATCTAAAGTTTTTGAAACTAACTTAAAATCGGCAAAACTATTCAACCCCCTTCTAGTTTTCCACAATTGGCATCAAGAGCTAAGTTTATAAAAAGTTTTAAGGTAAACCGTATTTTAAAAACTTTTCGATCACTATGGGTTCTGAAAATTACAAGGAAGGGCAATCTATGAAACGACCACCACTACTTGAAACTAATGGTTTTATATATTGGAAAAATAGATTCAAAACATATGTGAAGTCTAAAGATATTGATCTTTGGTACATTATTGTTGAAGGCGATTTTGAGGCTACCTCAAAAGATGATAAAGGAAATTTAGTTAACATACCTCATGATAAACTAAATGATGAAATGAAGAAAAAAGCTTTCTAAAAATAGTGAAGCTAAAATGGTTTTGTATAATGCTTTACCCAAAAAGGAATTCGAAAGAATTTCTATGCTTAAAACCTCTAAAGAAATTTGGAATTTTTAGTTGTAACTCATCAAGGTAATCAACAAGTTAAAAATAATAAAATTGATTTATTTGTTCAACAATATGAACAATTTTCAATATCGTATGAGGAAACTATAGATCATTCATTTGCTAATTTTAATACTACATTGAGATATCTAACGACCATGGAGACGGGCGCGATCAAGAGTCAAAAGATTTGACAATCCTCACCCTTGATGAACTCATAGGCAACTTAAAAGTCTACGAAGCCTAAAGATTCAAGCCTCAAAGGTGAAAGAGAAACACAAATTCTTGCCTTAAAGCCAAAAAGGCTTCAAGCGATGAAGAGAACTCCTCTTCGGATAGTGACGATTGGAATATGCTATGGCGTAAGGGACTTTAAAAAGTTCTTTAAGAAGGGAAGATACGCAAACAACCGTATGACGATAAGAAAGGATTCCGAAAAGCAAAAGAGGACGAAGCCAGGATGATCGTGCTGCTTTAAATGTGGGACCCAAACCACTTTATTAGTAAGTGTCCCAAACGGGATGATCAAAAGGCTTCGAGCGCACGTGGGAATGAGCTTAATTAGGAGGATGAGAAATTTGTCTCTATGGCAAATGACGAGGTATGTTACGAATACTATAGTAGCTCATCACTAGATGACGACTCATTGCATAATGAATATGACAAACTATGCAATATTAGCTTAAAACTAATTAACAAAAACAAGCTTTTAAAAGTCAAAACCAACGTTTAGATAAAGAAGTCATAGAATTAAAAGCAAAATTGAAACGTCTAGAAAAGGGTAAAATAGCAAGTGGTGAATGTGAACTTTGCGTTCAACTTCAAACAATAGTTGATCAACTAGATTCTAAAATTGCTAGAATGAGTACTAATACTTTAGATATGATATTAGATAGTGTTAAAACCAGAAACAACCAAAAAGGTTTAGGTATTCAACAACTTGATCCATCAACTAGTGAAAACAAAGAAACACAATTTGTTAAGGCACTAGAAAACAAGCCATCTTGTGGCGGATCCCACGGATCCTTACAAAAGGGAACCGAGTGTACAAACAGGATCCGTGGATCTCATGTGTGTGTAGCAACAAAGGTAATAACATTCTTCATCTAGAACTGATTTTGTTATCATTAATAAGAAGAAACCAACTCATGTCACCACTAGACAACCACCTCCAAAATATAATCCTACCTTTGCAAGAAACAAAGCTCCATCTTTTTCAAAACCTAATCCATCTAGGAGACCTAATAATGTTTACCCGAGAAGTAACCATCAAATGGGATGGAACCCAAATATGCAAAATGGTTTTCCCTTTCAAAACTTTGCTCCATGGAATGCATATTCACCTTATCCATACATGTCTAACATGAATGGAATGTTTAACACTAATGGACCCATGAACATATGGGGACCAAACTTTGAATTGTTTCTTAGGTGTTTAAAGGTCACCTAGACCCGATGAATGGTCAAGGAGAAGGGCCGGCACATGACCGAATAAAGATCTATTCTCCACATATGAATCCTTCAATGGAGGTAATGTGGTGTTTGGAAATATAAAAAGTAAAATCATCATCGTAAAGGTACGATTCTTCTAAATCCATTCAACGATATGTGTGTCACGAGAAAACCTAAACTTTAATCTCTTAAGTATAGAACAAATATGTGATAAAAAGTGCAATGTACTTTTTACCGAAACCGTAGTAAGATATTAAAAATGGCATAACCATAGGAGCAGGAATTAGGAAACATGGAGTCTATGTCATTAAAATCGGTAATGAACCTAAAGACAAACTGTGTCTTACCTCTATGGATGATACAATCGAAGATTGGGTCATGCCAATATGCGACTTCTTCAATCGCTATCATCCAAAGATCTAGTAAGAGATCTACCTAAGTTAAAATATGAACATCATTTTTGTGATGCTTGTAATGTAGGAAAACAAGTTCATTCTAGTCATAAAGCTAAAAACATGGTGTCTACAACTAAATGTCTAGAATTACTACATATGGATTTATTTGGTCCATCCGCTATCCAAAGTTATGGAGGCAACTACTACACTTTGGTCATAGTGGATGATTACTCTATGTATACATGGACAAAATTTTAAAGAAACAAACCTTTAATTATTTTGAAATATTAACAGAAAAGATCAAAGACAACTAGGAAGTCCTATAGTGTCCATTAGGACGGATCATGGTAGGAATTCGATAATGAAGTGCAATTTGGAGCCTTTTGTGACGCTAATGGTATGACTCACAACTTCTCGCCCACGACTCCACAATCATGGGGTAGTTGAAAGAAAGAATAGAACCCTACAAGAAATGAGTCACCATGCTTAATGAGCAATCCATACCTCAAAAGTTTTGTGCAATGCCGCTTGATACTTCAACGTACATACTCAATCGAGTCTTAATTAGACCAATCTTAGGTAAAACTCCATATGAGTTACTCCGAGGCAAAAAGCCTACGTTAAATCACTTTAGAGTCTTTGGTAGCAAATGTTTTATTCTTAACACTAAAGATTACCTTACAAAATTTGATCCTAAATCAACCGAAGGTATCTTTCTAGGTTACTCTCCAAATAGCAAAGCTTACGTCATATTAAACAAAGAAACAATGATGGTAGAAGAGTCATTGTAAAAAAATGAAAGTCCACCCAAACCCTCTCCACCTCTTGTTGATGACGAGATTGTAGAAAGTGAAGCTATAGTAGTAAAGAAAAAGATAAATGAAGAAGAAGAATCATTGTCCAAGTAAAGTCAAACCAAAGAAAGCTTCTCAAGTTCAAAACCAAAGTAGTTTGTTTTGTTTCGTTTTAACCTTAGAACCTAAGAATACACAAAAGCCATAAAATGAAAGTTGGGTAATGGCTATGCAAGAAGAATTAAATCAATTTGTTTCTAATGATGTTTGGACACTTGTCCCTCCACCTAGTAATCAAACCATAATAGGAACCAAATGGGTTTATAAACATAAATTAGATGCAAACGAGTAGTGTCTAGAAACAAGGCTAGACTCAAGGCCAAGGGTATAACCAACAAGGAGGAATAGACTTTGATGAGACCTATGCCCCCGTGGCTAGATTAGAGTCTATAAGAATACTTCTTGCGCATGCTTGTGCTAATGATCTAAAGCTTTATCAAATGGATGTCAAAAGTGCTTTTCTAAATGGTTTCATTAATGAAGAAGTATATGTAGCTCAACCCCCGGGCTTCATCGATTTTGAAAAACCTAAACATGTGTATAAGTTAAATAAAGCCCTTTACGGTCTTAAACAAGCTCCAAAAGCTTGGTATGATAGACTCAAGTCATTCTTAATAAAACACAACTATACCGGGTTATTGACAACACACTTTTTACTAAGAAAGAGAGTCACATATAATCATAGTTCAAATATATGTAGATGATATTATATTCCGATCCACTTGTCAAGACATGTGTGATGATTTCTCTAAAATCATGCATGACGAGTTCGAGATGAGTATGATGGAGAACTTAGTTTCTTTCTTGGTCTACAAATCAAACAAGTAGAAGATGGTATCTTCTTTAATCAATCTAAATACATAAAAGAGATGTTAAAGAAATTCGGTCTAGAAGAGTCAAAACCAATTAGGACACCAATGTCATCCGACACCAAACTCACAAAAAATGAAGATGAGAATTTTCCGTCGATAATACTAAGTATCGTGGCATGATTGGTAGTCTTCTCTACTGCACGCAAGTAGGCCTCGGATATCATGTTTAGTGTTTGTCTATGTGCTAGGTTTCAAGAAGACCCTAAAACATCACACCTAGAAGCCGTAAAAAGAATATTTAGATACATTAAGGGTACAACACTATTAGGATTATGGTATCCTAAGGGCACGGGAGTAGAAACAATTGTATATGCAATTCACCATGCAGGTGATTATGTTGACCAAAAAGTACAAGTGGGGTATGTACTTTTATGGGATGTTGTTTAACATCATGGTTTTCAAAGAAACAAACGGCATTAGCAATATCAACAACCAAGCAATACGCCTCCGCCGCAAAGCATGCCAACAAGCACTATGGATGAAACAAGCGTTAGTTGACTACGACATTCATCTAAGTGACATAGCCATTCTATGTGACAACAAAGGTGCCATAGATTTAAGCAAGAATCCGGTATTACATTCTCGCACAAAGTATATAGAGATTCGTCATCACTTCTTAAGAGACAATGTTCAAAAGGGGAACATCTCTATTGAGAAGGTAGCATCCGAAGACAACATAGCCGACGTCCTCACCAAACCGTTGAAGCGGGAACAATTCAACCTACTTCGTCTTGGTCTTGGTCTCATGGAACAAACGTCGTAATTTATTTTTTTACTCTACAAGGTATGTAAACACTATCCTTCTTCTTTCTGAGTCTAGGATCTCTATTTCACGCACAAACTCACAAGCTATACGGGAATTTTCAAAACCCAAGATAAGTTTTTCACTTATAACTCTTCTTATTTTCTTTCAAAATAAGTACAAGTTGCAAATATATAATTACATGCATATTTTTTTTCTTCAAGGAACAAAATGATCTTTATTCGCACATAGAAACCTCTTTTTGGAATGTTTTCTAAAAATGATACCTCTTCCTGTATCAATTTCACAAAAGCAATTTCTCACGATTAGGACAAATCGCTTTTTCATTGTTAATACAAAGTAAAAACCCGTTTTCATTGCATCTCATGTCTTTTGAATGCTAAAGGGGACACATAACTAATATGTGTTTTCGGGTACATTCATTTAAGCCACAATGAATTAGGAGCATTGTTAGTACTGAATTATGTACTCAAGTACTAACTATGTGTTTTTCAGGTTATCTCACATAATAATATGCTTTGTTTTTCACTTCTAGTTTATTTTTCTTTTCTTCTTAGGAGTCGAGATAACCGCAACTCCAAATAGTTTGCATATAGGCACACAATAGGCAAAAATGTTTCCAAAAGGATAATTTTGTGCTGCCTGGATCACCAGTCCCACGGATCCCAGCCTTAATGTTGGACGGATCCCTCAAGGGAAGGATCCATGGGAACCGTGAGACGTAAGTCGTTTTACCTTCTATTTTTCTCACTTTGGATGAAAACTTTAACATTTTTCATTTTTTTGGAGTATGCTCTTTAATGCTTGTGTTCTCATGATCACATGCCTTAAATTCATATCTAATCATTAGATTTTAATCCACATTTTGGGTCAAGCATTCATTACAATGCATTGTTTTTCTATATATAGAACTCCCAAAATGCTTGCATAATTCATCTCATCTTCACAAAACAAACAACACCATGCCATCCACAAGCTCTTACAACTTAGATGAATCACCTAGTATAAACATTCCTCTTCATCAAACCCAAACTTTTGTGCTCCCACCTTCCAAAATACCACAATCAAACTCTAGGTTATCCGCACGGATTAGCATCCGATCTTGTTCTTAGGAAAACCATTATCGAATGGCTCATCACCAAAAAATAACTCACCACAAGATGCTTCTATTATAGCACCTTCTTCATCACCAACAAGTACACCAACTTCATCACCTAAAGTCACTCTTTTGGAACTCCTTACGACTCCAACAAGATCTCAACAACCAAAACAAAAAGAAATAGCCTTTTTGACACCTCCCACTTCTCCAAACACAATATTTAACGATCTTGAAACATCACCATCCTTAGCTCCCATTAAACTACAAGAACATCTAGGTTCTTTTCTACCACCACTTCCAAACATTCCGGACTTTGATCCGTATTTTCCTATTTTTCCACCACATCTTCCGCAACTCACAAATCAAAACAACCCGGAAAACTTATGCACTCATTACCCACATCACTTACATTGTGAACATTGCCAATCCACTAGGGAAATTGCAATAGAAGTTAGGGAAGAAATGCGATTCATACTCAACCTCATCCTTGATCGCATCAATACCATTACTCATCAAAACCTCCATCCATAATCTTATGCAAGCATGGACGGAATCATTACTACTCTTTTCTATTTTTAGTACTTTTTCCTTTTGAGTCATTTTCAAGAACAAGTCTTGTTCTTATTTTTACATGCTTGTAGGTGGCATAAATACCACTACACTTTGTTGTTTTATTACAAGGCCTTGTTTACATACCTTGGCTCCCAATCTTGATTCTCGTCAATCACAAGATTATTTAAGCATGTTACTAACCATTCTCTTTGTAGGATTTTTTATTTTTCTTCACTTGACGCCCCAAACTAGGGGGAGCTACCGTCAAGGGGGAGTAAGCAATACGTGGACACTTTTTCCTCACTTTTCTTTCTTCGATGGGTTAAACTTTTTGTTTCGACAAAAAGGGGGAGAAGAAGTAAAACTTAGGGGGCTTTCAAAACATACATGTATTCTTAAGTTTTACTCATCATAACATTATGTTTTGTCATCAACAAAAAGGGGGAGATTGTTAATACAAATAAACCGTAAAAACGTTTATTAATATTTTGCGATCTCTTTGTGTTTTGTTGATAACAAATATAATGTTATCTCAAGTACAATTTTAAGGATACATGTTAATTTTGTAAAGCATTTACATATAGCCATTTAATACAAATTGTTGTAATAAATCATTTGTTGTAATAGTTTATTAGGATGGGTAAAACTCACAACCCATGGATCATATCCATAACCCATGGTATTGACCCATACCCACTTGACTAGATACATTGTATCTAAAAGAAAACCCATGGACCAACCCATAACCCATGACCCATGACCCATAACCAAAAAACCCATGGGCAAAGAGGAGCATCCCACGGATCCCTAGGATTACATTAGATGGATCCCTTGTGGGAGGGATCCGTGGGATCCGGGGAACAGTGGTAGATTTTGCCTATAAATAGAGAGCCATTTCTTCATTCTAACTCACCCCTCTTCTTACTAATTCTCTCATATACTCTCATTCTCTTCTAACAAAAGATCACTTGATCTAGAGAGTACTTCTTTCTTTCTTTCTTTAGTGATTCTCATATAGTTCATTCTCTAAGGCGAGATCACGAGCATTCTACAAGTCATCCAAGCAAGGGGTCCTTGATTGATTTGTTCCTCCGCAAGATGTCTGTAGCGAAGATCTTGTATTTGATATTTCACATATTTGTTGTGCAATAGTCGTGTTGGTTTGGTCCACCGTGTTACGGACTCGGTATTTAGCTTTGTACCGGAAAAAGGTGTAAGCAACGTTGTGAAGGCTTCTCCGCCAAGTTGAAGGAGTTTGTTGACATAGTGCTTGAACTCTCGAGTAGGTGACTCGGGGAGTGGAGTAGGGCAAGGAAGGTGTCCTTGTAGCCGAACCACTATAAATCGGTTGTGTCATTTCTATCCCTTGCTTTACTTTATTTACTTGCTTTATCATTAGATCTATACTTTCTCAATATCCATACGATTTCACATAATATCGAATCTAAAGTTTTTGAAACTAACTTAAAATCGGCAAAACTATTCAACCCCCCTTCTAGTTTTCCACACCATAGATGAAACTTTTCAAAACCTTTGATATAATATATTCGAGACTCGTTTAGCCTAGTAAACGAATGATTCGTGACACGGGAATTACGCCAATGCTCTTAGAATATTATTTCCAATAAAAACGATATATAATACGACTCGTATCTCAAATTAGCTAAAACGATCGCTCTAATTGATGTTTCTCCAATTACGACGCATCGAGGAATTTACGAGTTGTCACAGCCTCACCTCCTTAAAAGGAATCGCAACCTCGTGATTCAATTCAAGTTACTCGTTGAGGTTTAAAAGAGGCGAGTGCATACACACGAGGATTCATCTTCACGTTCCCTACGTGAATCTAGGATCTTACTGCGAGTTTCTATGAACTTCGAAGGTAGGGATGCGACTTTACTATAGTCGTCTGAATTCATGGTCCACAAATTTGATAGGTCAACGAAGTTTAAGCACTCAAGGGTTAGATTTCCCAAAGGGATAACAACTGCCTCATTGGCAAGTCATTTCTTCCTATTACACACGAAATGTCGAGAGTACTACTAAGTCTTGATGGTAGTTTAAAGCTCTGAGCTACTGGTATCACTCCAGCAAGAATTTCGAAAGGATCGATATAACGAGGACTAAGCTTTAGCGGTTATCAAACGCTTCACACATTCTCATGGTGAATCTCTAAGCTTAACCAGGGTCATATCCGGGAAGTCAAGAGGTGTATGTTGTCTATGCCTCCTAACGATTCGCTAGTGGATTGCCTATCCATCTCAACTTAGAACAGTCTCCCTGACTACTTCTCAATTAGGTTTGGGGTTCGTAGGTTGGGTATCTCAATTTCTACCCAACAATCGGGATTGGAACTTTTGATCACGGAGGGTCTCTTACAGTGCCTTGAGGTACTAAAGTGATAGGTATTGCTATAGGAGAATTTGGCCAACGGAAGGTATCTATCCCAACCATTTTCCAAACTTGATAGGCATGCGATGTGTTATACTAATGTTCTAATGGTTCCCTTATTTCAGACATCAGTCTGGAGATGCTACACTGTAAGCATTTCCAGATTGTTCTCTCGGCTCTAGGAAGTGATAACGAAGTATGGATGTGTGGTAATTGCCACGATCCGAAAGCATAGAAATCAGCACTTCTTAATGCACACGGTTTCCTTTACGTGTGGAGAAGTCTATTTGTGTAACTCTGGTTTTTCCGATCGCACTTCCTCCTTAAAGAGCATCGGAGGGAGTTGAAAGTTAAGAAGGAAGGACCAAATGTGTTCTAATAGATAATTCTCAAACAGGGAAAGCGGGTCAAGGGGAGCTTCCCCTTATGATTGAAGTTCTATTATGGAAAGAAGGTAAGGAGCTAGAGCTCAGAAGTGAGGACCAGCTCATAGGAGCAGATTCACTCTACCTGAGGGAGAGGAATGAGTACACTCTCACATCCTTAAAAGAAGATAGAGGGATTCTCTAGTATTGCTATCACTATATGGGGAAGAGATGAGCAGGGTCGTCTATACTTTCCATTTTACTGGTTAGCGGGAGGTGAATAGGTTGGGTAGGACTTCCAACAACCACTCAGGTGAAGGCACGGGATCTACTCTCAAGGTTTCGTCTAAGGCATAGCTTGTTGATTGGTTAAGAGAACCGAAAGGATAGCAGGTGTTTCTCGAAAGACGAGAGAACGATTATGTGGTTGTCCCAAGGAACGCGGTTCAGGTTACTCCTTAGGATTTCAAGATTTCCGTTGAGCACAAAATCTCTACTGGACGGGAAGTCTAGGAAGTTCAGAGTATGACTCTGTTAGAAAGTGTTGATTGCTACTAGCAATCAGTCAGTTGACTTAGCATGATTTCTAGGTTGGAGGCGGAAAGTACGACTCCTACAGGGAGTATTTATTACTAACCGCAATCAGTCGATTGACTCATTGGTGCACTTAATACCTAACGCATAAAGATACCATATTGGGATCCAAAGTCCTAATTCCCAAAAGAAGTTCGACTACCAATCGATATCAGATCAATTTCCTTAACACGAGTAAATGTCAACGGCTGTAAGTTCACATCGATGGAGTATAAGGTACGACACCGATAGGAAAACACATGTAGTACCATAATCGGTGGTATGACATAGCAGACCATTGTTGATAAAACAATGTCGAGGGTTCAACATTGCTAGAGCAACATTGACGGAAAAATGTCTACAGGATAACCTCGGTGAACCATTTTACTAAAACAGGTTGCTAGAACGTTATCGATAGGGGTACCTAACTAGAGGATAAGGTACAACACCAACAACACGTAAGGTACAACCTTAACTGTGAGTTGTTGACGAAGCAACGTCAAGAAGACATTATCGGTTTAGAGAGGTGAACAACGTCGACTGGGTGACGTCATTTGAATCAAAATCGAGTGAATGGTAGGGTTTCAGAAGTCTAACCTATAGTCGATTTGAGACGAGGCTCGAGGTAGAAGTGTCGGTAACAGGATTACCAACGAAGCGAGGCGGAATGATAATTCCGACGAGGTTACTAACGAAATGATGAGGAATGATAATTCCATCAAGATTACTAATGGAACGAGGCCGAATGACGATTCAAGTCGTAATGACGATTAAGAATCGAATGACGGTTCGAAGTTGAATGACGATTCGAGTTCTATAGATGATTCAAAATCAAATGATGAGCCCAAACTCGGAACGAGGTCTAAAATCTCAAAATCCCAAAACCAAATCCAAAAATAGCCCAAAACAATTCCAAACGCTCTAGTGAGATCGACGAGGCTTATGACGATAAGCAGCTCAGATGTAAATGGTGCCATTCAGGTCTAACCCGACTTAAGGCGAACTACGCATGACAGTGTCAAACAGGAATTCCGCGTAAGCAGAGACGTATAGGGATGTCAGAAGTGTTACGGTTCGAGAGGTGTTGCGATGCCAGTGTGTCGTGTGTGAGTGCGGGCTTTTGTGATGTTCGGTGAGTGTGTGTATGTTCACCTAAAGCTCATCATTCTTAAAACCAAACTCTATCCCGGACATAATTCTGTTATAACTACTCCAAGTATCGCAAAATTCACCTCTGAGTTGGACATAGGTGATCAGTCCATGTCCCACTGTCCCTGGCTGAATATAGGTGATCAGTCTATATTCACTCGAGGTTCAATGAATTTTGATATACCCGACTTAGTTATACCAGCACCATGTCCTCTACATTCCAAATCATTCTCAAGGCTACTACTAGTGTGCAAGCTCTAAGCTGGCTAATGAGATTACGCAAAGGAATTGCGTAACTCTGTGAAAGGCATAGTGCGTGCGTAAGCATGAGGACATACTTACTGGGCATGCTTAAGCATGAGGACATGCTTTCTGTGCTTGCATAAGCATGAGGACATGCTCATAGTGTGTGCATAAGCATAAGGACATGCTTATGGTGAACTACTAAGATAGACAGACTAAATCGTCTATTAATAGGGCACACATTCAACAAGTGTTCCATTAAACCGCTAATCAAATAAGCCATAAACATCTCATCAATTATCACATCAATCAGTTCGTCTAATGTGTTGTCAACTATCTACATCCTTAAACTAGTCGTATGCGAGGCTTCTGCTTGGCAGGCAGGCACGTGGCGGCCATAGGTCTAAGTTTTCGAAAAAGTGGTTATAGTCTAGGTTTTGAAAATACCCAGTTCTCTATAACCTTGGCTCTGATACCAATCTGTAACACCCCGAAAATATGGTCCAGCAGAAGCATAAGAACCTTTGGGTGCTACAATCTTGGTATCACAACATAAGGTACAAAGAATGGTTTTTATCCCATTTATTTAGAATAAGATTCATTAATTGAAAACCATAAGTTTACATTAATGAAAGTAGTGCGGAAATAGGCCCAAAAGATAATTAAAGCGGTCCCGATTATTCATCAGAGTCGCCTATGACCATGCCCCTTGCCAAGCGTCTTCCAATAGTGAGCTATCGCCTTAAACCTGAGAACACATGCTAAAAAGGTCAGCTTACGCTGGTGAGTTCATAGAGTTTAGTTACCAAAGTAACAGTGGACCTCATAGAGTTTAATTGCTATATGCGACTAAGGCAGATATATAATACACATTCCAATCAACAATCAATCCAATCAATAATCAATCCAAATCAATAATCAATAACACGTTTGAGATCTCAATGCAGGGCCCCGAGCGACTCTAGCCAGCATAGTCGTAGCAAGACCTAGAACACAAGCTACCATGGTCTAGGTCGGTCTATTCTTTGCTAGGCATCGCTCTATAGCATAGAGATGCTACCCTAGACTAAGTCGACATCTGTCACATGTCTAACATTCCCTAGTTGACGCATTAGCAATTCAAAAGAGTAGTGGCAGGTCCAAAAATAGTTTGCATTCACATAAACACATAAGATAATAATCACAAATCAAATATTCCAAACAACAGTCATTCTCATATAGCATTCACGTATCCAGTTATAGTTGATTAAAAGCAGCATGTATTCTCCCCCAAAATAATTATGAAAACCTTTGAAAAGAGGGGCTATGAAACTCACGTTAGCCACAGCAATGCACTATTCACAATTGACACAACTGGCATCTAAAGCTAATCTCCACGGCATCCAGAAGAATGTACGACGAGTACGATAGAATAGAAGTGACGCAACCTAATGCGTAGACGATTATCTCAAAATATGGCTCATATGATATAGAAGTCAATAGAAAGTAATGTGTCGTAGTTTTCGTGGATCATTTATGTCGTTACTTTCAAAAGTCCATCATCGTTCCCAAAAGTTTATAATTAATATCTCAAAAGTTTAGTTTTAACGTTTCGTGTGGTGATAAGAAACATAGACGCGACATACAACTCACGCGAAAGAGAAGAAGACGTCGACAAAGTCAAGACATACAGACCATAACTCACGCCAAAAAGGAAAAGACCTTGACAAAGTCAAGAAATACTTGACAATACTCGAGCTAGTCAAGACATCTATTTATGACACATAAATAGGTTAACTTTCGATAATTTCCCCATAATCCCAACGTACCCGTTTATAATAAGAGATAAGTTCCATTCATCGTTCAATTAATAAATGTTTCACCATCGTTACTCGCAATTTATACGAGTTTATAATAAAATACTTCATATAAGTTACGCCACAAAGTATTTTATAAATGACATGCTTTTTTATTCAACGTTACCAAATCCTTATGATTCTAATAGATTATCTTATCAAAATAATCTTTCCGACGAGTTTAGAAAAGTTACCTTTTATCTATAAAATACAAGTTATTATCATTTTTAATAAAGGTTTATAATTAAATAAAACCATATCCGTTAATAACATATAGTTATATATCTCGTTACCATTTAAAATGTGAAATGGAATACTCAGGCTTATTGCAAAACCAATACATTAATACTCATTTCCGAGTCCAATATATTGTACTTGATTAATTCAAAATAGTTAATAAAGTACATCTTTCAACCAAAATAACTTGTATGTCAATTGTTACTCTAAATGTATAAATCGTATTAAACGTTATAAGTTATAATGTATATAGCTAATATCCGATATTAGTTATCAACCATGTAGTTAGTTTTTAACGTTTACCACCCACTTTTATAAGTACTCTCGTTGTTAACTCACGTTAAATATCGTATATCTCGATGGTTCTTATTCCGGTATTGTTATACAATTGATTTGTTACAAGGTGACGTTGTAAGTGTATATCTCTATATTATATATAACAGGAGGCATTTGGCATTAATGACACCTCAATGCCAAATAATCAAATTTCATGCCACATAAGCATTTGTTGTCCAACTAGGCATTTTTTTTTAAATTTAATTAGCTATTATTAATTATTTTCGAAATTTAATTATATAAGCATTAATTTTCGAAATTTATTCTAAAAAGTAAGTCTTGCAAGAATCGAACCTTGGTTATTTAGATAAATAACATGTGTGTTTACCACTAGATTAACTTAATTTTTGTGATATATTCTGCAAAGCCATAAATATAATGATCTACAAAAATTTGAAAAATATCTATTCCTTATTAATACTCACAAACTAGATTCCTTAATTTTTGTGATATACGACTTTTATTCATTCATCACTCAAAACCCTAATTTCTCCTCAGCCCTAATCCCATATCCTTTAAAAAGAAATCGTCAATCATGTGTTATTTATCATATTTCAATTAACTAATAATGTCATAATATGTTTGTTTTTACCTTTATGCAGATTATGATGGCCATTTATTGATTTATCTTGCTTTTTAATGGTTTTTTGAGGTTGATATATATCATTGTTTATGTTCTTGCTTAGATGGATTGTATATGTTTAGGTATACACGACATGTTCTTTAAAGCACTTTGGAGTTGATGGGTTGTAAAGCTTGACATTCTTTTAAGGTTTTCTCATCACCTTAATCCTTTTCTTGTGATTAAATCAAGAATTTTTCATGCATGATTATTGCATGGTGGTGCAGATCTTCCTTTTTATGTAGTAGTGCTTCTTCAAAGACACGCTGAAATAATCCAAAATTCTAGGAATGCAAGAGAGATGGATCATGTGCTAAACTATAAGAACATGTTTCTATATTATAAAGTAGTACGTGAATGTTGACATAAATACAAAGTTTAAGCTGAAGCTATAGTGTATTCTCTTTAAAACTTTGGATTTCTTTAAAACACTAAATGGAGATGTTTAGGAAGAATCTTTAATGTAGATATTTTGCATCTATGATTCATTGATTTGATTGTGAATGTCTATATGCAGCCTATGTTGGATTTGCCAATATACGGAAGAATTGCAACCCTTCAGTCCGCATGTGAGTCAAGATGTTTGACAGTTTTTAAAGAAGTACTTTTAATTTATAATAGATTTCTTTTGTCACTCATTGTCTTATTTGTGTATATTCTTGCTTTATGAAGGGCAAAACCCCAAGACCTTCTGTTTATTGCAACAGAAAGATACAAATTTTGTGTTCTTCAGTGGGATGCTGATGCCAATGAGGTTATTACAAGGCTTGATTCATAACAAAGCTCTTTTTTTGACAAAAGGAAGTCATATGACAACATCTACTTATAACCATTGAAATTTCTGCCTTTTTAGAGTGATGGGTGATGTCTCAGATCGCATAGGCAGACCTACAGACAATGGCCAGGTACATAATAAGATTTTTGAATAGTATTACATTATTTTATAAACAATAAGCCAAATTTTGATTTTTCTAATGTCTTATCTTTCCTACCTCTTTGGCTTTGTAGATAGGCATAATTGACCCTGATTGCAGACTCATTGGACTCCATCTGTATGATGGACTATTTAAGGTAGTTGCACCTGATGCAACTTTTATATATCTTCAACTTCAGAGGTCCTTTAGACGTTCATGTTTGGATTAACATATGTATGTCTACAATATAAGGTTATATGGCTTATGGTGGCTTGTGGGTCTGCAAGTTGTATACAACATTTTTTTACAGATACCCGTCCCTTTGTGTAGCCTACATCGATGAGGTTGAGTAGCGCAACAGGAATACTAATAATAACCTTTGCATCATATTTAAAATGACGCTACTTCTTGGTACTCCGAACTCTGCAAAAATAACTTTATATTGGCCCTGTCTGGACGACTTGGAGATCATTTGCAAGTACGAAAACAAGTTTCACGAAGATCTCGCAGCTTTATGGTACTTTACCTGTTCAGTTTATTAATAAGTTTGTGTAGTTTCCTAAACCTTTTCCACATATGGCATGTTTGCAGTTTTATCAAGTATTTTATCGATTCAAAAACTGATTATTTGGGCCTTTGAGCATACAACCATCGTGTACGCTTCTCATTAGTATGATAATTTGTCTTTTACTATATCTGATTTAACCATCCAGTGTATTCTTCTTTCATCTGTTGTACATAAAAATAAAGCAGCAAGTCAGATGATTGTGATGTGTTTTAGAGGAAGCTAAAAGTATCAAGCAACGTTGTTTGCCATTTAGCATTTCTTTTATCCTTGTGTTACTTTAATATAAGACTGAATTGATAGAAGCAGAACATAAAGCTTCTAATACGCCTTGCAAAAAAAAAAAAAAAAAAGGAAAATTGCAGATGGAATAAACAACTTGTTCGAAATTGGGTGCTGGTGAGGATCTGTATGCATTGTTTGCTGGGATTCTTACAGTGTATCCGGTATGGTAAGATGCAAGGTGTTTTTACGCATCTTGAAGTTAATCCGGTGTGGCAAGATACATGGTATTTTTACGGCCACTATCTTGGCTTTATATCATGCTATTAAGTTCATAAGTAGCAAACTGGTGGTAAGAAGCTACGTTTACTATTCAGTTCCTTCAATGATATATTTGACGTCGATATTGAGGTCTTGCAAAATGAAGTCTCCATAGTTAAAAAGTTGCCCAGCATGAAGAATGACCCAATTATGAAACCACATCTAACAGTGAGGCACATAGCAAATTTCTGAGGTGTAAGTACTATTACAGGAAGGAAAAATACTAAATCCTATAAAGATGAAGAACACCCAGATGCAAGAAAAAGTCCAAAATACATGAGAGCTTTTCCTGAAGGGATATTACGGGTGGCTGATTGTACTGGTAAGTTACTCACTTGCCTAGATAACAAGAAAAAAAACAACATGTTATATAATAACTGTTCTCAATATTTATAATAACAAGTCCAAAGAGTGATTAGCACAAATAGTCACAAAACCACGTGTATAATTGCAAAAGGACAAGATATAAAGTTGTAAGTTTAAGTTGCTGTTAAATACATAGCTAATTGAAATGTTGGAACAGAAGCTATATTCAAAGGTTACTACATTTATGATTAATATAATATAAGTTTGCACTACTAAATATTTTGGTTTTGTTAGATATAGTAACCATGTTGCGGCTGCACTAGCTATTCTAATGAGGAACACCCAATCTGTTCTTTATGGAAAAATTAAGGAGCATATAGGTTTATGAAATGTTTATTATCAAACTGTATTGGACTAATGCGGTTGTGGAGCTGATATCTTTGTTGTTTGTCTTGGGTCAGGTATGAAAACTATTCATCTTAGTTCAACAAATTGCATTAAAAGGTACCACACTTTTGTATTACAACTACTTTTTTTGTGCATAGAGTTTTGGCCGATTTTGTGGAGTGGAGTGACGTACCTAAGTTTTGCACCACAAGGTTTAAGAGAACTCTATTTGACGGGTGGAATTCCGCCACTTTTTACAGGGACATAGCAGTGGAGACCCTTATGGTGCTTACGGTAGTTATTCCCTATGACGCAATGGTGGTTTTGGGTGAGTCTTTGCTTAGTATCTTTTTGTTTATCTTTTATTTGGTTTTTTTGTATTAGTTTTATAGTATTCAATGATCTTTAGAAATCATGTCTCTGCAAGTTTAGTGCCTATAGATGCACACTATGAAAGCATGGCTTCACATGATATCTTAGCGACTCAGTCTCAAAAAGCTAGCTAGCCTACCCTTTGAATGTGGACCAAGTTGACAGGTCCACCGCAGTACATGTAACATTAACTAATTGCAGTTTCATTCTCCAGTGATATTACGTTAGTATATTTTGTTGTAGATAGAGTTGTTTATCTGTGGTTGCTTAAAAAAAACTGGTCCCAGACTCGCTGTCAGGAAAGGATGAAAATGGTGATTGATAGTGGGTGATGGTTCTGCACATGTCTTATGCAGAAATTAACGACACAAGATGCATATGCAGCACCATCCACTGTTGAATCGGTTCCATCCAAGGCACATTTAATGTGGGCAAAGTATCTAAACTTATGATACAACCAATCGTTTTGTCAGAGGTATGCTTTGCAAAAAATCCGCAATAAATAGAGCGAGAGGGTGATGGTGACCAGGTAGGTTAATGGTGGGAGCTAAGGATGTACAGGTCTTGTGGATCCAGAAATCACAGCTATCACATTGATAGAAAAAGTCTGTGTCTTCAGGTATGACACGCATCACAACTAATTGTAGCAGATCTTGACAGGAGGGTTAAGAGTGTGGGTAGCGACCTTCATGTTTCAACTTTATCAATTATGCTTCCTCCTTGGGGGCAATATCAGCAACACATTTCATGCAGGCATCAAATATTTAAAAATAAATATTTTTAAATCCTTACGTTAGGTAAACATTTTGAGAAATATGTAATATAGCTTCAGTTTTGTTGCAGGCAGTAAACTTGAAAAGTTCAAATATATTGGATTCTCCGAATACGCAGGCAAGAAGTAAGATTATATAATTTATTTTTTCATTGTTCTTTTTTCCTTTACAATTCTCTCAATATGTACCTGGTTTTTTCTGTAACCCAGATATGTAATGACAGTCAACAACAAGAGCATATGGTGGTGGGTTCAAGAAAAGCTGCAGCAGCTTTGATGGAAGTTGTATGGGTCAAATATGTATGTCAACAACTGATGTCGCGTTTTATGTTGTTGATGCTCATATGTGGGGATTTCATGAAGCTTGTGCTGAACATCACCTTCAAAAAGGCCAAGGTGTAGCTGGACAAGCTTTTGAGACCCGTAGTTCATGTTTCGGCTGACCACGTGGCAACATTTTAGGTTTTCACAACTATCACTGTCGATGAACATGCACCTGGTCTGAAGACAATCTTCAACTTTGTTGTTCCTGATCAGAAATCTGGCAAGGTAACTAGCGCATGCCTATAACATTGTTGATAGGTTGAGACATCTGCTAATTTTAAGGAATTTTTTTACAGACTAAACTTCAATACTTGCATGAGAATGTCAACACAAAAACTCATAAACCACATCCACATTTCTTGCTTTAATCTGATGATTTTTCATGTTTTGCAGCCACACTTCACACTTCAAAGCGTAGGGAGGATATAAAAGAAGAAGTTATGACATCTATGCCAACGATGAATGTTCCAGTTGGGGGACCTTCTGATACGTACCCTTATTATTACATGACACTTCAGCATTCACCGCAGTCCGGATCACTGGGGATGATCTCAAACAAGCCTATGATGAATCTTGGTGTTTATGCACAACAGCCTCCACCATATATGGGTCCAGCAATGTGGCCACAACCACCTCAGCAGCTACAGTCACCTTCAGATTCAGAGATGCTATAGCCTAATCCCTCTTCGCAAGTATGTGCCTTTTTATCAGAATTTCATTTAAAGTTTTTTAAGTTTGTACATTGTTTTGTGTGGCTATGCTATAAAATGCTGAAGGGCTGTACGCATGTTGACAATTGTATCATAATCGAAATTGACTAAGTATTTTAAATGTACCAGTCCTTTTTGTAGCAACTGTCTCATGTTAATTTGATTATCTGTTTGTTCAAAAAAAATTTGATTATGTGTTGAATCTATTCCCACAATATCTTATCAAGTTGGTTGTGACTTCGTCAGTTTAAAGCTAGACTAATTATGATTCTTTGATTTGAGCTTTATATTGTTAGAAGTGTTAATTTGCTCTTTGGCCAACCCCTAGATGAAAGGTGGGCATAAACCGATAGAAGACAATGTGCAAAACCTTGAAATTAAGAATGTTGAGTTGCAAGCTAAGATTGAAACAGAATCAAACCAAGCACGAAACGATGAAGTGTGGGAAACCAAGGATATATGCTTAACTCACAACAAACTATCCAAGCTTCCAAATAACCCCTTATGCACAACTCTAGAGAGCTTGGACTTGCAATGCAATGGAAATATTTGTGAGATTACCTTAGTCTTTTTTGATAGCATGCCGAGGCTGCAGATGGACCGTTTGGACCCGAAACCTAATAAATGTACCTCTAATATGATACACTTAAGTCTTTAAGTTACAATAATTGGTTTCGAATTAGGAAATTACGACAATAAGGTGTGTTTGGATTAGGATACTACATAAATAGTGACTATTTGTACCAGGTTAGGAAAGAAATGGAAAATGCTTATAACGGGCTGCAGATGCACCGGTTGGAATAGAAACCTGATAAACGGACCTCTTATACGATCCACTCATCAATGGAAGAGTTTGGTTCACTGGAAGATTTTGATCAAGCTTCATAAAATGTACCTTTTTTATTTTTTAGTCAAGTGTAATATTGTTATTTTGATTTTATTTAGAATCTTCGCAATGGTTTATGTTTTAGGTACAATACGTCGGGTTGGTTTTAATTTTTTGTAGGCTACATGGCAATTCACCGAATCACCATGTTCCACTGTAAATGATGTGGTATGTTTTATTGTATTTGTGTCAACAGAATTTAAGCTAAAGACATGCCATTAGCAAAACATTCATAACAGTATTCTACTGCTTACATAACTAGATTACACTCTATAAATGCCTTTCATAATAATATGGATAATAATACGTGGATGTAAATAAAACAATTGAATGTTTGCTTAACTATGAATTAGCTCACGAATAAGCGTCACAGGCGTCCAACTTGCGAATGTTTGCTTAACTATTTATTAGCTAAACCGTGAAAGACAGCGTGTACCTTAGCTGTTTTGAACCATACTAAATGTTTACAATTTACATTTGTCTTTCGATAATAGGTATTAAGGCAAATCAATGGGAAAGCGTCTGTAGTTGCCAAAGAAGATACTAAATGTGTGCACTCTGTGACCTTTTATTGCAATTTGGATATGGAATACTCAAGGGTCGATGTAATACTTGACTTCCTCAAAAGGAATGACTTCTCGCTCAGACTGAGGCGGCTTTTCCATGTAAGATTGATAAAATGGCTGCCCTATATTTTTTCCCCTTTCCTTTTCAATTAAGAATGGTTCTATTTTTTATGTCGGGTTCTTTATCTACCAGTTGGTATGTATTTTATAGAAGAACCTGAAACCATTCCTTTGACATTTGATTAGAAGGTCTCAATATTCCATGACCAATTGTGTTAATTCATGTTACTCTTAAGACAAACACACCACACATAAGTTTGATCTTACGAATTAGTCAACTTAGACGCACCACATACTGTTAGAAATAAGGGTAAACGGGTTGAAAATTGTGTAAATGCATTAAAACCTCCTAGATTACTTATATTGTTAGGAAAAAGTATCTTGGGTCAAGTCGGGCATGCTGAATTACCAGTATTGACCCATTATCTTGGCGCTCATTTTGCCACCTTTAGCAAGACCGATTTGGCGATCACTAATATCTTATTTGTTGACAGAAATCTATACATATGTATTAATCTTTCCAAACTAAGGTTGCATGACATCTGCTTTATTTAGTTTATGTTATATTAGTGGTCCAGAATGGTGAGGTGGTCGAGTCTGGTTCACATGAATGCCTTCTTTAGCTTGAAAATGGTGTCTATACGTCACTCATTCGCCTTCAAGAAACAAAGAAAAATGGTGAACTCAACCGGCCTTACCCCCAAGGACCTTCCTTAATCTCCTCAACATTTGATGTCCACAACACAAGCAGCCACCAGCAATCTATAATGAGTCGGTCAAGCTATGCAAACTCTGTAAACTGCATTAGAGAGGTTAATGTTAGCACACTGGATGATCAAAAACTTGCAGTGCCATCCAATAAGAGGCTTTTAGCAATGAACATTCCTGAATGGAAGTAAGCACTATTTGGGAGTGTGGGGGTAGTTCTATATGGTGCAGTTCTACATGTAACCATCAATAAAAGAGTAAAAGGTCGAAATTCGTTCAAGATTTGACTTTGATTTGTACTTCGTATAATGCCACCATCAATTATAACGGAGATATATAACCTCAAGCATCTATACTTTTTCAAAAATCCATGCGTGATATCACTAATGTTTGTTGCAAATGCAAATATAACAACGATAGATTTCTTATAAAGAAATAAAGAGAATGATATGGAATAGTTTTTAATTGTTACAAACTATTAATAATAGTAAACGGTACTATAAACACTTTTAATTCAAGTAACTAGCTTTATTTCATATACTATGCTGTTAGAAAAAACTTTGTATATTTTAATTGTTCTATTTAATCATTTAATATAAAATTGTTATGTTTATATCTTATTTTACGATGCATTTTGAAAGGTTTTTATTTGCGTTTGAGCATTACGGCTTTTTGTTTTTGTATGTTTCCATGATTATGTTGTCCATTTTGTATAACTTCGAGCTCCACAATGTGTGCATTGATTTAAGGCACGCATCTCTTATATATGCCTCATGAATCATTGAACTAATTAAGGAGGTATATATGTTAGATAGTTCTAATCATTGAAAAAAGTTGTGAAACGCTATAGTAAAATATGTCAACAACAATTATAAGTCACCGCATTGGGCGCTCCTAGTATATATATATATATATATATAATGGGCTCGACCACTAGTGTATATATATATATATATATATATATATATATATATATATATATATAGTTAACCCATAGTCGTAGTACAAGTTTACCCGTTTATATTTACCATTTATCATTCCTCTAGTGATCAATAATTCATATATAATTAACTCGTCTCATTTTACTCATATCAAATACCCAGTTTATAAACCAAGACAAAGTAAACACCAAGTGACCATTTGGGTCAAACCCGACCCGACTCGTTGACCAGGTCAAACGCACCCCTTTTTGATATAACAAATCATAACCAGTAACTTATAAAATACTAGTGACCACTCAACTTAATATTATACTCAAGTGATGCTTTTGACACTCTTGACATGGTTATTATGTACCAACTTAATATCATGTACCAACTCAACAAAATATAACAACATATACTAGATCCGGTTTCTGCCGGATCTAACCCGACCCGGTTCCTCACTCAAATCTGTTAACCACCCTCTCAACTAGTTATACCACACGAATCATCTCACAAATATTATTATCTCATTTACTAGTTTCAAATTAAACCTCAATCATGAAAACGTCATGCTAATTTTTATAACGAAATGTAACCCAAATCTGGGACTCACGAAATCTCGACACCATACGTTTTATACCCATGTCACCACACGACTATTTGTTAAAAACGTGTATAGATCTTGTTTTAACACATACATATCCACGAAAACCATAAACACTATAATATATTCGGTATCATATAAAAATAACAAATAATGAAACGGGCATGTCATTTTTACCGAGAGAAAGAGGAGAAAGCGAGTTTGATGGCGTCTTTATACGAGAACAACTCGTATCAACCAAGCACGAACATAATCAATCGTTATCTTTTGAAACCCTAAAAATCCGAAATCTAAAAATTAGATTTGGAGCGCGTGAGGTTAATACGTGACGTGTAGGTTACGAAAAGGTGACGGCGCCAGAACCCTAGCTTGGGGTGGCCGGATTTTATTTCTAGAGAGAAAATATTGTGTGTGTTTTTGTAGTGAGAGAAATTGGTGAGCCAAATGAGAGAAGTGTGAGTGGGTTGGGGTATATATAGTCCTAGGAGGGACTACTCTTGTGCAAAAGAATCTATAGGGGGCGGCCATGTAACTTTCTAGAGGGACCATAGATGAAACTTTTCAAAACCTTTGATATAATAGGTTCGGGACTCGTTTAGCCTAGTAAACGAATGATTCGTGACACGGGAGTTACGCCAATGCTCTTAGAATATTATTTCCAATAAAAACGATATATAATACGACTCGTATCTCAAATTAGCTAAAACGATCGCTCTAATTGATGTTTCTCCAATTATGACGCATCGAGGAATTTACGAGTTGTCACATACCTGTATTACTATCGATCCATGGAAGGTTTATATGTCGACATGCTATCTATATTCTGGTTTTGGTGATTCATGAAGCTGCTACTGATTCGATGAACTAGGGGTTCTACAACCCCTAAATTCATAAAAGAAGATCGTTTGCAGCTTAATGGTTTGAGCAGATCTGATGTAGGATTTCGGCTGGTTAGTTAAAGGTTCATGGTTTCACTACTGATACCTTTATTTACCATTATGTTACAAGTTACTACTGCCAACAAAGTTCCTACTGCTATCGTGCTACTACTGCTTGTTGTTGACAGTTTCCACTGCTGGTCCTTTGGTTTTTCAATCTAGTGTCTCGTTATATTTCTGTTGCTAGTATGTTACTTTATACTGCTCTTGCTTATTAATGAAAAGGGTTGGAAGTGCTCAAGGAATGGAGAACACACAACACATGATTATCTTAAAGAAGTGCAACAGGTTTATCTTGCTTCTGTTCATCGTATATTGCGATTGGTTGCTACATGGTCACATGGGTCGGTGAGTGATAAAGTATTAATTGGTTTTATATATTTGTCTATACATTGGACGGTGGTACAAGCAAGATAGTGGGTCGGTTTAGTTGGAGATTGCATGCAAATTGTTGTTGCATGCATTGGATGATTCATTAATAATTCCTTCGTACTGATTTTTAAGATTGGTGATTATGTTGTTGGTTTTATGGATAATAAATTAATAGACGTGTGTTAGGATCGAACTCGAGACCACGGGATTGTACACTTTACGTATGAGAATTAAAGTTAATAATTAAATATAAATGTTGTATTTATTTATTAATTAAACGAAATAACATAACGGACGTTAAGTAATTAGTTGTAATGGACTAACGGTTGTTAAATGTAATTGGAAAGGACTAGAATGAAAATCAATATTTGGAAGGTTTCGGAATCCCTTGTGGGATACTCCATACGATCGGCCACAAGGAAACCCAACCCATATCCAACTCAACTTGTTCTCCAAGTTTTGCTAAGTATATATACAAGGCTAGGGGTCTTGTGTTTTGCATCTCTTGTACTCATAACCTAAAACCAAAAGGTGTTTGTGTGTTTTTGTGTTTGAAACCGATCGTAAAACCTTTATGGGTGTCGATCATCATCTTTTCCAAAACATAATTATTTTGTTTAATTAAAACTAGCATTACTTTAATTTGTTATAGTACGTGTGTACAAGAACGTGGTAATAACATACTTTTGTTATTATTCTTGGATTGAATTACAAAACGGTAAGGGGGTAATTCTTATAATCCTATAAACCCTAATTAGGGTTCATCCTAATTGCTAGTTTGTGGAATTGATTCTTGTTCGGCTAGAATCAAGAAATGTACGCATATTCTTGTTTATGTTAATTAATTATTCATTAATCTTTCCTATACGCTTCCGCATGTGTACTTGATGTTTATTGTTTATATTTATGATTAGTCATGTTATATAATTCCAACAGTGGCATCACGAGTCATTGGTTTTTAATGAGTAATTAATTACATAAACGCGTAATAAAACAAATAATTGTATGTTGTTTGATATGTTAATCTAGGGTTTATGTTTAATTTTTGTTTGGTTGATTTTTTTGTTAATTGGGGCGTACCCTAATTTTTTTTGGTCGACACATACATAAAATTTTAGGGTTTTGAAAATTGTTTGCTAACCTTATTAAAACCTAGAATTAATATATTAGTTACGTGATTAATTCATGAATAATTTGTTATGTGTCATGGAATTTTTTTATATGCGATCTTGTGACTTATTTGTATAATTGTTATGATATCCATGATTATACATGCATGTTAGTCATGGATAAGTTGCTTTGATAATTGTTTAATTGTTGAGACATATTTATTTACGATAAATCTTGAATTGGGGAAGACTCCAATTATATATATTAATGAATCAATTATGTGCTAATTGGTATATTTTAATTATGGGTTTACGCAATCGATTCATCGATGTATGTGGCTCACTTTCTATCGCTGGAGTGAAAGCCCTAATTAATATATACATAATTTTAACCTAGATATTGTTTATTAATAGGTTTTATCGAATAAGTTGCATGTGGCTACTTGTTTACACGTATAAATTGTTTATTATGTGCGCATTGTTTTTTAGTAGTTTATTTTTTATTTGTTACTTGTTTGTTTATTATGTTAGACAGTTTTAAGCAAAGAGTAATTTTGAATAGAAAAATAATACGGACTAAACAATAGCGAAATTTGATTTGTTTTGGAAGAGTTAAGTTTTCAATAGTTTAATTGATTGGTGACTTTGGTACAAATGACTGAACGGCTCACCCATTAGAATGAACTATAAAGGGGTTAATAAATAAGTGCGCACAATCACACTGAAAGGATGTCTAAGGTTATGCTTTTGCGCTTACCTGGTCCTCTGCCCCCTGTGAGTTCGATTGGAGCTACTTAGTAAGCCATAATTGTACAAACTCATCTTAAGGGCGAATTAGTTTTAATTCCATGCGCCACTTCGGTGGTAATTACCCAAAACACTAAGTGTTTACACTTATGCAAAAGTACGGTATAATGGGCGATAATTAACGCTAAATTCCTTGATTGGTGAACCCAGTACCTCAATCAAAACTTTAATAATTTGATCTTTACGAATTGGTAATAAAAAGTTTTTTATTAAATTTGTGCTACAAGATGAATGCATGACATCTTTGTACATATTTGATTTGACCACATAAAATCAAAACTAGTACCCTTTTAAATTAAGTTATATGCCATCTAATTAAAAAGAACACTTGAAGTTGCAATTTATGTTATGAGAGTACTTGGCTAGATTGTGATGGAGAGGTAAATCTCTATGTAAAGTGAGACCTTACATGGACATATTTGCAGTTCTTTAAGTTAGACACTTAAGTTGAGTAGGAAGTGAGACTTGGACTCAATGGCATAAGATGGGATGAAACATGTTTATATTTGCAATAGCGTTGGAAAATATAAATCCCATAATGATCTAGGAATTGGAAAATGTTTGCCAATTATTGTTCGACAGATTACCCTATTATGTGCTTTCGTTACTAGCAGATCAACTGATGTAATGGAACTACGATAATTTGGATCCTAGTTTTCGAGAAAATTCTATGGTTATATGAATATTACCTTGGGTATTTTATTTTCTTGAAAAGTTTAATTATCGAAAATACTAAAATTGAATTTTGCTAATTCTTTAAATGTGTTAATGCAACATTAAACCGTAAACAAAGGTTATTCCTGTATTGGTAAATTGATCTACACCTGTAAGGGTTTTTGGTAGAGTCAACTTTACTAAAAGAATAAACCTAGTCCTCTTTTCATAAGAAAGAGTGAGATTCAATCCTATTCCTTTTCATGAATGAAGAAAGGTATGATAGGACAATTAGAATTGTCTAAATTCTAAATACATAACTCGTAAGCAAATTTTAATAGTTAAGAAAATTGCATATGTTCTGAGTTATTAAATTAGAAGCTAGACTAATTACTGTATAATTGGTAAAAGACAAACTAGCATATTTTATCTAGTTGTTTTGTTTTGACCATTTAAAAGTACTACTTACAATTGTTGGAATAGTAGAACTATTAAGAAAGAAATTGCATGCCCAATTTTTCAAGTTAATAGCATTGATGGATAATACATCACCTACATAGTAGAATACATTTTTTTAAGTACATAAGTAATTGTTATGTATGGACTTTCTCAAAGGTGTAGGGAAGTAAATAGAACGCTATTTTCTTTCACTGGTTAATGCAACACTTACAATGTTGTCAAATCCAGTGGGAGTATTTTGTTCTTATTACTGAATAAGGAATTAATGTAATGATCTCTAATTCAGTGGGAGTTACAAGCTTTGTTATCTTGGTAGTTACCCATATTATCTCTAGAATGTCTTAAGATAATTATTTTCCACTTGTAGACACTTATATTTTCAAGGATAGTCATGTACGTTTCCTTGTTAGACAATGAAGTGGTTCTACATCTACTAGTTATGCTAATATCAATGACACAATTATATTAGTCACATAAACAAACATATGTCGTGTTGTTTATCTGCTACATGATGTTGTTCCATGCACAAGTGGGAGAAATCTATATTGTGTGCAAGGTACAACATATAAGTATATGATTTAACGTATTCTCTTGACTGCAAGGTAAGAGACTAACGTTCTAATATAACTTGAACATATCTAATTCAAGAAACACTTGGTGTTGCAATTTACGTCATGTGAGAACTTGGCGAGATTGCAAACAACAAAGTAAATCTCTATGTGAAGTCAGACCTTGCATGGACATATTTGCAGTTTCTAAATTAGACAAGTATTTAGAATATGTGTCAAAATGATATATAAGACTACTTCAAATTAAATATTTATGTATTACTAGAATGACATAAATAAATGAAGTAATCTAATACTACTTTAATTTGTATATTTATGAATTTTTGGAATGACATAAATAAATGAATAAATAATGTAGTCCTACATTATTGTGAAGTAAATAAATTAACTTGAAATTACTATTGAAACCAAGAGTTGTGTTTATAATTACTTTAGTTAAACATGTTTATGATTCATTGTAAAGACATTAGCATAAAGTCTTTTAAGACTTATAATAAAGTAAGACGTTAACTTGTTATGTTTTTAATTAAGACATATACAAGAAGTCATTGAGTTGATCAATGATTTATAACGGGATTATAACAGTTTATGTTTCTTGATGAGACATGGATATGAAGTGACTTGGTTAAAAGGTACTTGTGTTATAAAGCATGTAATTGGCCTGGAAAGTATATTATACCATTAAGTTGACTTAGTTGGTAAATAGGTAAGCCAAAAGGAATATGTTTATCTTATATATTGTTAGATTGTCTTACAATATTAAATTCTAATGAATACCACAAGTTGATGGTATGTTCAGTTAGGAGAATCAAACTCTATTTGATTTGTTTGATTCAAGATAACTATAACTTCTTTCTTAAAAAATAACAAGGTTAGAAAATTGAGTATGGATTAAATATACTCAATATGACTCCAACCTAAAAGATTAATAAAACACCATTTTATTATGGAATGTGATGAATCACATTAAGTTTTAAAATTGAAGATTCTGAATTTGTTAAACTACTTATGAATAGGTTATTAACAAACTAAAGTCAGGAATTATCAATCTGTATTTGTAATGTCCCAAAAAGAGAACAATGATGTTTTGCTCTAACTGCTATGTATATATAGATAGTCTATATATTACAAAAGGCAAGTGGGAGTTTTTTTTATCTTGAAAGATAAAATTACAAGATACATAATCTTCTAAAACACACTAGTAAATATCAAGATGAGGTTAGACATGTAAATGATAGACCTCAAGATGATGGAATTTTCATTCATAGATCTGCAAGGATATCTCAGATATTTGACTTATATGCCGAGAAATATGAGTTACAGGATTATAGTAAACCTGATAATCATTATGATGGATTACCAAATATTGAATTGGGTAAATTACTCATACTATGAATGTTAAAGATGTTGTCCATAAAGATAATCAATTTTGGAAATTTGGTTTATCTTAATAGTTAGACTAGAGAATGGAAATGAGTTTCTTCAAAGAGATGAAAAACCCTAGTGGTTTGAATTTCTATGTAGAAATCATATGGACAATATTGTACACATATTTAATGCATGTCTTATGACAAGATTATTAATCATACTTAAGCAATTAATTGTGATTGAATATTCTTTTCTAGACACATTAAATATATAAAGATAATAATGGTCATACTTGTTTTCATTAATATGAAATATGACAATGAAATATCAAAACTCTTTCTTGAAAAATTACTTGAGCGAGGACGGTAAGTAATTGAAAGGTCTTTTTTTGAATTCATATAATCTTTGGTAGTGTACGAAGTGCAATAATTCATGAATGAATAAATGCATGCATCTATGAAATTATTCTTATGATTAATTATTAAATCCTAGTTTCGATTTATAATTGAAATAAGATAAATTTTAAGTATTCCTGAAAGCTAGTGGGAGTATTATGTTAAGATTTTAAATCTTATATGTTGTATAACATATAGGAAGTAACATTCCTTGTAAGCTAAATGTTAAGTCTTAGATTGGAATGAAACTTCACTTATAAGATTTAAGAATTAAAACATACAACCTTGGAATATATGTTTATTATTAATAAACATGTGCAGTAAAATAAATGATTCTAATAAAACATGATATATCATTTAGGAAATGGATAAATATCTTTTGACAAGATAGAACATGAATGAAGTCTAAGTTTGACCTGTAGATTCATCATGTACATCATGTTGTGTATTAAAATTGTTGTATCATTCTTGAATAAGAAGTGATTTGACAAAATTGATATCTAATTAAAAGTTATTAGATAACTTGTGTAATGAATATTCTAAAAGAATTACATCCTCAGCCTGGAATTGCTCCTAGATTCTATGGATGAACAATATGTCAAAAGTTGTGCAAATTGTCATCAGCTTCAAACTTGAAGGTTTGGAAGACATCAAACATTACACAATAAGATATTAAAGTTTACGGAGTTTTAATGAGCATATTGTTGTTTGTATACAATGATGCTGGTTTAATTGAGATGACACTCAATACTAGTCATGGTAGGATTTCATTCTTGTTAATGGCCATGTGAACTAGTTGTGCTAATAAGAGCATAGTAGCATTATACATTAAAAGAATAAGAATACTTTAAACTTTAAAATGTTTGAAAGTTTAAATTGTCATAAATTGGTGATAGAGGATGTCACACACTTTATGAATTATTATGTGGATTGTTGAATGCACACATACAAGGACTTCATTAATTGAATTCTTGAAATAAGTATTCTCAAAATTATGATAGATCAAGTTGGTTGATTTATGCCTTGTCAACAAGTATGATTGTCATTACTTGAGGCATAATTCATCAAACTGGAATTTTCATGCATTGATCTATTTGGTATTTGGATAAGGGATGTTAAACAATTGTTATAATAAATCAAGTACTTGGTATGTTTGATTTTATAATATATTGTATCCTATATTTACATGTTTAATCCGTGAATAAATTTATTTATTCTAAATCGTCCGTTGTCAATTAATGATATGGGAGTATCATTAAACTAAGACAAATCTGAGAGATATGGTAGAATGTACTTGAAAGTATATTGATGAGAATGCATACCAATTTCAGATGATATTCAATGAATTGAATATAGGACTTATCCCAACTACATAATTTACTTTGTGGATATTGTTATAAGTAAGAATAGTTATCCTCAGACTTGAGATACCAGATAAGTGTCATGAATGTAGTGCATTTCTGTGGAGCAACTTAACGCTATACGTAACTGGTAGTCATAAGGGTTGTTTTCAAAAATGTTACAAAGTTTGTGGGTTATTCTTGTAGTCAAGATAGAATTTGTTCATTCAAATTTATTTGGAGTTTAATCTCTTTGGGCCCCTCGTAGGGTTGACAAGATGTTTGCATGGCCATGCCCAAAGTTCTCCCCTGAATATGTTCAGAAGATTTGGTAATCTTGCTCAATCACTAATAACGAGAAACAGAATGGTTGAATAAAGAATGACTTAATTCCATATCTTTATTTAACATGGTATTAGAAACAAAAGGATAATAATAATGAGAAATCATTAAAAGGTTTTCTAGGAGCCTTGCTCGAGTTGTACTAGAGGCATCGAAGTGTTGCTAGACGCTAACCGATGTGATCACTCTATTAAGATATGTCCAAGTGGGAGTTGTTGGTTTTATGGATAATAAATTAATAGACGTGTGTTAGGATCGAACTCGAGACCACGGGATTGCACACTTTACGTATGAGAATTAAAGTTAATAATTAAATATAAATGTTGTATTTATTTATTAATTAAACGAAATAACATAACCGACGTTAAGTAATTAGTTGTAATGGACTAACGGTCGTTAAATGTAATTGGAAAGGACTAGAATGAAAATCAATATTTGGAAGGTTTTGGAATCCCTTGTGGGATACTCCATACGATCGGCCACAAGGAAACCCAACCCATATCCAACTCAACTTGTTCTCCAAGTTTTGCTAAGTATATATACAAGGCTAGGGGTCTTGTGTTTTGCATCTCTTGTACTCATAACCTAAAACAAAAAGGTGTTTGTGTGTTTTTGTGTTTGAAACCGATCGTAAAACCTTTATGGGTGTCGATCATCATCTTTTCCAAAACATAATTATTTTGTTTAATTAAAACTAGCATTACTTTAATTTGTTATAGTACGTGTGTACAAGAACGTGGTAATAACATACTTTTGTTATTATTCTTGGATTGAATTACAAAACGGTAAGGGGTAATTCTTATAATCCTATAAACCCTAATTAGGGTTCATCCTAATTGCTAGTTTGTGGAATTGATTCTTGTTCGGCTAGAATCAAGAAAGGTACGCATATTCTTGTTTATGTTAATTAATTATTCATTAATCTTTCCTATACGCTTCCGCATGTGTACTTGATGTTTATTGTTTATATTTATGATTAGTCATGTTATGTAATTCCAACATATGTGCATGAGAATGATTGGCTACACGGGATGGTAGTGTTAAATGTAATATTGATTGTATTTAATTGGTCGTCAAAGGTTCAAGCTGATTAGGGAGTGTGTCCTAAACTTTTTACTAAAGACGTTATGGACTTTATGGGATGTTGAGCAGATTATGTGATGGCTACAAGTTTGATGTCAAGAAGACGTTGCATGATAAATGACATCTATTAATTGAAGTTCTCATGGGATGGTATTTTGGATCGCAAGATACTAAGTTAATATTTGTGGTCAGTATAAAATTGTTATTGGTTTATACTGTTAGCATTGTCCGAGAAGATTGGTTTCTACTGTTAGAGCTATCCGAGATATTATTACTACTACTACTTGCTTTATCAGATATCGGATAGTTCATGGGTTTATTGGACGGAACATGATTTTTGGTTCTCGTCTAAAGTTTGGAGTTTGGATGGTTTACACACACGAGATTGATTTTGTATTTGAGGGGAAGTGACGATCAAAGTTGCTTATCTTTACATTCCCTATTTATTGATAACAAAAAGGGGAAAAGATGAGAAGAGATGGCATGGATTAAGGGGAAGACAAAGGAAGACATGCTTGTTTCATTTTTGGCGATATTTTATTATCTCAATTTCTCTACTACGTCTATAGAAATTCGTACAAGAACGTATTTGTTTTGTTATCATAAAATAGAGGAAGATTGTTGGGATTATTGATTTGATGAAACAAGAGGGACTCAAAGTGAAAATAATGAAACCTAAAAAAAGATGGAAGGACTTGCTTTCAAAAGAAGTTTTATTTATTAGTCTTTCGTAGAGATTTGTAAACCTTAATCCTCTAGCATATAAAAAGGACATGAGTTGTAGGTTTTTATTAATGAAGTCTTCCATAATGTAGTCATTAAAGGTGTGTATGTGTAACCTAGACGTAGGGTATAAACGTCTAGGGTTTAGAGTTTGTTTAGTTTAGCCTCAAGAATCTCTTGATTCGTGTTACAGATTAAGTGTGACCGTATTATTCTGATCAAATAATATTTGAGGCTTGGAGTGTTATGAAGAAAAACCTTGTTCATGATAACGTTAAT
This sequence comes from Chrysanthemum makinoi, assembly GCA_910596185.1. Lineage (NCBI taxonomy): Eukaryota > Viridiplantae > Streptophyta > Magnoliopsida > Asterales > Asteraceae > Chrysanthemum > Chrysanthemum makinoi. The sequence goes on along the minus strand of OU343217.1, from coordinate 250,855,049 downwards.
TCATTGTTGAATATTCTGCTTTTCGTTATTGTGTATCCTAGATAATATAAGTTTTAAACAAACAAAGTGAAGGGATTGATGAAAATTGTCCTTTGGTTATCTATGTTTTAAATTGATGTGTTATGGTACTTTGTATACTTTATGGTTGTAGTCTTTTTATGAACAACTGTGTTAGTTGATCATTTATCCAAATATTGAACTTGATCTTATTTGATTGCATATTTGTCATTTTCACATGGTCTCTTTACTATGCTAGACTTGTATCCATGTATGCTCGGTCTAGGAAATATAAGTTTAGAAATTTGATAAGTGTGCAAGTTTCTTACGAGCCCACTGTGAACAAAACTGTCTCAGAAGTCGGATCCTTTCAGAATAACTAGTCGGATCCCTTTTGTAAAGGATCTGGTGGATCCAGAAAGTCTGAGCTGTGTTTGATACCAATATGCATCTTTCTCACCTTCCATACCCTATTAGATTAGTTTCTTATGCTCTTTTAGTGTCACTTGAGCTATCCTTAGCCTCAGTAGATCCAATATTATCTCATAGATGAATTAAGATCATGTTAAAGATGTTTTTGATTTTTCATTTCTCTAATACTCACTATTTCTCCACTCCAATGCTTACATCTTCTTTCTCTCATATAATCCACTTATTCTCATATTTCTTTTATTTTTACAAATTTATTTTACTCATTTTGATATCAAAATGCTCTAAAATCAAGTTTTTCATTTTTCATAATTTTTGAGAAATTTTCCAATTTTTCACTTGACCACTATCTGATATCTATCTCCATTAGCCACCTTCTAAACCAACTAGTTTCACTCTTAGTCATTTATTAATCCTTCTTGAGTCTCATATCTCCATAAAACACATCATTGAGTATCTTCCCATCATTAAATTATGCATTATGAATATCTTACACTTAAGAAACCTCATTTCAATCTTAATACCAACCTACACAAGTTATGACTCTTAATGCTTAACCTTTATCCCTTATTTCCTGTTCTGTCAGACGGATCCCTTGGCTAGAGCTAGCCGGATCCCTTTTGAAAAAGATCTAGTGGATCCGGGCATACAGAGACAGGTTTTTCTACTAGTCATCATTTAAAAACCACCCTTGTTCACTCTAGCACTCCACATTACATTTAATAACTCTCCTAGAAGAGTGTACTTCAGTATTTGACCTTAGTGCATGCAAATGATTGCAATTTGAAAGCTTTTAGTGGCTTAGGCTTAAATTTCCTTACTTGATTTCTCCCTATTTAAACCACTTGTGTTTGTTCTTCTAATTCACACCTTAAACACCTTCTTCTCAGTAATAAAACCTCATCTTTAACCTCATTTCTCAACATGACTAAAGCACCAAGTGCAAGATTATCAACCAAAATCCCTCCAAGAAAAACCGCACGTATCGTGTATGACATATCCTCACCCGTCAAAACACCATCAGCTAGGACACCTCTTTCCAACTATATCGGTTGATCCCGGTTGAGCAATTCATCAAGTTGATTAAGTTAGATAAATCTAACACAAACAACTATATAGCAAGCTGTCTTGAAACTAAGATTAAACAATATGCGGAAACTAATGTTTAACGATTAAGAGAATACTTTGACACAACTTGTTTCTCACAAAACACCTCAATATATTAATATACAAATACTCAAAAGTGTTAGGGTTACAAGAACCTTGAAGTGATCGACTCTAGAATAACACGTATTATAAATCTAACCTAGGACCTCCTTTTATAGGCTAAGGAGTCCTTCTAGGGTTACAATAACTTTCTACACAAGAAACACATGATAGAAACAATTCTATAATTATCTAACCGGCTATACTAATCTCATAAGCTGTACTAACTAAACATACTAGCAGTTTGTGCTGCTAGTTATATTCTACACAGTCCAAAACCAAAGCTAATAGTACTAACTATTAAGCCTGGCAGTACAAACTGTCTTTGCTAAATTCCCAACAATCCTCCCCTAAACTTGTGATTTCATTTGCAAATCAGCAAGTTTCTTGAATACTCCTTTGTCTTCATACTGCTGAGGAATTTTGCAAACACCTACTCTGCTGGCTTGCTAGGTCTTTGTGCTTGAAAGAAGATCTTGGTTACTAAGTTTTTGGCCATCTCATTATCTTCTTCAGTCTTTAGTCTTGAAGATAACATAGCATTCAGTGTCTTCTTTCTAAGTGGATATTCCTTCTCTACCAGCATAAACCAGTCATATATACCTGTGTAGACATGATGTACACCAGATGACCCATACAAAATCCAAGTAGTTCCTGGAACTGCAATATCTTGACTCCACAAACTTTCATAAGGATCAGGCTCAAATAACCTCTCCAATTCTACCCATAACTCTTGCTCCTTTTCATCTTCACATTCTTTATGATTAAGTATTTCCTGAACCAGCTCCCATAACTTGATTAAGTCATCTCTGTTACCTGATTTGCACATATCTGCAAATGTCCTGTACATCTCCACAATATTTCCAACTCTGATGATTCTCCAAGCTTTTCCAAATCTGTCAGTATGTATCTCCCAGTCAATGATAGGATGCTTGGACTGCAAAGCTTCTACATGTATTCCTTCATCAGGTTGTATTACCATTAATTCCTTCAAAACTTCATCCTCCAGATCTTCCTTTGATGTAGATGAACTTCCTTCTAATCTTTGTTTCTTGAGTATTTCTGATTCCAGTACCAATCCAGCTCTCTTAGTTCTGATATTAGGCTCTTCTGTACCAATAGGTCTGAAATCTTCATGTATTCTTCTATAAGCTCTGACATACATCTCATGAATCTCCTCAAAAGTTTTTCCCTTCAACTGATAATCTTTCTTGTAGTCTTGATGCTTCAAGTAAATCTTCATATTCCTCATCAGTTGACATTTTGTTGGAGTCTTCACAATTTTCTTTGATTTTTGTCTTTCTCTCATCTGATTGATCAAAGCTTGTATTGCATCTTCTTTCTCTCCTCCCACAGGCTGGAACTGCTGCTGACTTCTTCATCTTGTAACATTTGCGCAAGAAGTCTGTCTGATTCTTCCTGAGATAATCCAACATTCTTCTTTAACTGTTGCTCTTCCAAGAATTTAACCACTTCAAGTTCCTGCTTTTGTTTAGCCTTTTCTTCATCAAATACCATCATTGAAGTAACTTTAGGCTTCTTCTTAACAGTTTCTTCTTCAAGCAAAATCCCTTTCCCTTTATCTACTCTAGCAGTACCTTCTGTTGAACCAACAGTTTCCACTGCTTTCTTGGTACTGGTAGCAGTATCCACTATATCTTCTTGTTCTGCAATCACTTCAGTTGGAGCTTCAAGATCAACTTCCTCTTCTACAAATGGTTCAATTTCTTGTACATACTCTTGATCTTGATTCCCATTTCCAAAGCTCAAAGTCCTCCCCTGAGTCTGTGCATCTGTTTTCCTCCCCTGTTTGTAAAATTCTTCAAGATCTTCTGGATCACTGGAACTTGTAGAATCCATAATATTGGTTCTTCTGGGAGCTTGCAGAACTTTGACCTTCAACTTTAACCTCTTCACCTTTTTAACTAAAGTAGAATAGACTCCGATATACAGCTTCTTGGTGTCTGATGCAGGTTTTACTAACCAGGTTTTAATGTTTATATAGTCTCGTTATACCTATGGTCTACCCTAATGCACTAACGGGCAGTGTACCCGGTCGCGTGTAGTGTAGTATTCGGTAAAATCGAGGTCGTCCCAAGAGCTATGTGTGTTGGATTATTACTAAGTCTAGGTGTCACAATTTTTAATATGATTTCGATAAGGAATTAATTAACTACTAAAGCAGATAAAAGGCAAAGGTTTAATCAATAGAGGAGAGTGGTGCTAACCTAGTTAATCCTCCTACCTAGTAATGTCTACGTCTACTTACTTCCAATTACTTTAGGTGGGGTCAAATTCGAGAGGACAACATTTGGTCAATTCTCCCTAACCTATCAGCTTAAAGATGCCACCTTGGAGAAGTCGGTGTCCTTTCATAAGTCCAGTTGTTCCTGGTCCCTAAGCCAAGTCATTAAGTTACGCTACATGCTAGATTTATAATAGTGAGTGCCCGGGCGTTAGCAACTTAAACACTCACCCCTTAAATTCTTAAGTTCATCAAGCGGTGTCATTGGTCAAATCACACAAGTAGAAAGGGTCATCAGTTGGTCATATCTTACCCTTCCCGTCTCAGTCTACTCACTTAGGGAAATTGACACTTAATATTCAGGACTATTTGATGTTATCAAATATCCCCCCACTTGAACTCTATTTGCCCTCAAGTAGACCTTATTTGAAAGATTCTTAAAAAGATATCTCCCATAACCTGGAAAATATAAGTTTACAAATCCCTTATGCTAGAATAAAACAAAGCTAAACACCTCACGAAATGGGAACGAAACACTCAAATCTCTCAACTATTCTAAGTGTCAATTTTGGGGTGATCAGTCAATCGCCATGTATAGCATGTATTCTATCATAAGCTTGGCGGTTACACAAATCTCTACCACTAGAGTTAAGGGCTAAACAACTCTCGAAGGCAATATGGGTAGACACGACAAGGGTTAAGGGGTGACTCGTCATTACTAACATGTCACGGCGAAGTGGACAAAATCAATGATACATGACCAAATCCATGGCCAAGACACCAAAGATTGCTCGCTGCATCACCTAGACACGCTTCATGACTAAAGGGTAGGATAAGACATGGGATATATAAATGGTGTAAAATAAAAATCAAGCAGGTAGTGTAAATCTATAACCAAGTCATCACCACTTACCGTCCGCCCAAAGTTCAAGCTTTGAAGTCAAGAAACCGGATCATGAAATACTAGGTAGGTGTGTCATTAGAGGACGTCATGATGGGCACACTACCTTTTCTCCAACTGTTGGCATAATTACCAACTCCAATCTTTGAATGTGACCGAGGTGGCCTCCTCGATACTAAATCTATAAAGCTCACAACATAGTGCTTATAACAATGCACTTTTACAATAACTAAAATAACATAACAATTTTTTTTTGACATAACAATAATAACTAAACATAATATCCCCCCACTTGAGATGAACAATGGGTGATAATCCTATAATATTGCCTTCTGAAGCTGAAAAGTCCAAATACATCGAGCTAACTCAACATACCTTGTCTATGGTCTTGAAATGATGCAAAGGCCAAGTTCTAAAGTTTACAAGCTACCGACACACTCATAATTTGGTGGATTTGGGGTAAAATATTGGAAATGGATAAGGCTAATCTCACCATATAATATCAAGGGTTGTATGTGCTCGGCTAAGGTCTAATCTAGTTAGGTTAAGAAAAACATGTCAAAATTTAAAAAAAAGACATAATTTTTCAAAATAAACTAGAAAAACGAAGACAAAATAAAGTTCAAGAGATAATTATACTCCCGTCCCCCCACTTGAATTGTACAAAGTCCCTTTTGTACTAAGCGTTTAAATAAAGGTGAAGAGAAACGTAGAATTAGAGCGAGAACTTCCCTGAAATTTGCTCCAAAAAGAAAGAAGGCCCACGAAAAGAGACGTGCCTTCGTATAAGCATCATGAACAAACTTCAATCCCTGAAATCACACTACCGACAAGCATAATTCTAAAAAGAAAAAATGAAAAATAAAAACAGACCTAACTCACTTTCGTAGGAATCACGGTTGCATTTAGCATATGCAACAAGCCTTTTAAACCACTTGGTGTCCCAATTGGACGAGTGAAGTCTCGTGAGGGTTTACAGGGAACACACCCACAAAGTTCATTTAAGATAATAATACAAGGTTATTGTGTTTTAAAATAAAAGAAGTAAATCAGAGTAAAGTTACGTCGTAACTCTTTTGAGGATTCTGCCGTTCTTGGCAAAACGACATATGCTGCAAAGCGAGTGGCTCGGTGGCGTAACCACGAGAGATGGTATTACGCCGTGGTGGTATGCGTCTAAAATTCTCGCAAAAGGTTGGTTCTGCGTAATCACGAGAGATGAGTTACGCCGTAACTATGGTCGAATCGTAACTGCTGCAATGCAATTACTTCCTCGTTTCCTGCAAAAATGGTTAGAAAACACAAAACCCTACTGAAATGGAAATAAAACAAAAGAAAGGGATAATTCGGGTTATCTCTCGAAAGAGCAATTTTCTTTATTTATGAGTCTTTAAGTTAGACTCAGAGCCGCGGGGCTTCATGGGGGCCTTTGGGCTTGGCCGACTTCCTCCACTTGTTGGCGGCACTCATTCATCTATTTGTTAAATCCCTTTTTTCTTGTAGTATTATCGATGCCAACTTTTCCAAATTTTTGTGGAAGCCATTCATCACATGATTTTCCCCGGTCATCATCTTCAGCAATAAGAATACTTGTTATACTTATGCTTGATCTCTCACCGTTAGTTATTGTATTAGTAAGACGATTGTATTTGTTCTGCTTAACCAGTCCCTTATTGATTTTTGAGTTCCCAATTCTTATTTTGTACCAATCTTCAAATGCTAATTCAATATCATGTCTTTCACCCTTGTGAGGGTATATCCATTCTTTCGCTTTTCTTTCAGCTTCTTGAAGAGGACTATACGAGGCCCATGCCGTCATGGATTCGTTATCCTTAGTTAATATCGGGTTGCAGAAATGTTTGTTTGGGGTCGGAGCTTCCTTAATGCCCTGAACAATCTTTCCCTGTTTTTGCTTGCCATTATCAACATTCTCTCCACCAGGATCATAATGTAGAGGAGGATCTTGTGATTGACCATTAACATCAACATTATTTGAAATTTCAAATTTTAGTTTTAAATTCTCTTTCATACTGAAAGTTACTCATTCATTTTCAGTTCCCAAAGAAATTTGTTTTTCAAAAACCTTAATTTGAGCCCTACAAGTGGCCAGGAAAGGTCTTCCAACAATTAAGTTGTAAGCCTCCCGCTTCCCCATGTCAATTACCACAAAATCAGTGGGAAAAAAGAATTTACCAATTTTTAAAAGCACATTATTCACTATTCCCCTTGGTACAGCTTTAGAGGAATCAGCCATTTCTATCATCATTGTTATTTCTTTTAAATTGGTAAGCTTTATTTTATCAAACAAAGTGGTAGAGATAAAGTTTACCCCGGCCCCCAAATCAGCTAATGCGGGAATCTTAATATTACCAATAGTGCATAGAAGAAGAAAACTTTCCTGATATTGCTGTTTCTCAGGAAGTTGGCTTGGCAGGACCTCGTCGTCTTCCGATTTATCATCTTCTCTTAGGTAGTTAATCCCAGACAGATCATTTGTGATAGAGGATGTGCACTACTCTTTCTTTGCTTTATCTTGCGCAAATATGGCTTTGCAGGCAATAGCTTTAGCATTACTTGTCTCGAGATTTTTAGCTAATTGCCCAATTTGTGTTTCAAGGTTTTTAATTGCAGCATCTTGGTTTCGCAGGTTCATATTGGTGTCTTCTTTCACCTTGACCATCCACTCCTTGAGTTTATCTCCCTTTTTTGTAGATTCTTCGATGTGCCTATGCATTATTTCTTCAAGGCTTGGTCTAGGAGGATTGTTGTTGATTCTTGTGTAGAATCCTGTGGATTTTTCTCGATATCTGGGCCCGTTATTATTGTAATTGTTGAAAGGGTTCTTACTTCCATAGTTAACTTCTTCGATCCTTTTAACTTCCTCGTTAGAGGAACATTCCTTAGTAGGAGGAGTTCCATTTCGCTCTACTTGAATGGAATGCACAATTTCCTTGAGCTTCTTCATGTCTCTTCCAAGACTTTCTAATTTGTTGTTTATTGCTGCAAGACCTTCCATATCTCCATTCTTACTTCGGTTGCTCCCTCCATTGTGCCATTTGTGAGAGTGGTCTGCCATCTTTTGGATAGTTTATAAAGCCAAAATGGGTGTCATACCAGGAATCGGTCCCTGAGAGTAGACCATTTACCTTGAGGAGATGTTCAGACCTTTGTAGAAGACATTCACCTTTTTTTGGCTGTTGAGGTCATGAGTAGGGTATTTGTATAATAATTCTTTATACCTTTCCCAAGCTTGGTGTAACGTTTCGTCACCCTCTTGCTTGAAGTTATGGATTTCTTCTAATTGCTTAGCAGTCTTTGATGGAGAGCAGTATCTCTAAATGAAATACTTTTTTAGGATAGGCCACATGTTGACTGTTCCGGCAGGTAATCGATCAACCCATCTTTTAGCGACTCCGTAAGAGAACTAGGGAATACTGTAACATGCACATCGTTAGAGACTCTGGGAATTTTGAATAGGCTGACAATATATTCTACGTTGTCTATATGTTCATGAGCATCATCGGTGATGCTTCCAGAGAAAGATTTGCACATAATTCCCTCATAAATTGAGGTTTGATTTCAAATTGAGCATCTTCTACGATAACCGGCCTAACAATCCCTGGTCCTTGTTCTTCCCTTTTCAACGCCAAATATTCCTCAAGAGTGAGGTCATCAATGTTAACAACTTCCATGGTACCTGAAAACTTGAATAATGATCGTAAGAAAAGTTTAAAACAAAACGAAAATGAAAGACTTAATAACAATCCTAATATAACTCCCCGGCCAAAAACTTGATCACGGGTTTTCTGCGGCCAGGTTTTAATATTTATATAATCTCGTTATACCTATGGTCTACCCTAATGCACTAACGGGTAGTGTACCCGGTCGCGTGTAGTGTAGTATTCGGTAAAACCGAGGTCGTCCCAAGAGCTATGTGTGTTGGATTATTACTAAGTCTAGGTGTCACAGTTTTTAATATGATTTCGATAAGGAATTAATTAACTACTAAAGCAGATAAAAGGCAAAGGTTTAATCAATAGAGGAGAGTGGTGCTAACCTAGTTAATCCTCCTAGTTAGTAATGTCTACGTCTACTTACTTTCAATTACTTCAAGTGGGGTCAAATTCGAGAGGACAACATTTGGTCAATTCGCCCTAACCTATCAGCAAAGATGCCACCACTGGAGAAGTCAGGTGTCCCTTCATAAGTCCAGTTGTTCCTGGTCCCTAAGCCAAGTCATTAAGTACCGCTACATGCTAGATTTATAATAGTGAGTGCCCGGGCGTTAGCAACTTAAACACTTACCCCCTAATTCTTAAGTTCATCCAAACGGTAGGTGATCGCACAAGTAGAAAGGGTCATCAGTTGGTCATATCTTACCCTTACCGTCTCAGTCTACTCACTTAGGGTCAGTTGGTCATATCTCCTAAGCAACTAGCCTCAACCGCCATTCAAAACTCTGGGTGAAACAAGGGTAGCTACCAATAAACTATGCATGCATACACTTAGAAATAATTATACTAAGTAATGTAAATAAACAAAACAATTAAGGAATCATAATTAGGCCAACCCCAAGAGGTGCTTAGCCGCTCATATTAACCATACAAATCAATTCAATATTCAAAGTTACGAAATACATGCATGAATCAAAAGTAAAGAAAAGATAAAATGCTAATGCTTATCGTAGGGGAGTGATTTCTCCCATGGAGACAGCTCCGTATGCTCCTCTAGACCTGCCTTTCGCTTCTTCCCACGTTCTTTGGTTGTGGTGTGTGGAATGAGATGCTTTAAAATCTTTGGAAATCGTGGGGTATTTATAAGCGGATCACGGGTTCTGGTAACTAATATAAGAGTTACGCCGTAATCTTCAATTCCTTCGTAATTTGCACTAGATCTGCTGGTTACGGCATAACCTTATGAGTGGTTACGCCGTATCTTCAATATTACTTAGTTACGCCATAGTTGATGAAATAGTTACGGCGTAGTTATCAGCGGCGTGGAACCTCATTTGACCTAATATAGTTATGTCATAGTCTTTGGGGAAAGTTACGCTGTAACCTTCTGATGAGTTGGTTTTCTGAGTCACGCTTTAGTTACGGCGTAATGTGAGAGCGAGTTCGCCGTAACTTCTTCAAAGTCGACATCTTGTGATAAATCTTTGATATTTCTCCAATTCCGCGTCTCTTTAGCTCCAATGCTCGTAATTTACCTGAAAGTGCAAAACAATGGAAAACAAGCGTAAATCCATATAAATGATATAAATTACAAGCATTATTGGGGGAAATTGACACGTAATATTCAGGACTATTTGATGTTATCAGTGTCCTTCAAATCTTTCTCCAAAGCTGCAAACTTATCTGTTAGTTGTGTACATAAAGCCGTCAATTCATTTAGTGATTGTCTGCCCTCAGCACTATCCGATGTGTGACCTTTTGAGAGAGGTGCATCATAACGTAAAGACTCAATTTTCTCCCTAGTTGGACTAGGAGGATTACTAAAGCCACCCATACGTTCCATTTGGCTTGGGATTCCAGTTGATGTATCCAGTCTTGGAGGATTAGAAACACCCACTGTTTCCATGGTTGGGGTCTTATTTATGTTACAACTGCCCTGTGCTGCATCTAAGTTAGACACATTAGTGGCAGCCCCTTCCACTCTGCCAGAGGCAGTCTCATTAACTCCTTGGGTCTGAGTAGGAATACTAGGATGAGAGGCCATAGTACCCTGTCTGTGTTTTCTCCTATATGTTTGTTTAACTGGTGGGGTGTAGGTTATATTTGGAACTACAATGGGTGTGTGTTGGGAGTCGTCTGGGGTTGTTGATCCTTCACCCTGTACCTGCACAATCATGTTAGCAAACAAAGGAACTACCTCACCATTAAACAACCTTGATGCCATAGACATATTTGCAAAAAGTTTTTGTTGCAAACAAGGTGTTGGAAAATTTTCGGAATGGGTGAATAGTTTGTTTTTCTTAAAAATCATTGCCAGAAATCTTGGATACATAAAAAATTTAGTTTTTTAGAATCCACATTCTTCACGATATTTTAAAAAATTAATTTAGAAAAATTGTAAACCCTCCCTGTTGATAAACAAATGAGAGAAATAGCAATATTGCTACTGAATTGCTCCCAAGAGGTTTTCTTAGGGCTCATACAGTGAAGAAGTGTATGTATGAAAAACCTCCATTGAGGGGAGAAACAGCCTTATTGAAAAGTTGGTTTTTCATTTGCTGTATCATACCCCATCATGGATAGATGTTCAAAAATTTCAGTATTTGGTAAATCAAATATGCCACATGCATCAGCCAAGTGGAGATGTCTCCTCAAGGATGACTCAGATATTCTAATTATTTTACCATCTACCTTAGCTTTAATTTGTGTGTCCCCCTGTTCCAAGGTTTTGACAGTAGCAGTTTGCCAAAACTGTTGGATATGGGAGACATAGATAGTGGGGTTTGTGATTAAAGCATACCTGATGTATGATCGATTTAGAAAATCCACTATCTGATGAAACTGATCACTACCCTCTGGTTTATCCAAGAAAGCAACTTGATTGTGAGCTTTTAAAAATTCCATGATAAAAGATTGATTATACTGCTTGGTTTTGATCGGAATATGCTTAATTAGCAGTAGGTACTGGCAATTGAAAGTTAGTTAGGGTTTGAGAGATGTATGTGTGAGAATCGTTCGTTTAAAGAAAATCAGATAAAGAGTAAGCAAAGTGAAGAAATTTCACACTTAACAACCCTATAAATATGACTAAACAAATAAAAATCCCTAACGGCTAGTAAAAAACGTTTTACTACACAATACCAACGACTATTCAGCAGTACAAAAATTTTACGCTAGCAGTACAAAATTTACACTAGCAGTACAAACTTTTGAACAAAAATTTTATCCGACAATACAAACATTATATCCTTAAAAAACATATTGTCCACTACATTTTGAGAAAACTAAGTGTTAAGGAACACACATATCATAGTTTTTAGCAAACTACCAGCTATCAACGGATTTGAGATGTCTTTACCAATAGTCGTTTGGTTTGGACTAGTTAACTCTTCACTATTAAGTATGGTGAGTTAAGAACCATATAGTTTTTGGTAAACTATAAACCATAAACGGATTTGAGTAGTCTTTACCAGGAGCCGTTTGCTCTTGGACTAGCCAGTTCTTCAACATATAGATATGGTGAACTGATTACCATTGCACTCCTCAGTGCACAACTCTAATCCTAGGATTCCATCATCAGATATTTGTGATACAAGAACGTATTTGTTTTGTTATCATCAAATAGGGGAAGTTTTCTTAACCTGTAAATGTTAGTAAACACCAAGAAAAATGCAATCCAAGATATTTACACACAATAACTTATCAGGTTATAAAAGCAGTACCAAAATTTTATAGTTGACGGTACAAACTGCTTTTATGAGAAAACTTAAGAGAGCAGTAGAAACATTCTTTGACCTTAATAACAGTACAAATCCTTTACAAAACTTTACAAAAACACAAAGAGATAAGATTGTTGACTAAAGATTCATCATACCAATACTTGCAATTAAAAACTGAAATCTACCCACATCAAAACCTTTTGTGAGCAAATTTGCAACATTGTTATCAGTATGAATTTTAATAATTTGAATTAATTTATTTTCATAACAATCTCTTATGAAATGATGTCTTATCTCAATATGTTTTGTTTTTGAATGATAGACAGGATTTTTAATTATGCACATTGTACTGCTATTACAAAAATGTAAAGCTTAGTGTTCATGAAATTGTAACCATAGTCCAGTAATTGGTTCTGAATCTATAACACTTGACCACATAAACTGGAAGTAGCAATGTACTCTGCTTCTATAGTTGAATTAGCCACCACTGTCTGTTTGTTACACTATCATGAAATCAACCTATGTCCAAGACACTGACATCCTCCAATGGTTGATTTCCTATCCAAACATGCTCCAGCATAGTCACTATCTGAGTATGCAACCAGATCAAAAGGTGGATCCTTAGGATACTAAAGGCCCAACCTAGGTTGACTCCTTAAGTACCTAAAAATCCTCTATATAGCATTCAAGTGAGACATTTTGGTAGACACTTGAAATCTAGCATAGGCACATACAGCAAACATAATATCTGGTCTTGAGGCAGTTAAATACATCAAACATCCAATCATGGACCTGTAAATATGCACATCAACCTCTTCACCATCTTCATCTTTGACTAGAGGCTTGTTTGGATCCATAGTAGTCTTAGCAGGCTTCACATCATTAAATCCAAACTTCTTCAAAATATCAGTCACATACTTCTCTTGACTGATGAAAATACCTTCAGTTTTCTGCTTGACTTGAAGGCCTAAGAAGAAAGTCGGTTCACCCATGGAACTCATTTGGAACCTGCTATGCATTAACTTATCAAACTCATCATATAACACCTTATTTGTTGAACAAAAAATAATGTCATCTACATAGACTTGAACCACTAGGATGTCACTTTTTGTCCTTTTTATGAATAAGGTTTTGTCAATTGTGCTTCTGACAAACCCATTGGTCAACAAATATTTGGATAAGGTGTCATACCAAGCTCTTGGAGCCTGATGTAGTCCATACAATGCCTTCTCCACCTTGTAAACTTTGTCTGAAAACTTAGGATCTTCAAAACTAGGTGGTTAGGAGACATATACTTCTTCTTCAATAGTCCCATATAAGAAAGCGCTTTTCACATCCATCTGATACACTGTGAAGTTTTTGTATGAAGCATAAGCCAAGAATAGTATGATAGCCTCTATTCTTGCCACTGGTACAAACACTTCTTCATAGTCAATGCCTTCTTCTTGAGTGTATCCCTGAGCCACTAACCTTGCCTTGTTTCTGACAACTATCCCTCTTTCATCTCTCTTGCATCTGAATACCCATTTTGTCCCAATTGCCTTCTTCCTATTAGGCAATTCAACCAAGGTCCAAACCTCCTGAAGCTTAAATTGTAACAACTCCTCTTGCATAGCTTCTACCCAGCTTGAATATTGTAATGCCTTATAAGCATTCTTGGGTTCCATTTTGATAGAAAACAAGCAAACATGCAATTTTGTATATCTTTGTGGCTATTCCTCTGATGAAGGGTTTGAGCAAACAATACTTGATTCTTCAAGCCTTTAAATTTACTTCTTGTTTGAAAAGCAGACTGAGAATCTCCAAGAATTTGATCTTTAGGATGGTCTTTATGAATTCTTGTAGTATGTGTAGGGCTGGTAGCATAAGAAGACTCCATATTATGCATATCAGCCTCCATAGTAAAACTATCCACAACCTCATCATTAGTATCTGCATAAATATGCTCCAAACTGAGCATATTTGGATCATTTGGATAATCAGCATCAACATAGGACTTCCCATCTTTGCCCATTGTGGAAAACCTTGGATATGGAGAACTGTTAGGCTGAGCAGTAGAAATTGTTGGCCTAAAGATTGGAGTATCAGTAGCAACTGGTGAGCTAATGATAAACGTATCAGTAGGAACTGGTGTGCCAGTTTTCCTTCCTCTTTTTGCAGAATTTGCTGATGGACTTCCCTGAACTTCATCTTCAAGGTGTGGTCCTTCAGAAACTCCCTTATTCACATCAAAAGGTTTAGGCCCAACTTCTGTATCACCTTTTTCCACACTTTCCAATGGATCAACTTCTGGGATCTTTTTCTTCAACTCTTTGGGCTTGAGAAACTTGTCTAGCTTCCACTTTTCAACCAGTACAAAATCCTCTGCAGATCCATCCTTCTTGTCTTGTGAACCTGCATTTGAATCTCCTTGTGTACCTGCAGACTTATTAGTTGTACCTGTAGACACTGGATCATAATTCATGGTTCTGGTTAAGGAATCAATGTCAAACAACCAGTCAGGCCCACTTCCTGCAACATTAGGTGAACTCTCACTATCCCTAACATGCAAGTTTTCTTCCATATGCCTAGTTCTACTATTGAACACCCTAAAATTCTTGCTATTTGTAGAGTACCCAACAAAGAACCCTTTGTCTGCCTTTTCATCAAACTTTCCTAGGTGGTCTATCGTATTTAAGATAGTAACAGGACACCCAAATTGTTTTAAGAAGTCTATCAAGGGCTTCCTACCATGCAACAATTCATAAGGGGTCTTGTTATGAGGCTTAACTACTTTACTCATATTTTGCACAAAGCAAGCAGTACTAACTGCTTCAACCCAAAAAGTAGTAGGTGATTTGGATTTTGATAACATAGTCCTTGCAGCCTCAATTAATGTCCTATTCCTCCTTTATGTTACTCCATTTTGTTGAGGAGTTCTAGCTACACTAAACTGTCTTACAATACCCTTATCCACACAGAACTGATTCATCGCACTATTCTTAAATTCAGTCCCATTGTCACATCTGATTATTTTTACCTTGAGATTTACTAAGTTTTCTATCCTAACAATAAATGCCTTAAGGATTTCTGATGTTTCAACCTTAGTTCCTTGAAAGAAAACCCAAGTGAATCTAGTATAATCATCAGTGACCACTAAGCAATAATCTTCTTATTCAAACTTTTCACAAAGGTTGGCCCAAATAGATCCATATGCAACATATAAAGGGGCTCAGAAATAGTATTCACCACTTTGGACTTACAAGAAGCTCTGTGTTGTTTCCCCATCTGACATGCAACACAGGTTTCAGGATTTTCAAAAACTTTTGAAGGTAACCCTCTTACAAGATTACTTTTTACCAATTTATTCATTGTTTTGAAATTTAAGTGACCAAGTCTCCTATGCCAAAGCTTGGATTCATCAACAGTGGCTTTTGCAAATAGACAAGTTAAAGCTCTTTTGGGAATTATGTTCTTTATGTCAACACTGTATATATTGTCTGTTCTAGGGATTCTAAGAAGCACAAATTTGTCATCAGGCATCTTATAATCAGGAGAAAGGACAAGACATTCAGTGTTGGTAAAAAGGACAGAATTATTTTTGTCACACATTTGTGAGACACTAAAGAGATTGAACTTAAGTCCATTTACAAGATACACTTTTTCAAAATCCAATTTTCCTGTTTTAATTATACCTCTATCAACGATCTTTCCTCCTTTGGGGTCATTCCCAAAAGCAACATATCCACCATCTATAGCTTCAAAATCTTCCAGATTGGACATGTCACCAGTCATATGTCCAGAGCAACCACTATCAAAAATTGCTTTATCCTTTAGCTCCACCTGTAAATTGCCCTGCACATAAAAGAAGAGAATCAGTTTTTCTTGAGGACCCAAGCCATTACTGACTTCGGTCTGCCTTGTGCATCAACATAGTCAAAACGTTTTAAATCCATTGATGCACTGCTGTTCCTGGAAACATGATCTAAAACCTTTATTTTTGGTTTCTCCAGACCTAGCAAGCTAAGGCCTTTACAACATAAAAATGATTGCCAAAACAATGTCTGTTAACACTTTTTGGCTTAGCAGTAGACACTGCTTTTGCCTTAGCAGTACAAACATCTGTTCATTTTTGAAAAGACCTTTGCTTATTTGGAAAAACAGTAGTAATGGTTCTAGTAGCACCAGATCTCATTAACACTATCCTTGGAACCATCTTTTTGAAATCATGAGGGTGAGAGTGTTTTGAAGACTTTTTATGATACACCCTGTTGTTATGGTTCCATGAGGTTTTCTTGTGGTAAAAACAATTTTCTTTTAAATGCTCAAAGCTACCACAATTATAACAAACCTTTTTAACCATTTTAAAATCATCACCTAATCTTTGAGATATTAGGTAGTTCAAATTTCTTTGGTTTCCTCTAGGCTTATTATTTTGTCTTCTTAGCATCTCTATAGGTTTCTCATCATACTCAGCTACCTTCCTAGAGATTTTAGCACCTAAAGCTGGTTTTTCAAACCTGCCATGTTTAACTATTTTAGGTTTGTCTATCTTAATCTGCTTAGGTGTTGACTCATCTTTTTCCTCATCACTGTCTGATGTCCATTCTTCAATTATTGGAGCATCAGATGGTTGTGACCTAACCTTGGGTGTGTCTTGGCTATTCTCACTAGACTCTCCTACCAATGTGCTTCCTACTTCACCTATAAAGGATATTTCTCTCTTGTAGGGGGGGGGGGCATAAGCACTCAAAAGTGGAGGAGATACCTCATTGTATCCTAAGCCATTATCGTTTCTCATTATGTGACTCCCAATAGATTTGTTCACAAGATCAGATGCAAACTGAAGTTTATCTACTTTAACTATATGTTTTTCTTTTTCAGCTAAAGCAGTATCTTTTTCCTGTGAAGCTTCTTCAAGTTTTTGATTGAGAGAATTAATTTCACAGTCCTTTTTAGAAATATGACCCTCTAGAACAGCTATCTTATCAACATATTCTAATTCATTCTGTTTAAGACATTCTAGCTTTTCTTCAACTGTTTTTAGACCAAATTTATAGCCTAAGTTATCTAATTTCAGTTTTTCTACTTCATCTCTTAAGCACTCATTCCTAGCCTTAAGTTCTTCCAAAGTATCTGCACATGACTTAAAAGAACAACCAGATTCATTAGATACCTCAGAATCAGAACCAGATGATGAAGAAGCATAGGCCATCAAAGCAAAGTTAGGTCCATCTTCAGTCTGATCACTCTAGTCATACTCACCTAAACCATCACATGACACCATAGCTGCAGTGGGCTTAGCATCTTCAATAGTGATTATTCTTGGAGTGTCACCAATCTTCTTAGGAGACCTACACTCTCTGGCAAACTGTCCCTTCCTTTAACAGTTGTAGCACTCAATCTTTGACTTGTCAAACCCTGCAGTGCTCTGTTCTTTGAACTTGAGCTCTCTTCCAATCTTCTTCAAAAATATCCTTGCCCTCATAGTTAACATAGCCATCTGCCATTTGATATCTATTTCTTCCAGATCATCAGGGTCAATCTGCCCCAAATCTTGATTTACTACATGAGTATTAGTAGTAAGATCAGCCAAGAAAGCATTAATAGCAGCATCACTGATGTTATCACTAGCAGTAGAAACTGTTGTGATAGCAAAAGAAACTCCACAAGCAGTAGAATGAGTTTCCTGATGACTGTCTGACCCTTTTGAGGACACAAATGCTAGGTTTTGTGTGCCTGGGATTGAACTGGATGTTCCCTTCATTTCTGATTCATACACTTTGAGATTATTGTATAAATCATCCAAGGTCAGCTTTTCAAGACCTTCTTTGTTCCTCCAGACCACAGTATGCATGCTCCATTCCGGTGCTAGACTTCTTAGAAACCTGAGATTCACATCTTCTTGAGGAATTGCAGCTTTCATGAGTGCCAGTTGACTCACAAGTTTTTGCAATCTGTCACGCGTCTGATCAATGCCTTCATTGCTTAGGGCAGCAAAGTTTTCAAACTGATGCTTCAAAAGATTCTTCCTTGATTTCTTTGTTGCATCATTCCCACCAAACCTTTGTTAAATAGCTTCCCACAAAGACTTGGCATCTTCATTCTAACAGAAGCTTAATTGATAGTCATTAGGAAATCCCATTAGAAGGATACTATGAGTCTTGATCTCCAATCTTCTCTGAGCTTTGTCTTTTTTAGTTTTGATCGGTAGATCCTTCCCATCAGCACCCTTAGCAGGCAAAGAATCACCATTCAGAATGATTTCCCACAAAGAGAAATCCAACATCTTGAGGTACTGCTGCATCCTTAACCTCCATAGTTCATATTCTCCTGACTTCAGCATAGGCACTTTAGATGCAGTAACCATATGTGTTGAATCTTCCATAACTTTAGTAGTAGTTTTGAACACAAATTCTCTTTATATCACAGCTTCTAGATCAAAAGCTCTAATACCACTTGTTGATCCCAGTTGAGCAACTGATCAAGTTGATTAAGTTAGATAAATCTAACACAAAAAACAATATAACAAGCTGTCTTGAAACTAAGATTAAACAATATGCGGAAACTAATGTTTAACGATTAAAAGAATACTTTGACACAACTTGTTTCTCACAAAACACCTCAATATATTAATATATGAATACTCAAAAGTATTAGGGTTACAAGAACCTTGAAGTGATCGACTCTAGAATAACACGTATTCTAAATCTAACCTAGGACCTCCTTTTATATGCTAAGGAGTCCTTCTAGGGTTACAATAACTTTCTACACAAGAAACATATTATAGAAACAATTCTATAATTACCTAACCTACTATACTAATTTCATAAGCAGTACTAACTAAACATACTAGCGGTTTGTACTGCTAGTTATATTCTACACAGTCCAAAACCAAAGCTAACAGTACTAACTATTAAGTCTGGCAGTACAAACTGTCTTTGCTAAATTCCCAACAATATCCAAACACCTCCATCTATTGAACCACCACAACTTGCTTCCACCAAAACAACATCAACATAACTTGCTTCTCTAAACCACCACCCTCATCTAGTAAACCAAACACTCCTATTTCAACTCAACAAATGCAAACCTCACCTCTTCAACCTCAACTTCTCTCATTTACCACACCTCCTACCTCTCCACATTCATTCTTGAACATCTTGGAGAACTTACCTCTTATACCTTCTAATCTACAACCATTGGCTACATTCTCATCTATTGTGAAAATAACTACTCAACAACCTTCTCCACAAAACCTAGGTGGTGACATCAACATGCCACAACCATTAGCACACATATCTCCTCCACCCTCAAATGTCCCATTTTGGGTTATGAGAAGATTTCAACCATAACAACTGGACCATATGGATGTTGACACATCATTTCCTCCTCCACCTACTCATATGCCTCCACCTTCTTTAATTATGCATCCATAACCTTGTACATCAAACATACCTTCACCACCTTTCCTCTTAGGTCCACACATACCCTCATCACCTCAACCTCCAAGTCATGATTGCTATCATTGTCAACATGTCTAGACCTTAGTTCATGGACTACGTGATGAAGTACGTTTCAGGTTCTAACATCTCCTTGAACGTCTAGATGACTTCAACAAACCTACCAACCATAGAAACCTTGAAGTGCAAGTACAATTGGTCTTTTTCTTCTACCATTAGGACTAGACTATGCTTTTAAGATTCCTTTTCTTGTTAAGATCATTTTCTCAGTTTTAGAGAAATGACCCATGAGTGTATCATTTCTCTTGTTTTATTAAATGAATTTACTTGATTATGTGCCTCTTGGTTATGTGAACATGTTGGTGTGATTATAAATTGTTTCCTTGGACTTTCATACCATATAATTTTCTTTTACTGTAGCTAACAAGGTGCAGGTACCCGGATCCCTCAATTTATAACCGGCGGATCCCTTTTGAAATGGATCCGGGGGACTCGGGCACTCAGAAGACATAAAGAGTACAAATTCATCTCATTTGCAGGAAATAATACACCATATACATGTTTTCTAACTTTTGTTTTATAGATTTTCAAACTTTAGTTGGAGTACGTGACACCCTCAATAAGGGGGAGGTTTCGTCAAAGCAAAAACATTGCAAAATTTTGCAATTCTCTCGTCTTATCCTTCCTAATTACTTGACGCCCTCGCCAAGGGGGAGCACTCGTTAAGGGGGAGCTAATATGTATAATCTTACATTTCTCATCTCTCTAAACTTCTTTCAAAAAAATTCAACATTCCTTCTCTTCTAAAAATTTTATACTCTTCTACCTCGTTCTTTTTTTTCTAAATTTCTTTCTCTTCTACCCTTCCAGGTTAGTTTCTTTTCGACACTTTTTTTGTTTCGAAAAAAGGGGGGAAAAGAGTAAAAACTCAAATTCAAAATTTTATGAATTTTATTTTTTACTTAAAATAATTTTATGTTTTGTCATCAACAAAAAGGGGGAGATTGTTAATACAAATAAACCGTAAAAACGTTTATTTATATTTAACGATCTTCTTATGTTTTGTCGATAACAATCGTAAAATCATTTTAACGAAATAAATAAAATGCGTAATGCTTTGACCAAATAGTTTACTAACATATTTTACTAAACATATAAAACTATTAAACATGTTTAGTTAAATAGTTTATATAAAACCAAAACCATTTTTATAAAACACTTACTTGTAACTTTGGTTACTTACATTTTATAAAAATACATATTAGTTCAAATGTACTTTGTAATATATATGTGTTGGGTAAACCATGATCCATAACTCATTCTCATAACCCATTCCCATGATCCATGCCCATGAACCATGTACATTTACATCATGCATGACATCATATTGGGTTAAACCCATGACCCATTGTGTATATACATTGTATCTTATTGGGTACCCATGACCCAAAGTCCATGACCCATGGTGCATTACCCATAATCCATAACCCAGTTTGTAACCCAAGACACGGACATTTTTCATCAGACAGCCGGATCCCTGGGTTTGTACTAGTTGGATCCCTTTGGGAAAGGATCAAGTGGATCCGGGTGAACAGTAGGCGGAATTGCCTATAAATATTGACCCATTTCTTCTTTGTTGCTAACCCCTTTTAGACATATCTTATCTCTATGTTCTAAACTCTCTAACCTCAGATCTAAGGATCTTCTATGTAGCTTTTCTCTTTATGATTCTCTAGTTTCCTCTTAAAGGCGAGATCACAACCTCTTGAAGACTTGCAACCTCAAGGTCATGAGTTTCTAAGCTTCGTCTCCATCAAGACCACTGAAGTGAATCCTCTTGATGGTTCTTCTCTTCCTCCATTAGTATTTTGAGTAGTTGAAGGTGTTGGTGTCATGTACTAATAGGTGTATTCGATATGGTTTGTCGAAGTATGTTGTGATACTTAGTGTGTAGGGTATTGGTTCCTCCATTATAATAGATCCCGGTATCTAGCCTTATACCGGATAAAGTGTAGGCGAAGTAGATTTGGTTCTACCTTGTGTGAAGAACCCGGTATTTAGCTTTGTACCGGATAAAGTGTAAGCGACCTTGTGAAGCCTTCTCCGCCACTTAAAGGAGCTTGAAGTGTGCAGTGGTTACAAACTCTCGAGTTGGGTACTCGGGGAGTGGAGTAGGGCAAGGAATGTGTCCTTGTAGCCGAACCACTATAAATACTTGTGTTTTGATTGTGTATCTCTTTCTCTATCTTGTAGCATAGTTTATATATTCATATAACTATCAATATCTAACACACACTCTAATAAATTGACATAAGCCGATCTAATTACTTTAAAACGAAGTTTTAATTGGCAAAACTATTCAACCCCCTTTAGTTTTCTACATATTTCTCAGTTGAAAACAAACATTTGGTGAAAATTAGCTATTTTGGACGTTAAATGGAGCAAATGGATCAAGTTGGAAAAGTCTAGTGAAGTGAAGGTAGATACGTCATATCATTCTAGACAGATACATCATACATCAAGACTTGAATGAATATGAAGACCATTGCATGACTTTAAAGAATACGTCGTATGAGGTTTCTCCCATACGCCGTATATGAAACCGTGGTCAACATAAAAGATCTGACTTATTCTACTCCAGATACACTGCGTGACATCCAAGAGATGCGACGTATCAACTTGAAGATTTCACCATGACATTCCAAGATTACGAAAATGTTATACGTCCTATGTACATTGAAGATCCGCCGTATCCTATGACCGTATGTACTTTATACGCCGTATCTACATTGAATACCCCACGCGAAGTTACCTAGATACGGCGTATCGAGTAAACTGATATGCCGTATCGATGTCGTTTCCAGAAACTATAAATATAGGTTGATTGCATTCATTCGACACACACAACAGTATACCACACGAATACAGAAGACCAAGCACCACAAGACACAACCATAAGAACGAATTCGGAAGCATAAGAAGGCATTGCAAGTGCATAATTACATAGGAAGATTCGCTTAATTGTAGTAGTAATCTTTAATCGTTTGGTTAGCATGCTCTTTCTTTCATTAGATTCGCATTAAACATACTACCTACATTAATGATTATATGATGTTTTATTTGGCTTTAATGTTTGGCATGTAAGCCTTGATACCTCTTGATTTCGTGCCTTGGAAACTCGGCTCACACAGTTACTTTATTGACATCTTTGCATAGTTAATGTAAGCCCTAACGGGATAAATATTTAACAAAGTATCATAAGGAAAGATTAATACGGATTTCTAGTTAGTCGTGACAGGACTTTTACAAGAGATCTAATTGATTTATTACACTACATAACAAGCAGCCGTAGAGAAAGTATCTATTTAGTACTCATCATATATAACTAAATGATTAGCGAGCATATCTTCCTTGCTATCGGCTTGACCTCTTATTGCTAAATGTTTTCTATATGTGTACGTGCCTGACTTGTTGTCTTCACTTTTATTTATTTAGTTTTCACTTAATCTACACATGGTGCCAGTCTCACAGGCTGAAAACCCCCCCTTGCGTTAGATTAGATTTAATTAGACTAACTCTAGGATTAAAATACTGATAGATATTTAAGTGTTAACGTCCCACTCTTAGTGATTGACACTCTACTTACCAACTAGGCTACATTGATCAGATATACTGCTCGTTAGTGTTTGTTATAAGTTAAATCGGCTAAATATAAATATTAAAACTTGAACAAATATACTTATACTAAACGATACATCCACATACCTTAAAGAATCAACAATGAACATGCCATCATGATGTAGATTCACAGTAAAGACACGATCTGTCAATGTTCAAAACGAAAATTAGGGATCACAAAATTAAGCTCAACTACATAAATTAAATAGAAGAAATGATAGATCAAAAGTTAAAAAACAATAGCCTATGAGTACCTGAACGTAAGGGTGTCAATAGGGTCGGGTTGACCCGTTCCGAACCTGATAAAGCTTATCGTCGGGTTTAATCGGGTTGAAAAAGCTTATCGGGTTTGATTGACCCAAACCTGATAACCCATTGGGTTAAGTTATCTATCTTATCGGGTCAACCCGATAAGACCCGATAATATTTGAACTATTTTTTATCTATATTTAGGTTAATAGAGAGTCCATTAAGTAAATTTATATTGTTTTACTTTATTATTTAGTGTTAGTGTATTGGATTCTACAAGTTATGTTTTGTTTTTTACAAGAAAATGAAGAAGTATTAAAAAGCTAGTGTAGTACGTAGCAAACAGAAAAATAAAAAACATGTTTTAGTTGGTTAAATTGATTAGAATGCTAATGTAGTATTTATATGAACATGATATGATTAATGGAGATGATTTGTAGATTTTTATAAATGATTCGGACACTCAAATTTAGAGTATTTTGACATATATATTCTTACATTATTTTTAGTTATGTCAAATATCCAAACACTTTAAATTTGAATGTCCCAATCATTTATGTTGCAAATCATCTCCTTATGATTAATTGAGCTCGGTGACCATCTTTGGAAAAACAAAGATTAAGTTATGTGTGAAAGATAATAAAAAACTTCTAAACTTAAAGTTCACGAGTGTTGTAGCCCGCGCGTTGCCACAAAAATGCATTGACACCAATAAATAAACTAAATATACGCTGATAACATCAAATAGTCTTGATTTTCTAAGCGCTAATTTTCCCCTTTATCATCACATTTTGAGTAAAATGCTAGTGAAAACATCCTTATTCATTATTATTTCATTTCAGGACCTATTCTATGTAAGGAAGCTGTAATTGGCCATTTTCAAGCCCTATGAATGAGTTGTCACTTAACTACGGCGTAACTAAGTGATGAAGTTACTACGTAACTAAAGATTATGAAGGCTATGGCGTAACCCTCAACTCAGGTTACGCCGTAACAACGGATAAACACCTAATTGACAAAGACTACGGCGCAACCCTGAGTTCAGGTTACGCCGTAATGAAGAAATGCACATGATTTATGAAAACGACGGCGTAACCCCCGCTAAGGTTACGCCATAATCGTGGATAAGCACAAAATATTGAAAAAGTTATGACGTAACTACCTAATAAGGTTACGCCGTAACTAGTATCGGAGCCTATAAATAGTTGAAGGTTTCATCAGTTTTAATCGTCTCTCTTTTCCCAAACCTTCTAGGGTTTGGGGAGATCAAAACACAGAAGAAGAAGCATGGCTTAGGAGCACTGAATAACGAAGTCCTCGTCTACGATTTCCATTGTATTCGAGTTTGAATTTCTTCTATATTTTTCTAGGACTTATACTATGAATTCATGTAATTAATTGAAGTTTGCATTTATGTTTTTGCTATTCTCTTTAATTCTTTATAGACATTTGCTAGTCTTTTCATAGATCGCTAGTCTTGGTAGTATTATAAGCTTGGTAGTATCTAAAGGGCTGGGAGATATGACCAACTGACCCCAGTCTAATAGATTGCGAAATATGGGAGGAATTGGCCATAGTACAACCACTCTTCGTGTGCGAACTGACTAAATGATCACTATCAAGTGGAGGTATTTAAGAGGTTAGGGGAATCTAAGTTCCTAATGGCCGGGTTCCCACCGTCTAGATCTAGTAGATTTGGTGCTTAATGACTGCTATTAGGTTGTCGAATGATCCCGGGTGACCTGTTCATCTTGGTGAGGAATCTAAGAACCATAGGCCATGACAAATTGACCAAAGGAGTCTGGTGATAATTAACCACTATATTGAACCTTCATATCGAGAATCGATTAATATTTTTATTCTTCGTTAAGCTTCGTTTATCTATCTCTTTACGCTAAATTTCTGGTGTCTGTGTGAGAGGAATAATATCATATCGATGAATTATAACAACCTTGTCATACCCATTTATTATCAATATCATTTCTAATCATCTTAGTTCTTTCAAGGTCACAACTCTCTTGGGACGATACTCGAATTTACCTGAGGCTTTACTACATCTGATCGGGGTTCTCTGCCCATTAGTATGTGTCTATCCTAAGTTACCTAAGTTTTATAAATATTAAAAGCAGGATGAAATAGCAAATCATACGCATTCGATTTGATATTGTTGACATCTGCATACATGTCATAAATTGTTGTTGGAGCAACAGAAGCGCCCATCATCAGTTGGGCAAACAAAATATATTGCAATTAACTTCATTAAACACAAAATAAACAAAAAATATGGTGCCGCCACATTTGTAATTCATCAAACAACAAAAGTAGACAAACAATAGATATAAATAAATATTTGTAATCAACATCACTTGACTAAAGTCCTCTGTATATTACCATTAGTTGTTCGTCATCATAAATCAACGAATACAACAAAAGCATATCCAGTGTTTTTTCTTTTTCCAAGCATTAATTCTTTGGTTCCTTTGATTTTTGAGGGTAAGCAATAGCTGCTTGCGGCATCCGGATGGTTTGCAACCGTTAGGCTACTATGCGCTTCCCTCACTTTCTCTGCTTTCACGCCGTCTCTGTCAAACGAATCTAAAACCAAAAACAAAGTCCAAAACAGCCTTATTGCAACACACTATAGTATACAAATCAACCAATAACATGTTTGGTGATTGATTGCAAAACTTATAAATGTGGTAAAGGACGCATGAAAATGGTTAGGATGCATACTGGTACATTGAGTATAAACAGATTTGTTGTTTTAGTTGTTGGTTCTACACATGCATCACTATAGTTTGATGACAGCGGACTCAAGCCAATTATATTAAACTATAATCTAATGCTAAAATCACCTCATTGTAATTTTGAGTAACATGTTAGTAAATTCTAGATTTTGCAAGCAATAGCCTATTTTATTGACTAATAAACATGAAAATTGGCAGTCTTGGTTCATTCATTACCTCAAAAAACTGATATTCTTATGTCTATAAACAACACATAAGTAACTCAATCATTAATCATTCATAAATAGGTTTGAAGTTCTTATAAGGTATAACAGGTTAACAACATAACAAGGATTTGATCCATGAGGTTGCCAAAAAGAATCTTGAACGAAACAATTTTTGTATAAAATATTCAAGTTCATTTCATTGAAAACAACCTACATATTTTTGGGATTCTTATTACATGGGGCATAAATAATCAGGACATCATTTCCAAAATGGAACTTTATGGTTCTCAGAGGAGCAGGGGAGTATTTGTCGTCATACACTTAGTTTTGATTACATTAACAAAATTACTATCTTCAACTTTAGGGGTGTTTGGAAATGTCTGTTAAAACTGATTATCTACTTATTGTTTTATATGTATTTGTTTCTTTCGAAAATAAGGTTCATATTTGCTTATTTCAATGATTGAGTTTGCAGCAAACAACATCAAATCTCCAATATACAAAAACCTCACATCAGTAATCTACACCTGTATATTAGTAAAAAAAGAAAAAGGAACAGTTGAAGATTATAGACTAATGTGGACTCACCTATTGTCGATACCTTCGTGTATATTTCTACCATTCAAACCTGATGTGTCGCCTCGAATCCAACTCATTTGGCCAAGAGGGCCACTAACCTACCAAACAAATTTCTAATTAAACATGTATGATGTTTCATTATATAACAGTCACTTTGGTAATGTTTTGGCATTGCTTTTATGTTCATGTAATCATAAACATATTGTGATGCATCATAAAATGTAGGTAGGTTAATGGGTCGGAATGAAACAATACCCATCACTCGTTAACCTTTGCTAGTCACACTCAATATGGGCAAGGTAAATGACATACACCTGCATATCCAGTGACAGGAAGCCGTAGGGTGCTTGCTTGCAGATCTTCAATAGCACCATGTATCACAAAGTTGTTCTCACTTTCTATTGTGGACTGTTGTTTGAGGTAATGAACCTGATACACAGACAGAGACAAAAGTATCATTAAAAACTTATGTGACAATATTATGCAATAAAATAGATGTATTTTTTTACTATTCAATAAGAACAATATTTGCAGTAATCCCTAGAGGAGGTTTCTTTAAAGGATCCACAGTACTGACTACTGACATAGAAATCAACACCTGCAAGTTTTGAATGTTTTCCCAAGTGATGAACGGCCAAGTGATGAACCTTTTAAATTAATCTTCAATGTATCCTTAATTATGTGCATAACACATTTGAACGGCCAAGCGATGGACCTTTTAAGTCAAATCTTCTATTAATCCTTAATTATGTACAAAACATATTTCACATCATCACAAACCGGAATTGGAATATTCATAACTATATATTATCAAGGTCGTGAAAATTTTTTAATTAGCCATATAGGTAATATTACCTTTTGACCAGTCAATGGTAACGGTTGCAATACTATTTACCATCCCTATGGTACATCTTTTAATTAATTCATCCAACTCAAACACAACCTCAAATCGCGCGGGTCGACAACCCATCTTTCAAGAGCCTCCTGAGAAGAGCAAATGAAAATGTTAACTCATCAATAATATGAACAATAGCAAATATTATAGACTTAAATTAAAAGACCAAAAGGAAAAGTCCTTAGTCAAATTTCGGTACCTGCAATAAAAATTTTGACAGAAGAGAAGAGAAACAATGACCAAAGAGAATCAATAAAGTGATAAAATCTTGAAACTTAAATCTAACAAAGAACAATTACAAATTCCAGTCTTCACCTTGAATAAGAGTAAACTTAAATGGAGTCCCTTCATTGTAGATCGAATAAATTTGAGTCCTATCCAACAACGTTCTGGTATAATGAATACCAAAAACAACAAACACAAATCAACTTCTTGAATATAATCTACCAAAAAATGAACTTCAAATAAAGAAAACATGCCTTTTTATTTTAGAATACACCACATGAACACATACCCTGAACACACCCACTAATCTACCACGTAACATTTTGTTTTTTAGGTATTTACAATAAAGCGGGATTAAGCAAAAGGTGGTGTTGTATGAGAGGCCAAGGGCAAGGGCGGCAATAGGAAAAGATATCATGAAAGCAACACACTCTTCTTTTATGAGTGAGGCTATACACTTTATGATTAAATTAATTATGATGGTGTCTGTCATATAATCACACCATCCCACCCCTAAAAAAATATTCAATCATTCTTTTTGTTATACATGATGACTTTTCATGTGCAAGGTTGCATCATAAACTCTAGCATAGTGTTTTTTAAATTTATTTTGGCCATTTTGGCAACAATGTTGCAGCTTTTGGACCACCCTTTTGAAAGCCAAGTAATGCGACATGTGGATGTAAATGATATGGTCTAGCGAGGAGTTTAGTACTATATAGTAATTCCTGGGACTCCGTTACCCATTTTCTACTGTGAAGTACATCACTCTCTATTGGCTTATTCGGTCTTAGCTCGCGCTATGAGTAAGGGGTGTTTGGGATTGGTTACAAACAACTGTACGTATCTAGTTAATAAGCAGTTTGCTTATAACTGCTCACTTCACTCTAATACATGGTCAACCGATAAGCCAATTGAACATTCTGTACTATAAAAATAGAATAAGCAGTTGGAATAAGCAATTCTCAAACAACATGACCAGCTTATAAGCCACTTGTCAATTATTAAAACACAAAATCCAATATCTTAGAAGTGTATTTTCTTAACACATCAATGCGGATTCTATAAATAAGCAAAAGAACAATGAACTAATTAGTAATTTGGTATATACCGCTCATGTATGCACACTTTTATTCAAATATGAACCAAGCACACCCTACACAAATAAAAAATTAAGCTAAAGTCCATTTTTAGTCATACGAAGTTAGAGAAACTTACCACATCAAACACATGATATACACAACTTTGATCTACACTTTCCTCGCTATAACCACAACCATAGGCGCACTTCGTAATTCTCCATAGTCAACCAAAACTTGAAACCCACAAAAATCATTTCATTTAAAAAAAAAACTTTTTTGGTTGTTTAAATTACCTTAATTTTCTGGCTTAAGGTCGTATTCAAATCTGAAATAACTTATTAGGCAACTCCTTCAATATGGATTATGAATAAGTCATATGCGCAACTAAACAATCTCATAAGCCGAAAAAAGAGAGCTTATGAGCTTTACACAAATCAAATAGGCTCATAAGTCTGGAAAATAAGTTAATCCAAACACCTCCTACGTAAGACGTCATAGACTTCTACATATCATGTGTGCATTAAAATAGTAGTCTCTATAGGACGTATTAGTATATGAGGTTAGGTTTAGATCTTTAAATATATGGTCTTATGATAACTACTTTTTTTCCAAAACTTATACCATCAGAAACTGTTGCTAATAACAGAAATTTATGTCCAAACCAGCTACACCATTGCTATTTACTCAATGACTAATACGGACAAATTTTTTGATGATATGTAGTCAGAAATAAAAATAACAATGTACCTTATTATTTGTTGGTATTACTTAACTGATGAGTAAGATAGTCCAAACGCCCCCAAAGCAACATCCTTTTCTATGTCGAAAAATAATTTTATCACCTTTACAGCTGAAAAATAAAGGTCAAGCTGAACTATCAAAATATTTCCAGGAATAATTTTATCACTTTTGAAGTTGAAAAATATTTAGTTTGACATAAATAGTTAAATACACAGGAAAAAATTATTGAACAACTTAGATATATTACCAGTGAGCAAATTAAAAAGATGCAGGCAGAGATCTACGTTGAAAAGTGATTGCAAGGTCTGATTCCTAGAAAATGAGCACATACGGTGAATTATCATTTCTTTATCTGTGCTACCAAAGTAAAAGAAAATCTGCAAACACATGAACATGGGATTAGAAGGTTGTGAAAATGTACCATATAAAATGGCAAACCAAATTCAGTCAAAATGGTATCCAAGAACTTACTCCCGGTTCAAATAGTCAAAAGCTTTACATTATTAGAAAATTTAGTGCACTTGTGGGATTAGTTCACATCTGATTTTGGGTTAGAAGGTACGGAGTGTACACCTATGAGGTCCCTGAACACCCTGACTCAATAGTAGTTAGTACTTGTAGTGTTGGTTACTACTGCTAATGTAGTGACTAATGGTTCCTACTGCTAGTGTATTGGTTCCTACTGGTAGTGTTGGTTTCTACTGCTAGTGTAGTAATTGATGGTTCCTACTGCTAGTATATTGGTTCCTGCTAGTAGTGTATTGGTTCCTACGAGTAGTGTTGCAGTGTTCAATTTGTAACAGCTTTAACTCATTCAAGTGGCTGTTATGACTGCTTTATGACCACGTTTAATTGGTCATGTAACCACTATTCATATGATAATGGAGGGTTATTATGGGTAATTAATTGGCCATTAATTACTCATAAATTCCATTGACTAGGAGTGAGTGTTCTCTACTATAAATAGAGATGGACATCATCAGCATGGAAAAAAAAGGTTAATACCAGGAGAAAAAAATGGATGAATACCAAGAGAAACAAACAGAAAGCTTAAACACTTATATGCGCAAGAGTTATTGATTTTTGCCTAATTCAATAACAAACATTTGGTCTTATCCCAAGTAGATATTTGTGTAACCCAGGCATAGGGTCGAATAGTTTACTTTGGAAAGTGATCACATGATTCTAAGTGATATCCGGTAACCACCTAGTGGTATTGCATTGCTACTGATTATCTTACCCTGCTGATGGGCGAATAACCACCAACAATCAAAGTAAACTATTATGTGATAATCAATGGCTGCTGCTGCAATGAAACACATGGCTTCAAACTTTGCCAAGCTAGACAAGTTTGAAGGGGTGGACTTTAGGAGATGGTAGAAGAAGATGAACTTCTTGCTGTCAAGCATGAGTGTGGTCTATGTTCTGACTACACCTATTCCTGATGATGGGGATGATGCTACTGTGGAACAGATAAGGAGGAGGAGCAAATGGGAGAATGATGACTACATTTAAAGAGGCTTAATTCTCAATGGTATGTCTGATTCACTCTTTGACATTTATCAGAATTTTGAATCTTCCAAAGAACTATGGGATTCCTTGGATGCCAAATATATGGCTGAGGATACATCAAGTAAGAAGTTCCTTGTAAGTAATTTCACAAATTACGAAATGACTAATTCAAGACCAGTTATGGAACAATACAATGAACTTCATTGTATACTTGGAAGGTTTACACAACACAATATGCACATGGATGAGGCTATTTCAGTCTCTTGTGTCATTGATAAACTTCCCCCTTCTTGGAAAGATTTCAAGCACACCTTGAAACATAAGAAGGAGGAGTTAACTCTTGTTGAGTTGGGCAGTCATTTGCGCATTGAGGAATCTCTCAAGGCGCAGGATAATGACTAGCCAAAGAGTAGCAATGCTACTGGTGCATCTGTTTTCAATATGGTAGAGCATAACAACTCCACCAGGTACAATGACAACAAAGGCAAACGTAAACATCATGATAACACAAGGACAGATCCTAACAAGAAGGCAACACCTACTTGTTGGAAATGTGGCAAAACCGATAAGATTAAAAGGGATTGAAAAGGTGTTAAGGTTGGTGGTAAAGCCAATGGATTATGCACTAATGGTCCAGGGAGTGGTATTCTACCAACTCACTGAAATAATATGTTTAATAAGTCTTTTCAGATTTATTAAACGTTATTTATATTTTATGATCTTTACTTAAGTTTTGTTAACGACAAAAGTAAATTTAATTTTTATAAAGCTTAAAGATTGTCAAATTTAATAGATATTAAAACAAGCTTTCCTTAAATAATATCTTCATCACTCAAGCATTTACATTTTGATTAATCATATTTTTGATATGCCTCTAAACCATAATGTATGTTAACATTTTTAGATCAAGCATGTTTTGGTTTCTTAAAACAAAACATTACATATGTATTTACATTTAACATATTTCTAAAAATAGAAAACAACATATGACATCATGTGGTGCATCATTGAAATCTCTAGAGGATTTCACTAGATATTTTGTGTGGATTTGGACTCTACATATCTTACACAATCTTGGATGGATTTGGTTGACTTTGGTAAGATTTTGGTAATCTTGCTGTCAGACCCCGGCGGCACCAAAATATTACACGGGCGGAACCCTTTTATGGGGTTTGTGGTCCGTGGTGACTGCTGTACATTTTGGCAATAAATAACAATCCAAACCAAGTTGTTTTCTCATCCCTTTCTAGCATAATCACATACATTCCTTCTCTCTAAAATTTCTAACTCAGTTTCATATCATTATAGTGATCCTTTATTTTAGCAAAGAAGATCAAGGCATATTCAAGCTTCAACAAATAGTTGGAAGTCTTGTTTGTTTTGTTGTTGTATGATCTAGTCTTGTTCATACATCATTGTTTTACCAAACCATCATAAACTTGTGAGTGTAAGTGGTTAGTATTTTAGTCCTTAAAATACATTCTGTGTGGGAGTGGTTGTAGCCTTGGAAAAGAACTCGACATCTAGCTTAGTGTCGGAAATAGTGTGTAAGCGAAGTGTAAAGGTTTCTCCGCCGGTGAAAGGAGCTTGTTGGCTAGTGAAGTTAAACTCTCGAGTGTGAGACTCGGGGAGTGGAGTAGGGCAAGGAAAAAGAGTCATTGTAGACCGAACCACTTTGTCTTGGTTTGATTGTTTCTTTCCTTATTTACTCTTTATATATATTGCTTGCATATTGTTCACTAACATATGTAAGATCAATATCAATTGATCTTTCAATAAGTTTCAAAACAAAGTTTTTTAATAGGTAAACTATTCAACCCCCCTTCTAGTTTTCCACAATTGGTACCAGAGCCTCGTTGCTCAAGAATTTCTAAAATATATTGTATTTTATAAACTTGAAACGATCCATAGATTCCGAAAACTTTAAAGAAGGGCCATCTATGCAAAGACTACCACTCTTTGAAACCAATGGATTTATCTATTGGAAAAACCGTTTTGAAACATATGTAAAGTCAAATGATATAGATCTTTGATTTGTTATAATTAAAGGAGACTTTAGTTCTACAACAAAAGATATTTCTATTGATGATCAAAAGAAATTAATAACTAAAAATAATGAAGCTAAAATGATGCTTTATAATGCTTTACCTAGAAAAGAATATGAAAGAATTTTTATGTGTGAAACCGCAAAAGAGATTTGGGAATCTTTGATTATTACACATCAAGGAAATTCACAAGTCAAGGATAACAAAATTGATCTTCTTGTTCAACAATATGAACAATTTGTTATCCCTGAAGATGAAACCATTGATTGTGGATTTCATCGCTTTAATACTATTATTACTTCTCTTAAAGCACTTGATGAATCTTTTCGTAGTAAGAACTTTGTCAGGAAATTTGTTAGAGCACTCCATCCGAAGTGGAGAGCTAAAGTAACGGCTATTGAGGAATCAAAATATCTCTCGATAATGTCACTTGAGGAACTAATCGGAAACCTCAAAGTACACGAAATTGTGATGGAGAAAGATTCGGAGATCATCAAAGGAAAAAGAGAGAAAGTCAAGAAATGAATACAAATGGTATAACACATAACTTCTCGGCTCCTCGAACACCCCAATCTAATGGAGTTGTAGAACGTAAAAATAGAACTATTCAAGAAATGAATAGAACAATGCTTAATGAACAAAACATACCTCAAAAGTTTTGGTGCAACGTCGTTGATACTTCTACATACATTTTAAATAGAGTTTTAATACGTCCTTTCTTGAACAAAATACCATGTGAATTATATAAAGGCAAGAAGCCGACTTTAGGATATTTTAGAGTGTTTGGGTTTAAATGTTTCATTCTTAATACCAAAGACTATCTCACCAAATTTGACCCAAAGTCTTATGAAGGTGTATTTCTTGGTTACTCACAAACTAGTAAAGCTTACATAGTTTTAAACAAAGAAACAATGAGAGTCGAGGAATCGTTGAACATAACATTCGACGAAAGTCCACCTCCTTCTAAGACATCACCTTTGGTAGATGATGACTTAGTTGAAAGTCAACTTGTAGAAAGTCAAGAAATAATTGAAAATGACAAGGAAGATGAACTATTAAATAATGAAATTATAAACATCAAAGAATCCAAAAGTCATTCTTTAGAAAAATTTATAGGACAACTAAATCAACGAACGTTAAGATCACAAGCCCAAAATCAAAGTAACTACTTTTACTTTGTATCAACCATTGAACCGAAAAACATAAACGAAGTAATAAAAGATGAATCTTGGGTAATTGCTATGCAAGAAGAGTTAAACCAGTTTGTTAGAATTGATGTTTGGAAATTGGTTCCAAAACCTAAAGATCAAACTATAATTGGAACGAAATGGGTTTTTCGAAATAAAATGGACAAAAATGGTGTAGTGTCTAGAAACAAAGCTAGGCTTGTTGCACAAGGTTATAATCAACAAGAAGGGATTGATTACGATGAAACTTATGCACCGGTAGCTAGGCCCGAGTCTATTAGAATCTTACTTGCATATGCATGTGCTTATGACTTTAAATTATTTCAAATGGATGTTAAAAGTGCATTCCTAAATGGGTTCATTAACGAAGAAGTATATGTTGCTCAACCTCCCGGTTTTACCGACTTTGAAAAACCACATCATGTTTTCAAACTTAAGAAGGCATTATACGGACTTAAGCAAGCACCAAAAGCTTGGTACGATCGGCTTAAAACTTTCTTAGTAAAGAACAAATACACCATGGGATTAGTAGATAATACTCTCTTTACCAAGAAAAAGTAATCACACATTATCATAGTTCAAATATACGTTGATGACATCATATTTGGATCAAATTGTCAAGAGCTATGTGATGATTTTTCTAAAATCAAGCACGACGAGTTTGAGATGAGTATAATGGGTGAGTTAAACTTCTTTCTAGGACTTCAAATTAAAAAACTAGAAGATGGCATATTCTTTAACCAATCTAAATGCATAAAAGATATGCTTAAGAAATTTGGTCTTGAAGACTCAAAACCAACTAAAACACCCATGTCCTCGGACACAAAACTCACCAAGGATGAGGAAGGTGAATCGGTAGATAACACTAAACATAGAGGAATGATCGGTAGCCTACTCTATCTCACGGCTAGTAGACCCAACATTATGTTTAGTGTTTGTCTATGTACTCGCTTTCAAGAAGATCCCAAAGCATCACACTTAGAAGTCTTGAAAAGGATATTTAGATACATTAAAGGAACGACATGTTTAGGATTATGGTATCCCAAAGGAACGGGTGTAGAAACTATAGTGTATGCCGACTCGGACCATGCCGGTGACTATGTCGATAGAAAAAGTACAAGTGGTATTTGTACTTTTGTTAGACATTGTCTCACCTCATGGTTTGGAAAGAAACAAATGGCTCTATCTATCTCAACTACTGAAGTTGAATACGTCTCAGCCGGAAAAGCATGTCAACAAGCTCTTTGGATGAAGCAAGCTCTCGTGGATTACGGAATTCATCTCAACGATATCTCTATACTTTGCGACAACAAAGGAGCTATTGATCTAAGCAAAAATCCCGTCCAACATGCTCGAATGAAACATATTGAAATTCGCCATCACTTTCTTCGCGACAATGTTCAAAAAGGAAACATCTCAATTGAGAAAGTTTCCTCCGAAGCCCACATTGCCGACATCCTAACTAAACCTCTCAAACGAGAACCATTTAATCTTCTTAGACTTGGCTTAGGATTAATGGAACCAAACATGTAGTTAAAACATAGCCTAAACCTTAGAACAACCAAAACAAAACAAATTAGCCTAAATCTGCTACTGTTCCCACGGCACCAAATGACCAAATGGACGGAACCAAAAATTTGGTGCCGTCTGGTCCGTGGTGACAACAGTAGCAAATATTCTAATTACAAAACATCTTCTTCCTCCCAATTCACTTTACCAAAACGTATCAACAACACACCTAACTCATTGTTAAGACTTTTTCTCCCACTAATCACTGAAGAAAACATCATTGTAAGTATCTTAACTACATTACCTCTCCTAATTCTGAGTCTAGGATTATAATTTGTGCACAAAATCATTACATGGGGATTATGTATATTCTTGTACAAAACATGAATTCAATTGGCAAATTGCATAACTAGTTACTGAAATTAGGTACTACATTGTCACATTGCATAAACTAATCATGTTTCCCACTACTTAAAAGATAATTACTATAAGGCCTTATTCTAATTAAACACCCTCATTGAAAACCATTTTATGCATGAAATGAGTCGAGATAACCGCATCTCCAAATTGTTTTCATGTAGGCACACACTAGAACAGAAACGCTAAGTTTGTTTTCATTTTTACTAAAACATATAAATTCTTGCTCATAGGAACAACCATGGTAGCCGCAAAATTCTATGATCACAAGGACACTCTTAACTACATCCCTCAACATCACAAAACCAAGGGCCTCACTAAAGACCAAGTTGAAATCTTTAAGAGTCTAGAGCGAAGGTACTTTCATGAGGGTAGGACCATTCATCCTTCTTTTGTCGACGGAACTAATCTCCGTCAAGAGCTAGCCACTATCAACTTCGATTGTCTCCTTGACATCGATGAACCGATTTGTCCTAGGTTTGTCCTTGAGTTCTATGCTACTGTTGTCTCTTTCACAAATGAGGATAATCAAATGGCTCTTAGGTTTAGGGTCAATCAAAATGACTACTCCATCTCCCTAAACCAATTTGCTCAAGTGCTAGGAATTCCTAACCATGGTACATGTGTTTAATCGGATAAGTGGTCACTCACTATCCTTGATGCTATCAATGACCGCTCTCGTCCCTACCAAACTCCTTTGGTGGACAAAGACATCATTCGTGAGCACCTTTTCAATGAAAGGGTAGCTCCAACCCATGTCACTCGAGCGGGAAGGAAGTAAACCGAGATCCATACGGTATGGAACTCAATGAGCTCAAGCCCGAATTCAAAAAGTGGAAGGAACTCCCTAGAGCCAATGTCATTAGCACCATAGGAAATAAATACGATATCAATGCTTGCCTTTTTCACATGCTCTACAACTTGTCCACTTGTCAACCATTCAACTTAGCTTACTACATTGCTAGGAGAATGGTAGATATCCCTACTTAAGGCTCCGTTGCTCTTCCATACGGGATGCTACTCACCCGTCTCTATAGAGCATTTGCACCCATTCCACCAAGTCTAAAAGGGTTGATGCTAGACTATTCTATCATCCCTCACATATTTGTGCCCTTGAGTGACGAGCGAGTGGCCAAGACCAAGGCAAAAGGTAAAAGGGCAAAACCTCCAACTCCTTCATCATCATCATCAAATAGCTCCGAAGACGGTCTCCCAAATTCTCAGCTACCACCTCAAGAGTACTATGCATCTCTTCCCGAGATTGAGAATGTATCGGCGGAGTTCAAGCAAACCAAGGGGATGTTCAAGTGCCTTGGAAGGATGATGACAAAGATTTACAAAAAGTTGGATAAGTGAGGTTTAAAGGAGTGTTTGGAACAAGACAGAAACAATGATGTATGATACTATTTGGTTGTTTTTACTTTGTAGGATGATAAACTAACTTGAAACAATGTTGTATGCTAATCGGTTTATGCAGGGGGATAGCACACGAGTGTTATCAAATTTTACCCATTTTCACTTATATGTGAAAATCGTTAGCCCTTGGTCAAAATCAATGCTCCACTATGTTTGTGTATGCGTTATTGACTGTTCCTAACTAGAAATAATTAATGCCATATGTTTTAAGAAAAATTTCAGGTTTCGGAAAAGTCCCCGATGGTTAAAAATTAGGTTTGTGAAGATTTCTGGTCACCACGGATCAGACGACACCAATTTTTTGGTTCCGTCTGTTGAAAATTTTGGTACCGCCATACCTGAACAGGCGGACCATGCGGCACCAAAATTGGTGTGGTGGAATCTGCAGGTAACTTTCTAAATTTCGCTTATTTCAACATTTCAAATTACCATAATTTGCTTCTAGGATAGTTTTTACTAGTTTTTATCCATATTAGAACTAGTTTAACACACTTAGACATATAGGATATCCATTTACCACCAAAATTCAAAAATTCCAAAAATTCACCCAAGGAACCCTTTTTCATAAAGGAAGGAACCAAAAATTTGGTTCCTTGTAATCCGTGGGTGACCTGATTCTCAAGATCCTACAATCATTAGAACACATTTATTGCATATCTTTGTCTCTTCACTCCATCCTTCTTGTATGGCTTGACTTAGGTGGTATGACTAGCATTAAAAACACTTCCAAATCATTAGAAACCTCCTTTCTTCTATGGTTTAACATCAAATCAAACACATTTCTCCATAATTTCATAATCCTATAAGTTAAGAGCTTCTCAGATGATCATCCTCACATCTTCTCAATTCTTCTCATCTACTAGCACAATCTTAAGCAAAAATGACTAACTCTTCTCCATCAAACAAACCTTGCAAGAGAATGGCTAGAATGACCGTTAGACCATGTTGCTTTGTCAACATTAGCTCCTTTTCCGATTCCTCTCCCCTAACCATCTCATCTCCCATAAGAGATGAGAAATTCCTCACTTTGACAACTCCTACACCACCTCCAAAATCACCTGTTGTAGTCACTACTCCACCATCAACAAAGACTCCCATTACCGGCTCACCTCCACCGGCTCCCATCCAAACATCCAAATCACCATCACCTCCTAAATCTCCAACTCTCATACCATTAGAGCTATTCTCTACACCACCTACATCTCCAAACCCATTTTTGGAGGACTTGCCTCCTAGGCCCAATAATCCACCTCCACTACCATCCTTTGGTACAATTGAGCGAATAGCTCATGAGTCTCCACGTCCATCCTTTGACCCAAACGCCCCGTTAGGGCCTCAACCTCGTCTTTTCTATCCTATTCACCATGACATTCGTGGACCTTTGTATGGGGATCATTCCCTACCTCCAACATGCATGTCTCCTCATATAGAGGACATCGATGAATCTATGTGGGAAGATCACCCACATTCTAAAGTGGAGATAGAAGCCAAGCTAAACCATCTCCACAACTTCTCCAATATGGTGGACTCTCACCTTAGTGAAACCATGCAAATGCAAAATGCTTTGCTAGCCTCCCTAATCACCACTCCAACCACCAACACCAACAACTCCACCATTCCACCACCACAAAATCATGAACCATATTACCCTCTTAGACACGGTTGCTCAAATTGTGAGCGGACCGCCCACATTAGCGAACAGACTCGGGCGATGGTACATGAGCTTCAAGATGAAATGAGGTTCATCCTCAACCACACCCTAGAGCGAATCAATGCTCTTGCTCATCCACCACCTAAATAGGAGATTCCTAGTTTATCTTTTAAGTATTTTTATTTTTTCTAGGATTTTCTTTGTATTTTTTTAATTTTCTAGGATTATCTTTTTTATTTTTCTAGGATTTTCTATATGTACTAACACATCATTGCGTTCCATTTCATGATTTTAATATCATGAAAATTTTAACAAGTGAATGGTGTTTCTTATATTTTTGTTAATTGTTACATGGTGATTGGAAATGCTTATATACTTGTGATGATGCTTATTACTAACATTTTTTTTTGTAGCTTTTCACAATCCATGTATCTTTCTTTTGGCACCCAATTTAGGGGGAGCATTAACCAATGGGAAGATAATGGCTCGGGCTCATTACATATTCCGCCTCGCCTCTTCTTTTTGTTTCGACAAAAAGGGGGAGAAATATAATAGAACTTGGACTTTGACTTTCTTAAAAGTCAAACTGCATTCCTTGACTTTTTGAAAAGTCAACAACATACTTTGACTTGTGAAAAGTCAAAATTGGACAAACTAGTCATAAGATAAAATAAACTTTTTATTATCATCTTTATCTAACTCACTAGTTATTTCAAGCTCTAAAATTAATTTCAGGTTTTTATAACTCTTGTACAAACTTTACATCTTTTATAAAAATAAAATTTATGTTTTGTCCTCAACAAAAAGGGGGAGATTCTTAATACAAATATCGTCATTAAACGTTATTTATATTTTATGATCTTTACTTAAGTTTTGTTAACGACAAAAGTAAATTTAATTTTTATAAAGCTTAAAGCTTGTCAAGTTTAATAGATATTAAAACAAGCTTTCCTTTAATAATATCTTCATCACTCAAGCATTTATATTTTGATTAATCATATTTTTGATATGCCTCTAAACCATAATGCATGTTAACATTTTTAGATCGAGCATGTTTTGGTTTTTTAAAACAAAACATTACATATGTATTTACATTTAACATATTTCTAAAAATAGAAAACAACATATGACATCATGTGGTGCATCATTGAAATCTCTAGAGGATTTCACTAGATATTTTGTGTAGATTTGGACTCTACATATCTTACACAATCTTGGATGGATTTGGTTGACTTTGGTAAGATTTTGGTAATCTTGTTGTCAGACCCCGGCGGCACCAAAATATTACACGGGCGGAACACTTTTATGGGGTTCGTGGTCCGTGGTGACTGCTGTACATTTTGGCTATAAATAGAAAGCCAAACCAATTTGGTTTCTCATCCCTTTCTAGCATAATCACATACATTCCCTCTCTCTAACATTTCTAACTAAGTTTCATATCATTATAGTGATCCTCTTTTGTAGCAAAGAAGATCAAGGCATATTCAAG
The DNA here is from genome assembly GCA_910596185.1 of Chrysanthemum makinoi. Taxonomy (NCBI): domain Eukaryota; kingdom Viridiplantae; phylum Streptophyta; class Magnoliopsida; order Asterales; family Asteraceae; genus Chrysanthemum; species Chrysanthemum makinoi. Next base: position 250,813,808 of record OU343217.1, on the reverse strand, counting down.
CTTCAACAAATAGTTGGAAGTCTTGTTTGTTTTGTTATTGTATGATCTAGTCTTGTTCATACATCATTGTTGTACCAAACCATCATAAATTTGTGAGTGTAATGGTTAGTATTTTAAGCCTTAAAATACATTGTGTGTGGGAGTGGTTGTACCCTTGGAAAAGAACTCGGCATCTAGCTTAGTGTCGGAAATAGTATGTAAGCGAAGTGTAAAGGTTTCTCCGTCAGTGAAAGGAGCTTGTTGACTAGTGAAGTAAAACTCTCGAGTGTGAGACTCGGGGAGTAGAGTAGGGCAAGGAAAAAGAGTCCTTGTAGATCGAACCACTATAAACAACTTGTCGTGGTTTGATTATTTCTTTCCTTATTTACTCTTTATATATATTGCTTGCATATTGTTCACTAACATATCTAAGATCAACATCAATTGATCTTTCAATAAGTTTCAAAACAAAGTTTTTTAATCGGTAAACTATTTAACCCCCCCTTCTAGTTTTCCACAAATGGCAAGGCTGTATCTTAACTTGAGTATTCTAGGGTAATTGGCTGCCTGATGTATGTCATTACTTGTACAAGATCTGATATTGCTTTTGCAATGGGTAAACTGAGCAGGTATACCAGTAATCCTAGTGCTCATCACTGGCAAGCAATTCAGATGGTACTGAAGTATCTAAAGGGAACTATGGATTATAGTCTCTCTTATATTGGTTATCCTTCAGTATTGGAAGGATACACTAATGCAAGTTGGATCAGTAACACTGAAGAAAATTCGTCTACCAGTAGCAGGGTATTCATACTTGGTGGAGGTGCAATTTCTTGGGCATCCAAGAAGCAAACTTGCATCACCAGTTCAACAATGGAAACTGAATTTGTGGCCTTAGCAGCTGCTGGTAAAGAAGCTGAATGGTTGAAAAACTTGCTTCTTGAGATTCCATTGTGGCCTAAACCTATAGCACCTATTTCTATCCGTTGTGATAGTGCAGCTACATTGGCAAAGGCTTATAGCCAGATGTACAATGGGAAGTCTAGACACTTATGTGTCAGACATAGTATGATTCGTGAGCTTATCATGAATGGGATGGTATCTATAGAGTTTGTTAGATCTCAACCAAATTTAGTTGATCACTTGACGAAGGGTTTGGCTAGAGATTTGGTGATAACATCAAATTGTCCTGATTTTCTAAGCGTTAATTTCCTCCTGTATCATCACATTTTGAGTAATATACTAGTGAAAACATCCTTATTCCTTATTATTTCATTTCAGTACCTATTTTATGTAAGGAAGCAGCAATCGGACGTTTTCAAGCCCTATTGATACGATTGTCTCTTAACTACGGCGTAACCAAGTGATGAAGTTATGACGCAACTAAAGATTACGAAGGCTACGGCGTAACCCTCAGCTCAGGTTACGCCGTAACTACTGATAAGCACCAAATTTACAAAGACCACGGCGTAGCCCTCAGCTTAGGCTACGCCGTAATGAAGAAATACACCAGATTTACAGAAGCTATGGCATAACCCCAGCTAAGGTTACGCCGTAACCATGGATAAGCACAAAAGATTGAAAGAAGTTACGACGTAACTACCTAATAAGGTTACGCCGTAACTAGTTCGGAGCCTATAAATAGTCGATGGTTTCACCAGTTTTAGGCATCTCTCCTTTCCCAAACCTTCTAGGGTTTGGGGAGATCAAAACACAGAAGAAGAAGCATGGTTTAGGAGCACTGAATAACGAAGTCCTCATCTACGATTTCCATTGTATTCGAGTTTGAATTCTTTTTGTATTTTTTTAGAACTTATACTATGAATTCATATCATTAATTAAAGTTTGCATTTATGTTATTGTTATTCTCTATAATTCTTTATAGACATTTGCTAGTCTTTTCGTAGATCGCTAGCCTTGGTAGTATTATAAGCTTTGTAGTATCTAAAGGGCTGGGAGATATGACCAATGACCCAGTCAGTTGATAGATAGCGAAGTATGGGAGGAATTGGCCATAGTACAACCACTCTTCGTGTGCGAACTGACCAAATGATCACCTATCAAGTGGAGGTATTTAAGAGGTTAGGGGGAATCTAAGTTCCTAACGGCCGGGTTCCCACCGTTTAGATCTAGTAGATTTGGTGCTTAATGACTGCTATTAGGTTGCCGAATGATCCCGGGTGACCTGCTTATCTTGGTGAGGAATCTAAGAACCATAGGCCATGACGAATCGACCAAAGGAATCTGGTTATAATTAACCATTATATTGAATCTTCGTATCGAGAATCAATTAATATTTGTATTCTTTATTAAGATTCATTTATCTATCTCTTTACCCTAAATTTCTGGCGTCTGTGTAAGTAGATTAATAGCATATCGATGGATTATAACAACTTTGTCATACCAATATCTTATCTAATCATCTTAGTTCTTTCAAGGTCACAGCTCTCTTGGGACGATACTCGGATTTACCTAAGGCTTTACTACATCTGATCGGGTACTCTGCCCGTTAGTATGTGTCTAACCTAAGTTATCTAAGTTTTATAAATATTAAAAGCAGGATGAAATAGCACATTAGCTTTTTGGCGCCGCTGCCGGGGAGAAGTTAATGGAAGATCTAAAGTATATCATATTCACCTCATTAGGAGATTTGAGCACTTCCATAAGGTACGTTTTTATATCTCTCATATTGCAATTATACAAAATTTATCCTCTGATGCTATTAGTTATGGCGTAACTCCTTTCATGGGTTACGTCGTAACCATATTACAATTAATTAAAAATTATTATAAAATCTTTTGACTAATTAGTTACGACGTAACTCTTTTTAGAATTACGACGTAACCACTATACAATCAGATTTATAAAAATTAAATCTCTAATTAAAATTAAAAATTTAATTACAGCGTAATCCTTATTAGGATTACGACGTAACCCTTTCACAACCATTTAATATTCTAAAAATATTAGTTACGGCGTAACTATTAATCGAATTACTCCGTAACCTCCTTACGGTATAAAACCTTATACGGATTAAAAACTAGGTATTACACATAAACTTTCACCGCCTACCAAAACAGTAAATTTTTCTCCCAAAATTTTTTTCCATCAAGATCTCTTCATCTAATCATTCTCCATGGCTGGTAAGATCTATCACTACTCTTTTTGATTTGTTTATGTCAATTATTTGAATTAGGGTTTATATTTTAATATTTTAGGGATCTTGACGATTTGAGTAAATTATTGCTATTGATTCGATAAATTGATAATTATGATGATTTCCCCACGTTATTTTGATTCGTGTCCTTTCACTATGGGTCGATTTGGGTGTTTTGACTTTATTTAAATAGGGTTTTGGGTCAAACACAAACCTAGTGGGTTAGGCACGGTCCCTCAGCACTAATAGGTTAAAAATTTATCAAAACTTTTTACCACTTGAAAAAATTGATGGTTCCGGCGTAATCTATTGCTTAATTGGACCATCTGAGGTGCTGAGTTTCTGGGGAAGTTACGGCGTAACTAGGGGATAAGTTACGTCGTAACCATTAAAGTCTGTGAATACGGCGTAGCAATTTGATTAAACTACGCCGTAACCTTTGAAATTATCCAATTACGGTGTAACTCTTATAATGGTTACGCCGTAGCTTAACATCAGTAAGGTCTGCACTTACTGTTATTTGTCTTATTTTCAGGTGCAAACAACTCCGCTAATTGGTTTAGGTTTCTGGCACACAAAGATGCTGGGATTAGGCAATTGTGCGTTGAAGAGTATGAGAAATTAAGGAGGAAGGATATAAGTCAACCTGAAGCACTTGATTTTGAAGCATTTGGTAGTTTGGAAAACGGGAAAGCTAGTAGGAAGTTGAGGAAGTTTTGCAAAATTAAGTTCACGTATAATGCAGGGGAGTTCACATGCAATGCATGGTTGAAGCTATTCAGGATCACGGAGCTGGTCATTCCGGAGTACGTTAGGGAATTCCTTGCTAGTGTGGAGTTTCGTACTGATATTGTGGATGATGATGAGGAGTCGATGTTTTTCCACCTTGGAGGCATGAGAAGAAGTTTGACTCTTAGGAAATTTACTATGAGGATGGGTTTGTACACTGAGGAGGAAATGGAATAAGAAGCTTTTCGTCGGTTCTATCACACTTGTTGGAGAAGAAGGGATGAAACTCAAGACCTTGCAGCCTATTTCAACAAGATTGCTGTCATGGATGGTTACGATTCAAAGCAGCCACCATCCTACGTGATGGTGAGGGACCCCATTGGTCGACTGGTGCACCGCCTACTTGCTTGCTCTATTCGAGCAAGACACTCTGCCAAAGAAAAGATGACTATGGATGATCTATACCTTATGCAGGGCATGGAAGGGGGGAACCACATTGATGTTCCCTTCTATTTGGTGAGATTTATGGGTGTTGCTCCTAAGGGGTTTTCCTCTAGGAGTCCTTTGCAGGGAGCTCATTTCATTGGGAGATTGGCTAGGAGTTATGATCTTATGACCGATGCAGCTTTGGCTCGGGTGTCCCGTGGTAGGGAGACTAGCTTGATCGGAAGAAACTAAGCTAGTCGAGTTCGGGATTTTCACCCAGGACATATATGGAGTGATCAATTTAGCTAGGACAGCCCCGAGGAGAAAAGTCGGGGAAGGTAATGGTGCTGGTGGTGAAGCTGAAGAGGAGGCCGAGGAGCAGATGCCCAGGGGACGAAGAAGGGCACATGTGAATGCAGGGGAAAGGTTACAGATCATTGACGAGAGGATCGATGGAATGGCGACCCATTTCAACGAGGAGATTGAAAGCCTCGAAGTGGGTCTTTTTTGGTCTTAGTAACCAGTTTGAGGGTTTTGCAGGTACCATGGATCAGGTGCAGTAGCTCCAACAGGATTTCTTTCATTGGAGTGACGATCGGACTAGCCAGATGCTTCAAAGCATGCACTTGAGCCACCCTAGGTGGAAAGGTCCGGAGTATGTGTACTAGCCCGACATCCTCGACGTTGGCGTCCACGGAGGAGTGGCATTCATGCAGGCCGAGCCCACTCCAGGCAGCACCACGAGCACCCCATTTGATCCCACCCAATTCCACTCCATGGATCATGATCTTCCCAGGGACGATTGATTTCCCTGCTTGATGAAACAATTAGAAACAATTTAAAACAATTTGATACTTATGTTTGTAATAACTTAAATATTTGGATATTTTTATGATCTATCATCTATTGTACCCGTTGGGTACAAAATTTTCCATGTATTATGTGCAGGTTTTTGGTTCTGTGATGTAGTTACGGCGTAACCTTAGGATCAGTTACGCCGTAACCCCTGCTGCAGTAGGAAAATTTTGAGGCAACACATTAGTTAAGGCGTAGTCCCCGGAAACGTTACGCATTAGCCACCCCATGACCCACCTTCAACCTTTAGTAAGACATCTTGGACAAGCATTCGAAAGGGGAGTTTATTTCTTTCTTGATTATTTTTCATTTCTATTTTATTTTTTCCTTTTTCTTCGTGCAAATGGGACTTTGTACACTTCAAGTGGGGGGATAGGAATAGAAATGAAGTGTATAATTACTTAGCTTACTTGCCCTAATTTTATAGTTGGTTTCAAAATTTTAAGCTTATTTGAAAAAAATTTGTCATATTTTTAACCAATCTAGAACCACATAAAGCCGAGCACACTATAACCCTTATTGCCATTGGTGAGATTTAGCCTTTCCGTTTCCCCCATTTTACCCAAATCTACCATAAATTGAGTGTGCCGATAGTATTGTAAACTTTATAACTTGGCTTTTACATCACTTCGAGACCATAAACGAGTAGTGTATCAAGTTAGCTTGGTGCATTTGGAAAAGGCGATTTGAAAAAAAGTAAATGTGTTAGGATTAAACCCAAATACCCCATATGTGTTCACTTGTGTGCGTTTATCGATTAGTCACATTGGCTTTTCGACCTCCGTGTTAGCCCTTTTTGTTGCACTCACATTTAGTGCAAGATACCCCTAGTTACACCCTTTTTGAGCCTATCATTTCATTTTCTAACCCTTATTTTCGTTACACCCTTACACCTTAGCCTACCGTGTAGTCTTACCTTTTTTACCTTGAAGTCATTGTTCGCCCTAGTTTGAGGTTCAAAATAAAGTTCCGAGAGGCGTACCTCATCATCTACAACTCACTAAAGATCGTCAAAGACCCCCAAGTTATCACCTTATGCTCAGTTCAAGTGGGGGAAGTATTTATTATTATTTTTATTTGTGCGATGAATTATAAGCACTATATGAAGAAATTAGCATTGAAGAATAATCTTCTCGATCACATTCGAAGGTTAAAAGAATAGTTCAAGAATAAATAATGGTGGATTCCAGTGGCATATACTGATCATATGAAGATGAACCTTGAATTATAGGTGGGGCGATGGCAACTCGGTTTTAAGCTAAGACTATTTGATTTCTTTTTCCTTTTCTCCCATTAAAATATCCCATGCCTTACCTTACCCTTTTTGTCGTGAAACGTGTCTAGGTGACGCAGCGAGCAATCCTTGATGTTTTGGCCATGGATTTGGTCATGTATCATTGATTTTGTCCACTTCGCCATGACACGTTAGTAATGACATCACCCCTAAGCCTTTGAAACACTACAACCCAACATTACTTTCTAAAATTTGTCTTAACCTTAGCTCTAGTGGTGGAGTTGTGTTTAATTGCCAAGCTTATGATAGGATACTTACTATGTCCGTGCAATTGAGTGATAACCCCGAAATTAACACTTAGATTAGAATGAGAGTGAGAGTGTTTTCGTTCCCATTTCGTGAGGTGTTCGGCTTTTATAATGTTCTAGCATGGAAATTAAAACTACGCATTCTTCAAGGATGTATCTTTTGCAGTCTAAATTGGTCTACTTGAGGGCAAGTAAAGTGGGGGATATTTGATAACATCAAATTGTCCTGATTTTCTAAGCGTTAATTTCCCCCTATATACTAGTGAAAACATCCTTGTTCCTTATTATTTCATTTCAGGACCTATTTTATGTAAGGAAGCAGCAATCGGACATTTTCAAGCCCTATTGATACGATTGTCTCTTAACTACGGCGTAACCAAGTGATGAAGTTACGATGCAACTAAAGATTACGAAGGCTATGGCATAACCCTCAGCTCAGGTTACGCCGTAACTACTGATAAGCACCAAATTAAAAAAGACCACGGCGTAGCCCTCAGCTTAGGTACGCCGTAATGAAGAAATACACTGGATTTACAGAAGCTACGGCGTAAGCCCAGCTAAGGTTACGCCGTAACCATGGATAAGCGTAAAAGATTGAAAGAAGTTACGACATAACTACCTAATAAGGTTACGCCGTAACTAGTTCGGAGCCTATAAATAGTCGATGGTTTCACCAGTTTTAGGCATCTCTCCTTTCCCAAACCTTCTAGGGTTTGGGGAGATCAAAACACAGAAGAAGAAGAAGCATGGTTTAGGAGCACTGAATAACGAAGTCCTCATCTACGATTTCTATTGTATTCAAGTTTGAATTCTTTTTATATTTTTCTAGAACTTATACTATGAATTCATATCATTAATTAAAGTTTGCATTTATGTTATTGTTATTCTCTATAATTCTTTATAGACATTTTCTAGTCTTTTCGTAGATCGCTAGCCTTGGTAGTATTATAAGCTTGGTAGTATCTAAAGGGCTGGGAGATATGACCAACTGACCCCAGTCTGACAGATAGCGAAGTATGGGAGGAATTGGCCATAATATGGCCCTCAAAAAACCACTCTTCGTGTGCGAACTGACCAAATGATCACCTATCAAGTGGAGGTATTTAAGAGGTTAGGGGGAATCTAAGTTCCTAACGGCCGGGTTCCCACCGTTTAGATCTAGTAGATTTGGTGCTTAATAACTGCTATTAGGTTGCCGAATGATCCCGGGTGACCTGCTCATCTTGGTGAGGAATCTAAGAACCATAGGCCATGACGAATCGACCAAAGGAGTCTGGTGATAATTAACCACTATATTGAATCTTCGTATCGAGAATCAATTAATATTTGTATTCTTTATTAAGCTTCGTTTATCTATCTCTTTACCCTAAATTTCTGGTGTCTGTGTAAGTAGATTAATAGCATATCGATGGATTATAACAACTTTTTCATACCAATATATTATCAATATCATTTCTAATCATCTTAGTTCTTTCAAGGTCACATCTCTCTTGGGACGATATCGGATTTTACCTAAGGCTTTATTACACATCGATCGGGTACTCTACCCGTTAGTATGTGTCTATCCTAAGTTATCTAAGTTTTATAAATATTAAAAGCAGGATGACATAGCACATCACTTGGTTATAAAGTCTGCTAATGGGATGGGTTTAAGTCCAACTTAGTCACTGAATGCTAAGACACCTAACTCCCTCCTGAGGAAACTTAGGAGCTGAGTTCAATGTGGAAAGCTGAACTTTCGTTTTGAGCACATGTTTTCTTTACATCCCAAGGTTGTGCTCAGAACTCCGTGAAAAGGAGGACGAAGTCTTTACTTCTTAATGGTTAATTTCTTTGAAAAAGTGCTAAGCAGGAGCATGAATAAAGAGAACCACCTATGGAATGTTGAAGTTTTGCCGCCGTGGGAGCTTTGGACTTTGGCTCTTACAACATTTATGAATTTGGATATGAACACATGGCTTGTAAAGTGTCGAGATGCTTAAGTGTTTGAAAACTGTGTATTTTATCTTCGTGTATTCAAATGGGTGAAGGGTTCAATTCTAGAACACCTCGATTCTCGAATATTTGAACGTGTAATTTACTAAGATGGAAATTCAATCCTCATGATATTTTCGTTTATGCACATGTTTTGTTTAATGTTTGATTTTCATGCAAAAGAAGTGAACTAAATTTGGGGTGGATTGTTGGAAAATTTAGTGCACTTGTGGGATTAGTTCACACCCTGTTTTGGGTTAGAGGACGGAGTGTACACCCATGAGGTCCCCACCGACTCAATAGTGGTTAGTACTAGGTGTTGTTACTACTGCTAATGTAGTGACTAATGGTTCCTATCGCTAGTGTATTGTTCCTGCTGGTAGTGTTGGTTTCACCGCTAGTATAGTAATGATGGTTCCTACCGCTAGTGTATTGTTCTCATGGTGTATTGGTTCCTACCTGGTAGTGTTGCAGTTGTTCAATTTAAATGTTTGACTCATTCAAGTGGTTGTTATGACCGCTTTATGACCACGTTTAATTGGTCATGTAACCACTATTCCTATGATAATGGAGGGTTGTATGGGTGATTAACAACATTACTCATAAATTCCATTGACTAAGAGTGAGTGTTCTCTACTATAAATAGAGATGGACATCATCAGTATGGAAAAAAAGGGTGAATACCAGGAGAAAGAAACAGAAAGCTTAAACACTTATATGCGCAAGAGTTATTGATTTGTGCCTAATTCAATAACAAACATTTGGTCTTATCCCAAGTAGATTTTCGTGTAACCCAGGCATAGGGTCGAATAGTTTACTTTGGAAAGTGAGCACACGATTCCAAGTGATATCCGGTAACCACCTAGTGGTATTGCATTGCTACTGATTATCTTACCCTGCTGCTGGGCAAATAACCACCAACAGTATACCTTGAAAACTATCTATCAATATTAAATTCCAACAGAATAAGGGTGATTCAGTTACCAATTTTTTAGGTGGACTGCTCTTTGCTGACTATACTTGGCAATTGGACAATTGATTAAAGAGGATACACCCGCCATGGCTGTATGTGCTCTTTACTGAAGTTCCTCTATGTCATGCAACATTTCTTTTTCCGACGGCAAACATTCGATTGCACAATCTGTAAAAGAAACCAAAAACAGTTAGAACCCATGTAGGTCGCAAATGATTTATATATTAAAACTAAAGACAATCGCGAAGAAAGTAAAATTAAAACATCCGTGTATAAAAGTATACATCTATTAGAGAGATTGATGTTTTTATCAATCAGACAAATATGATATAAAACATAAAGCATACATAATAAAAACCAAAAAGGTTCAATATTTATAATAATAAAAAAAAAACCTCGCAATAAAGAGATAATCAACATGTCTCACCTAAGCGCGCTATTTCAATAGTCAAACGCACCTACTTCGGTCCCCATTTCAGTAGCCAAATGCACCCATCACATGGCCCATTTCAGCCTCTAATCCAATACCAATTTCAGTCCCCAAATTGGCCAATTTTAGCTCCCAGTGCAACCCCCAAACACATCCATTTCCTGCCCATTTCATCACCCAAATCGACCAATATCATGCTCTAAACGCACTCATTTCAGTCCCCATTTCAGTACCCAAACACACGTGTTTTAGCTCCCATTTCAGTAAGCCAATCTGACACCCATTTCAACTTGTTTATCAATAGCGTACATATTTCAACAAACGAAACTCTCTTTGATGTACTTGTTTGTTTCAAGTTTCTAAGTTAGTTATCATATATACAAATTAGTGTATGTTCAAATATTTGTCCATTAGCCGTCGTCTATGATATACCGTTAAAACATAACTACTTATCAAACTAAACATGGCGCTGCTTAGATGATTACTTTTGGGCAAAGATAGATATGAAAACCACCAAAAGTATGCACGAAATGTCAAATAGACAACCAAATGAACTTCTACGTTAGAAAAACTCATTATTTTTTAATGATATGTAAAAAGAAATATATTAGTGGCAAATCTGGCGAGAGGAATAATCAAGATTTCTTTAATCCTCCATGATTGTGTTCGGTGTTGTCTTGGATTCTTTATTATATATGTTTATTTGCTTATTATATTTAAAGTAATAAACTTGTGTTAAGAAACTTTAGCCTAAATGATTTTTATTTTGAGACCACCCTCAAAACAGTTGATCAAATGTATTATTCTAGTAAGACGTAATAGTATACTTGTTGACCTTGCTTGTACTAAGCGTCATAATAACCGGATGAAATGGCATATCTCCCCATGAAAATCCTCATTTTTACCTGTAAAATATATAAATATTACAGTAGTTTTCTTTTGTTAAATAACACAAATGCGGTCCAGTCATGACCAAGTTTATTAGAGTCGGCCCCAAAACTAAAACTGTCGGTACAATTTTTACTTAGACATTTCAACAAACATTTGGTGTGCAACATGTGTAAATAGTATCTTTTCAATACCCTTTATCAATAATCATATACATTATGTTTAAGTTATTTACTTGATATGTTTATTTTCTCATAAATTTATACCAATCAAAAAAAGTTTATGAAAATTTAAAGAAACCCAATGGAAATAGCACATAAGGAGAAAAAAAACTTTTGTGCTATTTCAATTGATTAATACGTGATCCATGGCCGGATCATTCGGAACTGCCGTCGGTGGCCAGAAGGTGGCCGGAGAAATAATAAATCCGGCAACTTTTAATTGAACCTTTAAACTAATTTGAGAGGAGTTGTATGTTTGTTTAGAATTTTTTGTTTGTGTGCGAGATGGAGTTTTAGACAACTGATCTGATTTTTGGCGTATGAAAATGGTGTGCGTGGGTGGGATAATGAGATGAGGAGTTTTATGAGAAGAAGAGGGTTCTGGAAGGTGTAATACAAACGGTCCGAAAAAAAAGGCTAGGTGGTATTGTTGATAAGAATCCCACTGAATGTAATTTAGTATAATGTAGGAAATGAAAAGGTTAATATCGTACGAAACAGAAACATAGTAATAGATGTATTACTATGTAAAGACATAGAAACAAAAGCATAGTAATAGTACTAATAAAGAATTCACATACTTTAAAAAAAATTGAATACATATGATGCTTTAATTAGGGCAACTCGAAATAACCTGATAACCTGACCCGATATAACCCGAACCCGATAACCTGATTTTTTTATCGGGTCGGGTTGCGGGTCATACTTCTAAAAGTCAAAACCCAATCCGATAACCCGATAACCCGACTTGATAACACCTCTACCTGAACTATTCTTGAACTTCACGGTGTGTGAATTAAGGGTGCATAATTAGGGTTTCGGTTTGAGAAGGAAAGTCAAAGACTGGAAGTGTAAGTGTGTGTTAAAGTGTTACTCAAATGGCCCTAAAGTGTGTTACTTAAATGGTCCCAAAGTGAGTAGAATAATACACGTCATCAATAAAAAAAATACTTTAATATAAATATATATATACATATATATATATATATATATATATATATATATATATATATATATATTTATATATATATATATCGATCGAATCGTGCAATAACCAACCGGTAATTTTTGCAAAAATTAGTGATTTTGTTAAAAGAAATTTAAGAGAAAATGCATCTACTTTGTAGGGTGCCAAATCCAAATGCTGTCAGTAGCTTTTCATTCTTCTATTTCAACTTTATTTTCATTTGATCCTCACCTCATGTATCTAGGGAAGAGAATAGTTAGAAAATAAAATGAGAAAGAGTGAAAAAATTCTGAGCCACACATTTCAAATGAAAAAAATAAAATTAAGGGGATATGCCTCTACTTTTGTAGGTGCATCTGAAATGTGCGATTATAGTTTCTTCTCATTCTTCTCATTTCAACTTTATTTCTCATATGATCCTCACTCTATCTAAATAATGTAAAAATCAAGTTAGTTTCTTAACTCAAAAAAATGGAAAAATGTTCGTTTCTAATAAATGAATTTAACCCTTTAATTAAGGGAAGTGATTTGCATATTTTAAAATATGATTGGCATACTCCATTTCTTGCATCAGACAATTATACATATATCAGAGGATGCTTCTCATATTTATACATAAGAGTGTGCTAATCATATTTTGAAGTGTGCAAATCACCTACCTTTAATTAAGGAAGGTGATTTGCACACTCTTTAAATTGATTGGGACACTCTAAATTAGAGTGTTTGGACATTTATATTCTCATATCACTGTTATATATTTTTACTATGTAAAGGTATATATGTCCAAACACTTTAATTTATAGTGTCTCAATTAATATGGAAAGTGAGCAAATCACCCATTTTTAATTAGAGGCGTGATACATCCACTCAAATTAATCCACAAAAGAATCTCACACGTTGAGGTGGCGCCAGATGGTTGGTTTTTTGTGGGAGTCACTCCCATAAAAAACAAATCATCCCGCGCTACCTCAGCATGAGGGATTCTTTTGTGCAGGGGCGGAACTACATATCATTTAGGGGGGGCGATGCCCTCTACGGTTCGCCAAAAATTATCAAATTTTAGTGTAACAAAAGTTTTTTTAGGACCATTTTATTAAAGCCAGACCTATTACAAAATCAAATCATTCCACTTTTAAGATCAACAAACAATGAAAACCTTAAATCTCTATCTTAATCTAAAATATTATCAGTTTTTAGTGTAAATTTTTATTTATAACCTTTTTATTAAAGTGCATCACGAATTTTACCAAATTTTTGCCCAATCGCCTCTAAATTCCCTCCCCAATCGCTTTTATGAATGAATTTGAGTGAATGTAGCATTTGTGTTTTAATTAAAGGAATTGATACTCACACCACATTTTTTTATGAATACATAACCACAGACACAGTTTGTACCGTACAATACTGTAATGCACAATTTATAATGCATACATCAAAAAATATGGTATGACTATCACCTCTTTTTAATTAATTGTAGCAAAGAATAGTCATAAGAACATACTACATTATTTATTATTTAATCAATGGTAGCAAAGAATAGTTTAATTAATGGTGGCAGTGGTGTCTTCCATTATTAAGTAAGTTGCATTAACGGTGGCAAAGAATATTTTTTATATACTTATTTAATTTTAGATTCTTTTCTAAAGTCAAATGTGAGAAAGTATGGCATAATCGTGGGAATTGTATTTGTGTATCATATTAGTTACTCCTTCGTTTGTCTCAAAATAGTTTTCAGAAACGCGCAGTAAAATAAATAAAATTATTTTAGTTTTGCGGAGAAAATAAATCCAAAATAGTTTAAAAAATGCTTGGTGCAATGGCGAGAGCACTTTGTCAGGGTCGTCTAATTGATTTGGGTGATCTGGTGTGAAATCGTGAGTGAAACCCCATAACTCACGAAAAACTTAACTATTATAGAAAATTCAAAACAAAATATATTTAGACATATATAAATACTAATGGACGTATACTAAATCGGATTCCCCTCACATAATATTTAAAAATGGCTATAAACATTCAAGTTAGAAATGTATAAATATATATTAGACATGTATAAATATTAATTGACATATAAAAAATCAAAGGCCCCTCACAAATAGTAGCCATGTATAACAGCCTCACTTGCACATGCTAATCACCGCCATTACACTTTATTTACATTTGGTAATATTAATTGGATCTAAATATTCACGCGAAACGTTGAGGTGCTCGATATAATTTTAAGTTTCACTTTGTAATGCTTTAGTAATATACAGAACACCCTCAGCGCTTTTTGAGAATTATAAGATTCCTAACTTCTAACTCTTTTATGTTATTCGCGATTTATAATTTTTTTAAGTAGTATAAGAGCATCCGCAATGCATGGTTTTTGAAAATCTTTTTACTATTTGTAAAAGTTTTTTAAAGACTTTTTAGCATTGCAATGAAAGACTTTATGTAAAAGCTTTTAGTAAAAACTTTTAGTTTGTCAAGTGTTTGAAGCAATGAGTTTTCATTTGCATTCTCATTAATGAAAGGCTTTTTGACTAGTTTTTGCATTGGAGCATGATTTACAAAATGAATTTTTGATAACAAAAATTAATTAGAAAGTTTATGCATTCAATGCTTCAAGTTATTAAAGACTTGGAGCATTGTGAATACTCTAAGGGTCCGCTTGGTTCAAAGTGGGGAAAGGAAAAGGGAAAGGGAAAGGGAAAAGAATGCAAAGGAATGGTGATGGGTAATCAATACCTTATCCTCCAATTTACTCTTTATAATGTCTTATTACTCCACTACGGGGTAATCAAACCCTTACCCCTCCCCAACCAAGCATTAATTTATTTGTGATATGGACCCTTTTGAATACTTTACCCATTCCCCACCCCCCCTTAACCCCTAACCAAGCACGCCCTAAGTTTTTTTTAGAGAAGTTCAATATACCTTACCTTATCTCAAGCAACTAATCCATGTTTAAAGCATTAGTTGGTATTAAAATACAAAACAATAATGCATTGACAAAACTATGCATGCTAGTGTCTATTAAAATACAAAACAATAAAGCATTGACAAAACTATGTATGCTATACCATCACGATCAAACAAAGTGGTATACCTTAAAACATTAACCACATATAATATTCCAAGATATTATTTCCAAAACCACATAATTTCATGTCTATATAAGGAAATCATTTCACTTTACATATTACTTCACCTTAAAGTTCCTTCCACAATGGCACAAGTTGACATCAAGAACAAGTGTACCATTTTCACCATTTTCCTATTCTCGCTTCTCATTGTAGGAGAATCCACCAAATTCTCCAAAAACCTACCCCTAGAATCACTTGCTTTAAAGAAAGAGAAGCTAACTCATCTTCATTTCTACCTTCATGACACAATTAGTGGCAATAATCCCACAGCGATCCCTGTGGCTCAGGCTCCCACAACCAACACCTCCCAAACTTTATTTGGCCTTACATTCGTCGTTGACGATCCTTTGACAATGGGTCCAGAAATAACCTCTAAGTTAGTGGGAAGAGCTCAAGGGATGTACGCATCTGTTAGCCAAAATGAATTTGTATTGTCGATGGCTTTGAATTTTGTTTTTTCTGAGGGGAAATACAATGGGAGCACTTTCAGTATACTAGCGAGGAATCCAATCTTGTCCAATCCGAGAGAGATGTCAATTGTTGGCGGGAGCGGGCTTTTTCGATTTGCACGTGGTTATGTACTCGCAAAGACTTACTTTTTAGATATAACCAAAGGTGACGCGATTGTTGAATATAATGCTTATGTCCTCCATTACGGAGACTAACGGCAATATAAGAGTGTCTCTATATTCAAAGATTTGAAGCAAAATCTTTGAAGAAATCCAACTTCAAGCATTGCTCCATCTCCATCGGCATCCATACAAGTTTTTTGAAATAAAATTCCTTAAATGTGTTTTTCTTTATTTATTTATTTTATTGAACTTTTATTTTCTTTTTCATCTCGTTCCTTTCCTTTAGTAGCATAACATGCGTGACGTAAGTTTAACAAATCGTGTATCTGCTCTTCTATTTCTTTATGCGCTGTTAGCTCAAAAATGCTATAGTGGGTCAATAAATATCAAGAATGTTGGGATTTTAGAACAAGTTGACCAATTAACTTCTACGAGTACGCATCGGATAAAGATCTAGTAATCGCAATTAGGTTAAACACATAATTAATAAACAATAATTAATATAACAATTAATTAATAAAAGGATAAAAGAAAGTCTAACCTTGCATGACAATTGGACTTTAAAATCGAACAAGAAACCAAACGAAACCCCGAGTATCTAAATTAGATACCTCTACGAGTATCACACAACATGTAAAACGAGTACGTTCGAATAGAGCTAGTCGAGAACGTAAACCAATCAACCCTTGAATTCACTTGAATAACTCGTACCAAAGTAACCTAAGAACACTTTATATACTTATGTCCGAGAAGTGCAAACCGAGAACCAAACAAGTTCTGTCCGATATCGGACAAGGCTTTGTCCAATAACCTCAACTGCTATTTTCTACCCGAGAACAATACAAACGAATACTTTGATCTTGGCTGTCAAATTCGACAAGGAAAGAACACCAAGATGTAGAAACACTAGAACCTTAAGACACTTGAATAAAGAATGCAAGTTTGGGTTTAAGTTTAGTCAACTTCGAACCAATCATCATTAAAATTCGATTGGTTTACTTTATAAAACAAAGTGAATCGCTTAAATAAAAGCAGAGAATAAGGTTGTGATACGTTTGTTTTCATATCAAATATCAACCAACCCTTTGCATGTGAATAAAAAACGAGAAGGATGTCTATCATACACATGTATGTGAGGCGTGTTTGTTTATAAACAAAACAAACCGACCCTTGACTTTTCTTGGCTTGGATAAGCAAAACCCCATCCCTCTCCTTTGTCTTGCCTCAGTTGGATATACTAGGCCCAAGGCAACTCCAAATTCGACCGACTTTAAGACTTAAACAAGCCCATGGGTCATGCAAAGAATCGGGTCAAGCTCATGCATAAAACGGGTATTATTATACAAAATACGCTCGACACGCATTTTGTGTTTTATCGTGTGTGCCCCATAGGCTCCACACTTTTAGCGTTTATGCGTTTTAAACTCCCACAAACCAACAGCCCACTTGAGTTGGTGTGTCGAATGGCACAAACTAACGACGGAAAGCCTAAGCAAACGCTCTCCTCACTTTTTAACTAAAAGTGTCCGAGAGAATAGTTTAAGTAAAAGTTTCTCAGCATGGTCATTCAATGTCTTGCTCTAATCATCCTTTGTTATAGATACCGTTAAACCATGGATAATGGATCTCAAATCATTCCATATAGTTTAACCATTTAGAATCTCGTTAAAGATTTTATTGATATACCAAATGTAATCAAGAATCATCTTGCATTACTATTTGGGTTGGCCGCAATTATCTCGATTAAATATGAGAGGCGCTATGGTATCTTTCTCGCATAATGTGGGAGTAACAAATCCTTTATTGACTACAAGTGTTGTGGATGTCGCTTCACATCACTCCGAAATATAGCTTTTATAACTACCTTGTTCAGATAGGCGCTTTATGATACTTACTTACAATGATATCCACACATAACATAACTTGCTTGCATCTCAAGTCTTAGGACGAAGATAACAAACCATTTTCAATATTTTACTTATGACAAGGATCCAAAAGTAAATGTTTGAAAGTTGGGAATCCAATATGCATCTCTAGTGAATACATATGAGTTTGGCGGGAACAATCCGAATTCTCGTTAGAAGTATAACCAACACTCATATTTGCCTTACATAACAATATTCCCATATTGTTAACCGACAATGGACATATTTAGAATAATAAAATTATTTAAGGATTAAACATGCAAATATAGGATAACAATTATCATATGAATGAATAACAAATACCAAGTATCTTTATTCATCATAAAGTAAAAATTGTCTTTTTATCCCAATTATCCAAATACTAAAACAGATATGCATGAAACTCATTTAGTAAGTTGAAGCCTAATGTTTCCAACATTCTCAACCTTTCTTTTACAAGAAAAATTAAATAGTTATCCGTAAACTTTCCGAATACTTTTTTCAAATTTCACATATAGTGAGTGATTTGAAATATAAGATGAGTGTCTTATCTCATATGCTCATACTATTGCAAGAGTTATAGTATGGAGATGTCGTCTTACCTTGCATGAGGTATTAGAAATCAAAGACATACTGACAGTCATCTTTACACTTTCTAAAAGTGTAAAGTATTCTCATTCCTTAATGTGTAATGCAACAATGCTCTATGTTGAGCATAGCTAGTTAGCAAATTTATCATAAATGATAAAATTCTACTACAACTAGTTGTTGTCAGCTCATTTTGTTCTTGTACAAAAGCAACATCTAGTCTTATACACAATATAATATATACATGATAAATCCTTAGTTTAAAAACACAAGGTTTCTATCCATGTAAATTATTCCAAGTGAAATACATTATTTTAAGACTTGCTCAAATGATATATTGCATTTGTGTCAGACTTTATTTTCCGCATTTGTTTATTCCAGATAAACATTTATTCCAAGGTTGTTTGTTTTATTCCCTAAATTTCAAGTGAAGTTTCATTCCAAGCTTAAGGATCAATATCTAGCTTAAATAGAATGATATCTTCAACATGTAATTTTAAGGAAAAACACAATACTCCCACTCAATGTCAAATGTACTCAAGAGATATCTTAATTCAATCAGAATCATATTGTTATTAAATTCAAGATCTCAGCTCTTAGATGTACGATCCAATCCAAAAATGGATTGCTTAAATTTTGTATACTACATAAAGATAATATAGATTCATAACCCTTTTGATTACACACCGTCCTTGCAAAAGGTAATCATAAAGAAAGAGTTATAAAATCTAATTGTCATATTCAACATACAAATCACATGTATGACAATTAAATATCTTTATATAATTAATGCATGTATTATAAAAGAAAATTTAATCACAAGTATTTGCTTAAGTATGATTAAAACTCTTATTAAATGCCAAACATTAATATGTATACAATTTTGTCCTTATGAGTCATTCTTCAAAAGAAACTCATTCCAATCTCATAGATTAACTGTTATGCGAAATAACAATCAAGCTCAAAACTCGATTTGCCTTTTAAGGACTGCATCTTATCATTCATAGTTCTAAAACATTTATCAGATTCAAGATGTGATAATATATTTCATTAGTTAGCTTATTTACAATAATCTTCTAACTTATATCCCTCAAGATTGATAAAAATATCACTAAGTGATGAGGCATCCTTTCGATTTATGAATGAGAGTAATCATATACTTGGTCAACATTTTCATGTTTAACCTTAGTATGACATTAATAAGTGAATTTTCGAAGGTTAAGTATTTTGTTCTCAAAAAACTGAGATATGTATATACTCCCACTTACTTTTGTAAGTAGACACAATTCTCTAAACACTAAGTATTTAAGCAACAATAAATTGTTCTTTATGGGGAACCACAAAATACATTTTAAGTTCTCATCTCTAGATTTGTTAATAAAATGCCTCCTAAAATTTTAACAAATTCCGAACTTAAATCAAGACATAATGGAATTCCTTCCAAGAACTCAAATTAGGGTTTATAGAAAAACTCTAATTTAGTATCACTCTTTAACCAAAAGTTCTATCAATAGTTTTGTGTTTCACAAACTAGGAAGAACACCAAAACTACAATCTTCAAGCTAGGAAGTGTAGAATAATCAAAAACCAAAAAGATTTAGGATTCATTTGGTTTTGAGTGTTAAACTCACAAATCCCTAATGAATTGTGGTTTTCTGGCTATGGGTCACTTTGAATAAATTATAGGTTCTAACCACGAGTGTATCCATGACGACGCACTTTCTAACCTTGATATGTTTCGGAGGTATACCATGTTTACGATGAAACCAAACATATATGAAGGTTTTGATCCAACACATTGACATAC
>OU343217.1:250718911-250793568 GCA_910596185.1 Chrysanthemum makinoi | reverse complement strand
GAAACAGAAACATAGTAATAGATGTATTACTATGTAAAGACATAGAAACAAAAGC
This sequence comes from Chrysanthemum makinoi, assembly GCA_910596185.1. NCBI lineage: Eukaryota > Viridiplantae > Streptophyta > Magnoliopsida > Asterales > Asteraceae > Chrysanthemum > Chrysanthemum makinoi. Next base: position 250,793,513 of record OU343217.1, on the reverse strand, counting down.
ATAGTAATAGTACTAATAAAGAATTCACATACTTTAAAAAAAATTGAATACATATGATGCTTTAATTAGGGCAACTCGAAATAACCTGATAACCTGACCCGATATAACCCGAACCCGATAACCTGATTTTTTTATCGGGTCGGGTTGCGGGTCATACTTCTAAAAGTCAAAACCCAATCCGATAACCCGATAACCCGACTTGATAACACCTCTACCTGAACTATTCTTGAACTTCACGGTGTGTGAATTAAGGGTGCATAATTAGGGTTTCGGTTTGAGAAGGAAAGTCAAAGACTTGAAGTGTAAGTGTGTGTTAAAGTGTTACTCAAATGGCCCTAAAGTGTGTTACTTAAATGGTCCCAAAGTGAGTAGAATAATACACGTCATCAATAAAAAATATACTTTGCTATGGTATATATATATATATATATATATATATATATATATATATATATATATAAATATATATATATATAGCATTAATAACCAGGTACCAACCATTTTTGCAAAAATTAGTGATTTGTTAAAATGAAATTTAAGAAAATGCATCTACTTTTGGTAGTGCATGAAATGTGCGATTGTAGTTTTTTCGTCGAAATTCTTCTCGGATTCGAACGGTAGCCAATGGCTTTATTTCTCATTTGATCCTCACTCATCTATCTAGGGAAGAGATCTAGTGAGAAGAGAAAATAAAATGAGAAGAGTGAAAAATATTCTGAGCCACACATTTCAAATGAAAAAAATAAAATTAAGGTGATATGCCTCTACTTTTGTAGGTGCATCTGAAATGTGCAATTGTAGTTTCTTCTCATTCTTCTCATTTCAACTTATAATTTCTCGTTATGATCCTCATGGTCTACCCTAGTGCTAAACTAATGTAAAAATCAAGTGTAGTATTCTGGTAACTCAAAAAAGCTATGTGAAAAATGTTCGTTTCTAATAAATGAATTTAACCCTTTAATTAAGGGAAGTGATTTGCACATTTTAAAATATGATTGGCACACTCCATTTCTTGCATCAGACAATTATACATATATCACAGGATGCTTCTCATATTTATACATAAGAGTGTGCTAATCATATTTTGAAGTGTGCAAATCACCTACCTTTAATTAAGGAAGGTGATTTGCACACTCTTTAAATTGATTGGGACACTCTAAATTAGAGTGTTTGGACATTTATATTCTCATATCACTGTTATATATTTTTACTAAGTAAAGGTTATCATCGAGATGTCCAAACACTACCCTTGAAAGTCCAGTTGTTTATAGTCCCCTAAGCCAAGTCTCAATTAATATGGAAAGTTCCTCTACATGCAAGATCACCCTTTTAACAATAGAATGCCGGGCGTAGCATCTTAAACACTCATCCCCTTAAGTTAATCCACAAAAGTCAAATCCACAACGTTGAGGTGGCGCAGATGGTTGGTTTTCTGGGAGTTTCCCACAAAAAACAATCATCGCCACTACTGCATGAGGTTCTTTTGTCAGTGAATGTAACATTTGTGTTTTAATCTTAAGCAACTAGACACTACCACATTTTTTTATGAATGCACCACAATCTGTGCATTACAGTTTGTACCGTACAATACTGTAATACACAATTTATAATGCATACATCGAAAAATAAGGTGTGACTATCACCTCTTTTTAATTATTGTACGGCAAAGAATAGTCATAGAACAATACTACATTATTTATTATTTAATTAATGGTAGCAAAGAATAGTTTAATTAATGAGGACAAAGATCCTCTAAAGTTGTAAGTACAACTTGACTCAAGTTAGAGTATTATGAGCCATTAAATTTGATCCAATGGCTCATATCAAAAAAAGTTCTTTTGATTTGAGTCATTGGATCAAATCCAATGGCTCATAATGACACAACTTGAGTCAAGTAACTTGAGAGGATCCCATCCCAATTAATGGTGGCAGTGGTGTCTTCCATTATTAAGTAAGTTGCATTAATGGTGGCAAAGAATATTTTTTATATACTTATTTAATTTTAGATTCTTTTCTAAAGCCAAATGTGAGAAAGTATGGCATAATCGTGGGAATTGTATTTGTGTATCATATTAGTTACTCCTTCGTTTGTCTCAAAATAGTTTTCATGGAATGAGTTACGCGCAGTAAAATAAATGATTGTGCCGTAATTATTTTAGTTTTGCGGAGAAAATTTGACCTAATCCAAAATAGTTTAAAAAATGCTTGGTGCAATGGCGAGATAGCACTTTGTCGAGTCGTCTCATTGATTTGGGTGATGGTGTGAATCGTGAGTGAAACCCCGTAACTCACGAAACTTAACTATTATAGAAAATTCAAAATGGGCAAAATACTATTTAGACATATATCTTCAATACTCACAAATCCAATGCCGTCATACTAAATCGGATTTCCCTCACAGTGAAATTTAGGAAAATGGCTATAAATCATTCAAGTTAGAAATGTATAAATATATATTAGACATGTATCGGAATATTAATTGACACTATAAAAATCAGGCCCTTCACAAATAGTAGCCATGTTATAACAACCTCACTTGCACATGCTAAGGTCACCGCCATTACACTGTTATTTACTATTTGGTAATATGTAATTGGATCTAAACTATTCACGCGAAACGTTGAGGTGCCGATATAATTTTAAGTTTCACTTTTGTAATGCTTTAGTAGTATACAGAAGCACCCTTAGCGCTTTTTGAGAATTATAAGACACCTCAAAACTCTATAACTCTATTTCATAATGCTTGGATTCGCGACTTTATAATTTTTTAAAGTACTTGTATAAGAGCATGCAATGCATGGTTTTTGAAAATCTTTTTACTATTTGTAAAAGTTTTTTAAAGACTTTTTAGCATTGCAATGAAAGACTTTATGTAAAAGCTTTTAGTAAAAGCTTTTAGTTTGTCAAGTGTTTGAAGCAATGAGTTTTCATTTGCATTCTCATTAATGAAAGGCTTTTTGACTAGTTTTTGCATTGGAGCATGATTTACAAAATGAATTTTTGATAACAAAAATTAATTAGAAAGTTTATGCATTCAATGCTTCAAGTTATTAAAGACTTGAAGCATTGTGAATACTCTAGTTTTTTAGAGAAGTTTAATATACCTTACCTTATCTCAAGCAACTAATCCATGTTTAAAGCATTAGTTGGTATTAAAATACAAAACAATAATGCATTGACAAAACTATGCATGCTAGTGTCTATTAAAATACAAAACAATAAAGCATTGACAAAACTATGTATGCTATACCATCACGATCAAACAAAGTGGTATACCTTAAAACATTAACCACATATAATGGATTCCAAGATATTACCAAAACCTGGAAAGAACATAATGGATACGTCCATGTCTATATAATGGAAATCATTTGCAACTTTACATATTACTTCACCTTAAAGTTCCTTCCACAATGGCACAAGTTGACATCAAGAACAAGTGTACCATTTTCACCATTTTCCTATTCTCGCTTCTTTGTTAAGATAATGAAGATGGAGAAAGTCAACCTTAAGGGATTGACGGTGGAAGTGAAGACGCCACTCCAATATATGCCACTTATATGAATCCACTTGCTTTAAAGAAAGTAGTTCAAGTGTCTAACTCAGTCTTTCTAGTATCTTTCTAGTCTTACCATGACACAATTAGCTTGGCAATGCAACCCCACAGCGATCCCTGTGGCTCAGGCTCCCACAACCAACACCTCCCAAACTTTATTTGGCCTTACATTCGTCGTTGACGTATGTTTGAAACAATGGGTCCAGAAAAATAACCTCTAAGCTATTTAGTGGGAAGAGCTCAAACAATGTATGCAGTGGCTCTGTTAGCCAAAATGAACTTTGTATTGTCGATGGCTTTGCAATTTTGTTCGTGCAATTGGAAATACAATGGGAGCACTTTCAGTATACTAGCGAGGAATCCAATCTATGTCCAATCCGGAGAGATTGTCAATTGTTGGCGGGAGCGGGCTTTCTTCATTATCAGCAAACCAATTGAATCTCCGTTGATGTACTTCCGCAAAAGACTTACTTTTAGATATAACCTTTAGGTGACGCCATTGTTGAATATAATGCTTATGTCCTCCATTACGGAGACTAACTGTGGCAATATTAAGAGTGTCTCTATATTCAAAGACTGAAATATTGCGATGTCTAGTTTTCTGCCAAAGTATCCGATGACCTTCACTAACACTTTTCTCCAAGCTCTCAACAAACTATTCTGTAGCATTAGAGAATCATTTTGAATAACAATTCGATGCATGTGGTTGCACTAGCAGCATCCAAATATATAGTTAACTTTCAAAAATTATGTGAAGTCGATCTAAGTGTGTGAATATTTCTAATCCGTGATTATTTCTACTCCAGTTGAATTAAGATTTTTAGTAATAATAGATTCAAGCATTCTAAAACACGTTGTATTATGTAGTTGGCATATTATATTGTAGCCTTTAGAGGTATAGCCAACATGTGTGACCGCTTTTCATTTTGTCATAATGCCCTTAGGCAGTGATAACTATTTTTCTCAGCATTGTTAAGCTCCGTTTATCATTTGGTGTGTGGCTTTTAAAATCTTGTAACTTTGTATATATCACATACCGGCTAAGGAATTACACACATCGTCTATCAATTTGTATAGATATCTTGAGTCGTTGTGGAGTAAAAGCTATTTGTTTGGTGACAAATAATTATAAGCAGATAACAATACTATTTATTTTTGTGATTTTAATAAACTTACATAACATTATTGATGGACGGGCTATAATATATATTAACTTTGCACAACGACGATTCATATATAGTCCCTTAAATGGTGCAAAGGCTCAAACCGACATTTTTAAAATAACATTATACAAATGACAGTTCTTAATCTACATGCTTGTCAAAGCAAAAGGTATTTGATTTTCTTTCCACTCACTACAACTTACTTGGGTCTCTCCTTTACAAAAATTGTCGGGTTCCACAACTTGTCATTCTCATATCCAATTTTAGTCAAATTTGAAACCGATTTTCGGGTGAAGTTCAACTGGTTGAACCGTTGATAAAAACATCGATTTAAACATAGGAGTCATGGTACCCACCATGACCCTATGGTTGGTGTTACATGAATGAAAAGAATTAAACCCGCGGGTTTGTAGCACCGTCAACCCATATCGGTTTCAACCAATATCGGTTTCAACGGGTCAACCGGATCGGTTTCAATTGGTTATTTCGAAATCCAATTTGGTAGATGTGACACTTTTAATTGGTTGCACTAATGTGAATAAATTATTGTACACAAATTACTCCAGTAATGGCGGTGGTTTTAATAAGAGTATTAATTATATTATTTGAGGGCTACCCGTTCTCTCCATTGAATTTTTTCACCCATTCAACTTTCAACATTTTTCACTTTTTCCACTTTGACCATTTTTCCATTTTATATAGTATAGATTTGAAGCAAAATCTTTGAAGAAATTCAACTTCAAGCATTGCTCCATCTCCATCGGCATCCATACAAGTTTTTTGAAATAAAATTCCTTAAATGTGTTTTTCTTTATTTATTTATTTTATTGAACTTTTATTTTCTTTGAGGTTGGAATCTCGTTCCTTTCCTTTAGTAGCATGAAGAAACATGCGTGACGTAAGTTAGTAACAGGAATCGTGTATCTAGCTCTTCTATTTCTAGATGTATGCGCTGTTAGCTCACAATCAATGCGGTAATATGTACAAATAACTATGATCAAGAATGTTGGGATTTTAGAACAAGTTGATCAATTAACCTCTATGAGTACGCATCGGATAAAGATCTAGTAATCGCAATTAGGTTCACAATCACGGTAATAAACAATAATTAACCTATGACAATTAATTGCAATAAAAGTCTTGTTGGATGCCAAAGAAGGATTAAGTCTAACTTGCATGGCAATTGGACTTTAGACATCGAACAAGAAACCAAACTTCCGAAACTTGGCCTTGAGTCCATCTAAATTAGCATACCTCTACCGAGTATCACACAGGCAATTTCATGGCAAGCAGTACGTTCGAATAGAGCTAGTCGAGACGTAAACCAATCAACCCTTGAATTCACTTGAATTCGTACCAAGGAGTAACCTAAGAACACTTTATATACTTATTGAGAACGTCAACGAGAACCATGCAACAAAGTCTGCAGCCATCGGACAAGGCTTTGTCCAATAACCTGACTGCTATTTTCTACCGAGAACAATAAAACGAATCCTTTGATCTTGGCTGTCAAATTCGACAAGGAAAGAACACCAAGATGCTAGCAACACTGCAGAACCTTAAAACACTTAAATAAAGAATGCAAGTTTATAGGTTTAAGTTTAGTCATCTTCAAGCTAAACCAATCATCATTAAAATTCCGATTGGTTTACTTTATAAAACAAAGTGAATCGTTTTAAATAAAAAGCGAGAATAAGGTTGTGATACGTTTTTTATATCATCAACCAACCCTTTGGCATGTGAATAAAAACAGAGTTAAGGATGTCTATCATCCACATGGGTATAGGTATAGCACGGCGTGTTTGTTTATAATTCATTCGCAATCTTGAACATATACCAGACCCTTGACTTTGGTTCTTGGCTTGGTTGACAAGCAATTGTTTAAAGCCCATCCCTCCCTTGCCCGACAGTTGGATATACTAGGCCGAGAATTTCAAGGTAGCCAAATTCGACCCACTTTAAGACTTAAACAAGCCCATGGGTCATGCAGAGAATCGGGTCAAGCTCATGCATGGGGGACTTTGACTTTTAATATGATTCAAGTAGTCTTTCTTTGGAAAATACGTTCGACACGTACTCAGTGTAATCGTGTGTGCCATAGGCTCACACACTTAAAATTAGCGATTATGCATTTGAGTAATTTAAACTCCCACAAAAACAGCTCCCACTTGAGAGTTTGTGTCGAATGGCACACAAAACTATTTCCGTGAAAGTCATTTCCTAAGCTGCAAATCTCACTCGACAACAATTTTTTTTTTTTTAATCTAATGAAGTGTCTTTTATAGAGAATAGTTTCGTAAAAGTTTCTCAGAAGCATGGTCATTCAATGTCTTGCTTTAATCATCCTTTGTTATAGATACCCGTTAAACCATGGATAGAGTTTTGTATCTCAAATCATTCCATATAGTTTAACCATTTAGAATCTCGTTATAGACTTGTATTATGTATGGCAGATATACCAAGATTGTAGTACAAGAAGTCCATCAAAAAATGATGCATTACTCTTTGGGTTTGGCCAAACCAATTATCGATTAAATGCGGAGCAAGGTGCCATCGAAACGAGTGAAGACATCTTTCGCCATATCAAGTGGAGTAAGGCCAAATCCTTTAGTTGACTACAAGTGTTGTGGATCTGCTTCACATCACGTCCGAAATATAGCCTTTATAACTACCTTAGTTCAAGTATTTAGCGTTTGTGCGCTTATACTTACTGAAAATGATGATCCACACATACAGAACTATGCTTGCATCTCAAGTCTAAGGACGAAGATAATGTGCACGAACCATAAGTTCAATATTTTACTTATGCACATACAGTAGATGCCAAAAGTAAATGTTTCAACGAAAAATGTTGGGGAATCCATCGTTATATGCATCTCTAGTGAATACATATGGAGTTTGGCGGGAACAATGAAAATTCTCGTTAGAATTAATTAACCAACATTTCTGCATATCGGACTTGCCTAGGTACATAACAATATTCCCATAAGTTGGTTTTTAACCGACAATGGTAAATACACAACTCTATTAGAATAATAAAATTATTCAAGGATTAAACATGCAAGCGTTTTATATAAGATAACAATTATTATATGAATGAATAACAAAGCTCTACCAAGTATTTGTTTAGAAACTATTGCGACCATCATAAAGTAAAATTCCTTGAAAGACTTTTAATCCCAATTATCCAAATACTGAAATTTTGCAGATATGCATGAAACTCATTTAGTAAGTTGAAGCCTAATGTTTCCAACATTCTGAACCTTTCTTTTACAAGAAAAACTAAATAGTTGGACCATCTAGAGTAAAGTCGTTTCTGAATACTTGTTTCAAATTTCACATATAGGAGTGATTTCTGAGTTCAAACAGAAATATATCTCCAGATGAGTGTCTTGTTATCTCATTATGCTTAATCATTATTGCAGAGTTATAGTATGGAGATGTCGTCTTACCTTGCATGAGGTATTAGAAATCAACGACATCTGACATGTCACCTTTACAGTTTCTAAAAGTGTAAAGTATTCTCATTCCTTAATGTGTAATGCAACAATGCTCTATATTGAGCATAGCTAGTTAGCAGATTTATCATAAATGATACTCCCTCCGTCACAAAATAACTGGCCTCATTTGACTTTTTAAAGTCTTAATTTCTCAACTTTGATCCTTAATATTTTTGTATATGTTATGTAATACTTGATGAAAATTACATCAATGAAAAAACATTTAAAAGACAATCTATTCATATATTTTGCATCAATTATTATATAACATAAATAAAAATATTTAAGATCAAAGTTGAGAAATTAAGACTTTAAAAAGTCAATTGAGGACAATTAATTTGGGATGGAGGGAGTAAAATTCTACTACAACTAGTATAAATAATCCTCTAGCATCACTTGTATTTATACAACACTATGCTTTATAATTCATAAACATTTATAAAAACAATAATCTAAATACTCTCAATTAGATATTATTGTTGTCAGCTCATTTTGTTCTTGTACAAAAGCAACATCTAGTCTTATACACAATATAATATATACATGATAAATCCTTAGTTTAAAAACACAATGTTTCCATCCATGTAAATTATTCCAAGTGAAATACATCATTTTAAGACTTGATCAAATGATATATTGCATTTGTGTCAGACTTTATTTTCCGCATTTGTTTATTCCAGACAAACATTTATTCCAATGTTGTTTGTTTTATTCCCTAAATTCCAAGTGAAGTTTCATTCCAAGCTTAAGGATCAATATCTAGCATAAATAGAATGATATCTTCAACATGTAAATTTAAGGAAAAACACAATGCTCCCACTCAATGTCAAATGTACTCAAGAGATATCTTAATTCAATCAGAATCATATTGTAATTAAATTCAAGATCTCAGCTCTTAGATGTACGATCCAATCCAAAAATTGATTGCTTAAATTTTATATACTACATAAAGATAATATAGATTCATAACTCTTTTGATTACACACCGTCCTTGCAAAAGGTAATCATAAAGAAAGAGTTATAAAATCTAATTGTCATATTCAACATACAAATCACATGTATGACAATTAAATATCTTTATATAATTAATGCATGTATTATATAAGAAAATTTAATCACAGTCAGTTGCTTAAGTATGATTAAAAACTTCTTATTAAATGCCAAACATTAATATGTATACAATTTTGTCCTTATGAGTTATTCTTCAAAAGAAACTTATTCCAACCTCATAGGTTAACTGTCAGACGAAATAACAATCAAGCTCAAAACTCAATTTGCCTTTTAAGGACTGCATCTTATCATTCATAGTTCTAAAACATTTATCATATTAAAGATGTGATAATATATTTCATTAGTTAGCTGATTTACAATAATCTTCTAACTTATATCCCTCAGCATTGATATAAAATATCACTCAAGTGATGAGGCATCCTTTCGGGATTTATGAATGAGAGTAATCATTATATTTCGGTAAACATTTTCATGTTTAACCTTAGTATGACATTAATAAGTGAATTTTAGAAGGTTAAGTATTTTGTTCTCAAAAAACTGAGATATGTATATACTCCCATTAACTTTTGTAAGTAGAGACAATTCTCTAAATACTAAGTATTTAAGCAACAATAAATTGTTCTTTATGGGGAACCACAAAATACATTTTAAGTTCTCATCTCAAGATTTGTTAATAAAATGCCTCATAAGATTTTAACAAATTCCGAACTTAAATCAAGACATAATGGAATTCCTTCCAACAACTCAAATTAGGGTTTATAGAAAAACTCTAATTTAGTATCACTCTTTAACCAAAAGTTATAGCAATAGTTTTGTGTTTCGTCAAGCTAGGAAAAACATCAAAACTACAATCTTCAAGCTAGGAAGTGTAGAATAATCAAAAACCAAAAAGATTTAGGATTCATTTGGTTTGAGTGGTAAAACCTCAAATCCCTAATGAATTAGGGTTTTCAGTTATGGGTTTTCTTGAATACCTTCTAGGTTTGAACTATATTGAGTGTATCCATGACACACGCAATTTCTAACCTTGATATGTTTTGGAGGTAGAGCAACTAAAGCTATCAGGAACCAAACAATATGAATAAGGTTTGATCCAACACATTAGACATACCATAATGAAGTGGTATCCTATGAGTTATTAGAATTGTGAAACTATATCATAATTCTATAGATAACTTAATTCTCTTTAGACCAAATACTTGTCAATTGGGTCAAGCCAAATTGCATATAAAGTATTTACGAACCATGCGCATGCAATAATTTATATTCATTGAACAATATAAGAACCTTATGTTCATGTGTTCACAAGAAGACAGAACTGTTTAAGTATTATATGTTCGTGTGTTTACAAGAAAACAGAACATGTCAATAATACATTATTTGTCTATGAATAATTCAAAGGCCTTATGTTTATGTGTTTACAAGAAGACATAACAATTTTACTATATATACTTTATGTTATAAGTCATTGATTAATTCAAGGACTTTATAATTATGTCTTAACATGTAAGCATAATTATACTAACAAAACTAATCATGAACGCAAACTATTGAGTTCTATAGTAATTTCAAGTTAATTTTATACTTCAGAATTATGATCATTGTCATATAACCATAATTATGTTGACTAAAACATTTAGTCTAATGTTGAAGTATCTATACACAATATCATGACATTTGAATGTAGTAGGGCAACAAACATCTAGCGTGTTCAAGTCCTAGTAGAATCATTATTAGAATGTAGTAGGGCAATAAACATCTCACGTGTTTAAGTCCTAGTAGAATTCTTGTTTACATGTAGTAGGGCATTAAACATCTAACATGTTTAAGTCCTAGTAGAATTATTAGTTTCCCTTACCTTGCGGTCAAGAGATACCAATAATATTGTTGTTCCTTGCACACACTTTGAGATTTCTCCCTCTTGTGAAAGGTACAACATCATATTATGAAAACAAACAACACGTGATTGATTGTTCAAACGATATGATAATGTCATAGATATCATAAGTAGTTTTAGAACCATAACCTTTAATAAGGAATTGTGAATTATTATTCTATAGATAACGCTTCAGGAAGAGACAGCAGGAAGGCAACGAGTTATCTGATAAAATAAAATGCAATTTTTCTTTAAGTAATGGTTGTTCATATTCAGAAAGTAATGAATTATTTCAATGCTAGTTTGAAATGATATGGGTGACTAACAGGAAATAAATCCCGTAGCTCCCACTGAAATTGACAACATTACATGAATGATATTTCAGTAATAAAATGCAACTGCTCCCACTGGATTTGTCAACATTGTAAATGTTACATTTCCAGTCGAAAGCATATAGCAGTTTTATATACTTTACTATTCTCTTCAAATGCCTACGAGTAGCATGTACTTAGGTATTGAACAGAGTATATGAAGTTTTACTTATGTAGACAATGGACTAGCCATTCTTTTATTCAATTAACTTGAATCATTAGCATGCAATTCCTCCTTTATCGTCTACATAGCCCCAAGGGTAATTAGCACTTTAGGAATAATAAGAGTCCAAGAAGATTACCTAGCAAATATGCTAGTAATTCCTTTACTCTTTGCGGTTTAAACTCATACATCGTGACAAGTACAGGATGTTTTTTATTTTGGTAGCTCTAAACACAATGTTTCCAGTTACACAAAATATTCTATCTTTCAATTAACTCTAGACCACGAAAGGGTAATGAAAGATCATAAATGAGTTCATTGATTTGTAATCCTATCTTAGTTTGTCAACTAATGAGAAAAGATAGGTATAAGTCTCACTCTTCTTAATAGGAAAAGACACTAAGTTTGTCTTTCAAAGAAAAACAACTTTGTTTACGAATTATGTTGCAATAACACAATTAATCAGAACATAAAAAGTTCAATTCTAGTATTTTCGATAATTATATTCTTAAAAGAATTAACTACCCAATTAATTAATAATAAGACTAAGATCCATCTTGCAACCCCACTTAATTACCATAGGTCTGACCAGTGCATAAAAAAATAGGACAATAGGTAAGCGATGAGCGTTAATTGCATAATGCAACTCTTAGATTTATGAGACTTTTTAAGGAATTAGTATCAAGTAATAATGTCAAAAGCATGTTTAGTTCTCATATTATGCCTCGGGTTCAAGGTCTGACCATGCTAACTCGAGATAAGTCGACCAAGTATGAACGTGTAAAAATAACCATAGGTCTGACCAGTGAGAAATAATTACCATGGGTTGGAAAGGCCCTTAGGTCTAACCAGAGAAGTCAATCCAAATGCACGTGTTCATAGTTGGATGGCATAGACTTAAAATTAACAAATAGGTATGCACATATAAATGTGGTAAAAGTCGTGTACAAAGAAGCATGCAAAACAACTTTGTAACACTAATTTTAAAAACTTTGGTAATGACACTGTAGTGATCATCATGGTTCACGGTAGCTCCAATCGAACGCACATGGAGGCAAAGGACCAGGTAAGCGCTAATTTTAAAAACTTTGGTAATGACACTGTAGTGATCATCATGGTTCACGGTAGCTCCAATCGAACGCACATGGAGGCAAAGGACCAGGTAAGCGCTGAAGCATAACCTTCCTTTTGAGTTTGTTCTAGTGGGTGAGCCGTACATCCCAAGTGTCCATAGCGTCTAGTTTTTAAATTCTTGAAAACGTGTTTCATATATTAGGTCACTTTATTTTACAAAAACGATTTTCCACGAATCAAATAGCAGGTCACAATGAGCATGATATTTAGGCGTGTAAACAAAGACCCATATTAATGTTATGGTTACGATATGTATTATTCCATATTGCATACAATTAGGTGTCAAAGCAAGTAACAATAATGCACATAATGGAATCACAAACATATAAACATAAACATCAATATATAACCACATATTGTTCCGAGTTCTCTCGCGAGTCTTCCCCAAAAGGAGAACTATAAGACCGTCACTAGGTGTAATACCTAAATCGCCCCATACATCACTTAAAAGCAATTGAGTGGGTCTTGTGGCCGGAAAACACATAAAACATGGCAATCTCAATTAACAAGTAATTACGCAATTTTATGTAACGAATATGTAATTCTAATTATCATAATAATTCTAATTAACAATTAATTAATTCTAATTAACTTTTAATTCTAATTAACAAGTAATTAATTCTAATTAACTTTTAATTCTAATTAACAAGTAATTCTAATTAACAAGTAATTCTAATTAACAAGTAATTCTAATTAACAAATTTAATTCTAATTAACAAATTAATTCTAATTATCAATATAATTTTAATTTGTGTGTGACTAGTTATTATTTATTAAAATTGACAAGTATTGCATATAGTTGTCAAAGCAAAATAAAACGAATAAGTAAATTAGGTTTCATGCAGCCTTTTAAAACATGTTTATTAATAAGAAACGTGTAACCCATAATCGCAAAAACGAGATGGCTCGTGATGCCACTGTTGGGATTTTAGAACAAGTTAACAAATTAACCTCTACGACTACGCAGCGGATAAGGATCTAGTAATCGCAATTAGGTTAAACACGTAATTAATAAACAATAATTAATATAACAATTAATCAATAAAAGGATAAAAGAAAGTCTAACCTTGTTTGGCAATTGGACATTAGAATCGAACAAGAAACCAAACGAAACCCCGAGTATCTAAATTAGATACCTCTACGAGTATCACACAACATGTAAAACAAGTACGTTCGAATAGAGCTAGTCGAGAACGTAAACTAATCAACCCTTGAATTCACTTGAATAACTCGTACCAAAGTAACCTAAGAACACTTTCTATACTTATGTCCGAGAACGTAGCAACTCGAGAACCAAACAAGTTCTGTCCGATATCGGACAAGGCTTTTTCCAATAACCTCAACTGCTATTTTCTACCCGAGAACAATACAAACGAATACTTTGATCTTGGCTGTCAAATTCGACAAGGAAAGAACACCAAGATGTAGAAACACTAGAACCTTAAGACACTTGAATAAAGAATGCAAGTTTAAGGTTTAAATTTAGTCAACTCAAGCTAAACCAATCATCATTAAAATTCCGATTGGTTTACTTTATAAAACAAAGTGAATCGTTTAAATAAAAAGCAGAGAATAAGGTTGTGATACGTTTGTTTTTATATCAAATATCAACCAACCCTTTGCATGTGAATAAAAAACAGAGATAAGGATGTCTATCATACACATGGTATGAGGTAGGGCGTGTTTGTTTATAAACAAAACAAACCGACCCTTGACTTTGGGTCTTGGCTTGGTTGACAAGCAAAAATCCAATCCCTCTCTTGTCTTGCCCGATCAGTTGGATATACTAGGCCCAAGGCAACTCCAAATTCGACCGACTTTAAGACTTAAACAAGCCCATGGGTCATGCAAAGAATCGGGTCAAGCTCATGCATAAAACGGGTATATATTCAAGTACAAAATACATTCGACATGTACTCTCTTGTTTATCGTGTGTGCCCCCATAGGCTCACGCACTTTTAGCGTTTATGCGTGTTTTAAACTCCCATAAACCAACAAAGAATTCAAGATATGAGTTTTACGAAGGCGTAGGATAAAAAGTTTATCATGATTTCTTTAAAAGAGAAATATAATAATGTATTAGCATGATTGGTAATCACTTAAATCAACTTTGCATCAACAGTAACATACATGCAGAAAACACAAACTTATCGAATCTTATTTGACATTCCAAGTAATACTCCTCTTGTTGAAAAGATTAATAAGCTTGAAAGTCAAATTGTTGAGGGAAGCCTGTGCTTCTAGGTGATGATGGGAAGCCGCTTCCTATCCAAAAGGAGGCTAATCGTAAACCTGTTATGGTTAATGAGGGAAAAAAGGTAGGTAATCCGTTTTCTAAGGTTGAGAATGTGGTTCTTTCAGATAGTGAAAGTGATGATGAAGTTGAAGATGTTTATGATGAGACTTCTCATTTTATGGCGAGTGGAGGTTCGTATGATGCTAGTTTACATGAAGAGGAAGATTTTGATCTATATGACACTTATGACCTTCAAGGTTTAAAACCGGAATAACTTGCATTTTGTGACTCAATGGATATAAATCTTCGTGGTCAGAGTAAACGTTAGTTTTATTCTTATGTATTTATAGTGTTTGATCATAAGATTGGTTTTTTTTTTCTTATGCTAGTTGAGGTTTTAAACACTGTAGGTGTGTTTGGTTTGCCATTTTGGGCTGAGGTGTGGGATTCACCCACACCCGTTGTTCTGTAATTGTTTTTTTGGAGTAATAATATTTTACCGAGGTAAGATCTTTTACCCAAAAACACAAACTTATCTAATCTTTTGTAAAACCTAACGAAATAAACACAACACCACCAATATTTCACTCAGCCAACCTCCTCACATGTTTCTTTTTTTTACTTAATAAATCCGAGTGATTATCCTCAAATGAGTACGATACAACATAAAAAAAAAGTGTCCCCAAACAGATGCAACTTAAAAACGAATACAAAGAACGCATAACTAATAGCCAAAGACGGACCTAGAACTTTCAAGAGGGTGTTGCACAAATTTTTCGGAAATATCTTAAACAATTTTTTTTTCTTTTTCAAATCATTACTTCATTAGTGCTAAGTTTTGTATTACTTCGTATAAAGAACTTTTTGGCTAAACTAAGTTGCATCATAAAGAAAAAAAAAGTATTGAAAAGCATTTATCGGGGTTGCATTTATCAGAAAACAACATTTTTCAAAAAAAAATTATGCTTCATGACCTAAAATCGGATGTTACCCGTACTGCACGTGGCTCTCAAGTATGCCCGTCCCTGCTAATAGCCTCACTACAACTCTCAACCTAACCAGACTAATACTAAATGATCAAGATGGATCACAAATGAAAACCATACCATAAAAATGAAAAAAATAAAAATGGTTATTTGTGGCAAAGGATAAGACATAAAACGTAGTCTACATAAAAGAATTAAAATCAAGCGTGTTAGTGTCAAGTTTCAAAGATCTAATATACAAATGTCGGATTTTTTTTTTGTTACTTCACATATCTAATTGACAATTAAAGATATGTAAGTCCAAAATTTTATGGATCCAAGTAGCCTTGAATGACTAATAGTAAACTTGAATAAATCCAAATTACTATATAAAGAACTCTTTGCAAAAGCTTAATGTGTTAATGCGGAATCTTAACACACAAAGTATGAAGAACACAAGAATAACTAACTTCGTAATTACTATTAATTTTCTCAAAGGCTAATGCTTACAACTCGTACATTAACCTAACACCTTAGGGATCCTTTTATACACCAAGAAAACCCTAATTGACTACTTGACTTGTAGAAGGGTAAAGATATCTCTACACGTACATATCGATTTCTAATATAGCTCTAACAAACTATTCAGTTTTTATCATAAACAGACTTAACTATCGACTATAAGTTCTGCCAGACTTAAATCCATTAGTACTGGTAGACTTAACTACCAACAAACTTAATTCTGGTCTACCAGACTTAAGTACTAAAGCTACCATAATTGACACTAAAAAGACTTAAACATACTTAAATATGTTTTACAAAATATAATTCCCAACAATCCTCCCCTAACTTGATCTTCACTTGTGAACTTCAAGTTCTTTTGTCTTTTCTGAGGATCTTGGAATTATCCTTGAACTGCATCTTTTGAGATTTCCGCCCTATGAGTTCTGTGCAGCATTGTATCAGCAATTCATCAACTCTCCATGGTCTTTTCAGCAACTGTGACTATTTGTACATCAAAAAATAAAAGTTTCATACTATTCTCATCACTTCCAGGTGTGTAAAATCCTCTGAGAGGTGAATTATAGAAAATTTTAATGGATTTGATATCTCTTTAACAAATAGCCATTACTATTGGAGTAGCCAATGTTTTGGTGTATAAGACCATGGTACATTGATAACCATCTGATTTTTAGCAAACCAGAAGCTATCAACAGATTTGATTAGTCTTTACCAAAAGCTATACCCTTTTGGACTAGTCATGGTTTTCCACTGCCTTTACCACAAGCCATGATCTTGTGGGCAAGCCAACTCTTCATCTACACAGATGTGGTGAGTTGAGCACCATACAATTTTTGGCAAATTATCAGCCGTAAACGGATTTGAGATATCTTTACCAGAGCCGTTTGCTCATGGATTAGTCAGTTCTTGTGTGGGTTAGACATGGTGAACTGATAACCATTTGTTGTGATAGTACAAAATACTTTCACCAAGTGAAACCCCTCAAAATCCATTTATTACAATTTTCAACTTACAAACACTATAATCAACAGCTTAAGGAAATTCTTCCAAACACATTTAAAATTTATTGCTGTTGAGCTTTTGATTCAATTTGTTTTAAAAGCTGAAAACATGTATTATCTTTTATTTCACCAAAAAGTTTCTTATCAAGCATGTCCCTGCAAGTTTTATTTGAAAGTGGGTAATCTACTTCTATTAGCATATAGACAATTAAATTGTCCAATTCCAAGCAGTGAACCTGACAGGTGTGAAAGTATCTCCATCTGAGTACTTGCTCTTCATTAGCATGCTTCCACAATCCATTATCTGCATCAGGTGGCTCAAACATTGTCTTTAGATCTCCCTAGAGCACTCTTTCAAAATCCTCCTGAGGTGCTTGACTACCATGCTTTTCCACCATTAATGTATACAAACACTTCAAATCATCCTTAGACATATCACACAGTAAACCAAGAAAGTTAACATATATAGTACTGGTATAGTCTTCCCTTACCACTTGATAAGATGCCTTGCTGCCAGTCTTGATGATCTTGATATTTGCTATCTTTGCAGCCACTGGACCCTCATGGATAGTACCCATAGTGAATCAGATGGAGGCTCTTCAACTTTGTCCTCCATATAAGGCTCCACTTCCTTCTTTAATTTAGACTTATCTTTCTTGGTAAGTTTCTTTCCATGAGACTTCTTCCTGGTCCACTTGATGATAGGCTTTTTAACTTCAGCATCTTCCTCCTTCTTTACAATACTAGGCTTATCCTCAACCTTTTCTGCTTCAGCTACTTCTTCAACTTTCTGCTTTTTGGCTTCTTCAGATTGAAGGTTAAACCCCTTTCTTTTGACCTTAGAGGCTTCCATCTCAGAATCCATTGGGACAAACCTTTTGACCTGATCCACCACCTTTTCAAACTCTGTTTTAAGCTCATCGGATGTCAGCTTCCTCAGTTGAGTAATCTTCCAGCTATGATGTCCCTGACTCTTGATGAAGTTGATCATGTGTACTCTCTTTGTTCTCCTTTGGTCAAAGGCTTATTTCTCCTTTCTCTGTACCTTTGTTCTCTTAGCTGCTTTTTCTTTTCATTAATCATATCTACCATCTTTCTTGCGAAGTCTTCAGCTCCAATGTCAGGTAGAATTTCCCTGTTTACCTCAAGCTTAGCTCTGATGGTATCCCAGTCTTCATCAGTGTAATATTTAGCAGACTCCAAGATCTCAGCCTGTCTTTTCTTCTGTTCCTCAGTTAATTCTAGAGGTTGCTGCAAATTTTTAGCCAAGAACTCATCATCCATCTGTTGTCTTTCAAGCTTGGCTGCATCAGCTTCTTCCTCAGCTTTAATCCTGGCAATCTCTGCCATGCTTGCTTCATCCTCTCTAATTTGTCTCTTGGTCCTCTTGGGCTTAGAAGATTGATAAGGTTTTAAAATGTACCTTTTTGAGGGGTCGTTTAAGTCCTTATTTGATCACTTTTGTATCCGTTATTACTTAATATCGTTCCTTTTCACTTTTTAGGTCTCTTGAAGGCAAATTGCTAGAATGGCACTTATTTGGACGAAAAGGCGCGGATATACGAAGAAAATGGCCAAAGTCAAAAAATCGAGACACTCACGACTTTGAAATACAAAGGACGGCGTCCGGGTTCTACAAGTGACGGTCGGGAGTTATATGTGACGCCGTCGCATAACTTTTGTGACGAGGAGTAGCCAAAATGCTTATTTTCAAGTGGCGGTGTCGCTTTAAAGAGTAGGTCGTCACAACCTGCAGGCGGCCTAGATTTGATCCGACGGCGTCGAGAGATCTGAAGGGGGCGTCACAAGCATAAGGTGACGCCGTGCCGCAAGACTAACGTGGCCAGACGAAACCCTAATGCGGCGACCCGGCCGGTCACAAATCATAAGGTGACGCCGTCGCGATTGTAATCTTATATATAGAATCCTAATTTTTCAGTTTTAGGGTGTAGTCTTTTGGAGTAAAAACCTAAACCGAACCAAGGCTGTCTTGTACAGTATTTTAGGGTTCCAAACCCTATCTTACACCAAGATAAGTGTTTTACTTCATTAATTCAATTATGTCTTCAATTATTTGTGTGTATGCTTGCATGTTCTCCATGTCCGGCTAATTTACTTGTATGTTTGCTTAGGGAATATGAAACTTAATTATTGAATATTGATTGGTTGTCTCTTATCTTAATTGTTAATGATCTAGTAATGCGATAGGTCATTCATTGTGTAGTTAATGCTTGATTAATCTTTGTGAACCTTAGACTATAACACCTAGAGTAGTTGTAGGCTAAACCATCCAAAGAGTACCTTAGAGTTAGAGTCTATAATTCCTAGAGATTTTGTAGACGAGACCCTTTGGTAGTTTCAAAGAGTTAGGGATAAACGCATACCCTACGACTTTAGACACACAACGCGATTAGGAATAAGGACGTGACAATTCAACCATCAATAGGAGATAATTAAGGAGTAAGAAAACCTAAGTAAACACATCTTTAAACCATCATACGAGCACACAATAATTAGACATAGACTACCATCACCTTAGATTAGATAATTAGATAAGTAGAGTAATCGTTAGAAATACCAACCCCCAAATCCAAACCCCGAGATTCGTACCTTTCTAATTCCTAAAAAACATAAAAAAGATAAAAAAAAATAATCTTCCTCAACCTCAACCTTAGCGTAGTAACTCCTCACTAGCATTCCTATTCCCCTAGAGAACGGTATCAATACCCGTGGCTTACCCTAATACTACACTACAACGATTAGGTTCACTGCCTAGGGTGTTGAAAAACTTGCTCGACGAAAAGGAAGTTCCTTTGACCCCGAACGACGCGTGTAGCGTTATCAAAGACTCTTGCAATATTCCCTTGCCTCCCTTTGAGAAACTTCTTCACCAGAATTAACATTTTCACTGGCAGACTTAACTTCAGGAACACTGCCAGACTTTACTGAGTTATCACCACCAGACTTAATTGCAGAATCATTGGCAGACTTCACTTCAGAACTTGTAGCCTCAATTATCTCCTTTGGAGGCTTCCTCTAACTGAGATCTTTCAATAAAATATCAGCTGCTTCCCTTCTTTGAGGACTGATTGTTTCCTCAGAGGATTTCTTTGCTGGTGTTGTGAAGATTGATCCAC
Organism: Chrysanthemum makinoi; assembly: GCA_910596185.1. Taxonomy (NCBI): domain Eukaryota; kingdom Viridiplantae; phylum Streptophyta; class Magnoliopsida; order Asterales; family Asteraceae; genus Chrysanthemum; species Chrysanthemum makinoi. The sequence continues at coordinate 250,772,878 of OU343217.1, read as the reverse complement.
CCTCCTCCTCCATATTCCTCCCCTGTTTGGGAGAATTTTCTTCCCTCTCTGAGTTAGTAATCTCTATTCCCTTAGCTTTGAATTTTGCTTCTAACTTCTTGACTTTCTGAACCAGTCTGATCACTGTATTAGCTTGAGCCTTTGTTGGCATATGTAGTTCCTTTTCCAATTTCTCTATCCTAGTTAGAAGTTGGGGAACTAGATTGATGAGCTCCTCTTGAGATAGATTAGCTGGATCAGATGCAATGGGTGTTGGAGGTTTTGAGTGAGGAATTTCAGGGGATTCTTCCTCATATACTGGTGGGGAAGGTGGAGGTGGAGTAGGTGTTCTTTATGGTGATGGTGGTGTAGATGTCCTCTGGGGTGATGGTGTGGGTGTCCTTTGTGGTGAAGGAGTGAGTACCCTCTGTGCAGGCTCTTGTGCCTCAGACTCAGCAGCAACAGATGTACCTACAGGGTTAGTAACACCAGCCAACATAGCAGGCAGCAAAGGCCTGTTAATCCCTTCAAAGCTTCTTTTCATGTTTGCAAAAATCTTTTTGGTAAAAGCTACAGCAATGTGTTGTTGCTTGTTTGCTGTTTCAACATTAAGAATCATTTGCAAAAATCTATGATACATTAAAAACTTTTTCTCTTTAGTTGCATTTGTAACCATGGCATCAAAAATCATTTTTGAAAAATTGAAGAGTCTACCAATGGATAGACAAACCAATGCAGAAGCAATAGTGCTTCCAAATTGATCCCATCCACCACTTTTAGAGCTCAAGCAAGAGATGATGCACAAGGAAACGCCATTGAGGAGTAAAGTGACTTTTCCAAAAAGTAAAAGTTCCATCAGTAAGATATCCAATATTTTGAAGTCCATGAAAAAGTTGATCATTTGGTAGCATGGAAATTCCTGAGGCATCAGCCAATTGAAGATAACTTCTGACTGATTTCACAGTAATTGTATAATCCAAAGTATCAATATTTGCCTTTAAAGCTATAGTTCCATCATCAAGAGTGATGACAGTAGCTGACTGCCAAGACTGCTTGACGACTGAAATATAAATTATTGGATTATGTGTAAGAGCATACCGAATATGAGATCCTTCCAAGAAATCCACAATCTGCTCGAAATCTGTGCTTTCATTTGGATTTTTGAGGAAGCCTACTTGGTTGTGCTTGTCATTAAACTTCAATTGAGCCATGAGAGTGGTGAGTTTTTAAGTCTTGGTAGTGCTTGGCAAAGATAGGGTTAATACTGGTGAACAGACTTTATCGAGAGAAAAGATTTGAACTTTTAAAGATTTTAAAGAAAGTAAATAATGGATAAATATAGATTTTATTAAAAAAAAAGTATCCATATATATACTTCTTACCGCCTAAGAGTAGGTAATGGTACTATTTATACAGTAAAAACGGATTTTCCCTCGAACAGCACTAACGGTAATATTTTTGCACTACCAGACTTAAAATAGTCAAACAGACTTAAGTCAAACTGGCTCTGATACCACTTGTAGGTCCAAAAGTTTATGGATCCAAGTAGCCTTGAACGACTAATAGTTAACTTGAATAAATCCAAATTACTATATAAAGAACTCTTTGCAAAAGCTTAATGTGTTAATGCTGAATCTTAACACACAAAGTATGAAGAACACAAGAATAACTAATTTCGTAATTACTATTAATTTTCTCAATGGCTAATGCTTACAACTCGTACATTAACCTAACACCTTAGGGATCCTTTTATACACCAAGGGAACCCTAATTGACTACTTGACTTGTAGAAGGGTAAAGATATCTCTTCTAAAGATATCTCTACACGTACATATTTATTCCTAATATAGCTCTAACAAACTATTCTGTTTTTATCATAAACAGACTTAACTATCGACTATAAGTTCTGCCAGACTTAACTCCATTAGTACTGGCAGACTTAACTACCAACAGACTTAATTCTGGTCTACCGGACTTAACTACTAAAGCTACCAGAATTGACACTAAACAGACTTAAACATACTTAAATCTGTTTTACAAAATATAATTCCCAACAAGATACGTCCACAAATGAATCTACAAGCAATAAGATCACCGAAAAAAAAGGCTCATGTTAAACAAAAACTTGGATAAGTCCTTATGAACTTTGTTTTCTTTTTGGTTATTTAGCTATTTTGTATGATAGAAGACATGTTTCATTAGTACCAACTTTATATTTTATAATTGCTTATACCAGTGTGATTCTTTGTAATCTCACGCAAATCATTAACTATTTTCTATGATGTCCTTTTAAATTACGCATGAATTTCACGGGTCTTTTAGCTAGTTTATCATTATAAAAGATTTTTTTTAGTTCACGGTTCTTTTTAGCTAGTTTATAATGATAAAAAAATTCTTTTAAAAGAATTTTTTTAGTTAAAAGAAATTTCACGGGTTTTTTAGCTAGTTACGCATGAATTTCACGGGTCTTAGTCCATAACAAAAATACACAAAATTCTCTTTTAACCTTTCCAATGGAGGGTGGTGATTTGCACACTCTTAAAAATGATTGGGACACTCAAATTTTGAATGATTGGACATTTATACCCTTACAGGATAAACATAACTAAAAATAATGTGAGGGTATAAATGTCGAAACACTCAAAATATGAGTGTCCCAATCATTTTTAGGAGTGTGCAAATCACCTCCCAATTCTAAAGGATCAACCCTATGGGACTTGAGGAATAATATAAAAAAAGAGACAGAAAAATATTCATATAAAATAAAATAAGTAAATAAAAATGAAGTAGAAGAACTCAGATTCCAAATGAACCGGAAAGGCAAAAGGGTCAACAAGTCAAGTTTTATAACAATTACATGCAATGCGCCTGGATAACATTCTTTTTCGGTTGGATATGTCCCCAATTATTCCGGGAGCTCGCCAATTAGTTAACCATAGACATATTTTAGTCGAGTTTTTTACAAACTAATTGTTTTCTTAAAAAATAATTACCATCGTATGACACTAGTTATAATACCTGTGCACGCACAGGGTTTAGACAAAAAAAAAATTTATTTTATATCAATGCTGAATATTGTGTCTTTAAAGGTAATTACATATAATTATATACTTATGCACGAGTTTTTCATTATCCATTAATATCCATTAGAATTTTTTATAATCAAATTTTATAAAAAAATTTGTTAGATAACTCAAGATTCAACTATATTTAGCTGGTATATATGTTGATGTTCCTATTTAAATTTCACACACAAGATATGAGTTTAGTTGCACATAATAAACGTTGATAACGTTAAAATATATCCCTTAAAGGTTTTTAAAAATGTTTTTCTACATATCCTTATATAAATAAATAAAAATTAAAAATTACATGAGTAGTTGTTATAAGTTCAATCACGTTTTTTTTCCCATATTACAGTAGCTCGTACTTACAGTTTGATAATTATATATCCGTTTTCAATAATTTAGCCATATTTAATATACAAATTCGTGTCCACATTTGTCATACTTTTAATATGAAATAAATGAGTTCTTAGTAAACATATATAGTAAAAAAATGATATTTATAATCTTATGTATATTTATATGTTTGAGTTTTAAAACAACATATATATTGTAGTTTTAAGTTATAAAGTATAAGGTGTATAAAGTATAAGGGAGTATTTGTTTAATTTTCAAAGTTATTAAAAAATATAGAATCTTATAATATTACACTTAACTCTATACAATTTTTAAAAATTTAACCACTAAAGTTTTATTAATTACCCCATCTTTTTTTAAGTTTTTGTTTTCACATATTTGACACCTATGTTTTTATGTATTTTTTTTCTCAACCAAATTTCTCCACCAAATTAATTAAAGGTTGACCAAAATCAATTTAATTTTGACTTTTATTAACCAATCATATCACACGATTTTGCTTACGTGGTAAAATCAAGCTCTCCTATTGGTTTAATTTTTTTTTCCAATGAGAATGATTTTGCAAAAACACTCCAAAATGATTTAATTCTTTTATTATATAAAAGATATTTAAAGTATTATCTATTGTATGGCATGGTTACCAAATTTAATAATATATCCAATCTTTGAATTATTTTTTGTTTAATGCTATTAATTAAAGACAAATTACAAAATAATATACATGTAAATCAATAATAAAGGCCTTACGCGACCCAGCCGCTCGTTCCTCATTTACCTGTGAGTTTCTCAAAACAAAAGTATCATCTTAAAAGTACACTTTCAAATTTTATGTGTATTAATTGTACTTAGATTATTATTAATATTTTAATTACCTAGCATATAATTAATGTAGTGTCATTATCGTAAAATGTATTAAACATTTGTGTTTAACCAATGTTGCAAAAATTGCGAATCGGTAGTCGGGCGGTCGACCTTCCTGTAGCTTGTAATCGGTCTAGACGGGATTAATCGGTGATTAATCGGATTGGCATTTCCGACAAGTTTTAGTATTTTCGGCAAATTTTAGGTATTTTCAAAGACAAGTTTTTAGGTATTTTCGACAAGTTTAGGTATTTTCGGCCATATTTTTCTTGAAATACATCTTGTAATAGATATAAAGAATGACCATAAGTTATTCAAACAATTTTATGGGTAGTTTTAAGTATTTTCGGCAAGATATGAAGGTTTTCGGCAAGTTTGACCACCATTAACCGTCATTGACCAACATTGACCACGGTTGACCGATTTGTTTGACCGATTTAAATAAATCGGAAAGGTTGGTGGTTTGCAATGACCATCGGCGATGACCTTGTAGGCCTTATTTTGCAACACTGTGTTTAACTAATGTATTTTAATTACCCGTGAGTTCTCTAGAATTTGTGTTTCTGTAATACGTTTTACCACAAATTTTACTTCAAGAAATCCACTACACGATTATGTTGTTTAACAAAATTGTTTCGTATGTTTAACTAGTGGTTATTCTAATTTTTGTTCCATCTTGATTTTATTTTTTAGTTAAGAAACTAGTTATTTAAGGGACTTTTTTATGTAATTGATGTTCTTGTTTCTTGTCCTATAATCATGCATGAATTTATTGCTTTTTTTTATCAACTTTTGTCTTTCTACTCCGTAGTACATGTCTTTTACTCAGTATAACCAAAATATTTAGTCATGTTTAACATATAAATAATATGGTGTGATTACCGTAAAATGTATTGAACATACTACAGATTTCCCCCAACCACCTTTTATTACGTAGCATATATGGAAATGTAATGTATGGTTTGGAAAAGGGACGGATGATGTTTTCATAACAATAAAAGGAGTCAAATCACTCATCCATTAGTTGCTCGATCATATCATGTATGATTAAAAGAAATAGATTAAAGCTAAAAGTGTAAAAGAAATGGGAATACTATGTCACCATACAAGAGGAATTTTCATTTGCATACTCTTATTTTGGTGTTTACCAAAGGACAAATTCTCACATTCTATTTGGATTGATCTAATGGTTGAGATTAATCTAAGATTTAATATGTTTAACCTTAATCTTCCAACTATATAAAGCATTTATTTATTTTTCTTTTTACCATTCGTCATTTTTTACACACACTTTGTATGTGTTTTCCTCTGCTCTCATTCTTTCCCTCCAAAAATTAGTTATCCCGATCCACAATTACCATTCCGATCATCATCACCGTTCGATCATCATCACCATCACCATTCCAATCACCATCACCGTTCCGATCATTATCTCATCATCACCTCCGGTAAGTAGCAGATTTTGATTTGAATAAACCGTATGTTTCAGAAGCTTATTTGATTTATATTGTTGTGGTTGATAATGATGTTGAATCACTTGTTAATTATGTGGATCAAGTTGTGTAACAATCGTTCTTATCAAGTTGCACACCAAGTATTTGATAAAATGTATGAGTGAAAAATATTTGATAATCTTGTTATATGCTCCTGTAATTTTACTTATTAATTAAGTTGTTAGTTGAATTTATGTTGTTAACAGCATTGAAATGCTATTTTTATGTCGATTTGTTGTTTTTGAATGCTCTCTATCGTATGCGTGTGGTATCACCGTGATATCCGAAGTTAATGATATTATATATTTTTTTTAGGTGCTTTTCAAGATACAACCATTGGATGCAGTAGAAGCTCTCATGTCTTGGCAGATGCTTATAATGGTGGGCATGGAAGTTTGAATTATGGAAATAAATTAGCTAACCGGAGTTCGGTGTTCACTCTGTTTGGCTTGAAACTGGAGATGCGGTCGGTAATGTTTTTCTTATGAAACTTAGTGCTTGTTAAGATAGGTTCTATTAATGTATGCGATGTATGAATGCTTTAACTTTGTCGAGATCACAGTAAATATGTATTCTGAGATGCGTGGTGAAGCTCGTGAGCGCAATTTATACTTTTAACACGAACTAAATTTTCTCTCAAAATGATCTTGCAAAACCTTTGGAAAAGTTTTAGAACCATTCAAGGCCCCTTTCACCTTATTGGACAAGGTAAAACACTTTATGATATATTTATTTTCTAGTAAAATGCTTTTGGTTGTTATCCTTGTGGAGGTCGTTGCCTAGGTGTTATCTACCTTTACATCTTCGGTCTCGTCTTGAATGGTACAACATAATTGTTATAGTATGCACATATCTTTGTGAGTTCAGTTCCCAATAGGATATTTATTGTACAATTGAAATTGAGAGGGAATCAACTGGGTATAAAAGAGTTACAAATAAACAAAATTCTTGCTTTTGAACTGTAGCTTTGTAGTATCACTTGTGATATTTTGTTTTTTATACGTTTTGATATTTATAGGTTAAACTTTATTATATGTCATGTAAATTATCACTAGTGATATTTCATTGTTATTGTTTTATAATTATTCTTAAATCTTATTTTTTTAAGTTGTGATAATACCCTATTTACCGTATGTTTACCTTTGTTTACAGCTTCTTATAGTGTGAAAACACATAAAATCATCGTGAGTTTATTGACACTCACGGGGATAAGTTTTTTGGGTTCTGGAGTTTCGCTAGTGCGTTTCCAGTATTCTTTAGTCATTGCCGGGCGGTGTTTCTGGAGCTCCATTGAAGGTGAATCTGCAATTGCGGTCGGCGTCGATTTGACCTTTTTTTAATTTATTTTGTTTGATGTAACACTTGTAATTCATAGCTTTTCAATATTGCTAAAAAACTTATGCTCAATAGTTTGGAATGATTTTATGAGGATTTTTGTGATTCATACGTTCTTTGTATCCGGTATCACTTGTGATATTCTGTTAAAAATGAGGCAACACTTGGTTTTGATTTTTATGTTTATACCACTTATGATATTCTGTTAAATTTGATATAACACTTTCTTTGATTTTTAGATATGTCAAGTTTTTTATTTTTGTAGTTTTATTTCTTGTTTTTATACATATTTTGTATATGTAATATACAGTGTTATATCTCTTAGGAGCTAACGTATTCAAAAGAATTTTCTTTGGGCACCCTTCCCTATTCCAAACTAAATACTTCTCTTTCACAAATCCATCCCTTAATCTTTTCTGAGTAGACTTTCTAATACCAAATCCTTCCTCTGAAGCATATCTCATGTACATACTAATGCAATCCTCAACAGAATCATAAACACTAAACAAAACTGGTAACACACTAGCAGCAACTCTAGGAACCCAAAAAACGATCCACCAGGAGTATCAATAAAATCATGATGAATAAAAGGAGGAGTTTTCAAACCACTAGAATCTGTAAAGAAGGTGATAAAACACAAAGTCAAAAAGCATAACACAATAACTTCAAAAATTGTCTTAAAATATCATTGGTGATACTATACATTACTTGAAATATCACTGGTGATACTATGAATCAAAAATATCACTGACAATATAAGATGATTCAACAAAAAGACTAAACTGAAACAACAACACATCCAATAAAAACTACAGCTTATTTAAAAGCAATATGACATCTACATTAATATACTTAAGCACTATCATAACAAAAACACAAAACCTATAACTCGAATTCAGCAACATAAATTGACAACAACTATAACTCATTTTAGGTCAATATATGCAACAAGCGCAAACACAACTATTCTTCTTAAATATGCAACAACTGCTTTAAGAAATCTCTTCCAAAACACTAGATTTATGACTACTTTGACTACACAGCAAAACGCTTCCCGATATGGTGACTTTGTGAACTGGAGGTTGTTTCTTACTTCTTTTCTTTTTCATTTCGTTTAGACTTGTATTCCAATCTGCACAAAACAAATCCCAAGTAAGTTTTCATGAATATTTATTCCTGATAAATATAAACTCTGAATGTTTATGCGTCATACAATTTTATAACATTCTCTACTGCAAGTATGTCATATCAATTTGTATCACGGTGATATAACACGAAGCTAAATGTCAAAACAAGTATGCCGCATACATACAGGGTTTATCACAGTTGATATTTTTCTAAAGGAGACATGCTTATATGTTGCAATTTACCTTTTTCCTTATCAATCTCCGGAGATAGACTCAAAAATTTGCTTGTCGACAAAACTGCATTTATAAATTTTTTTTTAGAAACAAACAGAATGTTTGCAATTTTTATGTTTAAAGATTTATTAGGGGACAAAAACTGACCGTTAAAAGCTTGTATTGTCTCCAGATGCTTGTAAATATCATCTTCTACATTTTTTTCAAAATCAAAATTTTAATGTCTTATGTTATATAAAACAAAAAGACACTATAAATTCTAATCAAGATTTATTTGAAATATAGTTATTTCAAGTATAACGGCTTATCATCACAATTGTTATACTAACAAAAATCAAAAAAAAAATCACTATATCTGTTTTTATCACTGGTGATATACCATTAAATATTGAAGTTATCCGCGACTGCTCTTCATCATCACCACTACCATCAGTACCACTACCACTACCACTACCAAAAGTCAAAACTAAACCACCACCACTACCACGAAGAACACCAAAAATGTATAAGTTATCGCGCTACATGATCACTAAACGTGTGATAACTAATCAATAATCGCTACATCTGTTTTTATCACTAGTGATATACTATAAAATATTTCTCTGTCATACTCAAAAACGCATCATAAGTTATATCAAAATTATACTTGTAACAAGCTACCACTACCACCACCACTACCACTACCACTACCACTACCACTACCACTACCACCACCACCACCACCACCACCACCACCACTACCACTACCACTACTACTACTACTACCACTACCGCTACCACTACCACTACCAAAAATCAAAACTAAACCACTACCACTACCACTGTTTTTTTTTCACCATATTCAAATCAGTACCACATCTACCACAACTGTTTTTATCACTAGTGATATTTTTCCAAAATCTTTAATAAATCAGGAAAAACAACTAAAAACATCTAAAATCAAGAAAAGCGAAAAAATCTTAATAAATATCTTCTTCTTTTACAGTATGAAAGCAAAATCTCAAATAAATACATAATCATCAATTTCATGACAGTAATACAACAAAAAAATACAAAAAAATGTTCATAAATAGCAATAACATTCATAAATAAGTATAAAATCAGTAGAAATAAATAAATAACATCTAAATAATTAGTTTGAAGCTTCATACCATTATTTTCGGAGTCGGTAGGTTTATTTTGATCCATTTTTTGTGCTCTTTTTTAGTTGAAGATTCGCATTTTTGTGTTTTTATTTTTATTTTGATGGTTAATTGTTGGTTGATTTTGAAAGTTAGGGTTTGTTTTTAGTGAGAGAATTAAGAGAGAGAAAGGGACGTTTTGTTTTTGATGGTGAAATGAGTGCATGTGTTGTGTTTTTGTGGTGGGGAAAGTTTCAGCTTTTGGCAAGAATGGTCCCTCCGTGTTTTTAATCTTTAAAAAATGTTTGATTGATCCAACGGCTAAGAATTGTCCATTGGTAAGTAGCAAATTTTGAGTTTGTGAAATAAAGCGCCTCCACCATACAATAGTTAATATTTTTGAACATGCTATAGAATAGTAATTATTTTTTAGAAAGAAAATTAGTTAGTCCAAAACTCTATTTTAGTCAATGGTCGTATAGTAGATATACTAAGTTATCGCGGTAACAGTAGAACACAAATTTTTTATTAGTTTTTGTTTTATATTTTTTGTCAATTTAATATTTTTGACTTTTTAAATTTTATATTTATATTCCATACTTTCAGTTTTATAGTTTTATAATAAAAAAAATGATATAAGTAAAAAAAGAATAGTGTTATTTATACTTAAAACACATGCCTAAATACATGCTTAATGTATAAATCATTTGCATAATTGTATTATATATTTTTTCTCTCAAAATCTTTACCAATTATTTTCTCAAATCAACCAATCAAATTATCAGATGAATAAGTATGCATGATTATTAAGTATAACAATCATTTTTTATAAAAAAATATTAAAAAATAAGAATTTAAATATATATATATATATATATATATATATATATATATATATATATATATATATATATATATATATATATATATATATATATATATATATATATATATATATATATATATATATATATATATATATATATATATATAAATATATATATATATACTGTACTAGTTTTAAAGCCTTGATAGGGCTGACTTATAATTAATTGTTTGTTGTTTTTGTTAACTGAAATACATTTTTTAAAATTGTCAAACAATATTATAAAACAATTGTTTCTTTGGTTTTTAGTTGTTGGTTTTCTTTGGTTACGAATTATAAATAATTGTATGGTTTGCGTGGATGATTAATAACACAACATATATGATATTTACAACATTATGAATTATATGTATGTGTGTAAAGTTGTAGATAATGAAAATGTATTAAAAACAAATATGTTATTAATTAGTTTATTTTTTAATTTTTGTTATAATTATGTGTTTTGATATGTCAGTTTATCAATCAATATCGATTGTGTGTTATGATCGTTTTGTTGTTTCAATTATCTCTCCCTCATCCTTTTCGTATTGGGTTAGTTGCTTAATACTCTACTTTGATTCATTAGTTCAACTTGAATTAAAATAAGATATAAATCTGCCTCGCTCGGCTGCCGACCCATGAATTTTTGAGAGCGTGCCGGTAAGCCCGACGTACGAAAACTGTTTGGTAATGAATATATTGATATAAAGAGCATGTGTTTCGTTAATGTCAAGGAGGAATATTCGATGGGTTATTATAATTTGTGTTAGTTCTTGTCATGTGAGTATCAAGAAAAGAAAGGGAATGATGAACGAAGCATATGGTAATGAACTTCGATTCTTTTTATTTCAAAACTATCACAATTTAACCATAATTATGATAAAAAAAACGTTTGAGTGCATGCATGTATTTGACTTTCCAAGCGGGTTTCAATAAAAATGAAAAATATAAACATTATTGATAAATAAAAATTATTTATCCTTTTCAGTTAAGTATAGTTTTGAAAAAATAATGAAAAAAATTGGTACATTTGCCCGCAAGGACTTTTTATTTCAAATTGCTAAATATGATAATAAAGACTAATATTTCAGCAAAAATACAACTTTTATTCCATGAAATGATTTGAGGTTTTATCAGAAAGAGAGTGAACAATGAAAACATACAGAAGAAAGATTGTATATATATGTCGATCTCCCATAACGAAATAAGTATAACAAAAAAAAAATCCACAAATTATCTCTTTGATTTCTTTACACAATAATAAGATTATGGAATTTCTCTGAGATTTCTTTACACACAATAAGATTATGGAATCTATGAAACGTAAACAACATTGAGTAATTTCACATGTTTATGTTACACAGAATTGTTCTATTAAAAACATACGGTAATAAATAAGCATTGTTTGTCATGGTTGAAAAAGTGATAACTGAATGCACAAAATTAGAAGGTTAGTTGGTCATATCCTCGTGAACAAATATGATTTTATTCATATAATGGTAACTAAATTTTCATTTGTCACGTTTTCATCATTGTACTTTTTCGTTGTTTTACATATGAGACATTAAAAGATGGCATTGTGGCCCCTTTGAGTCAATTTGTAGCCAAAATCCCATGAAAACAGTCTTTCATAAAACGTGACAAATGAAAATGTACATAAATTTTATGCAAAAAGCAAGGCCAAAAAATTAACTAAACTTTCACTTGCCGCCATCGTTATTAACATTTTTGATTTATGCAAAAGCCTAAAGCCGATGTGTCTATCCTAAATGGCACTGCTTAATTGCGTGCTTCAGTGGTCATTGATAATGAGAAGCATACACAATCATGGAATTGGCTGTCTAATAATTTGTAATTAAATAGTAAATCAAGTAAAGTAACGCATGAATACAGACCAACAAATAGTAGGATAATGGTAAAAAGCATAGTTTTGGTTGGAGCTTACACACTCCTGTGAGGCTTTTAAGTCCGGAAGACAAACAAAAGCTTAATTTCCCTAAATCAAATAGAGATACAGGTAAAAATAACAAATACAAAGATCCTAAATACTAAATAGCAAAATACGACGCCTCTAAAATAAAATATAAAGGTTAAACGGCAAGAAAAGGTACAAAAACATGAAAAAAAAATTATCAGAAAAGAAAATCAAACAAACTTCAGTGTTATTTCCTGCCTTAATATGTGAAGATGCTTTGCATATTCAAATACACTGGTACATATTAGGGAGGAAAAAAAAGTAGCCATACAAAGATATCCCATGCCACAGGTCCTTACAATAAGACAATTCACAGACTCATAAACTCGCTAGTGTGAACATTTTGTTAGGAGTTTGTGGCCAACACATAGCACTTTCAAGAACATCACTCATCCCGTATGAAAAGGTACAATGATTACAGAAAGACAATAATCACAAATGGAGGCACTAACATGAGTGTTTCATGAAGAGATATATCTTGTCGAAGACAGGCAAAATGCGCTTGTTTAAATAACTGAGAAACTTGCTACTTGAAGCACCCCTCTACAAAGAATATATCGTTTCATTTCAAAAGAAATGTCATCTGCAAATATGCTAATACACACTCATACTCTCTGTCCTGCAAGTAAAATTTGTGTATAAGCAAATACCAGAAACAATTAAAATAATTAATTCTGTTTTCATTAGGCACATTTAAAGGAGTGTTTCTCATTATTGCATTTCTAAAGTGATTGATACAGTGCAGGAAAAGGTGTTTTTATGTGTTTATGCAGGTTAAAGTTCAAATAATGAGAGTGTTTAGCAAATTCTATTCACCTAATAATTTACATGTAAAACCCAAATAATAAGCTAACCACGTTCACCTCTTAAAGTAAAAATCCAGTAGTAAGACTTTACCTGATCTCGGCTTCTAGGCCACCTGATTGGAATCTTGTAGCCTTTAAGAAGACCAACCAGAAACATGGGTGATTCAGCTGGACAATGTCTTTCCCTATGATCATAATGCAATGTACTACGAAGCTTTCTAAGGGTGCCATAATTATCTAGGCACCGAATAAATCCGAGCCTGTAGTCACATTACAAGTCTTCCACTTGTAAAGATTTTCAGTTTGTTTTTGTGATTGTTTTTCACTCGCTGACTCAACTACTTATGTTGAAAATGGTGTGGTTTCGGATTGTAAGTATGAACCTGTCTTTTATCCGTCTGTAAGAAACTACGAATAGATCAATGATTTATGTCTGCCATTATCATGGTTAAAGAATATGAATAAGTCCTAATGCATCAGCCACATCTCGATTTGAACTTGATTCAATGAACATGTAAAATTCTGGAATAAAATAATATCATTAGAATCCCGAAACAAAAGCAAACAAATCAGTAAAACACAAGATATGTGATAAGCACCTTTGAGTAAATATTTCCTTTAAAACGGTTAAGCTCTTCAAGTGATATGTCCGAGTTCTGCAAGATGCTGAATAACAAACTGTAAAGAACAACATGGAAAGAACACAAATTATGATTATAAGCCATTTAGCGGTTAAAAATTTCACGATCCCTTGTGCACATACCAATGCGATATTACCTCCTCTGCCTACCCAATCTTTATGTCCTTAAATCACTCCTGAAGTAGTAAAATACCTTTTATCTCTATGTACATATTCATACACTGAATTTAAAGATAGAATATACTACAATCGTTGCTAATATCGTAATTTAATATTACCAAAACTCGAGGAACTTGTAGATGTGACATTTGATTGTGCCGCAACTTGATTCACAAATCGCCTATTTGAAGCAATGTCAATTAACTGAGGTAAGCGTACAAATGAAATAAGAAATCGCAAATGCATCAGTAATTCCATACAGTTAATACGTAGCACCTTGACTCTGAACCTCGGGATGTTTAGTTATTTTTGTCAAAGCTGCTACTGGCCAATTGTCGGGTGTTGCAAGCAAACTTACCTCAGTTATTAATCTTGTTAAATAGGTATTACACAATATTCTCGCATCACTTGATTTATGTATATAGTTCAGGGGTCCTACTGTAGCATTGCCATTGAAATAGCCAACCCAGTGAATGAATTACAATTACACTATATGGCAAAGAAAATAAATCACAAATCATATTCTGTAACATGAAGAAGGCAAATTACGATGCGGAGGGGGAAGCATGCTTGATAAACAGTTAATCTAATTCTTAATTTTTCATTGTATTGTTTAAAGCAAGTGAGAGACTATACTAATGTACACGCTACACCAAATGTATCAACTATAAAAATGGGAACGAAATCTGCTATCTATGAGAGACCTCTAATTCTTTAATTGAATGCTATCTAGTGGAAAAATTAAATATGCCAAAAAAGGTTAGAAAATTAATTTTACAGGCTCAATTTGGTTCGCCATAAATGTGCTACAACTTTCTTTGGTTGTGGATTGTCTGGTCCTTTATCTCGCTGACCTGACGTGATATAGAACCACCCATTCCAGTATGCTGCTTGCGTAGTTTTTAGACGATAAGGAAGCTTTCCGATCACATGCCATTTCTGTGTGGATTTGTATTGGTGTTGCAACATCTACAAAATGTTTTTAGAAAAAAAAAGATGGGGTAGTGAGCATACCTTCAAGTCAGGATCAAATCGGAACAACTCCCCAACCAATATCATTCGTTTTTTCACAGGATTTTTCTCAGTTATGCCTCCCACGATCACAATGGAACTGTTAAGGAGGACCCATGGACGCTTCTATATGAATCGGGCTTTGGCAGTGGAGGCATTGTATGCCAGTCCATCCTATCATCCAGCATGTAGACATCACCATAAACTACCTGAAATTTTTCAAGAGCAGTTCATTTATGCCATGTTGTGATTGTGATATGAATTCAAGCACAGAAGCTCACTCTTGAAGCTCATGCATATTATTTTGGACTCGGAATCATATCAATTCGAAAAGGTGCCATGATGGGTAGGTTGGAAAACCAGTCAAGACATGTTAAATTTGATGAAGTTAAAACGGGTCGGGCCCCATAAGGGTACTTTATAAATAATTATCCTATTTATAAAAATGGCTACTCGAATTCTTCATCCTTTTTAACCAACTCTTTATTAACACTTAAAACTTGACGAATACCAGACCTAGAGAAGTGTCCATGCTATATAAGTAGAAATATTTGCATTTCTTTCGACATGGAAAATTTTATCTTAACAGAAGATACACTAGAGTTGATATAACTCAAGATTGTTGGAGGTTTAAAAAATCAAATTACCTCATGCCTGCGTGAACACTTGAAGATGGGAGAACCTGGTTTGGGCATAAAGTCGCCCTCTTGACCACCAATTACATAGAAAATCTAAAAGAAAAATAAGAACCTTAAAGGATATTTTGAAGCATACCAGTTCTTCTTGTGCAGCTTAATCTTCCATGGCGAGAAGTAGAAGGCCATCCCATAACTTTCACTTGTCGCCATCTTTTAGCCTAAGGCCTTTGCCCGTTAGTTGAATCCTTTGACCTCACCCATCAATGGTCTTGTAAGAGGATACATTCAAATAAGATTCCAGTTCAATGGTACCCGAAACTTCAAATACAATCCACAAAGGCTCTTTCTTTATGTCTGCCATTATCATGGTTAAAGAATATGAATAAGTCCTAATGCATCAGCCATATCCCGATTTGAACTTGATTCAATGAACATGTAAAATTCTGGAAAAAAATAATATCATTAGAATCCCGAAACAAAAGCAAACAAATCAGTAAAACACAAGATATGTGATAAGCACCTTTGAGTAAATATTTCCTTTAAAACGGTTAAGCTCTTCAAGTGATATGTCCGAGTTCTGCAAGATGCTGAATAACAACCTGTAAAAAACAGCATGGAAAGAACACAAATTATGATTATAAGCCATTTAGCAGTTAAAAATTTCACGATCCCTTGTGCACATACCAATGAGATATTACCTCCTCCCACCCAATCTTTATGTCCTTAAATCACTCCTGAAGTAGTAAAATACCTTTTATCTCTATGTACATATTCATACACTGAATTTAAAGATAGATTATACTACAATCGTTGCTAATATCGTAATTTTATATTACCAAAACTCGAGGAACTTGTAGATGTGACATTTGATTGTGCCACAACTTGATTGCAAATCGCGATTTTTACAACAGAGACTATATGTAAAAAGTGGTAGTCCTCTTCACGGCAACGGTTAAACAATGAATCATTAAGATGCACATCATAAACACCAATCATATAGATATAAATAAAGAATGGATAAAAGATATATTCTTTAGTGTCATCAGCTCCACCAGCTGCTCCAACTAATTGATTCCATCCATGCCTGGCCAAACTAATTATCGAGCAAATTAATAAGATCACCTATATACCCTTTTTCACCAAACTTAAGAGATACTTACTATGGTGCACGACATATGTAAATATTCACACTGGAACTCCCTACTGCAGCAACAAACAATACATAAGCTGTCAGTAATTTCACAAATCTAATCTAATTGCAGCATAATAAAATTTACTCGCTTTTACGTGCATCATTTAAAAACAAAAGCTAATACCACAATTGTGACATTAACTTAATATACGGAAGCTAATCACTAATTGTGGCATTTAAAAGTTATCTGAATAGACTCCCTTTGAGTATATATGTCATTACAATTTATGAACATAGTGAAGTTTTGCACTTTTATTATGAATACGTTTGAACTAAAAAGACATACTTAAGATCCATCATGAATTCTTTTGACTAATCCTTCAAATAAAAACTACTTTCATGGGAGAAAATAAATGATATATATTTGTCCAGAAAACACATTATTATTAAATTAAATAGATGCACCTTGCATTGGATCATCTGGATTCATTGAATATCCTTATTGAGTTACATCTGAGAACCGACTTGAGTTTAGTAAGGTGTGGTCTAAGTCAAAAACCAAGTAATGTTTCTTATGGTGTAACAACATCTTCAAATCTTTGTCACGCAGTCGAGCAACTTTATGATCAGCAAGTCTCATATTCTGAAATTATATAACTTATTAAATGATACATTAAAATATATTGTGAAAATTAGACCCACTTCGCTAATAAGTGGGGTACTAATTTACCTATAATATGAATTGATTAAATAAAGAATAGCTACAAAAAATCTTAACGTAAGCTCACTTATTTTTCATTTATACATTAGCCAATGAATAATATATACCCACATTGACCAAAATAACGAAGCAATCCTGTTTAGGATTAGTTTTACAAAATTTATGCTAAAGCATACCTGTTTGATCAAAGTGACAACAGTTGTTCCACTGCAGAGACAATCAATGTTATAAATGTACGTTTGAGGAGCATACAACCTGTCGCAAGTAAATCTCGGCTACATATACGAAGAAAATTTTTCTTCAAGAACGCAGCCGCTAAAACTACAATTTGAACTGGTGCTTGTTATACCTGCATAAATCACATAAACATTAAATTAAACCAACAAAGTTAATATCAAATATATGTGTCTAAATACTCCATGGTACTTCAATTCTTTGTATTGAATGAATTTTAAATTTTGTACGTGTGGGAGTGTGGCGGCAGTGTCTACACACAGAGGAAAGAAGAAAATCATAATCAAGATTCACTGGTTCAAAGACGAAAACGACAACATTAAGAATGACTTATGAATATTACCGCAAACAGAGTAACCTATAATAATGATAGGTATGCCATATTAGCTTTTGTAGTTTCACAGTTTCAAATCAGCCTACATATACATTTTTATTTAGTAGCTGTGACGTTTATATGATATCACAGTTTCATTAGTACTTATTTTATGGATTACAGCAATTCAGCTCACATCATCGACGGTCACTAATCAAAGCTTTATTACGTGCTATATCCCTTGGAGCATATGGTCCTGGAACCGGCTCTCATGTATATGGTTCAGAGGGAAGGTTGTTGCCATATTGTTTATGTGTGATTTTCAAAAAAGCTCAAGATTTTAAGGGTGGTGTGTTTGCACTTGCATCAAATCTCATGAGTGATATTATTCAACATGGTCCTACTTGTTATCCCATTCCAGAAACAGCCGGGATTCCATCTGCATTCTTAGATTCAATAAAAGATGTTGTAATTTGCTCTTTGGAAGCTATAACATGCATACCTGAGTGTTTGGATGCCTTGAGCCTCAATTATAGAGATTGAAAAGCTTTAACCTGTTTGGTAAATATATTTACTAACAAAACATATGTGCGTGTCGTTGGTGATTCTGCTAGTTCTTTGTCTAGTGGTTTGGATGAACTGATGATCGAGACACTCTTCTTCACTATGTGGGCATGTTCGATCACAACATATTCTAAAATATCATACACAAGCTGTAGAGAAAACCACATAGGCAAATTCAGTTGTTAAAAAAGAGATCAAAATGTTATTACTAACCACAGTTGTTGTAGCTATCATCGTGTATTCGGCCCATCCATTGCAAACAGTGAAACCTACTCATTATAGAGATTATGAGATGGACGTAAAATAAAAAATAAAAAAATAGTAACGATCTTACCTTAACCTCCAAAAAAGGTTAAAAACATGAATAATACTTGCTTTTCCCATAATCTTCACCTACGACTGTGCATGACAAAGAAAAAGAAGACCAGATTAAATTAATATTTCATTTTGTTTAGACTTAAACCTTATTTGTAGTGATGTGATATATCTCTCATTAAAAAGACCTCAAAAATAACATCTCAAACTTCCATGCGGTATTTTTGAATACTGATTTGGTCTTCTTTTATTCATGGTGTTTTCAAATTCGTTTTCTATCCCTTAATTAGGTGCTCTTTCTGCATGCCTTTTGTAACCATTGATACCAAGGTTGTAAGCTGCTACAAAATTATAACAAAAAGTAATTACTGTTACGATCAGCTTTAAGCAGAAAAAAAGCATGATAATATAATTATAAGACCTGATTATAAAAAGTCATAAATCATTACATAAATCAGATTACTTTAAGATACTATAATGTTGACCCACCCATTGTTGTCGTTATCATTATGCAACATATTAAGAATCTTTAAGAAGATTAGATATACAAAGAGAACATACCTTGGAGCTTACTAACAGCCTTTCATAATACGTCCTTGCAGGGGCGAATATTTTCCACATTGATATTAGGGTTCTGAATTAAAAAAGAAGAGGATATAATGAATGAATCGGCAATAAATAAGGAATAGATAATCATATATTCTTATTTTAAGTAAAAATCAAAACACAAAAACAATCAATAAAATTATAGCCATTTATAAATTATAATATGCAAAATAATTATCAAAATTACTTGTTGCCTAACTGGTAAACACACAAGTTATTTATTAAAACAACCAAGGTTCAATCCTTGCAAGGTACCTTTTTTATAAACAATTTTCAAAAATCTTTTAAAAAATTCTGAAAATTAAATAAAATAATAATAAAATTCGGAAAATAATAAAACATATATAATTTCGGTAAAAATAAAAAAAATGTCTAAAATTAAAAATTAATTAAATGTCTTCAAATAAAATAAATTTAAAAAAATTCGAAAATTAAAAAAAATAATAAAATTCGGAAAATAATAAAACATATATAATTTTGGTAAAAATAAAAAAATTGTCTAAAATTAAAAATTAATTAAATGTCTTCAAATAAAATAAATTTAAAAAATGCTTACATGGCAACAATGTGATGACATGGCTGATAATGAATTACTGGGCAATGAGGTGGCGTTTACGTGGCATTATCTACGTGTAACGCATCCTGTTATATATATATATATATATATATATATATATATATATATATATATATATATAGATTTACGTTCTTGTGGTGACAATCTTTAAAATAAAAACAATAGGAACCAATTAGAAGATGACATGTGGAATTGTGAGACAAAAATTATGATAAAATGATAAATTAATTATAAGGGTAGAGTGGGTATTTGGCTTCTCCTTATTTCCAGCATAACCTACAAAACACCCATTCTCTCATTGACAACATCAAATGACCGCCCCTATTTTTTCCTTCCCCAGATCTTATCTCAAATCTCATTTGCATCCCTCCCATCTTGAGTTTTTCTATGCCTAAATCCAAACGATGTCGCCTCTATATATCGTCTATCGGAAATGGGTAGCACTGCCACTATATTCTTTCTGCCCGCCCCACCATCTTTGTCGACATGTATCCCCTAATGATTTCAACAACTGGCACTTGCAAATCCCCAAACAGTGGCCTTTCCTTTTTGTCCCTTTTTATGTGTATGAAAGATATAATTTCGGCACTGCAATCGAATGGGTGTGTATTAATTGAATGGGTATATATGAAAGGTTCTACCATTTTGGGCTTCTCGATTTTAAGATATGAATTTTAAGATTTTTTTTTTGGATCATCAACGACTATTTAACAATCTCCATTTATAAAAAATTTTAGCAAATAACCATCCCCAACAAGATCTTTCTGCCAAGATTGCGACTTGCTTTATTTGCCGAGATCTTTGCTCTCGTTTTTGGTTGTCCACTAGATCTAACGATTTTGTTTTTATGGTGTTTTTGGTTGATTTTGTTTCACCAAGTTTCAACAAGGGGTATCCTTGAACTTTAATTTTTGCAAGTAAAAGTTGTACAAAGCTGACTGACACATCTTTGTACATTACATGTTTCATTTATTTTTATTTCGTAATGTATCAATTTTTATTCATGTAGTATGAAATATCCATTGTTAGCGTATCACTGGTTTAATAATGCATCAGTTATTACTATTCTATTTGATGGTGTATTAGTTTAATATCAATATTTAAAAATGAGGAATGCTACATTTACTCAAATTTTACACAAAAAAATTCACACAAATAATGTCGTTATGAAAAAAGAGAAACTGTACCAAAAGCAACCAATTTTTTTGTGTAAAATTTGAGTGGATGTAGCTTCCTCTTTAAAAACATGTTAAAAGATTTAGGGTCCGCTTGGTTCAAAGTGAGGAAAGGAAAAGGGAAAGGGAAAGGAATGCAAAGGAATGAGTGAGATGGGTAATCAATACCTTACCCCGATTCTTTATAATGGTTCATACCGCTACGGGGTAATCAAACCACTACTCCTCTAACCAAGCATCAATTTATTTGTGATGTGGGCCCTTTTGAATACTTTACCCATTCCCCACCCCCTTAACCCCCTAACCAAGCACACCCTTAGTGTATCCTTACTAATGTATCAAAAAATAAAGTGTGTCGCTAAATATGTATCGAAAAATTTAACATTTGACTAGAAATGCATCACAAAATGAAGTGTGTCAAAAAAACATAACGGTCATTAGAAATGTATCATGAAACTATGTGTCACTAAAAATATGTCAAAAATATTAGTATGTCATCGCAAATGTAAAAAAAGACAATATATATTATTGTGTTCCATCTTTTTATATTAAAAAAAAAAGAAAAAAAAGGAGGAACTTGGTGAATCAACGAATTTGACGTCATTTCGTATGTCGTGTCATCTTTTTAAATTAATACAAAAATGTGCGTGTCATCAATTGTAAATGGGTATTAAAAAAATAACGACAAAAAATAGGTGTTTGAGTTAAATGAGATTAAACTGAATTACCATTTTTGCCCTTCTTTATTAGATAATTAACTAAACTATCATTAATGTATTTATTTCTTTAGTTTAAATGATTTAGGACACGTGTCACATTATTATTGGTTCTTATCGTTTTTATGTTAATGGTGGTCACCACAATAACGCCACCCTATATATATATATATATATATATATATATATATATATATATATATATATATATATAGGGATACAAGTGATGTTTTAAGAGGTCCTAATAATATATTCAAAAAGGAATTATAACTGTGCACGAAAACCGGAATTGCTGACATTCCATTAAAATGTTAATTAACTATTTAGAGCACTAGGTGTCAAAACAAGCATCGGGTTGATGCGTCGTCTTGCACCAGTGCTTGATTAGCATCCGTTTTCACAACTAGCATTCTGAACCCACCCTCACTCATAACAAACCTCATAACTTCATTTGAGGCTACCACTACACTTTATTTTTTTTATTCAATTTTCATTTCCAAATAAACTAAATAAATTCATTTCATTCAAATTAAAAATACAATACATAATACAATAATAAAAAAACAACACTTACTAATAAAAACGATACGAAAAAAAACGACACGGGTAAAACAAAAATACAACACATACTACAAATTCGAGGATTTGATGATATTTCTTGACTAGACGTTCCTGCCTCTGCGGATGATTTCGCTTTTCTTAGGGTCGGGATTGGTATTGGATCTATCATGAGAAAATCCATCTCGATCTTCTCTTGCCACGTTTTTCCTTCTCCCTTCGCCTCGTAACAAGCCCTTTGAGCATCGGCTTTTTGAGCATATATTTCGGATATATGTCCAGAAAAACTACTCGTTTGACTTCCATCGGAGCTTGCAGCCGCGTTGAAGTCGACTACGTTCTTTGCGGCTCGTTTGCATCCATCTCTTCGGGCGAGGTCGCTGCGTAGCCGCGAATATATATCCTCGAGACATGTAATGTCAATAGGATCTTGGCATCCCACTTGGGATAATTTTCAAAACAGCCCAACATTTTTCATACCAAACTCCCTCCCACCAAAGCGGCTGCGTAAAGTTAACTTTGGCATTCTCGACATGATCATGCTCATTTTCACCACTTACGTGAAGATGTTTGTAAGCAGTTGAACTTCGGCAATCACCGTTAATCCTTGTCCATTTACGGTTATCATATTCTTGCCACGTTGGTTATCGGTGGTCTTAGAATTGAACATGTCGAGAATGTCGTTCCAAAAGTACTCCTCGGGCGGTCATTTCCCATATCTCTATCTTGGGAAATTTCTATCCCAACATCGCGCAAGTAACATTTCTTCGGACTTGCTCCACTTCCTCCTGCGCTTGTGCTATGACTTCAATATCTTCGTCGTCGTCTGCGTCCAAATCTACCGCATGTTTTTTGCCTTGTCTTTTTGCCTCTGCCGCTTTGCGGTTCACGTTCTTTTGGAACTTTGAATTATGAGCCGGGCGGTTGTGATTCCATTTGGAACTGTGGAGGCGTGGACGGTTAAAAGCGTGGAGATGTGAGGGATAAAAACTAAGGTGATGGAAATCGGCGGGGCAATTTGCGAAACCTATTTGAAAGCTGATATTGTTGGTTAAGCATTATTTCTTGTGACAGTTGGAATTGGTCGAGAGGGTAGGCGGGTTTGAAGAACCCAGATTGTGGTGGGTTTGAGTTAAGAAGGTTTGTGAAGTATCCTCTCAGTCATTTGGGTTTTGAGACATTGTGAGCTATTTTTTCTTTGGGTTAAGTAAGAATGGAAATTTTGGGTTTGAAGATGTGTAAATGGTGAAGATGAAGATGGTTTATATAGGGGTGGTGGGTTTTTTTTAAAAAAAATATTTACTTTATATATATCCGTTTAATAACGGATATATATACGTTTTTTCTGCTTTTGTATCAGCCTTATCTCTCGTCGTCACCACGATTTGCAACCCAACAACGAACGATGGCGAGCATCCCCGGTGTCACAACGAGCCACGACGAAGTGCCAGAGTAGACGACGAAGGGGAAGAACGAGCTGACACCGGGTGCTCTTATATCCCATAATTCGAATAACAATAAAACTATTATTTAAAAGTGTTAAAAAGTCAAGATGTTCTATATACATGTGATAATGGCGGCATGATTGCATAAATCTATACTATTTATAATGGAAGGATGACCCTCTCTCCTATTTAGGTTTTTAATGTTTTTAAGATTTCCAAAATTAAAATTTAAGCAAATACTACTATGTAAAGCACAATGTCCAACTATGTAAAGCACAATGTATAAATACAAAATGTAAAGCATAATGTACAAATCTATACTACATTATAAGGGGGTGGCAACCATGCCTAACAAAAATTTTCATACCTAATCACTCACCAATAATATCATTTCATCTCATCTCATACCTATCTCATACCTAACAATAGATTTTTAGTGGCAACCATGCCTAACCCATACCTCATCTATTTTTAATTTTTTTTTATAATTATATTAAACAATTTAATAAAAACATAATATTTTATTAATACTTAAAAGAAAATTACATCCTAAAAATCGCATTAATAAAAAAAACGAACTAAAACACATGCCTAAAAATCGCAAGTCCATCCATATTTGGCCGCGAGCTCACGTTTTTTTGTCAAGAATGAACTTTAGTATACTTGGATCGGTTATGTTATCGTGCGGTTCCCTATAAAATTTCATCGCCCTAAACATATGCTTTTCTTCAATGATCACAATTTAAATTAGCCAAGAACTTTGGCTATTTCATCCTTTCTGCGAGCTTTTTCATACCAGTGCAATAGTTGTGTTTTATTTGATGTGTAGGTGTCGAAGCTTCGCAACTACACTATGCATTGTCGGCGACTCGCTTTCGGCCTTTTGCCTTTTCTTTTCGCATAGGAGTGTTGTCGTCATTTAGATCCGGAAGCCAGATGTGTTGTCATTGCTTGCGGACTGGTAGTCAAGGCGGATTCGATGACTTTCTTAGTTTGTCGGAATGAGGCGAAGATCCTTGCGCTACATGCGGTTGTTCCAACCATTTGTCTTCTTTCTTAACAATGTCCCAAGCATCAATATGAGTAAACGACTTGCTAGTTTTTCTTCTTATGTCGGCCAAGGCATTTGTCATCACGTTAACATCGCTACACCCACTCTCACGAAGACGTTTCTACAATTATAAAAGTAAAAAGTATCTCTACTTAATAAAAGTATACAATTATAAAAGTAAAAAGTATAAATTAATAAAAGTATGGAAAACTAGAAGGGGGGGTTGAATAGTTTTACCAATTTAAAACTTCCTTTTAAATATTTAGATCGACTTATGTCAATCTATTTGATTGTTTATGTTGGACGTTGATAGATAGATATATAAACGTGTAATGAAATATAAAAAGTAAGAAGCACATCACCACGACACAAGTTATTTATAGTGGTTCGGCTACAAGGACACCTTCATTGCCCTACTCCACTCCCTGAGTCACCTACTCGAGAGTTAAACGTAGCACTACACCAACTCCTTGTGGCGGAGAAGCCTTCACAACGTCGCTTAACCTTTTTCCGGTACAAAGCTAAATACCGAGTTCTTTCACACCAAGGGGAAACCCTTTATACGGTGCTAGGCTAACCACCGAGTTCTTTCACACCTTAGGAGAACTAATCCTATCACAACGTCGCCTACCCTTTATTAGGTACTAGGCTAAGCACCTAGTTACATTACTATGGAGGAACTACTACCCTTCACGACACAACACCTAATCTCAAGGAGATCTACTCCTTGTTACAACACCATCAAGGATATCACCATCCTTGTAAATAAACAAATACTTATATGTATAACGATGCACCTCATCGATTATACGACCTAGGCATTTCTTCACAAATGCTACTTGATTTGATTCTTCGGCATCCTTCACTAATGCCTTTGACACAACAGCAGCGGCACCTTTCACTAATGCCTTCGTCTTAACACCTTTACCATTCTTCACTAATGCTTTGACACGAATGATGAGCACCTTTCACTAATGCTTTCATCTTGACACTTTCGGCATTCTTCACTAATGCCTTCAACCCAACATCTATGGAGAAAGGAAGAACTATCAACAAGAGAACCTTAGTTGTCTTGATGATGACGAAGCATGGCAACTCATGGACTTGAGCTTGCACGTCTTCAAGAAGTGGTGATCTCTCCTTTAAGAGGAACCTAGAAGATCACATAAAAGACAAACGACAAACTACATAGATCACTTAGATCTGAGGTCAAAGGGTTCGAATACTTTGGGGAAGTATGTGTGTAAAGTCATGAGCTAAAAGGAAGAAATGGCTCACTATTTATAGAAGAAAAAAACTATTGTTCCCCGGATCCCACGGATCCCTACCACAAGGGTCCGATAACACAAACTAGGGAGGGATCGCTCCTCTTTTTGCCCATGGGTATTTTTGGTTATGGGTCATGGGTCATGGGTTATGGGTTGATCCATGGTTTTCTTTCTAGGTACAATGTATCTTAAGGATACAATGAACTTGGTTAAGTGGTATATATATAACCATGGGTTGTGGGTCAAAACCATTTGCTAGTATTTACCCATTTAGTATATACTTGTATTTACCCATTTTAGCATACACTTAGTTTTTACCCATTTTAGTATACTTAGTTTAAGTATATGTTTAACCCAATATGTAAACACTAGTTGTTGTATATATGTGTCTAAATCATAAAATCACTTATACTTGTTTTATTGTTTTATGTGAAAGCGTAAGTGTGTTAGAAAACTATTAGTTCAAACCATTTTCGTATTTTATTTGTTTCGTTAAAATGATTTTACTTTTGTTATCGACAAAACATTAGAAGATCGTAAAATATAAATAAGCGTTTTTATGGCTTATTTGTATTAACAATCTCCCCATTTTTGTTGATGACAAAACATAAGATTATTTTAAGGAAAAGCTAAAATTAAAATTAAAATTTAAATTTACACTTTTCTTCTCCCTTTTTGTTCGACAAAGAGTTTGAAAGAAACAACATTGTTTTAAGAAAAACATGTGAAAGAAATAAAAAGAAATAGAGAGCAAGTAGCGGGAAATGATCTCGTCTTTACTCCCCATGACGAGTCCATCCCTAGGTAAGAAGCGTCAAGAAAGTAATACTAATCTAGTTTGTTTACAACTAAGTTTGCAAAAGATTTCGATCTGACAGTGAATGTGCTCCCCATTGATGATTGCAATTTTGCAAAGGGATGTCGAGAAATGTAATCCTAATATTGCAAGTAATTTGCAATGTATTGCTTTGACACAAAGCTCCCAGCTTTAGGAAAAGGAGCAAGTGTAGATTGAATAACTACAAAACAAAGGTTAGAAAACAAGTATAATGCACAATTTCATGCATATGTGATCCAAGTTAGTAGAAAAATAGTTTTACGTATCACCGGATCCGGTTCCCTCCTAGTAGGGATCCGTCTAGGCAATTTTGAGGATCCGTTATAGTGATGATTAAATTCACAATGGTGATGTAACAAGTAATGTTAACATCAAAATGAGATATGTATTCAACCAACAAACATATACTCAATGCAATATGGCAAGTAAACTATCATTCAATAAAACATAAGAGATGATCAACAAATCTCTAAAACTAAGAGAATGATTTAGCCATATTCTACTAATACTAATAAGTGACCAAAGCTAAGAAACAAAGTATGCTTGAGTCTAGGGATGAGTAGACTTGTTGATTTGGTCAAATCTTTCAAGAAGATGATTAAACATGAAATGCAACACATTTCGTACTTCTTGAACAAGTCCTTGGATGATTAGACAATTAGAGCAATTATTGTCTTGATTAGGGACAGGATGTTTTGAGGAGGTTCTACAAATGATGGTGGAGGTACATTGAGTAATTTTGGATGAGGTTCTACTAGGAATGAGAGTGGTGGTAATGGAAATTCCTCCATATGATCAAGTCCTTGGTGGTTCCTTGTTTCCAACGATGGACTAGTTGGTGATGTAGGTGGTTCCTATTTTAACGAGAAGGTTGGTGAATGGGAAGTTCTCGATGGTGAATGCTCTAATGAATAGAGAGAGCTCGGTAAGGAGTGTAGTCCATGCTCTAGGAATGAAGGTTTAGCGTTTTGCTAGAACTAGAGTACGTTTGGTTTGAAGCTCGATGATCCTTTTCTAACCTAAGAGGTTTAATGCTAATTATTAGCGGTTCTCTTGTAATTGTTGATTGGGTTTGTTGAGATTCTAGCACTATTATCTCTTACGGATGATGATTCAGTGGATGGAAAGTCCTACCATTTGTGGGTTTAACGAGAATGATTCGGTTGAAATTTAGGTATAACACGAGCAAGTTTCTTAGGTGGTTCTTGGTTGGATGAGTTAGCACTAGAACTTTCCTCATGATGAAATGAGTAAGGAAAAGGTTTCTAAATGCTTAGAATTATGTTGTGTTTGATGACTAAAGGATTCTAGCAAGATGACTTATAAAGGAAAGATTTAGCAAGTGCATTCAAGACTTAAGTCTCTAATATCCTTTGGAATGTGATGATTAGCATGCATAAGGTTGAAGTTCAGTTTCAGATCTAGGAACTCATTTAAGATGAGATGGAGTGTTTGAGTTAGGAAGATGAGTTGAAATGATTGTTTTAGCAATGTTAGACATAAACTGTCATCCTCCCACGGTTCCTTCCTGGAGGGATCCGTCTAGGCTAATCCTAGGGATCCGACTTTCGTGATTATGAAAGAGTGGAAATGATGTTTCTAAGATCTAAGACCTATATCATCTTGAGTGTTTCAGTCCTCCTAAGTGTTTTAAATGAAGGGGTGCTTGAGTACTTGAAGGTAATGGATGATGTAGCTAATGATTGTCATTTATGGAAGGATTTGGAACTTTCAAGAGTACCAATGGATGGGCAAGGATGACACTAAAGATTTAGAGTGTCAATTGAAGCTAAATGATCCTAGAGATCAGGTTGTGTCTTAGGATAGTGTTTTGGAAAATATCCTAGAGGCTTTGAGATGGGAAAACTAGAATTTGATCAACTTTGATCAATTTTGAGGTAAGGATGATTTATGATCAATTTTGCCATAATCGAAAGATTTATAAAGCTAGATGTGAGGGATCATGTGAGAATGATGAGTGAATAAAAAGCGGAAGAGTAATGGATTAAAGTGAAAATGATAGATCTACAAGCGTCTTAGAGTGTGATCTAGGTGAGTTAAGTAGGAAAGGATCTACTTAACTTGATGGACTTAATTTGCCTTAAGACACTATGTTTAGCTTAGTGTGAGGTGTTCTAAGGACATGATTGAAATACAATGATTGCAATTGCATTTTCTATTTCTTGGGATCCACGGTTCCCTAAGGTAGGGATCCGTCAACACAAATTTTGGGAACCGTCTATCACGCTAAGGAGAACCTTTACAAAAGGTATGCAATGACTTTGACAATGCATCATATTTCAAGTTTAAGAGGTTCTAACACTAATATATCAAATGAGATCGAGCTCACAAATAACAAAGAGGTTTATCAAACTTAACAAGCACTATTCAAGAAACTCAAAAACCTATTTACGATCTAGATTAGTAAATCATTAGTATTAACAATGGCGTCGCGAGTAGATGATGGTGTTCAAGACAATAGGGTTGTTTTGGCCGACGGAAGCAATGAACTATGTATAGTCATTACGGATGGTGATTAGCATACAATGAACTTCGTCCATGAAGTCATGTAGCTCTTCTCGCTCAAAGCAAGATAATAAACGATGAGGCAAGTGGTTGTGATTAACTAAAAGAAAATTTTTATTTTACAACTTGTTTGATTAGTAATCCTAAGACAATGCAAAGTATTTCCATTGTAAACTTACTTTAGGAAGATATAGGAGTATAAATTTTAAGTGAAGAGAATGAATATTGATCATTACTAGCGGTGCTCAATTCGGCTAAACCACGACCATTTTTACGGGTGATTCCAAATACCCAACTTCTATCAAGGAAGCAATTCAACCGTTAGGTCAAATTGATTTTCTAGTGCAATAAGTTCTCGGTATTCATTCTAGGTTAAAATTTATATTCCTACAATGGCCTATCGAAGAGTAACAATGATGATACTTTGCTTCGTTTAATATTATACTTGAGACAAATAAGGTGACAAAGGCGTCATGTTAAAAATAAGTTTAAAAGTTGTCCATATGGTAAACAACAAAAATGGTTGGATGAGCTAGTTCAACATATGTTGTTGGAAAGCTTTGAGTTTGGACTTTCGGATATGAACAATTATATTCGCGTTGCAAAATAATTTACTTGAGTATATCGGATGAAATAATCAAGTTGTCAATCCTACTATGAAGCTTGGAGAGCGATCATGAAAAGGAAAATGGGAGAGTACATCATTAGCACAAGTGTAGGTTATGATCCGATGTACATTCTTTTTGTTTTTAGAAAATGATACAAGAACAAAGGAAATCATATAAGCACATATGAACTTCAATCAAAATCCATTTAGTGTGTTATATGTTTTAAACATTTTCAACCTATATGACTTATCTAAATATCTAAACTAACATTTTCGACACAACTAGATGTTATCCCAAACACTCCTTCAAATAGCACATTGATTAGTAGAATATTACTAAATCGACAAACAAGAGAATGAATAGCAAGGTAATGAAACCACATATGCTATTCAATCAAACAAGCACAAAAGCTATTTGAGATAAGCAAATAATCAAGTAATGCAATGAAGACAATTTATCATTTAGCATAACATACGAAAATTCTTTTCATCGCTTTGTGTTAAATATAAACATGTATACCAAGCTTGATTAGTTTCTTTTATATTTATAAATATGATCAAAACCTTAATTTCAATAGAGGACACATTGTTATTCAAAAGCGAAAACATCCGTCTCCAATTAGATCAAAGTTTGTGCAAAAGTTATGACCGAAAAATGACTTTCTATTATAAATCAATGATTCTATAAATTATTGTTTTGAATCAGTTTATGAAATCATTTTTAAATGAAAGTAGACTCAAATACCTTTAAAACGATAGGTGTCACGACTTCTAACGACTTACGGTTAAAAGTTATGAATTTTTGAAATTGAGACAAAAGCTTCTTACGTACCACGGATCCCTTGCTTGAGGATCCGTCCATGTAACGAGGGATCTGGATCGACAGAATTACAAAAATGTACGTTTTGACCCGACGAAAAGGTTTAGTCTTTGTAGACTTTTTAGTGAAGTTATATTACCCATTTTTACCTTTATTCAAGCTTGATTAACAAGATATCTAACAACAAAACTTCAAAGAAAAAATTACTAAAACACTTTTCATATTATGCTTATTATAAGATAGAAGCATATATCACCATTTTTCAACAATTTAGCATGTTTTTGAAAAAAAATGTAACTAAGAAAACATACCTTTGCTATATCCCCTTTTATGGTTATAGAAATCCATAGACGAAATACTTCAAATCTTCTAAGATACCCCAATCCTTTGCTATATTCCCTTTTATGGTTTAGAAACCATAGACGCGAAATACTTCATGATCTTCTAAGATACCCAATCCTAGTATGAAGACTTCTCAAAGGAAAATGTTAGAATGATCTATCACTATCCAACATATGATGATTTCTAAAAACATGACTTTTTGTTTTAATAAATTCCCTTCTTTGTAGTTTTCAAACATACATGGATCGTATCAAGTTTTCAAAGTACAATATACTATAAAAAACTTGGTAACAAGCTCGATTCCATTGTGGAAAACTAGAAGGGGGGGTTGAATAGTTTTACCAATTTAAAACTTCCGTTTAAATATTTAGATCGACTTATGTCAATCTATTTGATTGTTTATGTTGGACGTTGATAGATAGATATATAAACGAGTAATGAAATATAAAAGTAAAAGCATCACCACGACACAAGTTATTTATAGTGGTTCGGCTACAAGGACACCTTCCTTGCCCTACTCCACTCCCCGAGTCACCTACTCGAGTTCGTAAGCACTACACCAACTCCTTGTGGCGGAGAAGCCTTCACAACGTCGCTTAACCTTTTTCGGTACAAAGCTAAATACCGAGTTCTTTCACACCAAGGCGAACCACACCTAACACAACGTCGTCTACCCTTTATACGGTGCTAGGCTAACCACCGAGTTCTTTCACACCTTAGGAGAACTAATCCTATCACAACGTCGCCTACCCTTTATTAGGTACTAGGCTAAGCACCTAGTTCCATTACTATGGAGGAACTACTACCCTTCACAACACAACACCTAATCTCAAGGAGATCTACTCATTGTTACAACACCATCAAGGATATCACCATCCTTGTAAATAAACAAATACTTATATGTATAACGATGCACCTCATCGATTATACGACCTAGGCATTTCTTTACAAATGCTACTTGATTTGATTCTTCGGCATCCTTCACTAATGCCTTTGACACGACGCTTGGCACCTTTCACTAATGCCTTCGTCTTGACACCTTTACCATTCTTCACTAATGCTTTGACATGAATGATGAGCACCTTTCACTAATGCTTTCATCTTGACACTTTCGGTATTCTTCACTAATGCCTTCAACCCAACATCTATGGAGAAAGGAAGAACTATCAACAAGAGAACCTTAGTTGTCTTGATGATGACGAAGCATGGCAACTCATTGACTTGAGCTTGCACGTCTTCAAGAAGTGGTGATCTCTCCTTTAAGAGGAACCTAGAAGATTAAACAAAAGACAAAAGACAAACTACATAGATCACTTAGATCTGAGGTTAGAGGGTTAGAATACTTTGGTGAAGTATGTGTGTAAGTGGTGAGCTAAAAGAATGACTTCACTATTTATAGAAGTAAACTCTGTTCCCCGGATCCCACAGATCCCACCACAAGGGATCGGCTAGCACAAAGCTAGGGATCCGTGTACGCTCCTCTTGCTCATGGGTATTTTGGTTATGGGTCATGGGTCATGGGTTATGGGTTGATCCATGGTTTTCTTTCTAGGCATGTATCTTAGGATACAATGAACGGTTAAGTGGTATATATAAAACCATGGGTTGTGGGTCAAAACCATTTGCTAGTATTTACCCATTTAGTATATACTTGTATTTACCCATTTTAGCATATACTTAGATTTTACCCATTTTAGTATACTTAGTTTAAGTATATGTTTTACCCAATATGTAAACACTAGTTGTTGTACATATGTATCATAAAATCACTTATACTTATTTTAGTGTTTTATGTGTGAAAGCGTAATGTGTTAGAAAACTATTAGTCAAACCATTTATATTTTATTTGTTTTCGTTAAAATGATTTTACTTTTGTTATCGACAAAACATTAGAAGATCGTAAAATATAAATAAACGTTTTTACGGCTTATTTGTATTAACAAAAAGTATACAATTATAGAAGTAAAAAGTTTAAAAATTACTTGTTGGATGTATAACCCATTAAAGACACCCATTTCGCCGTGCCTAGTTTTCCACTTTGTGTTCAAGCCGTGAAAAGTTGAGTTGTGTTTTGCGTTTTCTTGAAATCTCAAGAATTTGTTCAAAACTATCTCTAATTTGTTCATTCCGCCGATTTGTACATGTCGAGATATGAACCACT
The DNA here is from genome assembly GCA_910596185.1 of Chrysanthemum makinoi. Lineage (NCBI taxonomy): Eukaryota > Viridiplantae > Streptophyta > Magnoliopsida > Asterales > Asteraceae > Chrysanthemum > Chrysanthemum makinoi. The sequence continues at coordinate 250,739,243 of OU343217.1, read as the reverse complement.
TTAGCCAAAGCAGCCTCTTCGACCCGCCGTCAATATTTTTGAGCTATTAGGTTGTCTTCTTTTTTTGCACTTCTTGGACTTCTTGAATTTCTTCATCATTTTCTAACAAACAAAATTTTAACAAATAAAATTCAACAAATAAAATTTTAACAAATAAAATATACCAAATAAAATGTGAACAAATAAAATTATAACAAATAAAAATTAAGGGTGAAAGTGAGGAGAAATACGTATGGCTTTCTCAAATATTAGATTATGCGTAACATACTTATTTTATTTAACTTTGTAAGTAATATCTTCCTGAATTTGGCTCATTAATGCGTTGTCATGACCCGGTAACTAACAAGTTACCAGGTTCATCGTCCATTTCCATCCATTCCATCCATTCCATTCCATTCCATTCCATTTATCCATTCCATTCCATTCCGTTCCATTCCTTTCCATTCCATCCATTCCTCCATTCCATTCCTCCATTCCATTCCATTCCATTTATCCATTCCATTCCCGATTTTCGTTTTTGTCGTTTTGTCCCCGTTTTTCCATTTTCTTCCGTTTTACCAGTTTTCATCCGTTTTGTCGTTTTCTTTTTTCATTTTTTCATTTCTGGAATTTTTCATCCATTTTATCCGTTTATTCCATTTTTGTCCATTTTGACCATATTTTTAAATTTCCATTTTTTTAAATTTGATCCATTTTATCCAATTCCATATTTTTCCATTTCCTTCCAATTCCATCCAATTCTTCCATCTTTTTTTTCATATCCATCTTATTATACTGTCGCTATCATTCAATCAAAAATACCAGTATGGCCATTTTAAAAGTAGCCAAAATGAAATTTATTTGTGCATACGTGCATATTTTGAGAAAGTTTTGTGCATTATTACCGTGGCCAACTGAAAATTAAAACAAGGTAAACTTATAACAAATAAATTATACCCATCGGAGTTGGTGGTTTAGCGTTGGAACCACTTCATCTTCATCATCATCCAAGTCATAGCGGTAGCTCTCGTTGACACTTGGTTCCCGCGCGCCAAAGGAAGCGTCACGGTAGTCGACGAGCGGGTCAAAGTCATTTATGGGGGCGTCGTGTATTGATTTGGATTCATGGTGGTGGTTGGTGAAAATATTGGGGTTGAAATGCGGTGGAGATCATTTGAGGATAATATTGAGGAGGACTCATTTGAGGAATGTAAGGAATGGGTTGTGATTGAATTTATGGACTAATGGAACGAGAACCTCGTCCACGGCCTTTGGATGACGACGAACCACCTTTTGATTTTCTTGGATCCATGAGACTATTTTTTAAAAGTATAAAGAATTGTAAAGAGTTGTGATTGAATTTGTGGTAAAAAAATAGAATTGGATTTGTTTATTTATAGAGGGGGAGTAAATTTTTTATTTATTTTTTTTAGCTTTCAACGGCTACATTTTTTAAAAATATGCAACGTCTCTTTTTTTTTTGTAGCTTGCAACGGCTACATTTTCATTCCCCACCATCTCATCCTAATTAGTAAACTTTGCGGTTACCCCAAACACCACGATTGAGTTGCAATGGTGATACCGTCATGATTATCGTGCCGATCCCAAACCGAGCCCCATTGCCACCCCCCTAATAGAGGAAGACACTTCCCTCCTATTAATTAATTTTTTAAAACTTCATAAAATAGATTTTTAAGCAAATACTAGCTTTTAAGCATTATTTACAAGTATTTAAAGCACAAATAAACTAAAAAAATACTACTCATCCAATACATTTAATATACTATTAAAAATACCTCTTCACTCAAAAATATAACTATTTAACCACAATGTACAATATAATTAAGCTTCCAAAATATTACGTAATATAGTCAACATTTTTAATGACTCTTACAAAATTCTTGGTGCAGACATGATGATTCCCCCCTCTCCATATTCATGCTTCCTCAATAAAAATCTTTTAAATATATGCATGCCTTTCCCTCCATATAAAACCTGAAAATCAGCAAATTTAGACAAAAAACCTGGGAATGTAGAAACATAAAAAATCAGTTAAGAAAGTCAAATGAAAAAGAGAAGAACCACGAAGAGAGAGCGAGGATAATATTCATCACAAACACTTCAACAACAACAAATCCAATCTATCCTAAATCCCAAAAGAAAAAATTCACTCCGAAACATCTAATTGATTTCAAACCAAATACAAAAAGTAACAATAAAGATTTCAGTTATGTTTTCTTAGTGTATATCTCATGAGATTACAAGACCTTTAATGATCTTTTATACTCGAAAACAAAACCATCATTGATCTTTGAAGAGCATAGCTCCTTTAATATTTGAAATATTAAATAAAGAAAAAAAACAAGAATGTTTTATTCTATCTTTGTTTCGTTTATACAAACACAAGAACAAAATTAAAACAACCACCACCGATACCTTTTCAGATCTTGAAGCCATTGTCTGTATGTGTTCGTTTGAGTGATGAACCGTGGTCTCCTAAAGCAGAAACAATGGGTTTGGACTATTTATGGTTCGATCGAGTGAAGATATAATCTTTTAAAGTTTTAAGGGTATATGTTTGGGTGTTCGAGCAGCATAAATAATGAAGAATGAAATTTTTGCTGTGTTTGGTTGTGTAATATTGATGGAGGCTATGTGTGTTGGTTAGATGAAATATGTGTAAGATGATGGGGGCTATATATGGAAGAAATGAGATTAGGGTTACTGAATAAAAAAAATTAGGGCAAGCACTTATTATACATAAGTACTTGGGTCATAATGGGTCATTGGTGGATTTGAGCTAGCTTGAATACTTAACCAAAATTTTGGATTAATATTGGACCTATCCGAAAATCTGAGTTGGGCTGGTAATAGGGATTATTCTTTTAAGAGCTAAATATTGTTATACCAAATTTGGTTATGCCAAATTTTATTAATGATACTTAGAGCTAAAATTAAGTTGTTGTTTGAACTAAATTTTGCTAACTGCACTAAGGTTGGTTTTGGCCTTTCTAATTTCACGAGGTAAACTATTTCACATGGTTAAATTTTATTCGTTAACAAAAATGTGCCTATAAAACACGTTTCGATTCGGGTAGTATTGATATTTAGAATAAAAACTAAAATCGAACGATAAGATGGTTTATCCGATTTAGGTTTTCTCTTATTTGATTTTTCTTAGTTATCATTTTTTTGTGGTTTGGATTGAGTGGTGGATTGGTTTTGTCGGTTTCCGCAGTTTATTTAACACCGTATCCATAAAACTTAGTTTTATATGAATCAAATAGATATTTTGAACGACTAAAAACATTGCTCACTAAAATATTTGATCACAATTGTATAATGAAAAATATTGTCATTAGTTAAAGAGTTAAAATATGTCACATAAAATTCTTGATATCTGAAAATTTATTGTCAAAAAGAACATAATAAACTAAAATACATGATTCGCCAAAAAATTTAGTTAAATTACCGCCGCGCCTTGTAGCGGTATCTGCTAGTATTTCATAATACGGTGGCAAAGAATATCTATCTATACTACATATAATGCACGAATGCACCTCACTCTTAATTTTAAGACGTACAAAAAATTAAGTATTGTTTACAACATTTTAATGCACCTAATTTTCAGAATTACAACAAAGTAAGCATATTGTACAACAAAATAAAGTGTGGTGTCATTTTAAGACCAAAATTATATCAAACAACATTAATGCCATTAAAACACCCACTTCACCAAAATTACAACTATTTAAGCACAATGTACAATAGCTGCAACCAATTTTCAGATTTGCAACAAAATAAGCATAGTGTACAACAAAATAAGCATCATGTAATTTTCATACTTATTTTCAGACTTACAACATTAATGCTATTAAAGTGGTCAATGTTATTAATGACTATAATGACTACTACTTACAAGAAAAGAAACATAGTGTACAACACTTTAATGCACATAATTTTCAGACGTACAAGACAAAAAACATAGTGTATAACAAAACACCACATTAATGCTATTTAATGTAGTAAATTATTTAACTGGTCAATAAATACAATTAATACAGTTATTAAAACACCTTTTACAGAAACTACAAATTATCAAGCATATTGTACAACTAAATTAAACACAATTCATGCATTAAATTTCACTACTACAAATAATAAAGCACGTTATCAAATATTTAAGCGACCGAACGGGCAAGGCCAAATGGGCTTGAGCCGAATGGGCGTGAGGCCAACGGCTCGAGCCGAGCGGAACCGGGCCATGGGCTATAACGAAATTCTTGATATCCAGAAATTTATTGTAAAAGGAACATAATAAACTAAATACATTATTCATCGAAATTTTTATTTCAGGTACCCGCCGCTTGGCAACGCTGCCTTACTAATCTACTATACTATAATCCGAAGGCACTAACTCTTAATAAAGCGTATAAAAAATGAAGCATGGTTTATAACACTTTAATGCACCAATTTTCGAATTACAACAAAGTAAGCATATTGTACAACAAAATAAAGCGTGGTGTCATTTTAAGACCAAAATTCTATCAAACAACACTAATGCTATTAAAAACACCCTTCACCAAAAATTACAACCACATTTAAGCCAACTGTACAATAGGGGTCGCAACCAATTTTTGATTTACAACAAAATAAGCATAGTGTACAACAAAATAAGCATGATGTAATTTTCAGACTTAAAACATTAATGTTATTAAAGTGGTCAATGTTATTAATGACTATTACTTACAAGAAAATGAACATAGTGTACAACACTTTAATGCACATAATTTTCAGACGTACCAGACAAAGCATAGTGTACAACAAAACACCACATTAATGCTATTTAATGTGAGTCAATTATTTAACGGTCAATAAATACAATTATCAGTTATTAAGATTTACCCTTACATAAGAACTACAAATTATCAAGCATATTGCAACCCAATTAAACACAATTCCTGCATTAAATTTTACTACTACAAATAATAAAGCACATTACACAAATATTCAAGCCCGAGGCAGCAGCGGCCAATGGGTTCGAGCCCGAGCGGCACTGAGCCCGAACCGTGCGGACCAAGGGCTCGAGCCGAGCGGACACCTGAACGAGTTGAGCGAGCAACGCGAACTATCTGAAATTCTTGATATCGGTAAATTTATTGTTAAAAAGAACACAATAAACTAAAATACATTATTCATGAAAATTTTTATTGAGTCGATAAATTTGTCTTGTCTAAAGCCGTGTTTTTATTGGTTTTGGCTATTTGTGTAACAAATGTTCGGGCTTAATATTGTCAATGATAGTGTTAATTACTGCTGTGACACACCTCGACTGTGCGACTCTACCCTATGGCATGCTAGACTTGGCCATGTACACTATAAAAGGATGCAAGATATGTCTAAGGATGGGTTAATCCCATCATTTTACATGGACACCTGAAAAGTGTAAAACTTGCATGTTGACCAAGATAACCAAGAAACCTTTCCGGTGTTAAAGCGTGGGGACTAAGCTGCTTTGGAGCTAATACACAGTGACTGTGTGATTTGCATGCCACTCGTCTTTGGGAATAAAAGTGCTGTGATGATGCTTCTAGGTTTTGTTATGTTTATTTGTTACATACTAAGGATGAAGCATTAGATAAATTCAAAGTGTTTAAGTTGAATTACAACTTGGGTCTTTGATCAAAAGATTAAGGGTGATGAGTGAGTACATGGATACTATGTATTTTCTGCGTTGGTATAATCCATGAAACGTGCTCCTATACTCCTCAGCAAAATGGTATTTCGAAAGGAAAAACAGTGCTGAAGGAGATGGTTAATTCCATGTTGTCCTATTCAAGTGAGTCGAGGGTTCGGGGTGAAGCTATGTTAACACTTGCTATTTATTAAACAGTTTCCCAACAAAGGAACAAGGTTACCCTTATGAAATCTGGACAAATAGGAAACCCAACCTTAACTATCTCAGGGTTTGGGGTTGTAGGGATGTTGTAAGACTCTCTGATCCAAAGTTGAAAACTTTGGGTGAAAGAGGCATTGAGTGCATCTTTGTTGGATATGCTGAGCATTCCAAGACTTTTAGGTTCTATGTTATTCAATTAACTCCATAATTGAATCAAGGGATGCAAACTTAGATGAATAGATTCTCATCAGTCCCTAGACCAAGTCAGAGGATTCCTAATGGAATTCATGACCTGGTGTATCGAGAGGTCCTGATGAAGAACCATGAGGTCCCTGATGAGGTTGTGGTTCAACAACTCGAACCTTGTGCTCGGAAAGAGCAAAGGTCCGGACTCCAAAGTCATTTGGACCGAATTTCAGTTTATTCAATTGAAGGAACAAGGGATGAGGTCTCACCAATACTCTATTGCTTCATTGTTGAGGATGATCCTAGAAATTTGAAGAAAAATGAAGTCGGAGATATTGCTTTCGGAAAGCAATAAATGATGAGATGGATTCCATCATGGGCAACAACACTTGGGTGTTGGTTGATCTACCACCAGGTTGCAAACCTCTGGTTGCAAATGATTTTCAAGAGAAAATGAAGGTAGATGGAACTATTGAAAAGTTCAAGGGTAGACTAGTCATTCAGGGCTTTAAACAAAAGTCAGGATAGACTATTTTGATACTTATGCCCCGTGGCTCGTATCTACCATAGGCTGATTGCTTTGGCATCTATTCCTGTCGATCATTCATGGATGGATATGAAAACTGCTTTCTTGAATGGTGAATTGGATGAGGAGGTTCATATGAACCAACCTCAGGCTTCATCTTGCACTGCAATGAAAACAAGATGTGTAAACTGATTAAGTCTCTTTATGAACTAAAGCAGGCACCTAAGCAATGACATCAAAAATTTGATGAAGTGGTTTTTTCTAGTGGTTATGTTCTTAATCAGGCGACAAATGTGTGTGTATAGCAAATTTGATGAATCGGTAAAGAGTCATCATTGTCTATATGTTGATGACATGTTGATCTTTATACGACAAAAAGGTTGACGACAAAATTTTTGTCATCAAGGTTCTCATTGAAGGACATGGGGGGAAGTGTATCCTTGGTATAAGGATTAAACATGAAAGTAAAAGAATTTCTATCTCTCGGTCTCATTATATTGAGAAGGTGTTAAGGAAATTCAATTACTGATTGTACTCCATGGTACACCTATGGATACTTGAGAGCTATTGCCTAATAATGGCAAAGCGTATCTCTCAACTTGAGTATTCTAGGTAATTGGCACGATGTATGCCATGACTTATACAAGACCTGATGTTGCTTTTGCAGTGGGTAAATTAAGCAGGTATACTAGTAATCCTAGTGCTCATCACTAGCAAGCAGTTCAGAGGGTACTAAAGTATTTGAAGAGAACTATGAATTATAGTCTATCATATACTGGCTATCCTTCAGTGTTAGAAGGATACACTGATGCTGATTGAATCATAACAAAGAAGATAATTCGTCGACCAATGGCTTTGGATATTCCTACTTGGGGAGGTGCTGTTCTTGGGCATCCAACAAACACATCACCGATTCAACAATGGAATATGAATTTGTGGCCTTATGCACTTTGCCGCAAAGAATGGTTGAAAACTTGCTTGAATTCCATTGTGTCCCTAAACCTATATCACCTATTTCTATCCGTTGTGATAATTGCAACTACATTGGCTAAGGCTTATAGCCAGATGTTCAATGGTAAGTCTGACACTAGGTGCCGACATAGCATGATTCATGAACTTATCATGAATGGGGTGGTATCTATAGAGTTTGTTAGATCTCAACAAAATTTAGTTGATCACTTGACGAAGGGATTGGCTAGAGATTTGGTTATAAAGTCTGCTAAAGGGATGAGTTTAAGTCCAACTTAGTCACTGAATGCTAAGACACCCACTCCCTCTGAGGAAACTTGAGAGCCGAGTTCAATGTGGAAAGCTGAACTTTCAGTGGCTGGAGCACATGTTTGTTTACATCCCAGGTTGTGCTCAGAACACTGCGAAAAGGAGGATAAGTCTTTACTTCTTAATGGTTAATTTCTTTGAAAAAGTGCTTGGCAGGAGCATGAATAAAGAGGGACCACCTATGTGAATGTTGAAGTTTTGCCGCTTCAAGGAGCTTTGGACTTTGGCTCTAACAACATTTATGAATTTGGATATGAACACATGGCTTGTAAAGTGTCAGGAGCGTTTAAGTGTTTGAAAAAATTATGTGACTATCTTCTGTATTCAAATGGGTTGAAGGGTTCAATTCTTAGAACACCCTGATTCTCGAATATTTGAACGTGTAATGTACTAAGTTGGAAATTCAATCCTCAGGATATTTTCGTTTATGCACATGTTTTGTTTGATGTTTGATTTTCATGCAAAGTGAACTAAATTTGGGGAGGATTGTTGGAAAATTTAGTGCACTTGTGGATTAGTTCACACCGGTTTTAGGTAAGAGGTGCGGTGTACACCCATGAGGTCCATGAACACCACGACTCATAGTGGTTGTATTTGCTAGTGTATTGGTTACTCATTAGTGTAATATGATGGTTCCTCTTGGTAGTGTTATGGTTCTATTTGCTAGTGTAATGGTTCTATTTGGTAGTGTAATGGTTCCTACTGGTAGTGTTGCAGTGATTAATTTGTAACAACTTTGACTCATTTAATTGGTACATTATGGCCTTTATGACCACGTTTAATTGGTCATGTAACACTATTTCTGATAATGGAGGTTTATTATGGGTGATGGCCGTTAATCACACATAATGTCCATTGATTACTTGTTGAGTGTTCTCACTATAAATAGAGAGTGACATCTTCAGCAAAGACACTTGAAAAATTACAATACGGGAGAAACAAACGGAAACTTAAACACCTATATGCTCAAGGGTTTTGATTTATGCACATCTCAATAACTAACATTTGGTCTTATCCCAAGTAGATATTCGTGTAACCCAGGCATAGGGTCGAATAGTTTACTTTGGAAAGTGATAACACGATTCCAAGTGATATCCGGTAACCATCTAGTGGTATTGCATTCTTGATTATCTTAACCATTGCGGGCTCTTACCACCAACAAATCATACATAATGTCCATTGATTAGTGTTGAGTGTTCTCTACTATAAATAGAGTGACATCTTCAGCTTGAACCACCTTGAAAAAGAACAATACCAGGAGAAACAAACAGAAGGCTTAAAACACTTATATGCTTGGGGTTATTGATTTGTGCCTATTTCAATAACCAACATTTGGTCTTATCCCAAGTAGATATTCGTGATACCCAGGCATTAGGGTCGAATAGTTTACTTTGGAAAGTGATTACACGATTCCAAGTGACATCCGGTAACCACCTAGTGGTATTGCTTGCCGTACTAATTATCTTAACTACATTCGGGAACTACCACCAACAATCAAAGTAAACTATTTTGTGATAATCAATAGCTACTACTGCAATGAAACACATGGCTTCAAACTTTGTTAAGCTCGACAAGTTTGAAGGGGTGGACTTTCGGAGATGGCAAAGAAGATGCACTTTGCTTTCCAGCATGGCGTGGTGTATGTGCTAACCACTCTATTCGATGATGGGGATGATGCTCACGGTGGGCGGTCGGGAGAAGAAGCAAATGGGAGAATGATGACTACATTTGCAGAGGTCTAATTCTCAATGGTATGTCCGATTCTCTATTTGACATTTATCAGAACTTTGAATCTTCCAAAGAACTGTGGGATTCCTTGAATGTCAAATATATGGTGAGGATGCATCAGTAAGAAGTTTCTTGTAAGTAATTTCAAAATACAAAATGACTGATTCAAGACCTTGATGGAACAATACAATGAACTTCTTGGAATACTTGGAAGGTTTACACAACACAATATGCACATGGATGAGGCTATTTCAGTCTCTTGTGTTATTGATAAACTTCCTCCTTCTTGGAAAGATTTCAAGCATACCTTGAAACATAAGAAAGAAGAGTTAACTCTTGTTGAGTTAGGCGATCATCTGCGCATTGAGGAATCCCTCAAGGTGCAGGATAATGACAAGCCAAAGAGTAGCAATGCTCTTGGTGCATCTGCATTGTCAATATGGTGGAGCATAACAACTCCACCAGTCAATGACAACAAAGACAAACGCAAATATCATGGCAACACAAGGGCAGATCCTATGAAAGCAACACATACTTGTTGGAAATGTGACAAATCTGGTCACATTAAAAGAGATTGCAAAGGTGTTAAGGTTGGTGGTAAAGCCAATGGATCAGAACTAATGGTTGGCCCAGTGGTGGTTCTACCAACTTCTTGAAAGGTCAGAATATGTTAAATAAGTCTTTTCAGATTTATTATGTTACATATGTATCTGAATCTTATTATAATGCGGATGATGATGTTGCGTGGTGGATTGACTCACGGTCAATAGTTCATATGTGCAAAGATAGAAGCTGGTTCAAGACTTATGAGTCACTGAATGATGGTTCTATTCATCACATGGGAAATGAGTCAATAGCCTTGGTGCATGGTCGTGGTTGTGTAGATCTTAAGTTTAGTTCTGGAAAGATTGTAACTTTGTTTAATGTTATTCATGTTCCTGATATAAGGAAAAACTTGGTTCCAAGTAGTGTTTTGAATAACCATGGATATAAACAAGTTATTGAGTCGATAAATGCTTGTCTAAAAGTGGTGTTTTTATTGGTTTTGGCTATTTGTGTAACCAAATGTTCATGCTTAATATTGTCACGATAGTGTAATTCAGCTTTTGACCACTGACCGTGACTCAACCCATGGCATGCTAGACTTGGCCATGTTCAATATAAAGGATGAATATATCTAAGGATGGGTTAAACCCGGCATTTGACATGGACGAAAAGTGTAAAACTTGTTGTTGGATAACTAAGAAACCTTTTCGGTGTTAAAAGCGAGACTAAGCTCTTGGAGCTAATACAGTGACTTTGTGATTTGCATGTCACTCCCGCTTTGTGGAATAAGAAGTACTTTGTGACATTTATTGATGATACTTCTAGGTTTTGTTATGTCTATCTTTACATACCAAAGGATGAAGCATTAGATAAATTTATAGTGTTTAAAACGGTTGAATTACAACTTGGGTCCCTAATCAAAAGGTTAAGGCTGAAGGGAGGTGGAGTACATGGATACTATGTATTTTCAGTTAGTTGTATATCCATGAAACGAATGCTCCCTATACTCTTTAGCAAAATGGTATTCTGAAAGGAAAAATAGGGTGCTGAAGGAGATGGTTAATTCCATGTTGTCCTATTCTGGACTGAGTCAAGGGTTCTGGGGTGAAGCTATGTTAACAGCATGCTATTTATTAAATAGGGTTCCCAACAAAAGGAACTAGGGATGAGGTCTCTGACCAATACTCCTATTGCTTCATTGTTGAGGATGATCCCAAGACATTTGAAGAAGCAATGAAGTCCCAGGATATTGCTTTCTGGAAAGAAGCAATAAATGATGAGATGGATTCCATCATGGGCAACAACACTTGGGTGTTGGTTGATCTACCACCTGGTTGCAAACCTCGGGGTTGCAAATGGATTTTCAAAAGGAAAATGAAGGTAGATGGAACTATTGAAAAGTTCAAGGCTAGACTATTCATTCAGGGCTTTAAACAAAAGTCGAGGGATAGACTATTTTATACTTATGCCCCTATGGCTCGTGTCATTACCATAAGGCTGATTGCTTTGGCATCTATTCACAATCGATCATTAATCGATGGATATGAAAAACTTTCTTGAATGGTGAATTGGATGAGAGTTCATATGAACCAACCTCAAGGCTTCATCTTGCACGGCAATGAAAACAAGATGTGTGAAAGCTGATTAAGTCTCTTTATGAACTTAAGCAGGCACCTAAGCAATGACATCAAAAATTTGATGAAGTGGTTTTGTCTAGTGTTTATGTTCTTAATCAAAGTGACAAATGTGTGTATAGCAAATTTGATGAATATTGAGTCATCATTTGTCTATATGTTGATCTTTGACCTTGACAAAATCAGGTTGACTGACAAAGGAATTTTTGTCATCAAGGTTCTCATTGAAGGACATGGGGAGAATGATGTTATCCTTGGTATAAGTTAAACATGAAAGTAAAAAGAATTTCTATCTCTGGTCTCATTATATTGAGTAGGTGTTGAGGAAATTCAATTACTTTGATTGTACTCCAGTGAGTACACCTATGGATACTTGTGAGAAGCATATGCCTAATAATGGCAAAAGTCGTATCTCAACTTCCGATATTCTAGGGTAATTGGCCTCTGATGTATGCCATGACTTATACAAGACTGATATTGCTTTTTACGTGGGTAAATTGGCTGGTATACTAGTAATCCTAGTGCTCATCACTAGGCAAGTTTTAGAGAATGTAGAAGTATTTGAAGAGAACTATGGATTTATAGTCTATCATATACTTGGCTATTCTTCATTGTTAGAAGGATACACTGATGCAAGTTGGATCATTAACACGAAGACAATTCGTCTACCAATTGGGTGGGTATTCCTACTTGGTGGAGGTGCAATTTCTTGGGCATCCAGAAGCAACCTTAGTCACCAGTTCAACAATGGAATCTGAATTTGTGGCCTTAGCAGCTCTGGTAAAGAAATTGAATGGTTGAAAAACTTGCTTCTTGAGATTCCATTGTGGCCTAAACCTATAGCACCTATTTCTATCCGTGGTGATAGTGCAGCTACATTGGGTAAGGCTTATAGCCAGATGTTCAATGGTAAGTCTAGACACTTAGGTGTCAGACATAGCATGATTTGTGAGCTTATCATGAATGGGGTGGTATCTATAGAGTTTGTTAGATCTCAACAAAATTTAGCTGATCACTTCACGAAGGGATTGGCTAGAGACTTGGTTATAAAGTCTGCTAAAGGGATGGTGTGGAAAACTAGAAGGGGGGGTTGAATAGTTTTACCAATTTAAAACTTCCTTTTAAATATTTAGATCGACTTATGTCAATCTATTTGATGTGTGTGTTGGATGTTGATAAACAAACATATAAAGGTAAATAATGAAAAGATAAGAGTAAGAAGCACAAAACCACAACACAAGTATTTATAGTGGTTCGGCTACAAGGTCACCTTCCTTGCCCTACTCCATTCCTCGAGTCACCTACTAGGAGTTCGTAATCACTACACCAATCTCCTTATGGCGGAGAAGCCTTCACAACGTCGCCTACTCTTTTTCGGTACTAGGCTAACCACTGGGTTCTTTCACCAAGGTGAACCACACCTACACAAGTCGCCACCTACCCTTTATAAGGTACTAGGCTAAGTACCTAGTTCTTTCACACCTTAGGTTAACTACACCTTCACATTAAGCCTACCCTTTATTAGGTACTAGGCTAAGCACCTAGTTCCATTGCAATGGAGGAACTACTTCCACACTACACCAACGACTAATCCCAAAGGAGATCTACTCCTTTACAACATCATCAAGGATATCAATATCCTTAGATCTAATACTAGTCTATCTTGTACATCGAAACACACCATATCGAATGTACATCTAAGGCACCTTTCACTAATGCCTTTGACTAGATCTACAAGACACCTTTCACTAATGTCTTGTGTCTTCACTTCTAAGCACCTTTCACTAATGCTTCTTTGTCTTGACTTCTAAGCACCTTTCACTAATGCTTCTTTGTCTTGACTTACAAGCACCTACCACAAGTGCTTTATCCTATAGACGATAGATACCCTTCACTAATATCTTTATCTTGACTCTTGAGACATCTTTCACTAATGTCTTCAACACTACACTTCTTTGAAGAAAGATAGGAATCATCAACAAGAAGACTTCAGTAGCCTTGATGATGAGGAAGCATGGCAACTCATGGACTTGAGCTTGCTTGACTTCAAAGGTGGTGATCTTGCCTTTAAGAGGAACCTAAAAGATCACACAAAAACAAAACTACAAACATAGATCTCTTGGATCTAAGGTTAGTGAGATTTAACTCAGGGGAAAGTGTGTTAGAAAGGGATTCAAAAGGGGTAACAAATAATGAAGACATGACTCACTATTTATAGAGGAAAAATCCTCTGTTCCCCGATCCCACGGATCCCTACCACAAGGATCCGGCTAGCACAAAGCTAGGAGATCCGTGGTGCATCCTCTTTACCCATGGGTATTTTTGGTTATGGGTCATGGGTCATGGGTTATGGGTTGATCCATGGTTTTCTTTCTAGGTACAATGTATCTTAAGGATACAATGAACTTGGTTAAGTGGTATATATAAAACATGGGTTGTGGGTCAAAACCATTTGCTAGTATTTACCCATTTAGTATATACTTGTATTTACCCATTTTAGCATATACTTAGTTTTACCCATTTTAGTATACTTAGTTTAAGTATATGTTTAACCCAATATGTAAACACTAGTTGTTGTACATATGTATCATAAAATCACTTATACTTGTTTTAGTGTTTTATGTGAAAGCGTAAGTGTGTTAGAAACTATTAGTCCAAACCATTTACGTATTTTATTTGTTTCGTTAAATGATTTTACTTTTGTTATCGACAAAACATTAGAAGATCGTAAAATATAAATAAACATTTTCACGGCTTATTTTTATAACAATCTCCCTTTTTGTTGATGAGAAAACATAAATTATTATTTTAAGGAAAAGCTAAAATTCGTAAAAGTTTGAATTTGTAGTTTTACTTTCTTCTCCCCCTTTTTGTCGAAACAAAAGTGTTTGAAGGAAGGCAACACATTGTTTTTAAGAAAAACATGTGAAAGAAAGAGTAAAAAGACATAGAGAGCAAATAACAGGAAAGGATCTCGTTTTACTCCCCCTTGACGAGTCCATCCCTAAGTAAGGGCGTCAAGAAAGTAATACTAATCTAGTTTGTTTGCAAATAAGTTTGCAAAAGATATCGTCTACGAGACGAATGTGCTCCCCCTTGATGATTGCAATTTTTGCAAAGGGATGTCACGAAATTTAAATCTACTATTCCAAGTAATTTGCAATGTATTGCTTTGACATAAAGCTCCCCCTAGCTTTAGGGTGTCAAAGTCTTCATATGTAAATTGAATAACTACAAAACAAAGGTTAGAAATCAAGTATAATTCTAATTTCCGCAAATGTGATTCAAGTTAGTAGAAAGAAAACTTTCGTCTCACGGATCCCGGTTCCCTCTAGTAGGGAGGGATCCGTCTAGGCAATTCTGAGGGATCCGTTTTAGTTGTTGAATTTCAGCAAAGGTGATATAGCAAGTAATGTTATCAAAAAAATGAGATATGAATACAAGGTAATCATATTCTCAGAAAAATAACAAGTAGCATGTAATTCCATTTAATAAAACTAGAGTTATGATATACATGACTCTAAAAACTAAGAAAATAAGAAAATACATTACTAGAGATTTCTAAACCAACTATCGCTTGATGCTAGGACACCACTAAAATCTTCTAGCTCAAGTTTTGTTTAGGTTTGATCTCGTCGAAACGTTCGAAGAGATGATAGAACATGAAACGTTGGTCTTCTCGTACTTCATGTATCAAACTTTCAACATGTTGACAATTATAGCAATCTTTGTCAGCTGGTAGTGGTGGTGGATGAAATGAAATGGCGATTGAAGGATCAAGTGAAGCGGCTTGTGGAGCTTCAAACGATGGAGGGATTGGTGGAGGTGCATTTAAGAATGACTCAATCAAGAATGATGGTGGTGGTAGAGAAGTGT
This sequence comes from Chrysanthemum makinoi, assembly GCA_910596185.1. Classification (NCBI taxonomy): domain Eukaryota; kingdom Viridiplantae; phylum Streptophyta; class Magnoliopsida; order Asterales; family Asteraceae; genus Chrysanthemum; species Chrysanthemum makinoi. The sequence continues at coordinate 250,723,591 of OU343217.1, read as the reverse complement.
CAACTTCCATATGGTTGGGTGGTTGACTTTGATGATTTGTCATAATCCAAATGGGATTATATGATGAAAACGCCGAGAAGGAAGTCGGAGCAAGTGTTGACTCAACACCTTGATTTTGAACCATTATTCCTCCTAATGAGGAGAATGTTGTCGGTGGAAGCGGATGAGATGGCCTAGGAGGCAAGTCCTCTAAATTGTAGAGGTGTGGTGATGATAGTGGGATGTAAATGAAATAGCTCTAGGAACCAATGGTGATGGTTTGGTGGAGATGATATTGTTTGGCCTAGGAGGTATGGTGGTGTTTGGCAAAGGTAGTTTTGTGGGTACTAACCTTTTAGGAATTGGTTTGATTGGATGATGAAGGATTCTATCATTTGTTGGCTTGACCGGAGATGATTCGGTTGAAGAAATTTCGTGTATAACACGAGCTCTTTTCATGGGTGGTTCTTTGGTGGATAAGTTACTACTTGGGGTTTTCCTCATGATGAGATGATTTCAAGAGTTTGCAAGAGCTGAAAGTTAGGATGAGAGTGATGACTATGGAGGTCCTAGCAAGGTGGTTTATAAACTAAGATATTTTGCAAGTGCATTTAAGCCTTAAGCCACTAGAATTCATTGAAATGTGATGATTGACATGCACAAGAGTCAACTTCAGAGGTTGCACTGATCTAGGAACTCATTTAAGATGAGATGGAGTGTTTGAGTTAGGAAGATAAGTTTAAATGATTGTTTTTGCAAGATTTGACATAAACTGTCATTCGGATCCCACGGTTCCCTCATCAGAGGGATCCGTCTAGGCTAATCCTAGGGATCCGGCTCTCAGCAACTATGAAAGAGTGGAAATGATGTTTCTAAGATCTAAGACCTATATCATCTTGAGTGTTTCAGTCCTCTAAGTGTTTTAAATGAAGGGATGCTTGAGTACTTGAAGGTAATGAATGATGTAGCTAATGATTGCCATTTATGGAAGGATTTGGAACTTTTCAAGAGCACCAATGGATGAGCAAGGAGGAAACTAAAGATTTGGAGTGTCAATTGAAGCTAAATGATCCTAGAGATCAGGTTGTGTCTTAGGATAGTGTTTTGGAAAATATCCTAGAAGCTTTGCGATGAGAAAACTAGATTTTGATCAACTTTGATCAATTTTGAGGTGAGGATGATTTATGATCAATTTTGCCATAATCGAAGATTTCTAAGACTAGATGTGAGGGATTAAGTAGAAAATGAAGTGTGAGTTTAAGAGCGGAAGAGTAGTGGATTAAGGACCAAATGGTAGATTTACAATTGACTTAGAGTGTGATCTAGGTGAGTTATGTATGAGTAGGAAAAATCAACCTATCTTGATAAGGACTTAATTTTTCCTTAAGGCACTATGTAGCTTAGTGTGTGAGGTGTTCTAAGGATATGTTTGAAATATAATGCTTGCAATGCATTTTGTTCTGGGATCCCACGGTTCCCTAAGAGTAGGGATCCGTCTAGTACAATCTTTGGGATCCGCCATCGCTCAGTAGGACCTTTACTAAAGGTATGCAATGATCTTGACAATGCATTATATCTCAAGGATAGTCTAAAGAGAGTTCTAATACCAAGATATCAAATGTAAAATGTTTTATTTCATGAAGGAAATTGGATTACATTGATAAAGCATGAGTATAAGAGATTTGATCCTATTTTGGAATACTATTAGTTTCCTTGAGTGTTTTTGCTAGGAGGATCATTATATGATTGATGAGTGTTGGTGGAATCAAGAATGAAGAAAGTCTTCATGAGAGATATGTTTAGCGGTTCTATCATCTTGTTCACAAAATACATACGGACTTTGAAATTGAGGATGGAAGTGCATAACATTATGATAGAGGCGTCAAGAACATTCCATAAGGGATGAGTTTATTCTTTGAGCCTTGAAGATTTGCAATTGCCTTCTTGAAGAAGTAGGCGAGATTGTATGGTTGTTGTGTTAGCAAACAATACAACATGTGAGCACAACAAGCGGGAAGGATTTCTCGATTTCCCTAAGACTCCAAACATTTTCACGTAGGATGAGTGCAAGAGGCTTCTACTCTTCTCGGATATCCCTTATAAATATAATGTTTGGATCGGAGTAATATGGTCAAGGTTTGCATATTATGCGATTTAAATCTTCGGAGGGTATGTGTGAACAATATGGACTATTTTCTTCACGAAAGTTGAAGAGAAAATCAAGAGACCAATCTTCGGTGAAGGCACACTACAAAAAAAAGTGGCTTTAGTGACGAGAATTATTTTTGGTCACCATTTAGATGAAAATAGTGACGAGATAATTTATGGTCATTATTTTTGGTCATTGGTAAAAATTGCTGGCCAAGAGGAAACCTATAAGTGGTCACTATCTAGTCACTAAAGTACATGCTTCATTTTTTTATCTTAAATAGTGATAAGGTTTTAAAATGCACCTTTTTGAGGGGTCATTTAAGCCCTTATTTGATCACTTTTGTATCCGTTATTACTTAATATCGTTCATTTTCACTTTTTAGGTCTCTTGAAGGCAAATTGCTGTAATGGCACTTATTTGGACCAAAAGGCGGATATCTGAAGAAAATGGCCAAAGTCAAGAATCGAGACACTTAAAGGCTGGCGAAGGACAAGGTGGCGGCGTCACAGCTTATCTGCTGACGCGTCGGAGGATTTTGGCGGGGACGAAGCCAAAACTCTTATTTTTAAGTGGCGACGTCAAGTTATAAAGAGTAGCCGTCGCAACTTCAGACGGCCTAGATTTGATCGGGCGTCGAGAAGGCGAAGAGGGCGGCGTCCTGAAGCACAGGTGACGCCGTCGCAAGTCTAGCGTGGCAATACGAAACCCTAATGACGGCGATGCGATGGCGTCAAAAAATATAAGGTGCGCCGTGCATGTGTAATCTTATATATAGAATCCGAATTTTTTAGTTTTCGGTGTGTAGTCTTCTGGAGTAAAAACCTAGCGAGACCAAGGCGATCTTGTACGATATTTTAGGGTTCCAAACCCTATCTTACATCAAGATAAGTGTTTACTTCATTAATTCAATTATGTCTTTGATTATTTGTGTGTATGCTTGCATGTTCTCCATGTCCGGCTAATTTACTTGTGTGTTTGCTTAGGGAATATGAAATTTAATTATTGAATATTGATTGGTTGTCTCTTATCTTAGTTGTTAATGATCTAGTAATGCGATAGGTCATTAGTTGTGTACTTAATGCTTGATTAATCTTTGTGAACCTTAGGTTATAGCACCTTGAGCGGTTGTAAACTAAACTATCCAAAGAGGCCTTAGAGTAGAGTTTATGATCCCTAGTGGTATTTTGTAGACGAGACCCTTTGGTAACTTCAAAGAGTTAGGGATAAACGCATACCCTACAACTTTAGACACACAAAGCGATTAAGAATAAGGCGTGACAAAACCACCAATAGGAGATAATTAAGGAGTAGTAAAACCTAAGTAAACACATCTTTAAACTATCATACGAGCACACAATAATTAGACATAGACTACATACACCTTAGATTAGATAATTAGATAAGTAGAGTAATCGGTAGCAATACTAACCCCCAAATCCAAACCGAGATTGTACCTTTTCATTTCCTAAAAAACATAAAAAGATAAAAAAATAATCTTCCTCAACCCAACCTTAGCGTAGTAACTTCTCACTAGCATTCCTATTCCCCTAGAAAACGATATCAATACCGTGGCTTACCCTAATACTACACTACAACGATTAGGTTCACTGCCTAGGGTGTTATAAAACTTGCTCGAAGAAAAGGAAGTTCCTTTGACCCCGAACGACGCGTGTAGCGTTATCAAATAGTGACGAGAAATTTGGTCATTGATATGATAAACTTTAGTGACGAATTTTTGGTCACTATTCACACATATATACTTACTAAAATTGCTATGACTCCATGCTATAAAATGAGTAATGATAAGAGAAACTACATATATACTTACTAAAATTGCATATGCATATATTTATCCAAAGGTTTGTAAACAATATCACGCGTTACAAATGAAAACCTGCATTATAAAATAGGGTTGAGCATCGGTCCAAAACCGAACCGAACCGAAACTGAAAATCACTAGTATATAGAACACAACCGAACCGAATATGGTCGGTCTGGCTCAGTTCGGTTTTGTGTCAGTTCGGTCGGTTCAGTTCGGTTTATATGGTTTATTTGGGTCTTACTGAAGGAAACCGAAAACCGTTAATACATAGAAACGAAACCGAAAACCATTAGTATATAGAACCGAAACCGAACCGAATATGGTAGGTTTGGTTTAATTCGCTTCGGTTCGGCTTGGTTTTTCAGTTCGGTTCGGTCTTCGGTCTAATATGCTCAGCCCTAACTATAAAAAATATGCAAAATTACAAATATTTAATTTTCTTGGGTGCAATTCTCCCCTAAATATATTATTATGAAACATAAACTTTTAAACACAATATTAATTTTTTATTAATATATAAAAATGACAAAAATAACTTGGATATCAAACATTTTAAAAAATAACTTGTTAAACACAAATAATGCCCAAAACCAAAAACAATCCCTAAACCTTTTTTTTAAAGGGAAGGTAAATAGGAGTATCCTGTAAAAACAAATTACAGTAATAAAAAATCATAGGCACCTTTTAATCAAAACCATCTACCCGTCCATTGCAGACAATCATCGCC
>OU343217.1:250573999-250718811 GCA_910596185.1 Chrysanthemum makinoi | reverse complement strand
TGTTAGGAATTAGAAATTCGGGTATTAAAGAGTCGGTCACCTCAAGTATATGTAATCGTTAGAAAGCTCGTAGTCATAGTTATTTTAAGTTAAGTAGTATTTAGTTAAGTAACACCGTGGAGGACGGTCGGGTCTTTACCCACTTGTATGCGATCCACAGCCGATGTGTGGCGTTTTATGTAAGACTATAAATACTCTCTACCTCCCCAAGGTAGAGAGTTGGAGCTCATAATAATATCTTTCACTTTCTCTCACTAAGTTCCCTAAACCTCTAACTTTCTATCACTAGAATTCCATCTTATGCTCACCTTGTGTTATGGTTTGATGTGTATGTGAAAAAGTTAATATCTAACAATTGGTATCAAGAGCCATGGTTAGATCATATCTTACACATCTTTGGATTTCTAGTGGTTTTTAGGTGGTTTTGAGTTTGAAAAAGTTTAGTGGTTTTAGCATCATTTGATTGATTTCTAGTGTTAAAGTTTTGATTTTGGTTGTACTTTTATGTTTAGAATCATCAAAAGTGTTTAGGTTTTCATTTGGTAAGCTTGAATCATCTTGGTTGGGTTGTTTTTGGATTGAAAAGTGAGGTTTATATGGTTTTTCAAGCTAGCGACTTAGCTCACGGAATAGTTTCTTGGTAGCGACTTGCTTCACATTTTTGTAGCGACTTACGGTGTTGGAACTAGCGAGTTAGACCTAGCGAGTTAAAGTACAAGTAGTGGATTCTCCATTACGGGTAGCGACTTGGTCAAGAAGCGAGTTGCTCTTTAGCGACTTGTGTCTCTAGCGACTTGTGTAGCGAATTGTTGCCAAAATTTGGTTAGCGACTTGGTCAAGAGTTTGGAGTTACTACTTAGCGACTTGTTTTTCATAGCGACTTGGGACTCTAGCAACTTAGGGGTGTAGCGAATTAAGGGTTAGCGACTTAGTGCATTAATTTCTAGCGACTTAGTGCACTAATTTCTAGCGACTTAGTGCATTATCTTCTAGCGATGTAGTATTTTATCATCTGAGTCTTGAGTGATTGTTTACGGTTTTCTCTTGATTCAGTAAAATCCCGTGAAAGAATCCATTTCTCGGTTTAATCATAGAGCTATAAAATCCCGTATAATCTGTTAACATGTCTACCAACGTGCCCACCGTTATCTCCATCAAGGTTCGAAGATGTTCAAGCAAATGTTCGTGATACTCGTCCACCCATGCTTGATGAATCGACTACGACTCTTGGGCTCAACGAATTGGACTGTATTGCCTTGGAAAGGAAAATGGTGTCAACATTCTCAAATCCATTGATGAAGGACCATATCGAGTTGAGACGACTAGAGACATACTTGATACTAGTGCAGATGGTACTCCTTTTACGGAATTGATGAGACCTAAGATGTATGATGAGCTTGATGATAAGGATAAAAAGAGATTTGATGCAGATATCGGGGCTTCAAACATTGTTCTTCAAGGTCTTCCTAAAGACATCTACAAGCTGATCAATCATAACACAGATGCTAAGGCAGTTTGGGACAATGTTAAGATGCTTCTCTCATGTTCTGAATTAACTATGGAAGACAGAGAATCCCAACTCTATGACGAATTTGAGCATTTCAAGATGAAACCGGATGAGAGTGTCTATGAGTACTATGTGAGATTTCATAAGTTAGTTAATGACATGAGGAACATCAGAATGACTATGCCTAACATTCAGTTGAACTCAAAATTTGTGAACAACATGAATCCCGAATGGCACAAGTTTGTTACCGTTGTGAAGCTCACTAAAGGATTGAAGAATACAAACTATGAGCAACTCTATGCCTTCCTCCTTGAGAATGAGAGACATGCTATGTTTGAAAAATTAATTCTCAATCAGTTCAAAACCAACCAGGGAGAGACAAGCTCGTCTAATGACTCTACAGATTTCTACTCAAACATCGGAATCACAACCAAAGCATCACAAGTCATACCCTTGGGTAATGGTAATCACAAACTCATTCCTGATTCTATGTACAAACAAGTGACCGATACTCACGGGTAGCTTCATTAATCAACTAGCTCTTCTCATCAGTCAAAACATGAATACTCTCCCACAAACCAACAACAACCTCAGAACAGCATCTAACCCACACAATCAAGCCACTATTAAAGATGGAAGGATCGTGGTGCAACCAGTCTGAGGAAAGACAAGATGATCGGGCGAGGTGGAGCTGGGAGAGGTTATGTTGGAAACCCGAATCGAGGAAGGAATGGTAACCAAGGTCAAACTAAGCTCATCAAATGTTATAAGCTGTGGTGAGAGGGACACATTGCAAGGAACGTACATCTCCAAAGCGCCCACGGAATCCGACTTCCGCCGAGAGAGAAGATGTCTGGCTCAAGCTCGGGACAATGGTGCTACTTGGATGAAGAGGAATTGCTATTTCTTGCTTTGAGGGCAATGCCAAGACCTATGATGCGAGATGTGGATGAGCGGCCTATTCAGAGATAGGTCACAATCATCGGAATGCCTTTCAAGTCGGCGTGATGCATACGACTCTGATGTGGATGATGGACCTACGGCACACACAATTTTATGGCTAGCATTTCTCCAATGGTTTCTCCCAAGGTCTCCTCTTCATCACTAGTTGGGCCATCCCATGACAAGCTCATCTCAGAGGTATTAAAACTATCGATGATCTTGATGTGCACGGATGCATGACAAAGTACAATCAAATGAAACTATTGAATCAAATATTGAAAATATGGGTAATATCAATATTGTCCCATATGATCAATACGTGAAACAAAGTGAAAGTGAAGTTGTACCAAGTGATGCATCTTCTGCAGTCAACAATGACTATGTTTTTGATGAATACACCGCATGTGCCCCGATGATTCCATTATTTCGAACTAAATGCCTATAAAGAACGTGTTGCTATTTATGAACAACGTGCTAAGTTTGAGTTGACCACTCGTGAGCAGGAAATGGATAACCAAGTATGTACAGTAATTAGAAAAAGTAAGTTTAGAGAAGAAATATTGAAACAAGAATTAAATTCCTTGCAAGAAAAACTCTCTAAAACATCTAAGCAAAAACAAGAACTTCAAGAAAATGTGAAAATGCTTAAGCAAGAATTTAATGCAAAGGAATCAAAACTCTTGAGAGATTTTTCTAATCCGAAAACTTTGAAAAACAAACTTGAGAACAAGTTGTACATACAAGGAAACACCATTCAGATTGCTCACATGGTCACTAAACATCGAGTCTTAAGCGATAAGCATAGCATTCCCCTTGTTGAGGAACCGAATCCAGAGGTAATTAAAAAGGCTAGAAATGCTCATAAGGTGCTTTATGATGGTAATGAAATTCTTAAGCCTAGGCAGAAACCTAGTTGCGTTGAGTGCACCGAGGAAGATAAGAAATCGGATGAAGTCACTAGGGAAAGGATGAACAAAAAACTAGATGACCCGAAATGCAAAGAGAAAAGATTATTATCACTCCCCATGACTACAAGAAGGAAAACTGGATTTCCTTGAACATGTTTAAACCTCAAACATTGTTGACCCTCGAACAAGTGTTACGGAAAAAGGATATGGACTTGCAAAAAGCTGAAAATCTTGTTGAAAAGAATCCCCCTTGTAGGAAATTCCTAAAGCGTGAGTATCCTCCAAATACACCAATGCACTTAGTTCCTAGAACTATTGCCACTAAAAGCAAGACCTTAATCAGTCAATATGTTATTCTTCAACTATTTACCATTTTGAGAAAACTTGTAAGAAAAGGATCACACCCATCTTTGGGATAAGCGGAAGGGGAAAGGGGTTTTGAGCAAATGAAAGAATGTTATTTAACTGAGGTCATGCCTTTCTTTAAACAACTAAAAGATCATTTTGAGAGTATTAAAAAGGGGACAAAATCGAGATATTAAAGAAATGGAAAAGGAATTTGATGCAATGGTAGTTGAAGTTAGTGATTATGAGCGTGCACTAAAATATAATGAGATTGAGAGGAAGAACTTGCATACCTTAAATGAGACTCTTATTACTGAATGTGTTGCTCAAGATATCTTTTTCACCGCTTCAAATTGCTCTATTAATGCTTCCAAATTTCATGAACTATCTGTGGCCTGAAAGTCTCCCATGATCGTGTCATTGAGCTTGAAAAAACTAATTCCGAACTAAACGAGAAAATTGAACTGGATGATCACAACAATTTGGTTAAACATTTTTCTAAACTGGAAGTTGAGCATTTTAATTTACAACTAAAATATCAACATCTTAAAGAAAATGTTAAAACTTCAAATGTCAAGACATCGTCTGATGCTCCAGAGTTTGATGCAGTTTTTCAAATTAACAAACGTGATGAAAGATTCAAGCTCGCAACGATCGAAAAGTTGAAAGCCCAAATCTCTCAATTAAAGGGTCAAACGAACAATAAGACAGGCTCCCAAATCCCTCCTCCTTTAGATTCTCCGAATTCTCAAACTTTTCATCTTCAAAACTTAGTTGATGCCTTACAAAAGGAAAACGAGAGTTTTCTAGAAGAAAATGAAAAAGTTAAACGACATTTTAAAGAGTTATATGATTCAATGAAAGTCACCCGTGACCAAAACAACGAAAAATAACGTCTTTACAAAAGGAAATTGAGAATCTAAGAAGTCAGGGAAATGGGAAACTACCACTTGTTTTCAATAAGAATGTTGTCGCAAAGTCACCCTTAGGACGCAAATACACTGTGACTATTAAATATATTCCTCCTCATCTTAGGAATAATGAACATGCTTTTCATGAATACTTGTGCTCACCTTAAGGATAGTCTAGAATGTCTCCGTGAGATTGTCGAAGAGGATTTCATTAATAAACCTCTTGATAGTGAAATTAGGTTTGCTTGCCTCCATGCCAAACGATCTCAAGAGTTGCTAGAATGTGTAATTGCCACATGCCCAAAATCCTTAACCTTAGGTGCAAAAGGCAAAGCTGTGATGCCCTGTTCTATGCCTAGTGCCAAGCAAGAAATCCGTTCTATGCCCAGTCTTAAAAAAGGAAACACTAATGTGCCTTCAAGTAGTTCAGATTCCGGATATGTTAGTGCTAAGAAAGTGAACTTTAGTGTGCCACGCAAAAGCTCAAATCACAGTCTTAAAGTATACACTAATGTGCCTTCTAGTACTTCAGATCCTTGCACATCAAGTTCAAGAATGCAAAAATTAGATCAACCAACTAATGTTCCCATTCCCTCTACAGGAGTAATCTGTGACTTTAAAGCGAAGCAGGTCAAAGTCTCAAGACAATACAAGGAATGATAGGACCTTGCAAGCTAAGAATGTGCATTGGAAGAGAGTAGAAGACCAATCTAGGAACGTTAGGCTTGAGTTGAATAAAACGAATCGTGTTGATTCTAGTATTAGCCTTAGGCGTACTGTAATTAATTCGAATTCGATACTATCGCAAACCTTGTAATCTTTGCATGCTTGAATTGTTGCTAATCATGAATGTGGTGTGAATGCTTTGTCTAATCTTTGTCAAATGCCCAGTTAAAATTGCTAATGCTAATAATCGTGCAAATAAGGCAAATAGGCAAAAACGAAAGATTTGTTAGAAAAGCGGTGGAAACCAGGAAGAACTTTTATAAAGATAGGTTATTATTGGATACCTTTTGGTCATAAGAATAATCCGTTTTGTTCTCACACTGCTAAGATTATGCCCACTAGAAAATGGATGCCTCTTGGTAGAACTATTCCCTTAAGAAGTGAACATACTTTGAATAGGTCAAATACTGACACCAACATTGCATCTATTCCCAATGATTCCATTGCTTCTACTTACGATATGGATGTTTCGATTCGATGTGGGTGTTCCAAATCATTACTAACCAAATGGAACCCATTCTTGCATGGGGATCCCAATTATCGATTATCCATTTTGTCTGCGTGTTCAACTGCGGATCGTTCAAATCGCTACGTGGTACCGGACTCAGCCGTTCCAAGCATATGGACTGGAGACCGGTCGCTGCTCATGAACTTCGTGAGCAAGTTCATCGGGACTGTTAGATTTGGTAATGATCATTTCGGTGCTATTATGGGTTATGGAGATTATGTTGTTGGTGATAGTGTCATCTCTAGAGTCTACTATGTTGAAGGGTTGGGTCATAATCGTTCTCGTTGGTCAATTTCGTGACTCGATCTAGAAGTTGCCTTGAGAAAACATACACCTTTGTTAGAGATCTTAATGGTAAGGAACTGTTAAAAGGAACTCGTGGTTCAAACCTTTACACCATCTCTATCGATGACATGATGAGGGCTTCTCCAATCTGCTTGTTATCAAAGGCTTCAAAAACAAAGTCATGGTTATGGCACCGTCTTCTCAATCACTTGAACCGGCACCATCAAGCGATCTTTCCGAAAGGACCTAGTTGTAGGTTTACCTAGACTAAAGTATGAAAAGGATCATCTTTGTTCAGCATGTCAATTGGGAAAAAGCAAGAAATATGCCCATAAACCCAAACATACTAACTCTGTCACGAAGTCCTTCATATGATTCATATGGACTTATGTGGACCAATGAGGGTACAAAATATCTTTGGGAAGAAATATGTGTTAGTTGTGGTTGATGATTACTCTAGATTCACATGGGTCAAGTTCTTAAGGACAAAGGATGAAACTCACGATATCATCATCAAACTCATCAAGCATTGCGAGTTCGACTTAACAAAACCGGCTTAATTGTCGAAGCGGACAATGGGAACCGAGTTTGTCAACAAACAACTTAATGAATTCTATGAAAGCGTTGGAATCAGTCATCAAAGAAGTATTTCACGAACTCCTCAACAGAACGGTGTAGTTGAAAGACGAAATCGGACTCCGGTTGAAGCCGCTAGAACAATGTTGATTTACTCAAAGGTTCCAATGTTTCTCTGGGCTGAAGCAATCGCCACCGCATGCTATACACAAAATCGCTCCCTAATCCACTTCGTACATGGAAAAACTCCATATGAACTTGTCCACAACAGAAAACCTAATCTCTCTCTCCTTCGTGTGTTTGGTGCATTGTGCTATCCAACTAATGAGGGTCAAGACTTAGGAAAACTAAGGGCTAAAGTCGACATTGGAGTATTTGTAGGATATGCACCAAACAAAAAGGGATACCGAATCTATAACAAAAGAAATATCATGGAAACCATTCACGCGTTACGTTTGATGAGTGACCGGTCAAATGGCTCTGGACAATCCAGCTCGGGACCCGCACTTCAAGACAGTCCCATTGGTTCATCTCTTGTTCCAAACTCTACTCAAGACACTCCATATGTACCCCATCGAAGATGATGTAAAGAAATTGTTTGATCCTATGTTTGATGAACTGTATGATTCAAACACTAATGAGGTAATGATTCCTGCAACAGAGGATGCTCATATTCATGTGAATGAAGTCAATCCTTCGATCTCAATATCTTTAAGTCAAGAAGCACCAGCTGCTGATCCTTGATCTCATCAACAAATCATCATTCTTCAAATGTACATCATGGAAATGTTTTTGGCATCAATGATGAAGTTAATCCCTTTGCTACTCCCGAGGATGCTCCATTTGAAAACATATTTGCTACTCCTGAATCATCATCAGAACCATCTTCTTCAGGAGACATCGACTCAGCTACCTCGGTTCCTCAACAACTGCCACATGAACACCTTAGAAAATGGACTCACGATCATCCATTAGACAACATCATTGGAAATCCCTCTCGTCCTGTATCAACCCGGAAACAACTTGCAACCGATGCCTTATGGTGTTTCTTCAACTCCGTACTTTCTAAGATCGAACCAAAAGATGTTAAAACCGCCATGAATGAAGACATTTGGTTCAATGCCATGCAAGAAGAAATTCATGAGTTTGATCGACTAGATGTATAGGAGTTAGTACCGCTCCGTGCTATGATTATAGCTCTCAAATGGATCTTCAAAGTAAAACTTGATGAGCATGGTGATGTGTTGAAAAACAAGGCTCGTTTAGTTGCTAAAGGATATCGTCAAGAGGAGGGTATAGACATTGAAGAATCTTTTGCCCTGCTGCTTTCGAATCGAGGCAATCGGAATCTTCGCTAACGCCGCTAGTAAGAACATGGTAGTGTATCGGATGGATGTAAAGACGGCATTTACGAACGGAGATCTTAAAGAAGTCGCCTCGGCCAACCTGAAGGATTTGTGAATCAAGAGCATCCTACTCACGTTTATCGTCTGAAGAAGGCTCTCTACGGTTTAAAGCAAGCTCCCAGGGCATGGTATGATACACTGTCAAAGTTTCTTCTATCATCCGGATTCAGGAAAGGAGCAGTTGATCCTACATTGTTCACCAGGAAGTCGGGCAAACATTTAACTCATGTTCAAATTTATGTTGATGATATTATTTTTGCCTCGACCGACCCAATGGAATGTGATCGGTTTTCTAATGAAATGAGTTCTAAGTTTCAAATGTCAATGATGGGACAAATGTCGGTTTTCTTGGGATTACAAATTTCACAAAGTCCCGGAGGCATTTTCATAAATCAATCTAAATATGCAAAAGAGATTTTAAAGAAATTTGGATTTGATTCATGTGACCCTGTTGACACCCCCATGATTGATCGAACCAAACTAGATGAGGACCACTCGGGGATCATGATTGACCAAACGAAATATCGTAGTATGATTGGATCCCGATGTACCTCCAGCTAGTAGACCGACATCTTGTTATTCGCTGTTTGCATGTGTGCTAGATACCGTGCTAAGCCTACTAAAAGCACCTTGAAGCGGTTAAACGGGTCTTCGGTATCTCCAAGGAACCATCAATATGGGACTATGGTACCCGAAGGACACCGGTATGTCACTAACGGCCTATGCAGATGCCGATCATGCAGGTTGTCAAGATACACGCCGAAGTACATCCGGAGGTGCTTTCGGTTTTGGGTGATAAGCTTGTGAGTGGTCTTCAAAGAAGCAAATGAGTACTTCTATTTCCTACAGAGGTTTGAATACATAGCCATGTCATCTTGTTGTGCTCAAATCTTATGGATGAGATCTCAATTATCTTACTATGGCTTTGAATTCAACAAAATCCTCTCACTGTCTGTGATAATAAAAGTGCTATTGCTCTCTCATGCAACAACGTTCAACACTCAAGAGCAAAGCATATCGACATTCGACATCATTTCATCAGGGAACAAGTGGAAAAGGTGTGGTGGAACTATATTTTGTGAGGTCTGAATATCGGCTTAGCGGACATCTTCACCAAAGCTCTTCCAAGAGAACGTTTTGAGTTTATTCTTCCACGTCTTGGCTTGAAAAGCCTTCAACCAGAAACACTCAAACGTCTTCGGGAGGAAGACGAGGAGTAAAGGTCTATCTTCATCTATCTCTTGTATATATTTATCCAAAAAGCAAAATACAAAATTATAAAACCCTATAAAACCAAATAGAAAATTATAAAACTTTCAAAATCCATAAAAATCTGAAAAATTTGAAAAATCTTTAAAAATATTGTCTTTTTGTCATGTTTTTTTCGGTTCGAAAATATCTACGGTCTTTGTGTTGTCATTCAAAGAATGACACGGGACTTTAGATGTTGTTCGAATTTAAAAAAAAAAAAATTGAGAGAAAGAGAAACAATGGTTTATTGTCATTTTCAGGCAATAACCCGTTTTAAAAGAAAGAAACGAGCCATGTTTTACCATGTTTTCAAATTCCATGCTCCGATTCTATAAACATTTATCTGCTGAAAACTAAATGCTTTGAAAAATAACTCGGTCTCTATTTTTGATAATCATCGGGACTTATCTGTCAAAATCTCTATCGCTCAATCAACAACCTATGTCATTGATTGAGGGGAGAATGATTTCAATTAAATTAAAAAGTTATTTGGCATTAAATTGTTTTCAAAAGATGTACATGCATGTTTAACCAATGGAGTTTAAAATCTCAACATCCGATCCTTATCGGTTAAAACGCTTTCATAATCAAGTCACAATTCTCCTTAAAAGCTTTCAAAATCAATTTAAATCTACAGCGATCACAAATCTCAAATGATTTGATAATTGTGATCGGGGAGAAGTTGTGATTTAAATAGGATTTAAACTGATAATTCGATAAATGGTTTCTTAAGTGATTAGCATGTTTGCCTCCCGTAAGTGACAAACGATTTCAAATTTTCCATGCACACATTGAGGGAGCATCTATCTTAAACCTATGATTTGAAACGTGATCATTTATCTCAATGTGCGGGTTCCCTCTAGTATGTGTAAAACTCCTTTCAAACCTAGAAGCACATATTGAGGGGAGCAAAATCATGAAAATCTCATCCTTCCCCAAAATGCTTTATCTACTTGATTCGATTTGGGAAGTGATGTTGATATCTTTTAGAAAATGGTAATCAAAGAAGTTAATTCTTTCTCTTGCCTCCGTGTGCAAAACATTTTCAAATACTTGATGCACATGTTGAGGGGAGTTCTCGTTCTAAAAATATCAAAAACAATTCAAGTACAAAATGCTTTGATAATATATCACAAGTATCTTGATTGATTTTCAAATGGTTTTCAATTGGTTCCAACGGCAGATGAACAATACCAAAAAGACCGACCAACTTTACTTTATGTATGGGGATATAAGGATGATAAGGTTAGGTTGTTGTTCCCAGATCCGCCAGAACGGAGGGATCTACCAGGAACTATCCACTAGTTAGTGTAGAGTTCTTAGGTATGATGATAAAAGGAGAAAAATGTGATATGGGAAGAGTGCGGATCGAGACCGAGCTAGTAATCGAATAAACCCAACAAGGTTCTAGCTATGAAGTCTCGGTAAGCACTGAAGGGGTTGAAGAATTAAAAGAATTGAATGAGAAAAGGGTGAAAACAAATAGCCCTCCATTTATTCAACCTTAGAGGCGAAACCGGGTTCAATTCATATGCTACGATGGTAACATCGGTATTGAAGACAAGGACGTCATGGACCCAAAGTGACGACCTTGCACTTCAACTTCCCAAACCACTCAAGTTCCTCTTAAAAGGACTTGTTTCATTCTCACGGGAACCGACATTATCTATCGACTTTCTCTTAGAGATTGTTGATATTGAAGAAGGATACCCTCTCCTAGTCTCCATACACGGGATCCAAATATGCACAAATTGAGTCTAGAGCCACGAGATCATCAATAAATCTCATTAGGACACTTTCAATGAAGACTCTCCGTTTCACACAATGTGGAAAGAGAGATTATATCTTGAGTCCTACGCATTATCCTTGTGGTATTGCCAGAACATCCGAGTGATGTGTTTACATATTCATTGTGAAGATGGAAAGCCTCTCGGAGCCAACATCTAACAAGCTCTGGTAGGTGGCATGTGAGATCTATTATACTGAGATCAACCATGTGACAGTGACCGAAACAATGGGGCGATTCAATCTTTTGAATCAATCACGGTTCGAAGTTATGGATTGACGGATACCTTTGAAAAACCGGTCTTTGTGCTTTAAAACTCTTTTCATTAGCACGTCGACCGTGTACTAATTTTTCAAATTAAAAGGTGTTTTATGATTGATAATTGATTTTCATTAAAACCTTCGTTGTATTGCAAAACAATTTCTATTGAGCAATACTCGATTGTTTTTCAAATATCTTTTCATCAATCGATGGACTCAAATTGCCGGTTCACTCAACTCGTGTTGTCTTCTTTGAGATGTTCCGGTTTGAGAACGCTAGAGCATTGCGAAACCCCTGTCAAGGAAATTCTTCGAATTATACCGATCACAGTGCGGTACTTATACCGATCAACGGGAACCGTGGGCCGTGTACCTCAATTCAACGAAAGTGATCAAAGACACTTCCGTGCGATTTATTGCTAAGCTGTTGTATGCGTACGCCCGACGCGTTTGCAACTGTTCGAATGAAGCGGTCAATCCATAGCCGCATGCTCACTTAACACATTCATCTCAAAAGAAATCATGATTAGTGCATCAATGACTCTGATATTTATTACTCCATGCTTCTTCGCTACGCCGCCAATATCATGATTCAACAAATGCTTCCGCTACTCGATGAGAAGATATCATGATCCGAATGTGAGCATGTCGGTCCTAAAGTCACAACATCACATAATACCAACAACACAAAGGATGTCACGAGATTTTTGATGGTGATAATCTCAAATGATGGCTCAAAATTATTATCACGTGGATCGATAAAGACCTCCACTTGAAGTAACCAAACATGCAATGTGAAGAATCAATGACTACGAGCTTAGGAACAAAGGACTACATCAAGAATGCAAGAACAATTGTTAATGTCATATCTGTTTGTATTCAATGTAATTTTAGTGCATGATTGAGGTGACCTCCCTTAGGGGAGATTGTTAGGAATTAGAAATTCCGGTATTAAAGAGTCGGTCACCTCAAGTATATGTAATCGTTAGAAACTTCGTAGTCGTAGTTATTTTAAGTTAAGTAGTATTTAGTTAAGTAACACCGTGGAGGACGAACGGGTCTTTACCCATTTGTATGCCCGATCCACGGCCCATGTGTGGCGTTTTATGTAAGACTATAAATACTCTCTACCTCCCAAGGTAGAGAGTTGGAGCTCATAATAATAATTTCACTTTCTCTCACTAAGTTCCCTAAACCTCTAACTTTCTCTCTCTAGAATTCCATCTTAAACGCCACCTTGTGTTATGGTTTGATGTGTATGTGTAAAGTTAATATCTAACACATTACATGTTTTGCAAGTAGTAGTAGAATTCGAATTAATTACAGTACGCTTAAAGCTAATACTAGAAGCAACACGATTCGTTTTATTCAATTCCAACTTAAAGTTCCTAGGGTGGTCTTCTACTTTCCTCCATTGATTACTCTTAGCTTGCGAGGTCCTATCATTCTTTGTGTTGCCTTGAGGCTTTGACCTGCTTGTTTTGGTGTCACTTTTTACTCCTGTAGAGGGAATGGGAACATTAGTTGGTATTGCTACTTTTGCTTTTCAAAGTTAAGAAGTGCTTTGGGGATCCTGGATCTACTTGAAGGCACATTGAAGCTTACATGCTTAACTTTAGGCACCGAGTAAAAGGCATATCAAGATTGGTGTTCTTAAACTCAGGCATAGAACAAGGCACAACTATTTTATCCTTCTTACCAACGGGTTTAGGGCATGTTGCTCTTAAGCATTCTAAAAGATCCTGAGATCGTTTGGCCACCAATGCAAGCAAACCTAATTTCACTATCAAGTGGCTTATTTATGAAAACCTCTTCTACAATCTCACTGCGAGAGATATTCTAGACTATCCTTAAGGTGAGCAAGGTAGTTACGAAACACAAGTTCATTATTTCTAAGATGAGGAGGAATGTATTTAATAAATCAACAGTATATTTAGAGTCAGCAGATGACTTTGATGCAACATTCTCAATAAAGACAAGTGGCATTTTCCCTTTTTCCTGTTTCTTTATATTCTTGATTTCTTTTTGTAAAGAAGTTATTTTTTCGTTGTTTTTGTCACGAGTGACTCTCATTGAATCATATAACTCTTTAAAGTGTACTTTAACCTTTTCATTTTCTTCCAGAAAATTCTCATTTTCCTTTTGTAAAACATTAACGAGGTTTTGAAGATGAAAGTTTAAGAAGATTGAGAATCTAAAGGTGGAGGCATTTGGGAGCCATTCACATTATTTATTTCGCCTTTCACGTTTGTTTATTTCAAAAACTGCATCAAATTCAGGAGCATCTGAGGATGTCTTGATATTTGAGGTTTTAACATTTTCTTTAAGATGTTGATATTTTAGTTGTAAATTAAAATGTTCAACTTCCAGTTTAGAATAATGTTTTACCAAATTATCATGATCATCCCGTTCAATTTTATCATGCAATTTCAAATTTGCTGTTTCAAGCTCAATGACATGATCATGGGAAACTTTCAAAGCAACAGATAATTCATGGAATTGAGAAGCAGTAATAGAATGCTTAGTGCTTGATATAAAACACATCTTGAGTCACAATAACTCAATACTAAGTTCTCATTTAAGATATGCAGATTTTTCCTTTCAATTTCATTATATTTGAGTTCCCGTTTATAATCATTGACATCAACAATCAGTGCATCAAATTCCTTTTCCATTTCTTTAATATCCGATTTTATTCCTTTTTGAAGACTTTCAAATTGACCTTTTAATTGTTTAAAGAAAGGCATGAACTCGTTAAATAACATTCTTTAGTTTGCTCAAAACCCCTTTCCCCTTCAGTTATCCCAAAGAGGTGTGATCCTTTTCTTACATGTCTTCTCAAAATCAACAAATAGTTGATAAACAACATATAGGCCGATTAAGGTCTTGCTCTTAGTGGAATGGATCTAGGAACTAAATGCATGGGTGTATTGAGGAGGATACACAGCTTTCGGAGGCATTTTCCTAAGGGGAGTGTTCGTTTTAACAAGTGCATTAGCTTTTTGCATATCTATGTACTCTTTCCAAAAAACTTGTTCTTGTGTTAATAGAGTTTGAGGCTTAAATCTGTTCAGGGAAATCCAATTTTCTTTAGTGTAATCATGGGGCTTGAACGTTATGTTTTGCTTTTTACACTCAGGATCTTTTAGCTTCATATTCAGTTTCTACCTAGTGACTTCATCTAATTGCTTATCTTCCTCACTGCACTCAGTGCAACTAGGTTTCTGCCAAGGCTTAAGGATTTCCTTACCATCATATATTACCTTTTGAGCTTCTAGCCAGCTTTGCATATTCGTGATTGGGTTCCTTTACGAGGGGAATGCTATGCTTATCTCTGAGAATTCTATGCTTAGTGAGCATGTGAGTAGTCTGAATGGTATTCCCTTGTACGTACAACTTATTTTCAAGCTTGTTTTTCAAAGTTTTTAGATCGGAAAAGTCAATCAAAAGTTTTGATTCCTTAGCATTAAATTCTTGTTTAAGCACTTTAACATTATCTTGGAGTTCTTGTTTTGCTTAATGCTTAGGTTTTAGAAAGCTTTTCTTGTAAGGAGTTTAACTCTTGTTTTAACACTTCTTCTCTAAAATTACATTTCTAATAATTGTATGCGATTTGGTCATCCATGTCCTTTCACGGGTAGTTAACTCAAACTTAGCACGTTTTTCATAAATGGCAACTTGTTTCTTATAAGCATTAAGTTCAGAAACTATGGAATCATCAGAGCACGTTCGTGAGTATTCATCAAAAGCATAATCAACAATGACTGCAGATGATACATTACTTAGTCTACAGTTCACTTTCATCTTGCTTCACATATTGATCATATGGGACAACATTGCTATTGCCCATATTTTCACTATCCGATTCAGAGATTTCAGTTGGTTGTACTTTGTATTGTATCTTTTGCACATCAATCTCATCATATAATTTTAATACCTCAGAGATGATTGATGCTTTGGAGGAACTGGCCATTGTGGTGAAGAAGCCTTTGGAGTTACCATTGGAGAAATGCTAGCCATGAAGATGGTTTGGGCAGTTGGTTCATCATCAACATCTAAGTCATATGCATCACAATCACTACCGAAATGCATTTGGATGATTCGACCCATGCCTGACCGGGTTCATCCACATCAGATCATAAGTCTTGGCATTTCCCTCAAGAAGACAACAATTCTTCTTCATCTAAAACAGCTCCATTATCCTGAGCTTGTACCAGCAACATCTTCTCCCCTGAAATACTCAGATTGTAGGCGCTTTGGAGACGCAGTTCCTCGTAAATATGTCCTTCACCACCACAGTTGTAGCACTTGATTGGCTTTCCACATCCTTGATTTGCATTCCTTCCACGGTTCTGATTAGCTGCATACCCTCCACCTGCTCCTATATTTCCATAACCTGCTCTAACTATCCCTTGTTCGTTCATTCTTCCTTGAACATTTTGCACTACCACCTTGCCCTCTTTAATAGTAGCTTGATTATGAGGATTAGATGCTGCTCTGAGGTTGTTGTTGGTGTGTGAGGTGGAATTCAGATTTTGACTAACCATGAGTGACAGTTGATTGATGAAGTTTTCCATGAATGTGTTTGGGTCTGGATGCTTGTATGCTGGAGTCAGGAATGAGCTTGTAATTACCATTTCCAGTAGGTATGACTTGTGAAGCTTTGGTAGTAATCCCTACATTGGTGTAGAATGCTGTTGAGTCATTTGACGAACTTGCTTCTCCCTGTTTGGATTTAAACTGTTCAAGAATCATTCGTTCAAACATAGCATGTCTCTCATTCTGAAGCAGGAATGCATACAATTGCTCATAGTTAGTATTCCTCAAACCCTTAGTTAACTTGACTGAAGTGACAAATTTGTGCCATTCGGGATTCATGTTGTTCACAAACTTTGAATTTAGCTTAATATTAGGCATAGTCATTTTGATATTCCTCATGTCATTCACCAGCTTGTGGAACCTCATGTAGTATTCAGTGACACTTTCCCCTAGGTTCATCTTGAAATGCTCAAAGTCATCATACAGTTGGGACTTCTCTCTTCTTTTTAGTTAACTCGACTTAGAGAGAAGTATCTTGACATTGTCCCAAACTGCTTTAGCTTTTGTGTTGTGATTGATCAGTTTGTAAATATCCTTAGGTAAACCCTGAAGTATGATGTTAGAAGCCTCGATATGCATCGATTCTCTCTTCTCCTTATCAGTTCATCATACATTTTAGGTCTGTCCAGGTCCCCTAATATCACCGAGCCATCAGCAGCAGTCTCAAGTATGTCTCTGGTTGTCTCAACTTGAAACGGTCCTTCATCAATTGACTTGAGAATGTTGACTCCATTTTCCTTTCCCAAACAGTACAACCTCATTCGTTGAGCCCATGAGTCATAGTCAGTTCTGTCAAGCATAGGTGGACGAGTATCTGATCCAAACCGCTTGAACGCCCAGCAACGAAGAGATGATTGTAGGTATGTTGGTAGACATGATTACAGATTTCACGGGATTTTAAAACTCTTGGATTAAGAAATAGATTCTTTCACGAGATTTTACTAAATCAAGAGAAAACCTGTAGAGAATGTAATCACGAAGAAAAGCACTAAGTCACAAGAGACAAATCGCTCAACAAGACAAATCGCACAGACCACAAATCGCTCAAAAGTGACAAGTCGCAACAACTAACAAATCGCTTCAACAGTCAAGTCGCTTAACCATACAAGTCGCTTAACCATACAAGTCGCTGAAACCAAGACAAGTCGCTTAACCAAGATAAATCGCTTAACCAAGACAAGTCGCTTAACCTTACAACTCGCTTCAATAAGCAAGTCGCTGAAGAAATGACAAATCGCTTAAACAACACAAATCTCTTAAGGTCACAACTCGCTTAAATAAGCAAATCGCTGAAAAGTGACAAATCGCTAATCCAATAAACGCATAGCAAGTACAAGCCAATACTACCGGAAAAATCGCTTAAATAAGTGATTTGAAACTGACACAAATCGCTTCCAAAATAGGGACAAATCGCACGTTTGAATACTTCACCGAGACACAAGTCGCTAACTTTAAACTCAACAAAACGCCTCTTTTAAATTCAAAAACAATCCAACCACAATGATTCAAGCCTTCCAAATCAAAACCTAAACACTTATGATGATCCTAAACACAAAAGTACAATCAAAATCCAAACTTTAACACTAGAAATGGTCCAAATGATGCAAATACCACTAAACTTTTTCAAACCCAAAAACCATAAAAAAAAACCACAAGAAATCCAAGAATATGTAAGAGAGATGATCAAACCATGGCTCTTGATACCATTTGTAACATATTGGATTTCACAAACACATTAAACTATGGTTCTAAGTAGGCGTACACTATAAGGTTTTAGAGAGAGAAAGTTTAGAGGTTTAGGGAACTTAGTGAGAGAAAGTAAAAGTATTATTATGAGCTCCAACCCTCTACCTTGGGAGGTAGAGGGTATTTATAGTATCTTACATAAACGCCACCTACGGGCTGTGGATCAGGCATACAGTGGGTAAAGACCCATCCATCCTCCACGGTATTACTTAACTAAATACTACCTAACATTAAGTAACTACGACTACGAGCTTTCTAACAATTACATATGCTTGAGGTGACCGACACTTTAATAACTGGATTTACTAAATCCTAACAGACAAACCAATGCAGAAGCAATAGTGCTTCCAAATTGATCCCATTAACCACTTTTAGAGCTCAAGCAAGAGATGTGCACAAGGAAACGCCATTGAGGAGTAAAGTGACTTTTCCAAAAAGTAAAAGTTCCATCAGTAAGATATCCAATATTTTGAAGTCCATGAAAAAGTTGATCATTTGGTAGCATGGAAATTCCTGAGGCATCAGCCAATTGAAGATAACTTCTGACTGATTTCTCAGTAATTGTATAATCCAAAGTATCAATATTTGCCTTTAAAGCTATAGTTCCATCATCAAGAGTGATGACAGTAGCTGACTGCCAAGACTGCTTGACGACTGAAATATAAATGATTGGATTATGTGTAAGAGCATACCGAATATGAGATCCTTTCAAAAAATCCACAATCTGCTCGAAATTTGTGCTTTCATTTGGCTTTTTGAGGAAGCCTACTTGGTTGTGCTTATCATTAAACTTCAATTGAGCCATGAGAGTGGGGAGTTTTAAGTACTGGTAGTGCGGCGCAAGATAGGGTAAATGCTGGTGAACTGACTTTATCGAGAGAAAAGATTTGAACTTTTAAAGATTTTAAAGAAAGTAAATAATGGATAAATATAGATTTTATTAAAAAAGTATCCATATATATACTTCTTACCGCCTAAGAGTAGGTAACGGTACTATTTATACAGTAAAAACGGATTTTCCCTCGAACATCACTAACGGTAATATTTTTGCACTACCAGACTTAAAATAGTCAAATAGACTTAAGTCAAACAGGCTCTGATACCACTTGTAGGTCCAAAAGTTTATGGATCCAAGTAGCCTTGAATGACTAATAGTTAACTTCAATAAATCTAAATTACTTTATGAAGAACTCTTTGCAAAAGCTTAATGTGTTAATGCGGAATCTTAACACACAAAGTATGAAGAACACAAGAATAACTAATTTCGTAATTACTATTAAGTTGCTCAAAGGCTAATACTTACAACTCGTACATTAACCTAAAACCTTAGGGATCCTTTTATACACCAAGGAAACCCTAATTGACTACTTGACTTATAGAAGGGTAAAAATATCTCTTCCTAAGATATCTCTACACGTACATATCAATTCCTAATATAGCTCTAACAAACTATTCTGTTTTTATCATAAACAGACTTAACTATCGACTATAAGTTCTGCCAGACTTAACTCCATTAGTACTGGCAGACTTAACTACCAACAGACTTAATTCTGGTCTACCGGACTTAACTATTAAATCTACCAGAATTGACACTAAACAGACTTAAACATACTTAAATCTGTTTTACAAAATATAATTCCCAACAAGATATGTCCACAAATGAATCTACAAGCAATAAGATCACCGAAAAAAAAGGCTCATGTTAAACAAAAACTTGGATAAGTCCTTATGAACTTTGTTTTCTTTTTGGGTATTTAGCTATTTTGTATGATAGAAGACATGTTTCATTAGTACCAACTTTATATTTTATAATTGCTTATACCAGTGTGATTCTTTGTAATCTCACGCAAATCATTAACTATTTACTATGATGTCCTATTAAATTACGCATGAATTTCACGGATCTTTTAGATAGTTTATCATTATAAAAGAAGTTTTTTAGTTCACGGGTCTTTTTAGCTAGTTTATAATGATAAAAAATTACTTTTAAAAGAATTTTTTTAGTTAAAAGAAATTTCACGGGTTTTTTAGCTAGTTACGCATGAATTTCACGGGTCTTAGTCCATAACAAAAATACACAAAATTCTCTTTTAACCTTTCCAATGGAGGGTGGTGATTTGCACACTCTCAAAAATGATTGGGACACTCAAATTTTGAGTGATTGGACATTTATACCCTTACAGGATAAACATAACTAAAAATAATGTGAGGGTATAAATGTCGAAACACTCAAAATGTGAGTGCCCCAATCATTTTTAGAAGTGTGCAAATCACCTCCCAATTCTAAAGGATCAACCCCATGGGACTTAAGGAATAATATAAAAAAAGAGACGGAAAAATATTCATATAAAATAAAATAAGTAAATAAAAATGAAGTAAAAGAACTCAGATTCCAAATGAACCGGAAAGGCAAAAGGGTCAACAAGTCAAGTTTTACAACAATTACTTGCAATGCGCCTGGATAACATTCTTTTTCGGTTGGATATGTCCCCGATTATTTCGGGAGCTCGCCAATTAGTTAACCATAGACATATTTTAGTCGAGTTTTTTACAAACTAATTGTTTTCTTAAAAAATAATTACCATCGTATGACATATTCAAAGTATTATCTATTGTATGGCATGGTTACCAAATTTAATAATATATCCAATCTTTGAATTATTTTTTGTTTAATGCTATTAATTAAAGACAAATTACAAAAAAAATATACATGTAAATCACTAATAAGGGCCTTACGCGACCCAGCCGCTCGTTCCTCATTTACCTGTGAGTTTCTCAAAACAAAAGTATCATCTTAAAAGTACACTTTCAAATTTTATGTGTATTAATTGTACTTAGATTATTATTAATATTTTAATTACCTAGCATATAATTAATGTAGTGTCAATATCATAAAATATATTAAACACGAGGCTACAAAAAACGTGCGTTACACCGATTGGTTAAGGGTTGAATATATACGTGTTTTTTCCGTAATATTGTATGCAAGTAGTTACATGTAAGGTATTGCGATTGATGTTATCATAAGTTTTGTATTTAAAGTAGTTTATTTAATATTTTAATATGAAATATATATATATTCGTTATTTTCTATATTTATTTGTCACTTTTGTTATGTTTTTTGCTCTTATAAATTGCACGATTTTATGCGTTTATGGTTTGTGCAATACACACGTGAAGATGATGTATTCTCAAAATTGCTTTTTGTTTTTGTTTTTTTTTTTTGTTTTTTTTTTGTGTTATTTTCATGGTATTTTATACAACATGTGCGATACACGTGCTATTGGTCGAATAATTAATTAATTTTTCATAACTAAAGGTTTGGTTATTAGGTTCCTATTATTTTAGTTATATAAATTATTTTTTTTCCTATTTACATAAACTATTTAAGATAGTTATTTAACACCAAATAACACCACTTTTTGGGACTCACTTTTTTTATAATTATAATTTACAAATTTTTCCCTCAACAATTACATTCATTAAACAATCTAATACTTCATTAATAAAATTAAACATTAAAAATAAAATAAAAAAAAATAAAAATAAAAAGAAAGAAAAACGACATAAAAAAATTACAAAATGAAAAA
Organism: Chrysanthemum makinoi; assembly: GCA_910596185.1. Lineage (NCBI taxonomy): Eukaryota > Viridiplantae > Streptophyta > Magnoliopsida > Asterales > Asteraceae > Chrysanthemum > Chrysanthemum makinoi. The sequence goes on along the minus strand of OU343217.1, from coordinate 250,697,465 downwards.
TACGAAATTAAATAAAATAAGTAAATAAATTAAACTATTCGGTCGGCGGCGATGGCAAATTATATAAATTTCAATTACAAAGATATGATATTACAAAGATACGATATTTCCGATCAATGTTTGGTGCAAAAACTCGATTGCAAGTGTAACTACACATTTTAAAACATTGTTAACGGTATAATAGTTAGATCTAAGTAACATAAATGACTAAAATCATCAAAACAAAAGTCATGTGTAACCATCAAGACATATATAATCATGGATCTTTAAAGCAAGGTTTCATGCACTCCAATATCTTCACTTCATTGTAGATATTTTTATGTAATACTTAGTCACAATAATCAATAAAAAAATGATTTTTATGCAACTTGAGACAATCAATTAAACAATTAAGCACTGAAAAAAAAAGAAAAAATTGGATCCAAAGATCAGCAAACATTTTATATGTGTAATAATCAACGAAATTTAGTGAGAACTATTGATATGTACATTGTCGAGTTGTCTCTACTATTGATGAGAATCATGAGCTTTCTTCATCTATTCAAAATGATAACAGAAACAAAAAACAAAGCAAAGTAAACAATAATGAACAAACTATTGTAAAAGAAAGTGATGGGTTATAAATCAGGACGGATAAATCACTTAAATATGAAATGTAGTGTCTTTACAGTCAAGGAAACCATGAGGCGTCTAGTAATTTGCACTTGCTCATAATACGCGAAACAAATAATTTTGATCCACAACTTAAATAATTCCTAACAATTGTTAATACACTACAAAAAGATATTGAACATCAAAAGAGATTCATATTAATGCATTTTAAAAAGTTTTTTTTCCGTTGTTCTTTTGCTCCTTCTTCAATCTCTTCTTCTATCTTTTCCATCTGCATGCACAAAGACATATATATTAGTATTAATTAATCAATCAATCATGTTTTCTATTCGACTCTTGGATTTGATTCTTCAACTTTGATTTGCTTTTGTCATAACCGTAGACAGCTAAACAAAATACAAAAAATACTATGGTGATTCATTGTATTTAATAGAAAGAAAAAAGTGCAATCACCAATTATTTCAACCAATAAACTTGATCATTGAGAAATTGATAGAATGCATAATCGAAATATTACTTCTGAAACCATGTTACGAACTGTGTCACCAAAAAGTAAAAAGTAATACACTTTTGTGTCACTATAGATACGTCTCTATCTTTACTTCTTTAGCACCCTTACTCGCACATTGTTTGTGTTGAATAATCACGTTATGAATTTAGAGACGCCTTTTTTACTTTGATACACTTCTATTCATAATTACTTACAATCTTATAAGGCTGTTAAAGAAAATATAGATTACAATCTTATAAGTGACCATTTTATCTTGCAAAGTCACTCTTTACGTTAGTGTCACTAAACAAAATATTTCATGTAGTGCCATACTAAATTACACCACCGTGCATGGGCTCTTAAAGATTAATTATTTTGTTTTAGTTTAATAAAACTACCAAAGTAATTGATTAAAACTAATCAACTTTCAATTTTAAAAAATTGGCTAAGACCTAGAAATGGAACTAAAATGCGCATTTAAGCTAGATATGTTCAGCTCTAAACTATTGTAATGCATAATAAAATATGGATGTGTTGCATTAGTTGCTTCCTAAGGGACATAACCACTTCAAGCCATTTGTCGTCAGTAAAGAATTCTCCAGCACTGCTTATCAAACGAACAAAAGCAGTAACACCAATACCGGCAAGGCTCTGGTGAGGATGTTTGATAAAACTTACTAATAACGACATAACCGTCTCTAGAAGTGGATGAACAGTATCATAAAAGTTAACAAAAAGATCCATAACCAACCGGAGGGCATGAGTGCATGTCTCATACAGCCAAGAATCCTGATCAAACTCGTCGACGTCACCATTGAAAGAAGAATCAGACGCGTGCCGAACATAGTCAAAGATAGGAAAAAGTGCAGAGTCAAACACCCTTTCCCATAATGGTAGAGAGCAGTGATTACCGTAGTTCCTTAACGTATCAAATAGTACTTGAAGGGCTCTCTGCCTAATCTCAGGCCTTGGGTCGAAGCTAAGTTCAAACAATCCTGAGGATATACAAAACGATGTTTATAGTTAAAACACCAATTACTAATTAAACATTTAAACAAACATTATTATTTTTCTTACCGGCCAATAAGGGAAATCAGAAGTATAGATGATCTTCCTTATCTGCCACCTCAAACTTCCCTTCCTTTTCTGGGTGACATGGAGATATTGAGGAGGATCCTAAATCTCCTTCAGCGAGTTTGGCAGCACAGAAACGCAAGAAGTTTTACATGAATGGTATATCCACATGCATGGTATTTATACATGAAGTTTTACAATTGACAATAAATGAGATGATTATTAAGAGTCGTCCAAAAGTTCTAATAACTCCATGTTTCTTTGTATACCATCCATGAAAACCATAGTCCTTTCGTGTGCCTACATTGAAGGAGACATTTCATGCGTATGCATTCAATTCGCCATATTGATAAATGGATGTAATTTTGTGTGACTTTAGATAGGTTGTACCGTACAAATTATTGTGCACAAACCCTCTTGCACATTAAATTAAGGGGTTCAACTTTTAGGTATAACGAGACTTCCCTCAACCCGTGCGATGCACGGTCTAGTGGTTGAGGGGTGATGTTTTTATCCGTAATGTTGTATATGATGGTATTTAGATACCTATTAGAGAAGTTGCATTGTATTTATTATTTAGATGACTAATAATGTTATTATTACTCTATATTTAGATGCCTAATAATGTTATAATTACTTTTGTATTTATATTATTTTATTTTCATTAAAAGTTTTTATTAACATAGTCTTTTCATATGTAGTATTTTAATTTGAGTAAGTTACATAAGTGTTTTGTTGCTTATTTATTTGTGACTTTTGTTATTTGGAATTATATAACTATTTGTACTCTTCAATGGCAAATTTTGAATTGTTAGAGAATATGATGAATATTTCAGGATCATCTAAATTGCATGATTGTATGCGTTTGTGGTTTGTGCAACAGACATGTGAAGATGATGCATTATCAAAGTTGTTTTTTTATTGTTGTCATCATTTGAGGCGTGTAATGGCAAAAAACAACACGGTGATTTTGAACATGGAAGCGTTAGGTCATCGTGGCTTTTTTTATAATTATACACCACTTTTTGGGACTTACTTTTTTTATTGAACATGGAAGCGTTAGGTCATCGTGGATTTTGAACATAAACTATTTAAGATAGTTATTTAACACCACTTTTTGGGACTTACTTTTTTTATAATTATAATTTACAAATTTTTCCCTCAACAATTACATTCATTAAACAATCTAATACTTCATTAATAAAATTAAACATAAAAAAAAACATAAAAATTACAAAATGAAAAATACGAAATTAAATAAAATATTCAACCCGTGCGATGCACGAATTGTGACTAATTTTTCATAACTAAATATTTGGTCATTAGGTTCCAATTATTTTAGATATTTACTTAACCTTATAAGAGTACATGTAAAGAGGTTTATGCTAATATGTTATATTTAGAAGAGACTTTTCATATTGTAATACGTTAATAGACATTGGATATATGCATATATGGTAAAAACCTATAATCACAAATTTGGAATTTACTAATAGAACCTTCATGGCACCAGAAAGAATTCAATAAGTGATCTCACACTGAACATATTTCATAAAATATTCGAAGCTTGAAGTAACTATAGAGTTGTCATGTTCATTGTAGAAGGACCATATATTATGGATTTACGAAAAGATGTGTCTTCTACATAGTTTACGACGTCTCAATCGGGTTTATTATTATTGATGTTACTTGCACATTCTTAGAAATAGGACCACCTGATCGAAAACAGATAAGAGTACACAAAATTTATAGTGAAAAGATGCTAACATGAGGTGTTTTATGGGTCATTCTTATAATCTTCTAAGTGTAAAATAGACATATAAAAAAATTGAGTTTGATTGCATTGACCATTAAGGTTTGCAGCCTATTTTTTTCATTCTGTTTAATCATTATTATATAATAACAAATTAACAATATATATAAATTAATTATGCAATTGGACTTTTTTGCATCCATCGTAATTCGCATCACTTATTAACCATCTTTGGGCAGATCAATGTTTAAACTAATGCTTGCATCAAATTGTATCTACGTATCAAAATGAAAGATTAATATCATATTTTATGTTTTATCTTAAAATATGAATTCAAATATAGTTGCAAAAAGATTGTACTATGAATGGAATAAAGAATCTGTATTTACATGAAGTACAAAATTATTGATGTTTTTAAAGAAAATATTATGTTCGTGGCATTTCTTTTGTACATCAAAAGTTATTTGGGCTTTGTTCATTCAGCAACAAATAGAATAGTTATATTTTATATAGATTTCAAATCAATAAATACATAACAACATTTATTCATGACTCAGAATGTTGTAAAGATATTGAATACATCAATATATGCTGCATGAATATCTAATCATACATTAGTAAAATTGGTCGCATAATAACATGTGCCTTTAACTATATTTCATTGAATGAATAGTATGATTTCTTAATAATGAGTTCAAGTTCTAGAATGGATATTTTCCTAATATTATTTTTGTTACAGGAGATTTTCAAGGGCCTGCAATCGTTGCAGTCCTGGAAGGAGTCAGCTTGAGTAGGGAGGAAATATCAAGCCTCCAGTTTCTTCCCCCCTGAGGTTTAATTAAGGGGTGACATGCTTAATTATGGCTTAGGATTGATGAGCTGTTATTCTGTAACTGATCTACCTTCAGTTGCATTTGGTGGCTATTTGTATATGTTTGATCCTCATGGTATGGCTTTTTCTTCTCCTTCAAGTCAAGTCTCCTGCTTCAAAGATGTTTACTTTGACAGGTATATGTATTCATATATGTTTTTGCTAACCTTGTTACTTGATATGATTTGATTGTTTTCTTTCCTGAGTTGGCTCACTTGAGCTGTGAGATCATGATGGCAAAAAAAATTAAAAATGCCAAGAGGAATATCAGTTGGATAGGGTAGCACGTTGATGAACAACTTCAGTCCCATCTCACAATGCTTTCCTAGGCCACATATATACCATTTTCTACCTGGTGTTGCTAATGTGATCACATCATATCCACAGATCCACTGGTGAGTGCTTCATTAGCAGCAGGAATGGCACATTGCTGAATTCGAGGTCTATTTACTCTAAAGACATTATGTTTCCCTATAGGGTACTTGAAAACTGTTCATCACTTTGAAGCCTCTAATTGACGACCAACACCTTGTAGTTGTTGAGCAGAAAGAAAAAAAAAAATTGAGAGAAAGGCACAACATATGTAAATTACAAAGCAGGAAGAGGGGTTAAATTTCCATACCTTTTTTTACTCTTTTTGAAACAAAGTAACTTAGTAACATTACATTTTTGAGTTATTATGAGCTGCAAAGAAAAACAACAAAAACAAAAGCAAATATATGTATGAAAAAGCCTCGCCATCGTCTTTGAGGAGCTGCAAAAAAAAACAAAAACCCAAAACAAATGCAATTGTATATAAAAGAAAAACCTCGCCATTATTTTTGAGTCATTATGGCTGCAAAAAAAAAGAAAACCAAAACCCAAAGTAAATCTACATAATGAAAACACATCACCATCTTATAAAGCATAGTGTTTGCTATATTAGCCATGAGGGTTATGTATCATCTGCAAATTTGCAATGCGTGATTGGCGAAGAAAATAAATTGAACTTTATATAAGCATGAGAAGCTATTTTCTCATATATTGTTAAAACTTGCCGCCACAATATTCACCCTTGTTGTTCTTTTGCCCATCCCTTTATTCATCTAGATTAATCATGAAAGGTTCTACATGGCTGTATATCTCATTCAAATTAGGATATGGATACATGATTATTCAACAATATACGTACTATATCATGCAATACCACATGTAATCATTTTTGTCATGCAATTTTAACAATATGCATATATGCATAAGAAATCAACAAAGATAAATAGAAATGTGTACCAGGCCAAAGTACATGCATGATCGAATGATTCCATCGCCTTAATCCGCAAGTTTGATCGAACCAAGTCCAATGCTCAACAGATCTACCAATTTTGATCATCACATATTATCATTAACAGGTGGTGTCATTCTTCGTGAACTCACTCCATTTTAAGATATCTCTTGATAGTTGATGACGATCATTCGACGCCATTACTCAAATTTTCAGCCATCAATTGAGAGGTGTGGCAAGTTTAAGAAATGCATGTGTTATTTATAAGTTCTTTAAGATGAATATGAAGTGCTGCAACAACTAAATGCAGTGTTTCTTTGTATTTCTGCATTCATGGCCTTCAAAGAACACTTCATATTCACCATATTTTCATTCAACTCGAGACTCTTCATAAACCAAACTGAATCTGCATTGAATATGAGGGCCTCCTAAAATGAGATGAGTTGTAGTTATTTCGGTATGCATAAACATGTATGTACCGTACTTTTGGTTGTGCACAACCCCCCTTGCACATTAAATTATGGGGGATAAGCTTTATGTATTATAGATAGATTTGTGTTTAACTAATGTATTTTAATTACCCGTGAGTTCTCTAGAATTTGTGTTTCTGTAATACGTTTTACCACAAATTTTACTTCAAGAAATCCACTACACGATTATGTTGTTTAACAAAATTGTTTCGTATGTTTAACTAGTGGTTATTCTAATTTTTGTTCCATCTTGATTTTATTTTTTAGTTAAGAAACTAGTTATTTAAGGGACCTTTTTATGTAATTGATGTTCTTGTTTCTTGTCCTATAATCATGCATGAATTTATTGCTTTTTTATCAACTTTTGTCTTTCTACTCCGTAGTACATCTTTTCTCAGAAGTAGTCTTTTACTCAGTATAACCAAAATATTTAGTCATGTTTAACATATAAATAATATAGTGTGATTACCGTAAAATGTATTGAACATACTACAGACTTCCCCCAACCACCTTTTATTACGTAGCATATATGGAAATGTAATGTATGGTTTGGAAAAGGGACGGATGATGTTTTCATAACAATAAAAGGAGTCAAATCTACTCATCCATTAGTTGCTCGATCATATCATGTATGATTAAAAGAAATAGAATAAAGCTAAAAGTGTAGAAGAAATGGGAATACTATGTCACCATACAATAGTTAATATTTTTGAACATGCTATAGAATAGTAATTATTTTTTAGAAAGAGAATTAGTTAGTCCAAAACTCTATTTTAGTCAATGGTCGTATGGTAGATATACCAAGTTATCGCGGTAACAGTAGAACATAATTTTTTTATTAGTTTTTGTTTTGTATTTTTTGTTAATTTAATGTTTTTAACTTTTTAAATTTTATATTTATATTCCATACTTTCAATTTTATAGTTTTATAATAAAAAAAATGATATAAGTAAAAAAAGAATAGTGTTATTTATACTTAAAACACATGCCTAAATACATGCTTAATGTATAAATCATTTGCATAATTGTATTATATACTTTTTCTATCAAAATCTTTACCAATTATTTTCTCAAATCAATCAATCAAATTATTAGATGAATAAGTATGCATGATTATTAAGTATAACAATCATTTCTTATAAAAAAAAATTAAAAAATAAGATTTTTTTTAAAAAAAAAAATATAGGGATACAAGTGATGTTTTAAGAGGTCCTAATAATATATTCAAAAAGGAATTATAGCTGTGCAAAGGGGTGTAACCGAGCCGAGCCAAGCCCGAGCTTGATAAGGCTCGAACTCGGCCCGGAAAAAAAAACAAGGCTCAAGCTTGGCTCGATAGCTCGTCAAGCTTTAACCATCTAGGCTTGAGCTCGGCTCGATTCAATTTCGAGCAAAGCTCGAGCTTTCCTTGAAAAGCTCGAATATATGTATATGAATACATGATTACACATTTACACCCCTATTCCAACTCCTGAACAAGTTGATTAAGGAGTTGAGACTTGAGACTCGAAAAGAAGAACAAATACAATACAGTACCCAATGAATAGAATCATATAAAGACCCTACAAAAGGGACATACACCTGAACCAATGAATCGTATCTAACTTGGAAAAAATGTGACTAAATTGTCACCTGATGCCACACATTCAAGAGTCAAGAGTCAAGAAGATGAAACAAGTCTAACATTAAAATGAAACATAATCAGTAAATACTAGTTAAGGTTCGAATGTCTAAAATAGTTCAACAAAATATATTTAAGAGAAGTCATAAGCTTCATAGATCTTGAATACTTGAGCAAAATGATTTCCATAACTTGAATACTTATTATTAATTAGGTTAATATTCAAATTAACCCTTATTTACTTAAAGCTCGAAAAAGCTCGATAAAAGCTCGAGCCGAGCCATCAAAAGCTCGAGCTCGACTCATTATATGTTTCGACCCAATATATTGGGCTTGAGCTCAGCTTGAGCTCGATAAAAGCTCGACTCGATCGAGCCAAGCTCAAGCTCGAGCTCGAGTTGCATGATAAAAGCTCGGCTTGTTTGCACCCCTAGCTGTGCACGAAAACCGGAATTGCTGACATTCCATTAAAATGTTAATTAACTATTTATATCCCATAATTCGAATAACAATAAAACTATTATTTAAAGGGTTAATTCCATATATACCCAAATTAAACCTTTAAATAACATATTTACCCAACTAAATATTATAAGGTTATATATACCCAATCTAAATATCACATTTGTCTTATTTACCCATTTCATTAGTTTTATTCATTAAAAATAAATGTATAACTTTTAATAATTATCAATTGCAAACATATTGACTATTATACCCTTACGAGTTAAGCACTAAAAACTCTACTTTTTTTTTTGCCTCGTATAGATTTACACAAGATAGGTTGACTAACTGTATGAGTGCAAGATCACTTTCTACGAAACCACGTTGGCTTCAAAAATTTTGAAAATTTTAATGTTTGCTTGATATTCAATACATGTAGGCATATAATGTGATTATGTAAATTCAATCTTTTGTAATATGAATTTTGACTATTTCTTGTTACCAAGAAAACGAACAGATTCTTGTATTCCTTTTGTAATATGAATTGGGGTTCCTTCACACCTTTTTTAGGATTAAAGATTTAAGGGTTATGGTTTCTTTTCTTGTTGTTGTGGTTTTAAAGTTTTGTCCCAGAATCATTGTTAAGGTTTGTTAGATGGTGCGGGTTTCTTTGTACTCCGTATTTGAAAAAAAGAATTTAGATTTTGATATCATAAAGGGTATAATTGGAATTTAATGATTTAAATTTGCTTTTAATGAGTTATATAACGAAATGGGTTAATATGACAAATATGATGTTCAAATTGGGTATCTATGACATTATGATATTTAGTTGGGTAAATATGTCATTTAGATATTTAAATTGGATATATATGGAATTAACCCTTATTTAAAAGTGTTAAAAAGTCAAGATGTTCTATATACATGTGATAATGGTGGCATGATTGCATAAATATATACTACTTATAATGGAGGGATGACCCTCTCTCCTATTTAGGTTTTTAATGTTTTTAAGATTTCCAAAATTAAAATTTAAGCAAATACTACTATGTAAAGCACAATGTCCAACTATATAAAGCACAATATTTAAATACAAACAATAGTTTTCCTTCTATACAATTAATACACCCCATCACCAATTAATACAAAATGTACAAATCCATATTACATTATAAGGGGGGTGGCAACCATGCCTAATAAAAATTTTCATATCTAATCACCCACCAATAATATCATTCCATCTAATCTCATATCTATCTCATACCTAACAATAGATTTTTAGTGGCAACCATGCCTAATCCATACCTCATCTATTTTTAATTATTTTTAATATATTAAACAATTTAATAAAAACATAATATTTTATTAATACTTAAAAGAAAATTACATCCTAAAAATCGCATTAATAAAAAAAAAGCGAACTAAAACACATATCTAAAAATCGCAAGTCCATATTTATGGCGGCTCACATTCTTTTTAAGAGTGAACTTTAGTATATTTGGATCGGTTATGTTATCGTCTCTTGGTTCATAAATTCATTAAGCCCTAAACATATGATTTTCTTCAATGATACGGATTTTGTCGCCAAGAACTTTTCGCTTATTCATCATTTCTTGATTTTTACCACGTAGATGCTGATAGTTGTGTTTTATTTGATGTGTAGGTGTCGACTCGCAGCTACACTATGCATTGTCATTCGCTTCGGCCTTTTTCTTTCTTTTCATTATGGGAGTTATTTGTGCGTCATTAGATCCGGAAGCACAGTGTTATCATTGCTTGGGGACTCGTGGTGGAAGGATTCCGCCAATTTCCGTTTGTCGGAATGAGGCGAAGATCCGCTACTATTCTGTCAGGTTGTTCCAACCATTTGTCTTCTTGCTTAACAATGTCCCAAGCATTAATATGAGTAAACGACTTGCCGTTTTCTTCATGTCGGCCAAGGCATTTGTCATCACGTTAACATCGCTACACCCACTTCTACGAAGACGTTTACAATTATAAAGTAAAGTATCTCTACTTAATAAAGTATACAATTATAAAAAGTAAAAAGTATAAATTAATAAAAGTATACAATTATAAAAGTAAAAAGTTTAAAATTACTTGTTGGATGTATAGCCCATTAAAGACCCCATTTAGTGCATAGTTTTCCTTTGTGTTCAAGCCATGAAAAGTTAAATTAAGTGTCTTTCGTTTCTTGAAATGCTCAAGAATTCGTTTCAAAATTCTCTACTTTGTTCATTCAGGCACTCTACATGTCGAGATATGAACCAGAAACTTAAGCGTATAGCCGGCCCGTCGAGATTTTCCGATTTATTCGGTTGTCTTCTTTTTTGCACTTCTTGGACTTCTTGAATTTCGTCATCATTTTCTAACAAACAAAATTTTAACAAATAAAAATTCTAACAAATAAAATTTTAACAAATAAAAATATACCAAATAAAAGTGTAACAAATAAAATTATAACAAATAAAAATTAAAACAAGTTAAACTTATAACAAATAAAATTATACCCATCGGAGTTGGTGGTTGCGTTTCGGGAACCACTTCATCTTCATCGTCATCCAAGTCATATAGCGGTAGCTCTCGTTCGACACTTGGTTCACCCAGCGAAGAACGTCATGGTAGTCGACGAACTGGTTAAAGTCACTTGTAGGGGACATCGTGTATTGATTTGGATTCATTGGTGGTAGTTGGTGAAAATATTGGGGTTGAAAGTACGGTGGAGAAGTCATTTGAGGATAATATTGAGGAGGACTCATTTGATGAATGTAAGGAGCAGGTTGTGATTGAATTTGTGGACGAATGGAACGAGAACCTCGTCCACGGCATTTGGATGACGACGAACCACTTTTTGATTTTCTTGGATCCATGAGACTATTTTTTAAAAGTATAAAGAATTGTAAAGAGTTGTGATTGAATTTGTGATAAAAAATAGAATTGGATTTGTTTATTTATAGAGGGGGGTAAATTTTTCTTTTTAACTTGCAATGGCTACATTTTTTTAAAATATGCAACGTCTCTTTTTTTTTGTAGCTTGCAACGGCTACATTTTCATTCCCCACACTCCATGCCTAATCGGTAAACTTTCTTGGATTTACCTAAAACACACCACACCGATTGAGTTGCAATGGTGATACCGATCGGAGTGCTCCATGCCGATCCCAAACCGAGCCCCATTGCCACCCCCCTAATAGAGGAAGACACTTCCCTCCTATTAATTAATTTTTTAAGACTTCATAAAATAGATTTTTAAGTAAATACTAGCTTATAAGCATTACTTACAAGTATTTAGAGCACAAATAAACTAAAAAAAACACTACTCATCCAATACATTTAATACACTATTAAAAATACCTCTTCACTCAAAAATACAACTATTTAACCACAATGTACAATATAATTAAGCTTCCAAAATATTACGTAATATAGTCAAGATTTTTAATGACTCTTACAAAATTCTTGGTGCAGACATGATGCTTCCCCCCTCTCCATATTCATGCTTCCTCGATAAAAATCTTTTAAATATATGCATGCCTTTCCCTCCATATAAAACCTGAAAATCAGCAAAATACTATTTAGACTAAAAACCTGGGAATGTAGAAACATAAAAAATCAGTTAAGAAAGTCAAATGAAAAGAGAAGAAGACGAAGAGAGGAACGGATAATATTCATCACAAACACTTCAACAACAACAAATCTAATCTATCCTAAATCCCAAACGAAAAAATTCACCTCAAAACATCTAATTGACTCAAACCAAATACGAAAAAGTAACAATAAAGATCTCAGTTATGTTTTCTTAGTGTATATCTCATGAGATTACAAGACCTTTAATGATCTTTTTATACTCAAAACGAAACCATCATTGATCTTTGAAGAGCATAGCTCTTTAATATTTGAAATATTAAATAAGAACAAAACAAGAATGTTTTATTCTATCTTTGTTTCATTTATACAAACACAAGAACAAAATTAAAACAACCTATCAGGACCTTTTTAGATCTTGAAGCCATTATCGTATGTGTTCGTTTGAGTGATGAACCGTGGTCTCCTAAAGCAGAAATAATGGGTTTGGACTATTTATGGTTGATCGGTGAAGATATAATCTTTTAAAGTTTTAAGGGTATATGTTTGGGTGTTCGAGCGTGAGAAAAGAATAAAGAATGAAGTTTTTCTGCGTGTTTGGTTGTGTAATATTGATGGAGGCTATGTGTGTTGGTTAGATGAAATATGTGTAAGATGATGGGGGCTACATATGGAAGAAATGAGATTGGGTTCTTGAATAAAAAATTACGGCAAGCACTTATTATACATCAGTACTTGGGTCATAATGGGTCATTGGTGGATTTGAGCTAGCTTGAATACTTACCGGAAATTTTGGATTAATATTGGACCTATCCGAAAATCTGAGTTGGGCTGGTAATAGGGATTATTCTTTTAGGAGCTAAATATTGTTATACCAAATTTGGTTATGCCAAACATTAATGATACTTAGTGCTAAAATTAAGTTGTTGTTTGAACTAAATTTTGCTAACTGCACTAAGGTTGGTTTTGGCCTTTCTAATTTCGCGAGGTAAACTATTTCACATGGTTAAATTTTATACGTTAACAAAAATGTGCCTATAAAACCGTTTGATTGGTAACGCTATTTAGAATAAAACTAAAATCGAACCGCGATAAGATTGTTTATCCGATTTCGGTTTTCTCTTATTTGATTTTCTTAGTTATCATTTTTGTGGTTTCGGATTGAGCTCGGATTGGTTTTTGGTTTCCTGATTTATTTAACACCGTATCCATAAAACTTAGTTTTATACGAATCAAATAGATATTTTGAACGAAGAAAAAACATTGCTCACTAAAATATTTATTATCACAATTGTATAATGAAAAATATTGTCATTAGTTAAAGAGTTGAAACATGTCACATGAAATTCTTGATATCTGAAAATTTATTGTCAAAAAGAACATAATAAACTAAAATACATGATTCGCCAAAAAATTTTAGTTCTGGGTACCCTGCTAGTATTTCATGATACGGTGGCAAAAAATATCTATCTATACTACATATAATGCACGAATGCAGCTCACTCTTAATTTTAAGACGTACAAAAAATTAAGCATGGTTTACAACATTTTAATGCATCCAATTTTCAGAATTACAACAAAGTAAGCATATTGTACAACAAAATAAAGCAAAGTGTCATTTTAAGAACAAAATTCATCAAACAACATTAATGCCATTAAAAACACCCCTCACCAAACTACAACCATTTAAGCACAATGTCAATAGAACAAACCAATTTTCAGATTTGCAACAAAATAAGCATAGTGTACAACAAAATAAGTATCATGTAATTTTCAGACTTACAACATTAATGCTATTAAAGTGGTCAATGTTATTAATGACTATAATGACTACTACTTACAAGAAAAAAAAATAGTGTACAACACTTTAATCACATAATTTTTGAGACGTACAAGACAAGAAGCATAGTGTACAACAAAACACCACATTAATGCTATTTAATGTAGTAAATTATTTAACTGGTCAATAAATACAATAATACAGTTATTAAAACACCCTTTACATAAGAAATACAAATTATTAAGCATATTGTACAACTAAATTAAAACACGATTCTGCATTAAATTTCACTAATACAAATAATAAAACACATTATATAAATATTCAAGTACGGCTTGGGGTAAAATGGGCCAGAAGAATGAAGCTGAGAACAACGGCTCGAGCGGCAGGAACACGAGCCAACGGGTTGGAGCGGAAGGAACGGGCTATCATTCTTGATATCCGTAAATTTATTGTTAAAAAGAACATAATAAACTAAAATACATTATTCATCGAAAAAATTTATTTCAGGGTACCCATTGCTGGCCTTGTGAATACGCCGAATCTACTTATAATGCTTTGAGAAAGCACTTAACTCTTAATTTTAAAACGTATAAAAATTTAAGCATGGTTTATAACACTTTAATGCACCTAATTTTCAGAATTACAACAAAGTAAGCATATTGTACAATAAAATAAAGCGTGGTGTCATTTTAAGACAAAAATTCTATCAAACAACATTAATGCTATTAAAAACACCCTTCACCAAAAATTACAACCATTTAAGCACAATGTACAATAGGTGCAACCAGTTTTCATATTTACAACAAAATAAGCATAGTGTACAACAAAATAAGCAAGAAAAGAAACATAGTGTACAACAAATTATTAATGACTATAATGCTATTAAAGTGGTCAATGTTAAAAAGTTAATGCTATTAAAGTGGTCAATGTTATTAATGACTATAATGACTACTACTTACAAGAAAAGAAACATAGTGTACAATACTTTAATGCACATAATTTTCAGACGTACAAGACAAGAAACATAGTGTACAACAAAACAACACATTAATGCTATTTAATGTAGCCAATTATTTAACTGGTCAATAAATACAATTAATACAGTTATTAAAACACCCCTTACATAAGAAATACAAATTATCAAGCATATTGTATAACCAAATTAAACACAATTCTGCATTAAATTTCACTACTACAAATAATAAAGCACATTATACAAATATTGGCCCGAGGCAGGCAGCGGGCAAATGGGCTGGCAGAACGAGCGTGGACCAACAGCTTTCGAGCCGGCGGACACGAATATGAGTTCGCCGGCAGACGCGAGAACTATACGAAATTCTTGATATCCGTAAATTTATTGTTAAAAAGAACATAATAAACTAAAATACATTATTCATCGAAAAATTTTATTGAGTCTGATAAATTTGTCTTGTCTAAAACTGGTGTTTTTATTGGTTTTGGCTATTTGTGTAACCAAATGTTTAGGCTTAATATTGTCAATGATAGTGTTAACTCAGCCTTTGTGACCACCTCTGACCGGTGACTACACTTACTATGGCATGCTAGACTTGGCCATGTACTATAAAAGGATGCAAGATATGTACAAGGATGGGTTAATCCCACATTGACATGGACCTGAAAGGTGTATAACTTGCATGTTGATCAAGATAACCAAGAAACCTTTTCAGGGTGTTAAGTGTGAGACTAAGCTCTTGGAGCTAATACACAGTGACCTGTGTGATTTGCATGCCACTCCCTCTTTGGGGAATAAAAAGTACTTTGTGACATTTATTGATGATGCTTCTCGGTTTTGTTATGTTTATCTGTTACATACTAAGGATGAAGCATTAGATAAATTCAAAGTGTTTAAAACTGAAGTTGAATTACAACTTGGGTCTCTGATCAAAAGATGGTGATAGGGAGGTGAGTACATGGATACTATGTATTTTCGTCTGTTGGTATAATCCATGAAACGATCGCTCCATATACTCTCAAGAAATGGTATTTCGAAAGGAAAAACAGGGGTCTTTGAAGGAGATCGTTAATTCCATGTTTTCCTATTCAGTGAGTCAAGGGTTCGGGTGAAGCTATGTTGATAGCTTGCTATTTATTAAATAGGGTTCCCAACAAAGGAAAAGGTTACCCCTATGAATTACGGGTAAAAGAAACCCAACCTGAACTATCTCAGGGTTTGGGGTTGTAGGGCTGTTGTAAGACTCCCTGATCCAAAGTTGAAAACTTTAGGTGAAAGAGGCATTGACTGCATATTTGTTGGATATGCTGAGTGATGCAGGTTTTACTGACCAGGTCTTAATATTTATAGTGTCTCGCTATACCTATGGTATACCCTTAATGCACTAACGGCGTGTGCATTGTTGTAGTGTAGTAAATGGTAAAGCCGAGGTCGATCCAAAGTATATGCATCGGATTATTACTAAGTCTAATTGTCACAGAATTATAAAGGTTTCGATAGGTATTTAATTAATTAAACTACTAATGCAGAATATAAAATAACAGCAATTAAATGGTAAAGGAAAATCAATAGAGGAATAGTGGTGCTAACCTAGTCAATCCTCCTAGCTAGTTATGTCTACGTCTACCTACTTCCAATTACTTCAGGTGGGGTCAAATTCGAGAGGACAACATTTGGTCAATTCGCCCTTACCTATCAGCAAAGATGCCACCACAGGAGAAATCAGGCACACCGTCATAAGTCTGTTGTTCACGGTCCCCTAAGCCGAGTCATTAAGTACGCTACATGCTAGATTCTAAATAGTGGTGAGTGCGGTAGTTAGGAACACCCCCCAAATTCTTAAGTTCATCCAAACGATAGGTGATCAGTTGGTCAAATCGCACAAGTAGAAAGGGTCGTCGGTTGGTCATATCTTACCCTTCCCGTCTCGGTCCGCTTCCACCTAGGGTTGATTGGTTATATCTCCTAGGCAATTGGCCTCTATCGCCATTCAAAACTACCGAACCAAGGGTGACTACCAAAGAACTCTGCATGCATACACTTAGAAATAATTGTACGGAAGTAAAGGTAAACGCAAACAAAACAATTAACGAATCATAACTAGGCTAGCACCAAAGGGTGCTTAGCCGCTCATATTAATCATGCAAATCAATTCAATATTCAAAGGTACAAAATACATGAATTGAAAGTAAAATAAATAATAAAAGCTAAAGCTTATCGTAATGGTGTGACTTCTCCCTTGGAAATAGATCCGTATGCTTGAGCTTTTTCCCACGTTCTCAGAGTGTTGTGTGTGGAATGGGATGCTTTGAAATTCTGGAATTCGTGGGGTATTTATAGGCCAGGTCTGGGTTACGGCATAACCAATAGAGGAGTTACGCCGTAACCTTCTATTTCCTCGTAAATGTACTAGATCTGCTCGTTACGAATACCTTATAAGTGGTTAAGCTGTAGTCTTCAATAAACTCGGTTACGTCGTAAGTGATGCGTAGTTACGCGTTAAGTATCAGCGGCGTGGAACCTCTTTTGACCTAATGGAGTTACGTCGTAACCTTTGGGAAGAGTTACGCCGTAACCTCTTGATGAATTGGACTTCAGGGTCACGCAATAGTTACGGCGTAATGTGAGAGACGAGTTACGCCGTAACTTCTTCCAAATAAGCATACTGTGATAAATCTTTAGTAATGTTTCCATTTCCGCGTCTCTTTAGCTCCAATGCTCGTAATTTACCTGAAAGTGGAAAACAATGGAAAACAAGCGTAAATCCATATAAATGATATAAATAACGAGCATTATCGGGGGAAATTGACACTTAATATTCAGGACTATTAGATGTTCTGAAATATCCCCCCACTTGAACTCTACTTGCCCTCAAGTAGACCTTATTAGATAGATTTCTAAAAAGATATCTCCCAAAACCTGGAAAATATGAGTTTACAAATCCTTTATGCTAGAATAAAACAAAGCCGAACACCTCACGAAAGTGGAACAAACACTCAAATCTCTCAACTATTCTAAGTGTCAATTTTGGGGTGATCACTCAATCGCACAGTCATAGCATGTATTCTATCATAAGCTTGGCGGTTACACAAATCTCCACCACTAGAGTTAAGGGCTAAACAATTCTCGAAGGCAATATGGGTAGACACGACAAAGGTTAAGGGGTGACTCGTCATTACTAACATGTCACGGCGAAGTGGACAAAATCAATGATACATGACCAAATCCATGGCCAAGACACCAAAGATTGCTCGTTGCATCACCTAGACACGCTTCATGACTAAATGGTAGGATAAGACATGGGATATATAATTGGTGTAAAATAAAAAACAAGCGGGTAGTCTAAATCTATAACTAAGTCATCACCACTTACCGTCCGCCCAAAGTTCAAGCTTAGAAGTCTAGAAACCGGATCATGAAATGCAAGGTAGATGCGTCATTAGAGGACGTCGTGATGGGCACTCTACCTTTTCTTCTTCAGTTGGTATACCTTCAACTCCAATCTTCTAATGTGACCGAGGTGGCCTACTCGATACTAATCAATAAAGCTCATACTACAGTGCTTATAACATTGCACTTTACAATATCATAACTCAATCAACCTTTTTTTTTTTGAATTTTTTTTTGAACATATCAATATAACATAACATCCCCCCATTTGAGATAAACAAAGGGAATTCGGGGGGTCTTCAATGATCTTCATAAATGTTGTCGATGAAAGCGTGATTTCCAAACCTTTCCACTCGAACCTTGAACTTAGGCAAATGATGACTTCCCAATTACAAATAAAGACTACAGGGTAGGCTAAGGTGTAAGGGTGTAACAAAACAATATATTGGGTTGAAAAATGAAAAGAATGGCTCAGAAGGGTGTATCTAGGGTTATCTTGCACTAAAGGTGAGTGCAACAAAAGGGTTTCACATGGGGGTCGAAAAGTCGAGGTGACTAATCGATAGACTCACAATGGTAGGCTGTTTGGGTGATAATCCTATAATATTGCCTTCTAAAACTGAAAAGTCCAAATAAATCGAGCTAACTCAACATACCTCGTCTATGGTCTCGAAATGATGCAAAGGCCAAGTTCTAAAGTTTACAAGCTACCGGCACATTCATAATTTGGTGGATTTGGGGTAAAATATTGGAAACGGATAAGGTTAAACTCACCATGTAATGTCAAGGGTTGTATGTGCTCGGCAAAGGTCTAATCTAGTTAGGTTCGGAAAAACATGTCAAAATTTTCAAAATGGCATAATTTTTCAAAATTAACTAGAAAATTGAGGGCGAAATAAAGTTCAAGATATAATTCTACTCCCGTCCCCCCACTTGAATTGTACAAAGTCCCTTTTGTACTAGGCATTAAAATAAAGGTGAAGAGAAAGGTAGAATTAGAGCGAGAACTTCCCTGAAATTTGCTCTAAAAAGAAGAAGGCTCACGAGAAAGAACCGTGCCTTCGTTTAAGCGTCATGAACAAACTTCCATCCCTGAAATCACAATACCGAAAAGCATAATTCTAAAAAGAAAAATGAAATAAAAGGAAAAACAAACCTAACTCACTTTCGTAGGAATCACGGTTGCATTTAGCGAATGCAACAAGCCTTTTAAACCACTTGGTGTCCCAAGTGGATGAGTGAAGTCTCGTGAGGGTTTACAGGGAACACACCCACAAAGTTCATTTAAAAACTAATGCATGGTTACTGTGTTTTAAAATGAAAGAATTAAAGCAGAGGAGAGTTACGTCGTAACTCCTATTAGGGAGTCACGCCGTAACTGGCAAAACCTAGTATGAGCTGTGAAGCGAGTAGTTACGGCATAACCACAGAGATGGAATTATGCCGTAATTGGTAATGCGTCAAGAGTTCTGCTTCTAAACTGTTGGTTACGGCGTAATCATCAAGATGAGTTACGTCGTAACTCTGTGCAGAATCAGCGCTACTGCAGCAGTATACTTCTTTGTCTCCTGCAAAATGGTTAGAAAACACAAAACCCAACAAAAAGGAAATAAAAACAAAAGAAAGGGATAATTCGGGTTGTCTCCCGAAAGAGCACTTTTCTTTATTAACGAGTCTTTAAGTTAGACTCAGAGCCGTGGGCTACCAGTGCTTGTTCGTCATCTCGTGGACTGGGCAATCTCCATGTTGAAGCCAGCTGATCAATTTCTCATCCCGTTTGTATCCTTCTCCAAGTTCTAAACACCCTAAGTAAAAAATTTTGATCTTTTGGTAGGGGTGATCAAAACCTTTCGCCTTATCTTCTTCACTAATACCAAGCAGCGGCCGAGCATAACTTACCTATTTTTTAGTCTAATTTTTAAAATTTTTGATGGTCCTTGGCATTTTGAAAACAGTTTTATCATCGCCAATCTTCAACCAAACCAGTACTTCTTTCTCGTTGTTATCAAGCCCAGATATTTCTTTAAAGGGTTTTCTGAAAATCACCCCAGTCAGCCCATCTGATACGAACTCGCTAACATCCGGTTGGAATCCGCCAACCCGGATGGAGGTGTCACCCTCGATAGATCTATCCACTCACTCACGCTTCTATGAAATTAACGGTTCATGTTTATGAAATGGGGACATTTAACTGGAAATGAGGTAACTTAAGCAATGTAATGAATTTGATATACTTGGTATCGTAATAAAAATGATGTGCAATGTATTCTCCCCCGTAGGTTTGAAATAAGTAAAAACTTGAATAAATCGGGGCTATGAAAACTCACCTGTTGCAATGATTATGATGACAAAAGTGGATAAACTGAAATGTAGCGTGAATCTCGAAACTGACCTATTATGAATGATATGATATGTAATAAGTCATGATGTAATGTTATGCACCCTCAATTTCCAACACATCTCACAAATGTCTTTCACCACACTCGTGAGTTCCCACAAACACACGTATGTTTGTTGCAATCCCGAGGAACTTGTTTCCTTTGTAATCAAGCTCCTTTTCCATAACCTGGTTGTAGCATTCCTTAGAGATAATCTTAACTGGGGAATTTGTGTCGATAAATGGGTGAAAATCAATGAACCTGATTTTGCATGAGATTTCCAAATAATATGGATTCTTATGATGGATACGTGCCCCCATTTCATAAAACTGTGGTTGTTCCGATTGTACGAATGTTTTTTCAGAGTTATCTTGCCAATGGGTCATATCGACATCACTTGAGAGGTCTTCAGCACTTAATCCTAAGTTATCCTCTTCCTCAAAATTCACGAAAACATCAAAATCCTTCCCCGAGTCAACCTCTCCAGGATCCGGGGGGTCGCTAAGAAACTTTTCAAGGGCTTCACCAAAATTCCCCACTGGGTCAATTGCACATACCGTCTCCGGGGTAGACAAATGTTCATTAGGTCCGAATGTGGCGATCTCTCCATTAGCTTCCAGAGTCAGTTTTCCGGCAAAGACATCCACTTTAGTGTGAGCAGTAGCAAGCATGGGTCTTCCTAAAATGACAGGTATCCTGTTGTCTTCCGGAATGTCAAGAATCACAAAATCCACTGGGAAAAAGAATCTCTTAATCTTCACCAATACATTTTAAACAATTCCTAATGGAGATTGCATGGATCGATCAGCCATTTCAATTTTCATCTTGGCCGGTTTTAAGTTGCCAATTCCCATACGCAAAAACATCGAACGAGGCATTATGCTAATACTAGCTCCAAGATATGCCAGGGCGTTACACATGTTTAGGCTCTCAATATAGCAAGGGAGAGTAAAGCATCCTGGATCTTTTTCCTTTTGTGGTAGCTCGTTCCTCAAAACCGCTGAGCATCTTTCGTTGAGGCGAATAGTCTCATCATAGCTTAATTCCCGTGCAATATCATGACGATCAGCATCATTAGTAGGAGGGTTTACCAGCAAATTTTGGTCCAAAAGTGATTGTCTTTCCATGTTGATTCGTCGCTTAACCTTTTCTGAAAAGGTCAAAGGCTCTTCGAGGATAGTTTCTACAGTGTGGACAACTTCTTCCTCCCGAGCCGTTAGGTAATCAGAGATGGCTTCTGAACACGAACTAACACTTCTCTCTAATCTCTTTATCCTTTCATCGTGAATTTTAATAGAAGAGACTGTATTATCCATGAATGCTTTCATCATTTTTTCTATCCTATCATCGCGCTCTCTAGATTCTTTGATGTGGTCAAGAATATTTTTCTCAAGATCGTTCCCAATATTGGTCTCAAATATGCTTTTAACCTTCTCAACCCTACATGCTTCAGCTTCTCTTTCCAACCTTCGTTTTTCAAAAATTTCCCCGTAATTGTATTCTTGCTTCGTTATTGTCTTCATTACCTTATGATCGAAGTTATCTCTCGGTCTGTATCCTGTATCCATGTGCCACTTGTAGCAATGTTCAGAAATCCGTTGAATACATTCCAAGGCCTGATCAGGAGTCATGCTATGAATAGGTCTTGGAGAATCGAGGAGTTCTCGTGTTCGCGTATTAATCCCCCGATAGAAGACGTATACGATCGATGTTTTTTAAATCATGAGTAGGGCATCGATAGAGAAGCTCATTAAATCTTTCCCATGCTTGGTACATCGTTTCTTCTCCAATCTGAACGAATTGATAGATTTTCCCGAGAAGCTTAGCCATTTTTGAATGAGGGCAAAATTGTTGGACGAACTCCTTTCTTAGTTTTTCCCATGCTTCTTTACTTTCACTAGGAAGTTTGTTATACCATATTTTTGCTGTTCCAGTGAGAGTCATAGGAAAAATCCTTGCAGTGACTGAATAACTGGGAGTACCCCTGACGTTGAAAAGAGAGGATAAGTGGAGAACTTCATCAACGTGATCCTGAACGTCCTCACGTTCGTCTCCCGAAAACTTAAGCTCATGTAGCTCTCGAATAATATGATCAGGGATGGAGTATTTTTTGGTAGGAGAGTCCTGAGTGAAGCTTCGTTGGCAGTTATTGTTTGGTCGGTCCAAATACTGCTCCATGGTTAGGTCATCGATATTATTATTATTGATGACCTCTGGTTCTGTGTCCGACTGGTCTGACTCGTAAAATGAGAAGATGTTGTGAATAGGAACCGGAGAATAGATCTTCCTTTTTCAAAATTGCTTTTCCAGGTCAACAAATGGGGTGGCCAGAAAGGGCCTCGAGCTGCGAGTCTTGTATCCTGACATTATCAGAAAGAAAATTAAAAACAGACTTAATATGAAATCCTAAAATAGCTCCCCGGCAGCGGCGCCAAAAACTTGATGCAGGTTTTACTGACCAGGTCTTAATATTTATAGTGTCTTGCACTAACGGGCAGTGTACCCGGTCGTGTGTAGTGTAGTAAATGGTAAAGCCGAGGTCGTCCCAAGAGCTATGTGTGTCGGATTATTACTAAGTATAATTGTCACAGAATTATAAAGGTTTCGATAGGTATTTAATTAATTAAACTACTAATGCAGAATATAAAATAGCAGCAATTAAATGGTAAAGGGAAATCAATAGAGGAATAGTGGTGCTAACCTAGTCAATCCTCCTAGCTAGTTATGTCTACGTCTACCTACTTCCAATTACTTCAGGTGGGGTCAAATTCGAGAGGACAACATTTGGTCAATTCGCCCTAACCTATCAGCAAAGATGCCACCACAGGAGAAATGAGGCGCACCGTCATAAGTCCTGTTGTTCCTGGTCCCCTAAGCCGAGTCATTAAGTACCGCTACATGCTAGATTCTAATAGTGAGTGCCCGGCCGTTAGGAACTTAGACACTACACCCCCCAATTCTTAAGTTCATCCAAACGATAGGTGATCAGTTGGTCAAATCGCACAAGTAGAAAGGGTCGTAAGTTGGTCATATCTTACCCTTCCCGTCTCAGTCCGCTCACCTAGGGCCAGTTGGTCATATCTCCTAGGCAATTGGCCTCTATCGCATTTCAAAACTACCGAACCAAGGGTGACTACCAAAGAAATATGCATGCATACATTTAGAAATAATTGTACGGAAGTAAAGGTAAACGCAAACAAAACAATTAAGGAATCATAACTAGGCTAGCACCAAAGGGTGCTTAGCCGCTCAAATTAATCATGCAAATCAATTCAATATTCAAAGGTACAAAATACATGAATTGAAAGTAAAATAAATAATAAAAACTAAAGCTTATCGTAATGGTGTGACTTCTCCCTTGGAAACAGCTCCGTATGCTTCCCAAGACCTGCCTTGAGCTTTTTCCCACGTTCTCAGAGTGTTTTATGTGGAATAGGATGCTTTGAAATGCTGGAATTCGTGGGGTATTTATAGGCCAGGTCTGGGTTACGGCGTAACGAATAGAGGAGTTACGCCGTAACCTTCTATTTCCTCGTAAATGCACTAGATATGCTCGTTACGGCGTAATCTTATAAGTGGTTACTGGTAGTAGTCTTCAATAAACTCGGTTAGCGTCGTAGTGATGCGTAGATTACGGCGTAAGTATGCGGCATGGAACCTCTTTTGACCTAATGGAGTTACGTCGTAACCTTTGGGAAGAGTTACGCGTAACCTCTTGATAAGTTGGACTTCTGGGTCACGCAATAGTTACGGGGTAATGTGAGAGACGAGTTACGCCGTAACTTCTTCCAAATAAGCATACTGTGATAAATCTTTAGTAATGTTTCCATTTCCGCGTCTCTTTAGCTCCAATGCTCGTAATTTACCTGAAAGTGGAAAACAATGGAAAACAAGCGTAAATCCATATAAATGATATAAATAACGAGCATTATCGGGGGAAATTGACACTTAATATTCAGGACTATTTGATGTTATCACTGAGCATTCCAAGGCTTTTAGGTTCTATGTTATTGAACCTAATGAATATGTTTCAATTAACTCCATAATTGAATCAAGGGATGCAAACTTTGATGAGGATAGATTCTCATCAGTCCCTAGACCAGGTCAGAGGATTCCTAATGGAACTCATGACACTGGTGTATCAGAGGTCCCTGATGAAGAACCATCAGAGGTCCCTGATGAGGTTGTGGTTCAACAACATGAACCTGTGCTCAGAAAGAGCAAAAGGGTCAGGACTCCAAAGTCCTTTGGACCTGAATTTCAATTATATTTAATTGAAGGAACAAGGGATGGGGTCTCTGACAAATACTCCTATTGCTTCATTGTTCAGGATGATCCCAAGACATTTGAAGAAGCAATGAAGTCCCAGGATATTGCTTTCTGGAAAGAAGCAATAAATGATGAGATGGGTTCCATCATGGGCAACAACACTTGGGTGTTGGTTGATCTACCACCTGGTTGCAAATGGATTTTCAAAAGGAAAATGAAGGTAGATGGAACTACTGAAAAGTTCAAGGCTAGACTAGTCATTCAGGGCTTTAAACAAAAGTCATGGATAGATTATTTTGATACTTATGCCCCTGTGGCTCGTATCAATACCATAAGACTGCTGATTGCTTTGGCATCTATTCACAATCTGATCATTCATCAGATGGATGTAAAAACAGCTTTCTTGAATAGTGAATTGGATGAGGAGGTTTATATGAACCAACCTCAGGGCTTCATCTTGCCTGGAAATGAAAACAAGGTGTGTAAACTGATTAAGTCTCTTTATGAACTAAAGCAGGCACCTAAGCAATGGCATCAAAAATTTGATGAAGTGGTTTTGTCTAGTGGTTATGTTCTTAATCTAGCTGACAAATGTGTGTATAGCAAATTTGATGAATCTGGTAAAGGAGTCATCATTTGTCTATATGTTGATGACATGTTGATCTTTGGCACTGACAAAAATCAGGTTGACCTGACAAAGGAATTTTTGTCATCAAGGTTCTCCATGAAGGACATGGGGGAGGCTGATGTTATCCTTGGTATAAGGATTAAACATGAAAGTAAAAGAATTTCTATCTCTCAGTCACATTATATTGAGAAGGTGTTGAGGAAATTCAATTACTTTGATTGTACTCCAGTGAGTACACCTATGGATACTTGTGAGAAGTTGTTGCCTAATAATGGCAAAGCTGTATCTCAACTTGAGTATTCTAGGGTAATTGGCTGCCTGATGTATGCGATGACTTATACAAGACCTGATATTGCTTTTGCAGTGGGTAAATTGAGCAGGTATACTAGTAATCCTAGTGCTCATCACTGGCAAGCAGTTCAGAGGGTACTCTAGTTTTTGAAGAGAACTATGGATTATAGTCTCTCATATACTGGCTATCCTTCAGTGTTAGAAGGATACACTGATGCAAGTTGGATCAGTAACACTGGAATATGAATTTGTGGCCTTAGCAGCTGCTGGTAAAGAAGCTGAATGGTTGAAAAACTTGCTTCTTGAAATTCCATTGTGGCCTAAACCTATAGCACCTATTTTTATCCGTTGTGATAGTGCAGCTACATTGGCTAAGGCTTATAGCCAGATGTACAATGGTAAGTCTAGACACTTAGGTGTCAGACATAGCATGATTCGTGAGCTTATCATGATTGGGGTGGTATCTATAGAGTTTGTTAGATCTCAACAAAATTTAGCTGATCACTTGACGAAGGGATTGGCTAGAGACTTGGTTATAAAGTCTGCTAAAGGGATGGGTTTAAGTCCAACTTAGTCACTGAATGCTAAGACACCCAACTCCCTCCTAAGAAAACTTGGGAGCTGAGTTCAATGTGGAAAGCTGAACATTCAGCGGACTGGAGCACATGTTTTGTTTACATCCCAAGGTTGTGCTCAGAACCTGCTGAAAAGGAGGATGAAGTCTTTACTTCTTAATGGTTAATTTCTTTGAAAAAGTGCTTGGCAGGAGCATGAATAAAGAGGAACCACCTATGTGAATGTTGAAGTTTTGTCGCTTCAGGGAGCTTTGGACTTTGGCTCTTACAACATTTATGAATTTGGATATGAACACATGGCTTGTAAAGTGTCAGGAGCGTTTAAGTGTTTGAAAACTTGTGCCTATTTTATCTTCAGGTATTCAAATGGGTTGAAGGGTTCAATTCTTAGAACACTCTAATTCTCGAATATTTGAACGTGTAATGTACTAAGATGGAAATTCAATCCTCAGGATATTTTCGTTTATGCACATGTTTTGTTTGATGTTTTTTTTTTCATGCAAAGGAAGTGATCTAAATTTGGGGAGGATTGTTGGAAAAATTTAGTGCACTTGTGGGATTAGTTCACACCTGGTTTTGGGTAAGGAGGTACGGAGTGTACACCCATGAGATCCCTGAACACCCTGACTCAATAGTGGTTAGTAATGCTTGTGTATTTGTTTACTACTGTTAGTGTAGTAACTGATGCTTCCTGTTGGTAGTGTTATGGTTCCTGCTGCTAGTGTAATGGTTCCTGCTGATGGTTCCTGCTGGTAGTGTTTGGTTCCTGCTGCTAGTGTAATGGTTCCTACTGGTAGTGTTGCTGTAACACCCCTACCCGATAAGGGTAGAAGTATCACAGTATGGTGTCATATCAAAGCATTACAATATGAACATAAGTCAACAGCGGAAGTCTAAAGTAAATAAATCAAGAAAATTCAAGTCAACATGACTTAACAATACATAAATGCAAAAGGAAAACTCCGAATGAAAATATAATAACAAAATCAAATGAAGTCTAAGATGACTAGGCATGGTCTCTATATCAGCTCATCTCTCAACCCCAAATAATCCCCAGCTCCTAGCTTATGTACCTGCCGCAGGAAAAGAAATGCGGCTGAGCTTAAAAAGCCCAGTGAACAGATATAACGATACAATAATAATAAAACTGAAATGAGAACAAGGTAAGGAAGGTCAGTCAATAAATCTGGTATATCAAAGGAACAGAATAGGGTAAATGAAACATAGGAAAAGGGGTCAGTTATCCACCACGAGCCAACAAAACAAATCAAATCAAATCTTATATCCTTAGTAGCCTGTAGTAACCAATAGTAACCATAGCAGATATAACAAACATGGAGTGATCAGCTCCCAGATTGTGAAGACGCTTATTGCACACGACATCATTCACCAGACAAATCATAACATATCAGATAACAGAACAAATCTAGGATGCATCCATACGCCCTGCAGACAGATAGTGGCCATACAATATATATCGAGCTCATAATCAGATAACAGAAAGGGACGGTGTGTAACATCACTCGTACACACTAGAGTCATGCCATTGGTGCATCAATGACATGGACATGGAACCCCCATGCCTAGTGATAGCTCGGGTCTCAAACTGACAGGTCAAAGCAAAAGGTCCACAATATACAATATGTAAGTCATCATAGTCAGAGTTTCAATATCATTAGTCCACAATTCAGAGGTTCATAGCAATAGTCCAATATTAAAGGTTCAGTATCAAAGGTTCAGAAACAGAGGTTCAGTAACAGAGGGGTCAATAGCAAAGGAGTCATAACAATGAAACATCATAAGCGAACAAAGTCAAAGGATCAGAAAGTCAAGAGAAACCCCTACTGATAAGGGATAGAATATATGTACCTTATTCAAGCAAGCAAAAAAAAACAAACCACGAAAGTAGAGACAGCGAAGGGATCACTCCTTCCTTGAGGGATCTACAGAAGTGAAAGTACATATATTTATCAGAAGAGGTTCAAGTATTTCTTTTGGATTAAGTCCTTATGTGTTATAAGCGTCTTTCTATTTTAGGCAAATTTCCGTATTTAGAAAGTTTAGTTAATTATGACGCATTTTAGAGACACATTAAGATAAATAAGCGTTTTATGTAGTTTAAAAGTCATTTAAGCCGATTTACACATAAGACCCGTTATACGCGTTTTAAGGACTCAAAACAAAGACATATTAAGTGTTTTAGTTATCGTATTATAGAACCAGCTTTATACATACATAATGTCACGAAATTAAGGTTAGGAAACTGATTATTAAGTGTTTACATAACTCATTTTAATAGCCTTAGGTTCACCCTTTATCTAGTACGTTTTAGGTTCCATATGACCCGTTTTTAGAGCGTTAAACACATGACCAGATGAAGCATACATGACCAGATTTTAGAGGCCCCAAAACGCAGGTTTATCAAGGTCTTTATGATGTCAAAACATAGGTCATTATCATGTTTTATAGCCTCATTACTTCACCCCTTAATATAGCACAAAATAGACATGGTTTAATAGGCTTAGAAAGTGCACGAAAGGGTATCAAGCCCCACGACCAGATTTGAAAAGAAACAAGGACCAGATTAATATTACTTATCGACATGCATATTAAGGTTTTAGGTCATGACCTTTATGTGATAATTACCAAGTAATATATTAGCTTTAGGTTTAACATTAAATGGGACATACTTTAGGTTTAAAAGGCATGCGTAGGGGTTCAATAGTACACGACCAGAAAACAACCAACATCAGTTTTTTACAAGGCTTAAATCGACATGAATCATGGCTCTTAATCAGGTTTTTAGACTTAGGTTTAATACGTGTTACAACATGATCTTTAGGAGTCAAAATATACGTGTAAAGGGGCTGGAAAACCCACGACCCGAACGAGGAAAAAGAAGAAAAACGAGAGGTTCATGTTACCTGTTGTAGCGTGTTACGGAGCCAAGAAAACAGTGGGAAAAACAAAGCTAGAGCACACCTTTGTTACGACAAGATCAGCCACAAAGATGGAGTGGAGAAGCGCAAAAAAAACCTGCTTGTAAGCTTTCAAAAGCCTTCCTAGGACCAGTATATGTCGACCAAAAGAAAAGAGTGGAGAAGGGTTTTTTTTTTTTTTTTTTCTGGAAGCCGAATGTTTGAGGAGACAAACTAGGGTTTTTCTTGTGATATATTTGACTAGGTAGTTAAGAATATAAAGGGATAAGATCACTTATAATTGGTAATGATATGGGACATCAAAATGGCGTGTGAAAAACTATCTCTTGGCCGAAATTTTGGGTGCAAAATCATACACTCAAATCTTTTATTTTCTTCTTAATATTCATATACTTTATTTTGTAAGTTAAATGAAAGAATTAAAGTTCAATTGTTCAATATAGTTTTATTATCACGAGTATTTGTTGAGTTGGTAATTTTACAGATTTATCGTTTTTAGGGGCATAATGGTCATTTCATAGTTTAACGATTTTAGGGTTTTACAACTCTTCCCCTCTAAAAAGAAAATTTTCGTCCTCGAAAATTGAAGTAAACATGAATGAGGACAACAGAGATATACCAGGTTACAACAAAATGAGGGTAACAGAGATCAAACGATAGAAACTTCACAGAGATGAACGCTTGCCGAGAATCCAAACGTATCAATTCGCATAACGATGAGGGTAGATTTAAACGTATAGCCATAAAGATCCCAAGGTTTTGCTAACTTAGACAATCTTAATCAGGTGCCAAAATTCTAAGCTTCTAAAGTACTCCTCGAGATATCCTATGATCACAATGAGGGTACGTCATATGATGTAAGTATTATCACGTTAGCTACTCGTCATAATACCAGCATCATATGAGCATACCTTCATGATGACCATACTTTATCTCAAGTCGTGACAATCATCCTATCAACCACCTAACGGTCCATTCTACATCTTATGGTTAGTCCGAAACAATCATCACTAAAGAATCAGAATCGGAGAAGCAGAACATATAGGGAACGTAACGGAACATAGCAAGTATCATTGAACTGAGATACGTCGGAAAATAGCATCAGGTCCTTCATAGCTAAAACAATCACCCAACCCAGAATTTATACAGAACAGAGGTCATTCAAAAGAGAACAAATAATATTTCAAGGAGTCTTATCCAACGAAAAGTCACATCAAAGTATCAAAGGAAATACTTGCCAAACATTAGTTCCAAGGAAAAGAATTAAAAGCACTAAATAAAAGAACTACTGACGGGTCGGCCCTTCTTCACTCCCATTTGCTTTCTTCTTAGGGCAGTCCTGAATCTTATGCGCCGTGGAACCGCACTTGTAACATGCTCCCGAGGCCTTATAACATTCCCCCGGATGGGGCTTACCACAAATTTTGCAAAAAGGAGGGGGAGGCAAAATCTCAAAAGGCTTCTTATAAGATGAAGAACCTGCAGAACGGTCATGCTGAGTACTACGAGAAGAGTGATCCCGAAACTGACGTTGACCTCCATTATCGCGACCCTGACGGTCGTCCCCTGACCTATCATACCTCTGTTGACCCTGCACTCGAGTGTCCTGGCGTCTCGAGTCGTAACTACTGTCCTGTCGACTCCTGGAACTCCGCACCTGGTCTTGACGACCTCTAGAATCATATCCATGGTCATGTCGACCCTGAGAATAAACCTTATCACCGTCCCTGTTCCTCTTGTTGAAGCCCTGGTCCTCATGTAGCAACTCAATGTTGCGGGCAGCATCCGCAACTGCAGCTACCTCAGTGTACTCGTTATTAATCACCCTGTCCAACACCCATTTCTTCAACCCCCATTTGTACTTCCGAGCCTGACGACGTGCATCTCCAGCAATATCACCTACGAACCCAACCAACCTCATAAACCGTTGCATGTACTCATGGGAAGTTTCCCTATCCAGCTGACGTATGGCGTTGTACTCTCTTTCATATCGCTGCTGTTCTGATTCAGGAAAATACTGTTTGTAGAAGATATCCCTAAAAGTATTCCAAGCACAAGTATCTAGAAAGTTCTCTTCCTTGGACAAGAGATAGGCCTTCCACCAGTTGAGGGCATCACCCTCGAGTTTGAAGGTTGCTAGTCTGGTTTTCACCTCGTCACCACAACCCAGCACATTGAATAGCTTCTCCATGTGCGTGATCCAGTCCTCTGCATCATTAGGTGAAACTGCCGAGCGAAAAAGGATTGGCTTAAGTTTGTTGAAGCGTTCGATCCAGACATGAATGGGTGTAGGTGGGTTGGCACCCCCACCATCATTTACGCCGGAGGAGCTAGCGCCATTTCGGACGTTATTAGTGATGGTAGCGACAATCTCGGGCATAGCAGCAGCCAGAGCACGGGCAATCAAAGCTTCGAAGTTGGGATTACCATCCCCGTTATCCTCGCCGTTTCTTCGGGTAGTCACCATCTGAACGATCATCAAACGATTAGCAAAGATTAGGAAAGTAAGATGAAGAGCATGAACGGAAATGATGATAATGAACCTAGAATCTACCCAAACCTCACCAAATCAAATCTTAAGCTCTACGGATCAACGCTTAGGGTCCATATGTCACAGGTCCTGACTACAAGTCGTAAACCTGGGCTCTGATACCATAATTGTAACACCCCTACTCGATAAGGGTAGAAGTATCACAGTATGGTGTCATATCAAAGCATTACAATATGAACATAAGTCAACAGCGGAAATCTAAAGTAAATAAATCAAGAAAATTCAAGTCAACATGACTTAACAATACATAAATGCAAAAGGAAAACTCCGAATGAAAATATAATAACAAAATCAAATGAAGTCTAAGATGACTAGGCATGGTCTCTATATCAGCTCATCTCTCAACCCCAAACAATCCCCAGCTCCTAGCTTATGTACCTGCCGCAGGAAAAGAAATGCGGCTGAGCTTAAAAAGCCCAGTGAACAGATATAACGATACAATAATAATAAAACTGAAATGAGAACAAGGTAAGGAAGGTCAGTCAATAAATCTGGTATATCAAAGGAACAGAATAGGGTAAATGAAACATAGGAAAAGGGGTCAGTTATCCACCACGAGCCAACAAAACAAATCAAATCAAATCATATATCCTTAGTAGCCTGTAGTAACCAATAGTAACCATAGCAGATATAACAGACATGGAGTGATCAGCTCCCAGATTGTGAAGACGCGTATTGCACACGACATCATTCACCAGACAAATCATAACATATCAGATAACAGAACAAATCTAGGATGCATCCATACGCCCCTGCAGACAGATAGTGGCCATACAATATATATCGAGCTCATAATCAGATAACAGAAAGGGACGGTGTGTAACATCACTCGTACACACTAGAGTCATGCCATTGGTGCATCAATGACACGGACATGGAACCCCCATGCCTAGTGATAGCTCGGGTCTCAAACTGACAGGTCAAAGCAAAAGGTCCACAATATACAATATGTAAGTCATCATAGTCAGAGTTTTAATATCATTAGTCCATAATTCAGAGGTTCATAGCAATAGTCCAATGTTAAAGGTTCAGTATCAAAGGTTCAGAAACAGAGGTTCAGTAACAGAGGGGTCAATAGCAAAGGAGTCATAACAATGAAACATCATAAGCGAACAAAGTCAAAGGATCAGAAAGTCAAGAGAAACCCCTACTGATAAGGGATAGAATATATGTACCTTATTCAAGCAAGCAAAAAAAACAAATAGACGAAAGTAGAGACAGCGAAGGGATCACTCCTTCCTTGAGGGATCTACAGAAGTGAAAGTACATATATTTATCAGACGAGGTTCAAGTATTTCTTTCGGATTAAGTCCTTATGTGTTATAAGCGTCTTTCTATTTTAGGAAAATTTCCGTATTTAGAAAGTTTAGTTAATTATGACGCATTTTAGAGACACATTAAGATAAATAAGCATTTTATGTAGTTTAAAAGTCATTTAAGCCGATTTACACATAAGACCCGTTATACGCGTTTTAAGGACTCAAAACAAAGACATATTAAGTGTTTTAGTTATCGTATTATAGAACCAGCTTTATACATACATAATGTCACGAAATTAAGGTTAGGAAACTGATTATTAAGTGTTTACATAACTCATTTTAATAGCCTTAGGTTCACCCTTTATCTAGTACGTTTTAGGTTCCATATGACCCGTTTTTAGAGCGTTAAACACATGACCAGATTAAGCATACATGACCAGATTTTAGAGGCCCCAAAACGCAGGTTTATCAAGGTCTTTATGATGTCAAAACATAGGTCATTATCATGTTTTATAGCCTCATTACTTCAGGTTACAAACCCCTTAATATAGCACAAAATAGACATGGTTTAATAGGCTTAGAAAGTGCACGAAAGGGTATCAAGCCCCACGACCAGATTTGAAAAGAAACAAGGACCAGATTAATATTACTTATCGACATGCATATTAAGGTTTTAGGTCATGACCTTTATGTGATAATTACCAAGTAATTCTTAGCTTTAGGTTTAACATTAAATGGGACATACTTTAGGTTTAAAAGGCATGCGTAGGGGTTCAATAGTACACGACCAGAAAACAACCAACATCAGTTTTTTACAAGGCTTAAATCGACATGAATCATGGCTCTTAATCAGGTTTTTAGACTTAGGTTTAATACGTGTTACAACATGATCTTTAGGAGTCAAAATATACGTGTAAAGGGGCTGGAAAACCCACGACCAGAACGAGGAAAAGAAGAAGAAAAACGAGAGGTTCATGTTACCTGTTGTAGCGTGTTACGGAGCCAAGAAAACAGTGGGAAAAACAAAGCTAGAGCACACCTTTGTTACGACAAGATCAGCCACAAAGATGGAGTGGAGAAGCGCAAAAACAACCTGCTTGTAAGCTTTCAAAAGCCTTCCTAGGACCAGTATATGTCGACCAAAAGAAAAGAGTGGAGAAGGGTTTTTTTTTTTTTTTTTTCTGGAAGCCGAATGTTTGAGGAGACAAACTAGGGTTTTTCTTGTGATATATTTGACTAGGTAGTTAAGAATATAAAGGGATAAGATCACTTATAATTGGTAATGATATGGGACATCAAAATGGCGTGTGAACAGCTATCTCTTGGCCGAAATTTTGGGTGCAAAATCATACACTCAAATCTTTTATTTTCTTCTTAATATTCATATACTTTATTTTGTAAGTTAAATGAAAGAATTAAAGTTTAATAGTTCAATATAGTTTTATTATCACGAGTATTTGTCGAGTTAGATAATTTTACATATTCATCGCTTTGAGGGCATAATGGTCATTTCATAGTTTAACGATTTTAGGGTTTTACAGTTGCAGTGATTAATTTGTAACAGCTTTGACTCATTTAATAGGCTGTTATGAATGCTTTGTGACCACGTTTAATTGGTCATGTAACCACTATTTCTATGATAATGGAGGTTTATTATGGGTGATTAATTGGCCGTTAATCACACATAATGTCCATTGATTAGTGTTGAGTGTTCTCTACTATAAATATAGAGTGACATCTTTAGCTTAAAGACACACTGAAAAAGTACAATACCAGGAGAAACAAACTGGAAACTTAAACACTTATATGCGCAAGGGTTATTGATTTGTGCCTATCTCAATAACCAACATTTGGTCTTATCCCAAGTAGATATTCGTGTAACCCAAGCATAGGGTCGAATAGTTTACTTTGGAAAGTGATAACACGATTCCAAGTGATATCCGGTAACCACCTAGTGGTATTGCATTGCTACTGATTATCTTAACCCTGTTATGGGATCTTACCACCAACAAATCATACATAATGTCCATTGATTAGTTTTGAGTGTTCTCTACTATAAATAGAGAGCGACATCTTCAGCTTGAAGACACACTGAAAAAGAACAATACCCGGAGAAACAAACTGAAGGCTTAAACACTTATATGCGCAAGGGTTATTGATTTGTGCCTATTTCAATAACCAACATTTGGTCTTATCCTAAGTAGATATTCGTGATACCCAGGCATTAGGGTCGAATAGTTTACTTTGGAAAGTGATTACACGATTCCAAGTGATATCCGGTAACCTACTAGTGGTATTGCAGTTGCTACTGATTGTCTTAACCCTGTTCTGGGAACTACCACCAACAATCAAAGTAAACTATTTTGTGATAATCAATGGATACTGCTGCAATGAAACACATGGCTTTAAACTTTGCTAAGCTCGACAAGTTTAAAGGGGTGGACTTTAGGAGATGGCAAAAGAAAATGCACTTCTTGCTTTCCAGCATGAGCGTGGTGTATGTGCTAACCACTCCTATTCCTGATGATGGGGATGATGCTACAGTGGAGCAGATCAGGAGAAGGAGCAAATGGGAGAATGATGACTACATTTGCAGAGGTCTAATTCTCAATGGTATGTCTGATTCTCTATTTGACATTTATCAGAACTTTGAATCTTCCAAAGAACTGTGGGATTCCTTGGATGCCAAATATATGGCTGAGGATGCATCAAGTAAGAAGTTTCTTGTAAGTAATTTCACAAATTACAAAATGACTGATTCAAGACCAGTCATGGAACAATATGTGTCACACCTCGCCAGAGGCGGAAACGCGAGGTGCAACATAATCAATATACATCGCAATAGAGATATAGTACAATACCATCTTTAAATTTAAGGAAATAGTAAAATGTTACAATATTGTTCAAGCCAACTTTGGCAATAAAATCTTAAAACTTGATTTCCAAAAGATAACTTCTTATAATTGACGACCAAAGATGACACGTGAAGACTCCTTTATGCAAAAGACTTCATAAAACAAGCTTATTGACGATCACCTGAAATGCATGAGAAAACGGGTCAACTATGAAAATAGTTGGTGAGTACACAGGTTTTATGTATTACAAAAAACCATTTTTAATAAAAGTCTTTTTACATATTAAAAAAATCAAATTTTTAAGAAACTCTTTAAATAGTACGAAAATATTTTTGAGTATGTCTGCATTGCAAATGTCTTGTCAACTCACCATGTTACAAGTCCCGCCCATACAAGACTTGTAACATATAAGTTGACATACATTTTCATATTTCAAGTGGTAAGTCTGGTAGTCAATACACATACGGACATAATAATGCCTCGTATATAATAAAGTTATGCGGCAAAGCCCCACAAATAAATAATATGCGTTTCGTAGACAGAGGAACGAGAGGTTGGCCGACCTCTAATAGCGCTATCCATACTACCTACTGCTCCGCACAAGGGAGCCGTACGAACGGTACGTATAATTGGAGTGCGAACGGCAAACCAATCGGGGACTAACAATGCGAACGTACGAACAGTACATCATAACAACTATTATATACTATCAATTAAGACTGCTCAGAACATGGGAGACTCGGCATTGCTCCGAACAAGGGAGACTTTGCGTTGCTCCGAATAGGGGAGACTTTAGGTCAAGGACGTACGGTCCATTAGGTCCAAACAAGTCATATGCTTATAATTAAGTCCAAGAGTCTAAGGGTTCAAAATATATTAAATATTCTAAATCAAGTCAAAACAGAGTTCAATATAAGTCAAGGGTTTCAAATATATTAAAGGGTTCAAATTAAGTCAAAAAGGGTTCAATATAAATCAAAGGGCTCAAATATATTAAAGGTTCTAATTCAGATAAAAACAATTTAAGTTTATGTTCATGCATTTCACCCCAAATAAGTAAAGCAGTAAAAAGGGGGTTGTGAATACTCACCTTGGCAAAAAGCAGTCTAAAGCAGCAGTCAAATAGAATTATTGGATGGCACCGACACGCGACCTAGATTAGTATGGCAAATTTAGTCCATAGTTCTAGTTTAAGACTCGGAAAATTTTAAATGAGTTTAAAAGTCTTTTTATGTTGTTGTTGCTTGTGTGGCAATGATTAATGTTTAATATAATCTTTTGTAGATGTTGGCTCTTGGAAGTCCATAAGTACATAATAAGAAAATATCAATGACGAAGAATCTTCGGTTTGATGGCAATCGAAATACGACGTACGAAAAATAATTACATATAATATTAGACGTTAATGGATTATGTAACATTATTTTTTTTTCAAAGGTTTATACTTTACTAAGCGTACATACATATATAAATATCTTTATATACCACATTTATTGGTTACCATAGAAGTAATAAAAAATTTAAGTAATAACCTTACTTAATACATTTGTATTTAAATAATTTGATGGTGCAAGTTATGAATAAAGCTTCTCATTGATGGTTATTATACAAAAATATAATTAGTTATATCGGTTATTATAAAAATATGACAAGTTAATAATGTATTTTTGTCGAAGATCGGGCATGACCCGTGTATATGTTTTGGTTTTTACGGAGTGACAAGATGACAAAATTTTATATTCTTAAGTAATAAACCATTTTTGCATTGTTTAGCAAACTCGAATGAGTTTTTATAAGTTAAGATATGTCATGTTAAACTTAGACAGTAGAATTAGATAATGTATCTCAATAATATTAAAATTAAGACTTACTTTTTAGATGTAGTCTAGTGATATATAGGTAATAGTTTAGAGTTTTTATTTGTTGAGCGCATGTAGTTTTGAATTGAAAAATGTGTTTTAGAATAAAGAGAAGTTGTGTAGCTCTAGTCATGTCGAGGGGATTAAGTTGAGAGTGAAATGTCGAAATAAGCCAAAATCAAGTCGTGTAAGTAATATGTCGAACAGTCGGAACCACATTAACAAAAATTTGGCAATTGATTCGGTATCTTCCAAACTAAGCAAAACCGACACCCAAGTTGGGCTCGAGTTGGGCTTGTTGGCTCACTGTTACTCGACATGCACACCAACGCCATTAAAATGTCGTATCGAAATGTTTAATGCATATATGTTGTTTGTAAACAACCTGTGCAATGCATACTTGCATGACAATGAAATTTGAGTTTTAATAAAACTTGTACTACAAATGGAAATGTTGAACAAGATGTCAGGTCCATGACCATCTAATCTACTAAAGTTAACAAAAATTTGGTTCCTTCGCAAAATGACTTTTTTTACTTGGTTAAGAAATTATTTTATCTTTCACTGTGATAGTCTCAGTTCTTACATACTACTATGGACATATATGTTCATACTACTTAATAATTAAAAGTTGTCTTGGAGATTTTTATCATTTCTTCCCACTAATTTATTTGTTCATGACCCAAAACACGGAATACGGTTTTTGACACAATGAGTAAATAAACCCAACGCACCTATGTTGGCTCGACAACCTCGACCTCAAAACCAAACGTAACCCTTTTAGTCTATTAATCATTTGGAGAAAAGGAGCAACATAATCCTAAACGAAACAAATCAACTGTGGTTCGACTCATCATAAGAACGACACGAACCAAAAACTTAAGGAAATCTATCCATGAGCCAATACTTAAATCTTTTATATATCTCATATTAGTTTGTAACTTATTGATTGCCAACAACAACAACAACAATTAATTATAACATGAAAAAGAAAAAGATCATTCGATTGAAAAAAATATATATATACGATCGACATCATATTATTGCCAAAAATTTAATAAATTTCGAATTATCAATAAAATTAACAGTTAAGTTCATAAGAATATTTATCTTACAATAGAAAATATGGGTCGAATGTGAGAGGAACACCGGATACACCAAACTCCGATTGGAAGAGACTCGGGACGAATTAGAGCAATTGACAACCTGGAATAGCCTCCTTATGCATCCAATTACAAAACCCCTTTTGAAATTTTGAAAAGCCCTCAACTTTTTGAAACCCTAATTTTTCGAATTGAATAAGAAGTTGATGAATTATTCTTCTGAGCTTGAATCCTCTTAAAGATGAGAGACTAGGAGTAAGTTTGTGACCCTCTTGAATCTTCAAAACATGTCTCTACCCATTTTAAGCTTTCTTCACATCTCTCTCATCCACGTATGGCATCCATGAGGCAGACTTAGGAGTAGTTTGGATGAGTGTAGAAAGATGCCAAAGGTGTTTATCATTAAAATGGGATTTTGTGACTTTGGAGATGAGGATGGCGTGCAAATGGTATCCAGAACAAGAAAGAAAACAGTTTCTGAAAAAGAAGGGGTAGGGGAGGGCGTGGGTAAGGGTAGGTTTATTAGGTGTATATATATATAAAATATATATATATATATATATATATATATATATATATATATATATATATATATTGTTATTATTATTATTAATTGTATTTTATGTACTCCGTATTGTATAATTTGTTCCGTAAGAAATAACGTTTACTTATGTAAAATACTTTCCGGGTGCCCTTAAATTATAATTTTTATATTTTTGGAAACGTTTTGACGAGTGAAATATTATGGTATTATTATTATCTTGACATTAGAAAATATATTCCGTGCCAATTTTATTATGGTGTCGGTACGCGTGTGGTGCCGGGACTTTCGAAAACACGAGATAACTTCTCGTTTTTGAGTTATAATGATCAGAAAATAAATAATTCGCATATTCTGATATAAATATTAGCCGAGAAATTGACGGATTGTCACAGTCTGCCAACCTTAAAAAGAATATCGTCCTCGAGATTCAGTTCATCTATACTACAGGCGTACATTCTCATGGTTCAAATTTTCTCATTCTTGAACTTTGCCCTCAAAAGACTCTTAGTTGGTGAATTTTCACAACTTGTCGACCTGACCGGTCATATGTTTAAGTTGTGTAGGTTGGGTAACAACTTGATTCCAACTTGATTTTTGCAACTCATCAAACAAGAACTGTCACTAGATCAAGCTAGGAAACAAGTTGTCAGAAAGAGATAGCTTCTCATCTATGTAAGAGACCTTTTGAAAGTTTGGCTCGAGTTTGAAATTATTTAAACCAATCAATTCAACTAATAGTGGGGTGCTCAGATTAGTGAGAAGGCTAAAGGTCTAACTAAGGCTCATGACGTCGAGATCGCCACATGACAAAAATGAAGGCATGCTTAATGCTAAAGGTACATGTCTGACTACAGGGTTCAATGCACATCATGCCAAGTCAATTCAAAGTACTTAAGTTCAAGCTCACATATTGTCCTAAAGGCAAAAAGTCTTAGCACACAGAATGCCTAGCAGTATAGTCATATATGCAGAAAAACACGTAAGGCAGATGCACACACATAGACCAATGCATTCTCAGGTGATCTAGACTCTGACTACTACCAAAAAAGATCTAAGGTAACTACCCTAATCATCCCATGATTCCTCCTGAATTATGCATAGTTGATCAGGCTATGCATAATTTAGGAACAATGATGAAAAGCTCGGGCTAATCGACTCGTACCATGTTTGGGGTTTTATTAAAACTTTAGCCTGGTTATAGTTGAGGTTTTTATTTTAGAAAACCCGGCATTCTCTATAACCTTCGGCTCTGATACCAATCTGTCACACCCCGCCAGAGGCGGAAACGCGAGGTGCAACATAATCAATATACATCGCAAAAGAGATATAGTACAATACCATCTTTAAATTTAAGGAAATAGTAAAATGTTACAATATTGTTCAAGCCAACTTTGGCAATAAAATCTTAAAACTTGATTTCCAAAAGATAACTTCTTATAATTGACGACCAAAGATGACACGTGAAGACTCCTTTATGCAAAAGACTTCATAAAACAAGCTTATTGACGATCACCTGAAATGCATGAGAAAACGGGTCAACTATGAAAATAGTTGGTGAGTACAAATGTTTTATGTATTACAAAAAGCCATTTTTAATAAAAGTCCTTTTACGTATTAAAAAAATCAAATTTTTAAGAAAGTCTTTAAATAGTACGAAAATATTTTTGAGTATGTCTGCCTTGAAAATGTCTTGTCAACTCACCATGTTACAAGTCCCGCCCATACAAGACTTGTAACATATAAGTTGACATACATTTTCATATTTCAAGTGGTAAGTCTGGTAGTCAATACACATACGGACATAATAATGCCTCGTATATAATAAAGTTATGCGGCAAAGCCCCACAAATAAATAATATGCGTTCCGTAGACAGGGGAACGAGATGTTGGCCGGCCTCTAATAGCGCTATCCATACTACCTACTGCTCCGCACAAGGGAGCCGTACGAACGGTACGTATAATTGGAGTGCGAACGGCAAACCAATCGGGGACTAACAGTGCGAATGTACGAACAGTACATCATAACAACTATTATATACTATCAATTAAGACTGCTCCGAACATGGGAGACTCGGCATTGCTCCGAACAAGGGAGACTTTGCGTTGCTCCGAACAGCGGAGACTTTAGGTCAAGTCATATGCTCATAATTAAGTCCAAGAGTCTAAGGGTTCAAAATATATTAAATATTCTAAATCAAGTCAAAATAGAGTTCAATATAAGTCAAGGGTTTCAAATATATTAAAGGGTTCAAATTAAGTCAAAAAGGGTTCAATATAAATCAAATGGTTCAAATATATTAAAGGTTCTAATTCAGATAAAAACAATTTAAGTTTATGTTCATGCATTTCACTCTAAATAAGTAAAGCAGTAAAAAGCGGGTTGTGAATACTCACCTTGGCCAAAAACAGTCTAAAGCAGCAGCCAAATAGAATTATTGGATGGCACCGACACGCGACCTAGATTAGTATGACAAATTTAGTCCATAGTTCTAGTTTAAGACTCGAAGAATTTTAAATGAGTTTAAAAGTCTTTTTATGTTGTTGTTGCTTGTGTGACAATGATTAATGTTTACTATAATCTTTTGTAGATGTTGGCTCTTGGAAGTGCATAAGTACATAATAAGAAAATATCAATGACGAAAGAATCTTCGGTTTGATGGCAACCGAAAGACGACGTACGGAAAATAATTACATATAATCAGTGTTGCAAAACAAGGCCGATTAATCACCGATTAGGTGCTACTGGCCAGCAACCTTGCTGATTAGTGTAACTGGGTCAAACAAATCGGTCAACAGCGGTCAATGACGGTCAACGACTGTTAACAGTGGTCAAACTTGCTGGAAACATGCAAATCTTGTCGGAAATACCAAAAACTTGTCTAGAACAAGTTTAAATCAATTATATTTGATGTTTATATCTGTTACAAGATGATTTTCAAGGAATTTCTTGTCTGGAAAACCCAAATCTCGCCGAAAATACCCAAAAATTGCCGAAAATGTCAATCCGATTAATCACCGATTAATCCCGCTTTGACCGATTACAAGCTACAGGGGGTCGACCGCCCGACTACCGATTCACGATTTTTGCAACCTTGCATATAATATTAGACGTTAATGGATTATGTAACATTATTTTTTTTTCAAAGGTTTATACTTTACGAAGCGTACATACATATATAAATATCTCTATATACCACATTTATTGGTTACCATAGAAGTATTCAAAAATTTTAGTAATAGCCTTACTTAATACATTTGTATTTAAATAATTTGATGGTGCAAGTTATGAATAAAGCTTCTCATTGATGGTTATTATACAAAAATATAATTAGTTATATCGGTTATTATAAAAATATGACAAGTTAATAATGTATTTTTGTCGATGATCGGGCATGACGCGTGTATATGTTTTGGTTTTTACAGAGTGACTAGATGACAAAATTTTATATTCTTAAGTAATAAGCCGTTTTTGCATTGTTTAGCAAACTCGAATGAGTTTTTATAAGTTAAGATATGTCATGTTAAACTTAGACAGTAGAATTAGATAATGTATCTCAACAATATTAAAATTAAGACTTACTTTTTAGATGTAGTCTAGTGATATATATGTAATAGTTTAGAGTTTTTATTTGTTGAGCGCATGCAGTTTTGAATTGAAAAATGTGTTTTAGAATAAAGAGAAGTTGTGTAGCTCTAGTCATGTCGAGGGGATTAAGTTGAGAGTGAAATGTCGAAATAAGCCAAAATCAAGTCGTGTAAGTAATATGTCGAACAGTCGGAACCACATTAACAAAAATTTGGCAATTGATTCGGTATCTTCCAAACTAAGCAAAACCGACACCCAAGTTGGGCTCGAGTTGGGCTTGTTGGCTCACTGTTACTCGACATGCACACCAACGCCATTAAAATGTCGTATCGAAATGTTTAATGCATATATGTTGTTTGTAAACAACCTGTGCAATGCATACTTGCACGACAATGAA
This sequence comes from Chrysanthemum makinoi, assembly GCA_910596185.1. Lineage (NCBI taxonomy): Eukaryota > Viridiplantae > Streptophyta > Magnoliopsida > Asterales > Asteraceae > Chrysanthemum > Chrysanthemum makinoi. The sequence continues at coordinate 250,653,904 of OU343217.1, read as the reverse complement.
ATTTGAGTTTTAATAAAACTTGTACTACAAGTGGAAATGTTGAACAAGTTGTCAGGTCCATGACTATCTAATCTACTAAAGTTAACAAAAAAATTTGGTTCCTTCGCAATATGACTTTTTTACTTGGTTAAGAAATTATTTTATTTTTAAATGTGATAGTCTCAGTTCTTACATACTACTATGGACATATATGTTCATACTTCTTAATAATTAAAAGTTGTCTTAGAGATTATTCATCATTTCTTCCCACTGATTTATTTGTTCATGACCCGAAACACCGAATCGGTTTTTGACACAGTGAGTAATTAAACTCAACGCACCTATGTTGGCTCGACAACCTCGACATCAAAACCAAACGTAACCCTTTTAGTCTATTAATCATTTGGAGAAAAGGAGCAACATAATCATAAAGGAAACAAATCCACTGTGGTTTGACTCGTCATAAGAACGACACGAACCGAAAACTTAAGGAAATCTATCCATGAGCCAATACTTAAATCTTTTATATATTTCATAATAGTTTGTAACTTATTGATTGTCAACAACAACAACAATTAATTTATAACATGAAAAAGAAAAAGATCATTCGATTGAGAAAAAAATATATATACGATCGACATCATATTATTACCAAAAATTTAATAAATTTCGAATTATCAATAAAATTAACAGTTAAGTTCATAAGAATATTTATCTTACAATAGAAAATATGGGTCGAATGTGAGAGGAACACCGGATACACCAAACTCCGATTGGAAGAGACTCGGGACAAATTAGAGCAATTGACAACTTGAAATAGCTTCCTTATGAATCCAATTACAAAACCCCTTTGGAAATTTTGAAAAGCCCTCTACTTTTTGAAACCCTAATTTTTCGAATTGAATAAGAAGTTGATGAATTATTCTTCTGAGCTTGAATCCTCTTAAAGATGAGAGACTAGGAGTAAGTTTGTGACCCTCTTGAATCTTCAAAACATGTCTCTACTCATTTTAAGCTTTCTTCACATCTCTCTCATCCACGTATGGCATCCATGAGGCAGACTTAGGAGTAGTTTGGATGAGTGTAGAAAGATGCCAAAGGTGTTTATCATTGAAATGGGATTTGTGACTTTGGAGATGAGGATGGCGTGCAAATGGTATCCAGAAGAAGAAAGAAAACAGTTTCTGAAAAAGAAGGGGTAGGGGAGGGCGTGGGTAAGGGTAGGTTTATTAGGTGTATATATATATAAATATATATATATATATATATATATATATATATATATATATATATATATATATATATATATATATATATATATATATATATATATATATATATATATATATATATATATATATATATATATATATATATAGTAGGGATCCAGTGAGAAGTAACTTAAAATAAGAAGTGGTGAGAAGTGACCAAAACTACGCATTTGAGATTCAACGACTTGCATTTGATGCATTTCTATTCATATAGATGCAACATCTTGAGTTTCGAAAGTTAATTTGATGTATAGATGGTGCAAATTGATTTTCATGATTTCGGCACGTACATAGGAACAAAAAATAAGAGAAATCATGAAATGCATCTAATATACGTATATGCATCTGATTAAAAGCTAGAAAACACACTATGGTGCGTTATAATGCATCTAAGATTATAGGGATGCATCTAATTTAAGTCGGTGCATCTCGAATTTGCGGTTATAGTTCTTCTTATTCCTTCTTATTTTAAGTAATATTCTTATTTGATCCTAACTCTATATATATATATATATATATATATATATATATATATATATATATATATATATATTTTGTTATTATTATTATTAATTGTATTTTATGTACTCCGTATTGTATAATTTGTTCCGTAAGAAATAACGTTTACTTATGTAAAATACTTTCCGAGTGCCCGTAAATTATAATTTTTATATTTTTGGAAACGTTTTGACGAGTGAAATATTATGGTATTATTATTATCTTGACATTAGAAAATAAATTTCGAGCCAATTTTATTATGGTGTCGGTACGCGTGTGGTGCCGGGACTTTGGAAAACACAAGATAACTTCTCGTTTTTTAGTTATAATGATCAGAAAATAAATAATTCGCATATTCTGATATAAATATTATCCGGGAAATTGACGGATTGTCACAATATGCACATGGATGAGGCTATTTTAGTCTCTTGTGTTATTGATAAACTTCTTCCTTTTTGGAAAGATTTCAAGCATACCTTGAAACATAAGAAAGAGGAATTAACTCTGGTTGAGTTGGGCAGTCATCTGCGCATTGAGGAATCTCTCAGGGTGTAGGATAATGACAAGCCAAAGAGTAGCAATGCTACTAGTACATCTGTTGTCAATATGGTGGAGCATAACAACTCCACCAGGTACAATGACAACAAAGGCAAACGCAAATATTATGACAACACAATGGCAGATCCTAACAAGAAGGCAACACCTACTTGTTGGAAATGTGGCAAATCTGGTCACATTAAAAGGGATTACAAAGGTGTTAAGGTTGGTGGTAAAGCTAATGGATCAGGCACTAATGGTTCAGGGAGTGGTGGTTCTACTAACTCACTGAAAGGTCAGAATATATTAAATAAGTCTTTTCAGATTTATTATGTTACATATGTATCTAAATCTTATTATGTGCAGGATGATGATGTTGCGTGGTGGGTTGACTCTGGTGCAACAGTTCATGTGTGCAAAGATAGAAGCTGGTTCAAGTCTTATGAGTCACTGAATGATGGTTCTATTCTTCACATGGGAAATGAGTCAACAGCCTTGGTGCATGGTCGTGGTTGTTTAGATCTTAAGATTAGTTCTGGAAAGATTATAACTTTGTTTAATGTTATTCATGTTCCTGATATAAGGAAAAACTTGGTTTCAAGTAGTGTTTTGAATAATCATGGATATAAACAAGTTATTGAGTCTGATAAATTTGTCTTGTCTAAAAGTGGTGTTTTTATTGGTTTTGGCTATTTGTGTAACCAAATGTTCAGGCTTAATATTGTCACTGATAGTGATAATTCAGCCTTTGTGACCACCTCTGACCAGACTGACTCTACCCTATGGCATGCTAGACTTGGCCATGTTCAATATAAAAGGATCCAAGATATGTCTAAGGATGGGTTAATCCCAGCATTTAACATGGACACTGAAAAGTGTAAAACTTGAATGTTGACCAAGATAACCAAGAAACCTTTTCAGGGTGTTAAGCGTGAGACTAAGCTCTTGGAGCTAATACACAGTGACCTGTGTGATTTGCATGCCACTCCCTCTTTGGGGAATAAGAAGTACTTTGTGACATCTATTGATGATGCTTCTAGGTTTTGTTATGTCTATCTGTTACATACCAAGGATGAAGCATTAGATAAATTTATAGTGTTTAAAACTGAAGTTAAATTAAAACTTGGTTCCCTGATCAAAAGGTTAAGGGCCGATAGGGGAGGTGAGTACAAGGATACTATGTATTTTATGTCTGTTGGTATTATCCATGAAACGACTACTCCCTATACTCCTCAGCAAAATGGTATTTCTGAAAGGAAAAACAGGGTACTGAAGGAGATGGTTAATTCGATGTTGTCCTATTCAGGACTGAGTCAAGGCATCTGGGGTGAAGCTATGTTAACAACTTGCTAATTATTAAATAGGGTTCCCAACAAAAGGAACAAGGGATGAGGTCTCTGACCAATACTCCTATTGCTTCATTGTTGAGGATGATCCCAAGACATTTGAAGAAGCAATGAAGTCCCAGGATATTGCTTTATGGAAAGAAGCAATAAATGATGAGATGGATTCCATCATGGGCAACAACACTTGGGTGTTGGTTGATCTACCACCCGGTTGCAAACTTCTAGGTTGCAAATGGATTTTCAAAAGGAAAATGAAGGTAGATGGAACTAATGAAAAGTTCAAGGCTAGACTAGTCATTCAGGGCTTTAAAAAAAAGTCAGGGATAGACTATTTTGATACTTATGCCCATGTGGCTCGTATAAGTACCATAAGACTGATGATTGCTTTGGCATCTATTCACAATCTAATCATTCATCAGATGGATGTGAAAACAGCCTTCTTGAATGGTGAATTGGATGAGGAGGTTTATATGAACCAACCTCAAGGCTTCATCTTGCCTGGCAATAAAAACAAGATGTGTAAACTAATTAAGTCTCTTTATGGACTAAAGTATGTACCTAAGCAATGGCATCAAAAATTTGATGAAGTGGTTTTGTCTAGTGGTTATGTTCTTAACCAAGCTGACAAATGTGTGTATAGAAAATTTGATGAATCTGGTAAAGGAGTCATCATTTGTCTATATGTTGATGACATGTTGATCATTGGCACTGACCAAAATCAGGTTGACCTGACAAATGAATTTTTGTCATCAAGGTTCTCCATGAAGGACATGGGGGAGGCTGATGTTATCCTTGGTATAAGGATTAAACATGAAAGTAAAAGAATTTCTATCTCTGAGTCTCATTATATTGGGAAGGTGTTGAGGAAATTCAATTACTTTGATTGTACTCCAATGAGTACACCTATGGATACTTGTGAGAAGCTGTTGCCTAATAATGGCAAAGCTGTATCTCAACTTAAATACTCTAGGGTAATTGGCTGCCTGATGTATGCCATGACTTGTGCAAGACCTGATATTGCTTTTGCAGTGGGTAAATTGAGCAGGTATACTAGTAATCCTAGTATTCATCACTGGAAAGCAGTTCAGAGGGTACTGAAGTATTTGAAGAGAACTATGGATTATATTCTCTCATATACTGGTTATCCTTCAGTATTAGAAGGATACACTGATGCAAGTTGGATCAGTAACACTGAAGATAAATCATCTTCCAGTGGATGGGTATTCCTACTTGGTGGAGGTGCAATTTCTTGGGCATCCAAAAAGCAAACTTGCATCACCAGTTCAACAATGGAGTATGAATTTGTGGCTTTAGCAGCTGCTGGTAAACAAGCTGAATGGTTGAAAAACTTGCTTCTTGAGATTCCATTGTGGCCTAACCTATAGCACCCATTTCTATCCGTTGTGATAGTGCAGCTACATTGGCTAAGGCTTATAGCCAGATGTACAATGGTAAGTCTAGACACTTAGGTGTCAGACATAGCATGATTCGTGAGCTTATCATGAATTGGGTGGTATCTATAGATTTTGTTAGATCTCAACAAAATTTAGCTGATCACTTGACGAAAGGATTGGCTAGAGACTTGGTTATAAAGTCTGCTAAAGGGATGGGTTTAAGTCCAACTTAGTCACTGAATGCTAGGACACCCAACTCCCTCCTAAGGAAACTTGGGAGCTGAGTTCATTGTGGAAAGCTGAACATTCAGTATACTGGAGCACATGTTTTATTTACATCCCAAGGTTGTGCTTAGAACCTACTGAAAGGAAGATGAAGTCTTTACTTCTTAATGGTTATTTTTCTTTGAAAAAGTGCTTGGCAGGAGCATGAATAAAGTGGAACCACCTATGTAAATGTTGAAGTTTTGCCGCTTCAGGGAGCTTTGGACTTTGGCTCTTACAACATTTATGAATTTGGATATGGACACATGGCTTGTATAGTGTCAGGAGCTTTTAAGTGTTTGAAAACTTGTGTGTATTTTATCTTCAGGTATTCAAATGGGTTGAAGGGTTCAATTCTTAGAACACCCTGATTCTCGAATATTTAAACGTGTAATGTACTAAGATGGAAATTCAATCCTCAGGATATTTTCGTTTATGCACATGTTTTGTTTGATGTTTGTTTTTTCTTGCAAAGGAAGTGAACTAAATTTGGGGAGGATTGTTGGAAAATTTAGTGCACTTGTGGGATTAGTTCACACCTTGTTTTGGTTAAGGAGGTACGGAGTGTGCACCCATAAGGTCCCTGAACACCCTGACTCAATAGTGGTTTGTACTGCTAGTGTATTGGTTACTACTGCTAGTGTAATAACTGATGGTTCCTACTGGTAGTGTTATGGTTCATGCTGCTTGTGTAATGGTTCCTGTTGATGGTTCCTGCTGGTAGTGTTTGGTTCCTGCTGCTAGTGTACTGGTTCCTGCTGGTAGTGTTGCAGTGATTAATTTGTAACAGCTTTGACTCATTGATACGCGTACAATGCGCGTTCGAGGTCAAAGGAACTTTCTTTTCGTCGAGCAAGTTTTTCAACACCCTAGACAGTGAACCTAATCGTTTTAGTGTAGTATTAGGGTAAGCCTCGGGAATTGATATCGTTCTCTAGGGGAATAGGAATGCTAGTGAGAAATTTCTACACTAAGGTTGGGGTTGAGGAAGATTATTTTTATCTTTTTTATATTTTTTAGGAAATGGAAAGGTACGAATCTCGGGGTATTGGATTTGGGGGGTGGTATTTCTACCAATTACTCTACTTATCTAATTATCTAAACTAAGGTGAGTGTAGTCTATGTCTATTGTTGAGTGCTCTTATGGTGATTTAAAGATGTGTTTACTTAGATGATATTACTCCCTAGTTATCTCCTATTGATGGTTGAATTGTCACGTCCTTATTCTTAACGCGTTGTGTCTTCTGAGGTCGTAGGGTATGCATTTTTCCCTAACTCTTTGAGTCTACCTTAAGGTTATTGCCTACGAAATCTCTAGGATTCATAAACTACTCTAAGGTTATCTTTGGATGTTTAGACTACAATAACTCTAGGTGATTATAAACTAATGTTCACAAAGATTACTCAAGCATTAAAAACATAACGAATGACCTATCGCAATACTAGGTCAATCACAATTAAGATAAGAGACAACCAATCAATATTCAATACCTAGGTTTCATAGATCTAAGCAAACACACAAGTAAATTAGCCGGACATAGAAAACATGCAAGCATACACACAAACAATTGAAGACATAATTGAATTATTGAAGTAAATCACTTATCTTGTTGTAAAATAGGGTATGGAACCCTAAGATACTGCCCAAGACAACCTAGGTTCGGTTTAGGTTTTACTCCACAAAACTACCTCTCTAAAATACTGAAAATTCGAATTCTATATATAGAGTTACAATATGCGATGGCGTCACTCTTTAATTGTGACGCCGTCAGGTCGCCGCCATTAGGTTTTCGTCTTGGCCACGTCAACTCTGTGACGGCGTCACCTTATGCTTGTGACGCCGTCGGCTTCAACCTCTGACGCCATCGGGATCCAAATCTAGGCCGTGTGAGTTGTGACGCCCTACTCTTTTAAACCTGATGCCGTCACTTGTAAAATAGCAATTTGCTCTCTGAGTCATCTCAAGGTGTGTCGTGATGGCATCGCTATTAAGCTGTGACGCCTTCCCCTTCAGTTCCAGCAGCTTAAGTGTCTCGATTCTTGACTTTGGCCATTTTCTTCATATATTCGCGCCTTTTCGTCCGAATAAGTGTCATTCCAGCAATTTGCTTTCAAGAGACCTAAAAAGTGAAAAGGAAAGAAATTAAGTAGTAACGGATACAAAAGTGATGAATTAAGGGCTCAAATGACCCCTCAAAAGTGTACCTTTTAAATCCTTATAAAAAATCCCTACACTTGGTATTTGTTTGTCCTCAAGCAAATGTACATTTGGCCAATTAATTTATAAGTTAGGGGTCATGAAGCATTAGTTTAGAACAATTCACAACACATATAAGCCCCGCAAAAGTCATAACAAGCACAGAAATTACATATTAGCACCTCACAAGTGGTGTTTGGATACTCTCATCTCTCGGGTGTATATGAAATATATCAAGTTGGAAATGGAAGATAAACACTCATTAACCGGTCCTAGTACATAGATTACCATAGGATTGAGACTAGATAAAACCTCCATGTCTTTGGCGTAAGCACCTAGGAAAAACTATCCAAGAGGTCTTTTAAAGGGTTGTAACGTTAGGCTTACAGTAAGGAAACAAAGGGTTTGGTGGGATAGGCGATTTAGTGGTGGCAAGTCAAAAATATTTATGTTACAAGCATGAGAAGAATGGCGTTGCTAAGCCAAGACTCGACACTCTAAACTCTAGATAAATTGAAACAAACAAACATAAATTTAAAGATAGATGTAGGATGGTAGCCCGTATGTTTTTTTTTTCATAATTTTTTTTTGAATCACTTTTTTTCTACCATCCTCTACGATAACATCAAAATAATAGGGATTTATAGGCACATCCATACACTTGAGTTTTTATTACTCTAACACTAATTTGACCCGAATTGAAAAGATCAAAACACTTGGATTACATTATTACGCAAATAAAGGGAATTTGAATTTAACGTTCCTTCCCGTCATTTCATAAAATTTAACTTTTCCCATGAGTCCCAATCGTCCCAAAACTGTGTATAAAGGATATAACTCGACATAGCAACTTATGCAAGCAACTAGATAATTGAACTAAGGGTTTAGTATGATAACAATAATACACTAAAAGTGAGTGCATACAAGGTAGGCTAAGGCGATTTGGGTGTACATTTGGGGGTGGATTGTAAACAACGATGTTCATTGTTATTCCGGAAAACCGAAACATCAAGAGAACCGCGAAAAGGATAGGCTCTGAGGGGGGTATCGTGTACTAAAGATGAGTACAACGCAAGGGTGTGGGGGAATTACTCAACCGATGTGGAAGAAGTAATTATATTACGGGTATCAAACAAGGGTTGTCCTAACGCCTCTTATCATTTAGTTATTCCTAACTACACAAGTGTAGTCTCACTAGCAATCTCGGAATGCATCACAAAACAAGTTCTAGAATCTATTATACTACCAATACACACTCGAAGCATTAAAGTGGAATGCTTTAATTCCTACAAATCTAAGGGCGATCCTCACATTTTGGGTGGAATTTAAGTGGTAAAGGGTTTTGTGCTAGTCATATAACTTCTTATCCATGAGACGCTTTATTAAGACTAATGGCCCACTCCTACATGTCATGAAAAATTTTAAATTTGGTGCCAAAATTACGCTAACCGATATTTCTCATGGTTTATTACACAAATGAAATTGGACAAAGCAAATAGTCAAGGATAAGCATAGTTTCAAAGTTCCTGTTTTATTTTTCCTCCCTACACTTAAACTGAACATTGTCCCCAATGTTCCCTGAAAGTATCAAAGTTATGATAATGGAAGGTAATTAAAAACGAAAGAAACTAGTACTCCCCTGATTAGCTCGGTAGGATCCGTGTGAAGTAGTGGTTAAATCTTTCTTCAAGAAGAATGTATGCGTGAAAAGCTCCATCCAATCTTATGTATCTTCTTCTTGATAAATAAAACCTGCATACTTGAAGAAAACAAACGAAACCTTCGCGTAAAATCGGCGGTAACAATATATATATATGACTCTACTAAACTAGGATATAATGCTTGTGGAATGGATGTTTACAAATTTTCTGGAAAATTAAGACCTGGAAAATTCCAAAAATTTATAAGTAGCTCAGAAAATGATAAAAAAGTAGTAAGCTGTTTCTACTTCCTCCGACGCCGTCAGGTTGCAACTCGACGCCGTCAGTTATCCTGACGAAACCGTCTGTCGAAGTTTCGGAAAAAAATTCTGGAAAATTTATATCTTTAGAATCTGGAAAAATTTCCTGCAAAACATCCATTATGACTCGATACAACCATTTGACTCGAACAAACACACATGTATATCTTTTTAATAATCATAATTCTCATGTTCACGTTCTTTTTTAAAACGTGTGTAATCCTCCCTACACTTATCCCTTTTGTAAAATACTTTTATATGTAATTAAGACGAGGTTAAAGACAAAATAAAGCATTTTTACAAATTCAAACATGAGAATAAACAATCAATAAAAGATATACGACACACAAACAAGCAAACAATTAAGCATGGGTTGCCTCCCATGAAGCGCTTTTCTTTATTTATGAGTCTTGTAGCTAGACTCGAAGTCGTGCCCCTACGTATTCTCATTTTTCATTCTCAATGAGAATTCTATCATATTGACAAAATTTTCATCGACTCTATACCTAGGCCCTAGGGTCTAGCAATCTTTATAATAAAGTCTCCTTTTCTCCCACATGAAGTTCAAACCTTTTTCAACATCGTCTTCGCTTCTTTCCTCAAAAGCTCTAATGTTGTCTCGTTCAAAAAAGGATAAAGGGCCATATCCATTTGTCTTCCAAGGCATCCTATAAGTGATCTCATCGTCCCCTTCCTTAAACCTAACCGTTCCTTCATACTTGTTATGGCTCATTTTAGATGTTTCAACAAACGGTTTTCCTAGCACTACTTGGGATAAGCTATAGTCAATGACACATCCGATGTCTTCTAGGACCACAAAATCAACTAAGTAGGTGAAATTCCCTATAAAGACGTGTACATCTTTGACTCTTCCCACAAAGTTGCAAACCCCACCCGGATACTTAGGGTCTCTCCTAATCTTAAGTCGCTCATTCATAATGTCATTGTAAACAGCTGATGACATCACATTAATGGGAGATTCCGTATCTATGTAAGCATGCTCGACATTCCTATATCCGATCATACAAGGGGTTTTGAGGTTCCAAGGATTTCCTCTCCTAATCTTTGGACATATCCTAATGATGGGTGATCGGGGATTATCGATTATGTATTGATGGTAAGCAACCTCTTCCTTAGTGGGGTAAAGATTGAAATAAGCACCATCCTCCTCATTCACGTTTTTATCCACTAAGCCATTATTGAATTGTCAGCGATCATGGAGCCAACAACGAGCGCTAACCACTTTCTCAACAGCATCCCTAATTGTACTATCAAATACCTTTTGCGAATCCTGAAGGTTGTTGTTTCTACTCACATAACGGCTTCGGCGGTTGTGTTGGTCATTGGATTGGGGTTTGAGTGAAAGTGATTTATTTGGTGGTGGGTTGATGAGTGGTGGTTGATTATCACCTTCCATGATGAAAAGTGATGGGATTACTAACAAAGGTCACGAAGAAGGGGGATAGACTACGAGGAAGCTAAAAAATGGGAATAAAGCTTACTTGATAGGAATCAAGCAAGGAAACTTAAACGAGGTGAAAATCTAACTAGCTATTCTATTCTCCGGCAGCGGCGCCAAAAACTTGATACGCGTACAACGCGCGTGCGGGGTCAAAGGAACTTCCTTTTCGTCGAGCAAGTTTTTCAACATCCTAGGCAGTGAACCTAATCGTTGTAGTTAAGTAATAGGGTAAGCCTCGGGAATAGATATCATTCTCTAGGGGAATAGAAATGCTAGTGAGAAATTACTACGCTAAGGTTGGGGTTAAGGAAGATTATTTTTTATCTTTTTATATTTTTTAGAAAATGGAAAGGTACGAATCTCGGGGTATTGGATTTGGGGGGTGGTATTTCTACCGATTACTCTACTTATCTAATTATCTAAACTAAGGTGAGTGTAGTCTATGTCTATTTTTGTGTGCTCTTATGATGATTTAAAGATGTGTTTACTTAGATGCTATTACTCCCTTGTTATCTCCTATTGATGGTTGAATTGTCACGTCCTTATTCTTAACGCGTTGTGTCTTCTAAGGTTGTAGGGTATGCGTTTTTCCCTAACTCTTTGAGTCTACCTTAAGGTTATTGCCTACAAAATCTCTAGGATTCATAAACTACTCTAAGGTTATCTTTGGATGTTTAGACTACAATAACTCTAGGTGATTATAAACTAATGTTCACAAATATTACTCAAGCATTAAAAACACAACGAATGACCTATCGCAATACTAGGTCAATCACAATTAAGATAAGAGACAACCAATAAATATTCAATACCTAGGTTTCATAGATCTAAACAAACACACAAGTAAATTAGCCGGACATGCAAAACATGCAAGCATACACACAAACAATTGAAGACATAATTGAATTAATGAAGTAAATCACTTATCTTGTTGTAAAATAGGGTATGGAACCCTAAGATACTGCCCAAGACAGCCTAGGTTCGGTTTAGGTTTTACTCCACAAAACTACCTCTCTAAAATACTGAAAATTTGAATTCTATATATAGAGTTACAATATGCGACGGCGTCACTCTTTAATTGTGACGTCGTCGGGTCGCCGCCATTAGGTTTTCGTCTTGGCCACGTCAACTCTCTGACGGCGTCACCTTATGCTTGTGACGCCGTCGGCTTCAACCTCTAACACCGTCGGGATCCAAATCTAGGCCGTGTGAGTTGTGACGCCCTAATCTTTTAAACCTGATGCCATCACTTGTAAAATAGAAATTTGCTCTCTGATTCGTCTCAAGGTGTGTCGCGATGGCGTCGCTATTAAGGCTTGACGCCGTCCCCTTCAGTTCCAGCAGCTTGAGTGTCTCGATTCTTGACTTTGGCCATTTTCTTTATAGATTCGCGCCTTTTCATCCGAATAAGTGTCATTCCAGCAATTTGCCTTCAAGAGACCTAAAAAGTGAAAAGGAACGAAATTATGTAGTAACGGATACAAAAGTGATCAATTAAGGGCTTAAATGACCCCTCCAAAGTGTACCTTTTAAATCCTTATCACTCATTCAATTGCTGTTATGACTGCTTTATGACCACGTTTAATTGGTCATGTAACCACTATTTCTATGATAATGGAGGTTTATTATGGGTGATTAATTGGCCGTTAATCATACATAATGTCCATTGATTAGTGTTGAGTGTTCTCTACTATAAATAGAGAGTGACATCTTCAGCTTGATGACACACTGAAAAAGAGCAATACCAAGAGAAACAAACTGAAGGCTTAAACACTTATATGCGCAAGGGTTATTGATTTGTGCCTATTTCAATAACCAACATTTAGTCTTATCCCAAGTAGATATTCGTGATACCCAGGCATTAGGGTCGAATAATTTACTTTGGAAAGTGATTACACAATTCCAAGTGATATCTGGTAACCACCTAGTGGTATTGCAGTTGCTACTGATTGTCTTAACCCTGTTCTGGGAACTACCACCAACAAATAATACCTACGGTATTTTAAATTGTACTTGTAAGTTCTATGCTTGATTCAAAGCAAAGCCGGAAAATAATGTTCACAGAAGATAACACCAAAAAGAGAATGACGTAAACAATCAAATACAATACCTGGTGTTAGCCTGTTAGTTTGAATCATATGTTAGAAAAAAACTATAATTTCATTTTGAAGCAATATTTTTATGTTAAGTATGACCTCCCTTAACAAAAAATTCTAGCTCCACCTGTGACCTAATTGTTTTATTATTGAATGGATCTAACAAATAGATGTTACGCAAAAGCATGTTGCGGATCCTTTAAAAAGAGGGGACTTTTTAGAAAGTCTAAAAAGATTTCTGGTTATGCCACGTGTCCCCCCTCTTTTTTTCCCTCAAGCATATTTATGTAATTTTACACCCCCGTATTCTTTCTTCTTTCTTTTTTCTCTTTCTATTCTCATCTGGTATTTCCTTTCTATTTTGATCGGATCTTTTTTACCTTTCCGGCCATATATAAACAATTTTTCCATGATGATTTCCATTCAGTTCATTCATTCATTCAATTTCCCAATTTTCTCATTCTTTCAGTTGTTCATATTTTGTAAATTTAGGGCTTTTTTGCTCTCTTTTGATATTCGATTATTTGAATCGTTATTTGTTCTTCAAATTGTGTTAATTCTTCATATCAGTTACGAATTGATCGTTCAATCTCATAATCGGAGGAAATTAGGGTTTTTAATCTTTCAATTGGTTAATTGGAAGAAATTAGGGTTTGTAACTGTTCAGTCTCTTAATTTGATAAAAATTGGGGATTTTTAACCGTTCAATCGGTTAATTTGATAAAAATTGAGGATTTTTGGCGGTTAAATCGGTGTGTAATGGCGATTGTTGATGCTCATCAGTTTAATCAAGGTAATTTTATTGTTAAGAGTTTGATCAGTTTATGCGCATTTTTCTATTTTTATTTATTTTAATGTTTGGTTCATCAGTTTAGCTAGGTTCATGAGTTTATGTTTTGTGTTCATCAATTTATGCAGTTTTTCTATTTTTATTTATTTTTATGTTTGGTTCATCAGTTTAGCTAGGTTCATGAGTTTATGTTTTGTGTTCATCAATTTATGCAGTTTTTCTATTTTTATTTATTTTTATGTTTGGTTCATCAGTTTAGCTTTTATGTTATCTTTAGGTTCATCAGTTTATGTTTTGTTATCGCTTATATTCATCAATTTATGTATTTTGATTATTTTTATGTTTGGTTCATCAGTTTAGCTTTTACGTTCTCTTAGCTTCATCAGTATATCTTTTGTGTTCATCAATTTAAGCATTTTTTTATTTTTTGTATTTTTATGTTTGATTCATCAGTTTATCAATTATGTTATCTTAGGTTCATCAGTTTATGTTTTGTTATCTGCTTATGTTCATCAATTTATGCATTTTTTGTGTTTTGCTTATTTTTATGTTTAGTTCATCAATTTCGCTATTATCTTATCTTAGGTTGATCAGTTTATGCTTTGTTTGTTCATCAATTTATCCTATCTGCTATTAGGTTCATCTGTTTTTTTCTTTATTGCTTATTTTTATATTAGGTTCATCGATAAATTGAAACATTATTGTATAATTTTTCACAGATAATGAGTATGAACCTGTTCCACATTCTGTTGGTATTGTTTCGAAGTGAGGGTTGTAAGATTTGGGTTCCTGATATTCCTGTTGGTCAAAAGCCGGCTTATGGTATGATGTATCACTCACTTGAGCAGGCTTATCAGTATTACAAAGATTATGCAAAAAAGAGCGGTTTTGAGGTCCGTTTAGGATAGCAGTATATATCTAAGAAAAATAAGGAAAAATTTCGATTTGAAATATTTTGTTTGTAGTAAGGAAGGTACAAATCCTGCCCCAAAAGTGGTGCATTGAAGAAGTCGAATAGTAGGAAAGTGTCCTCTAAGCGCATCTGATTGCAAAGCAGTTTTTCGGGTTAGGCATATTCCAAGGAAAGGTTATTGGTGTTATGATTTTGTTGAGGGTCATAATCACAGCCTTATTAGTGAAGAGGATAGCGTTTTTCTTGTTTCTTCTCGTGAAGTTACTTATACTCAGCAGGTTTTTCTATATCAAGCTTCACAAGTCAATCTTGGTCCAGTGAAGGGTTTCAATTTACTTAGGCAGATATATGCGGACTATGATTTTATAGGAGCTAGTTTGGTTGATTGTAAAAATTATAGGAGGGATGTGCTTGATTTCATAGGAAAAAACGATGCAAAGATGTTAGTTGAGATGTTGATGAACAAGAAGGATTTTCTTCCTAACTTTTCATTTGAGTATCAAACTAGTGACAATAATGCTTTGACGAATCTTTTCTGGGCTGATGAATATGCAAAAAGGAACTATTATGCTTTTGGCGATGTTATGTGATTTGATGCTACTTTCAAACTAATAAGTAAGTTCATTTTTATAACTTTTAAGTATTAAGTTTTATACTTCTGTCAAGTTATAAGTTCATCAGTTTTTAAAGATATTCAATTGTACCTTCAAAACCTAATGATCATGTCAATCACACAAAAAAATCGGCGCAACAAGATGATGTTCATCGGTATACAAATTACTTCCCGTTGCCCATCATCTTTGTTCTGGTATTTTGTGTCTGTTTGAGATTATCAATGGGATTTAAAACCTAGAAACATCCATTATATAGTAATGGTTCATCGGTTATATTATAATTAAATGGTTCATCAGTTAGCTAATAATGTAAATGGTTCTTCAGTTATTTAATAATGGTTCGTCAGTTATATAGTATTGGTTCATCAGTTATATAGTAATGGTTCATCAGTTATATTATAATATAATGTAAATGGTTCATCAGTTAGCTAATAATGTAAATGGTTCTTCAGTTATTTAATAATGGTTCATCAGTTATATAGTAATGGTTTATCAGTTATATAGTAATGGTTCATCAATTATATAGTAATGTAATTGGTTCATCAGTTAGCTAATAATGTAAATGGTTCTTGAGTTATTTTAATAATGGTTCATCAGTTATATAATATTGGTTCATCAGTTGTATAGTAATGGATTATAATTTATATTTTTATAGGTACAAAATGGTTTTTGTACCATTCACTGGGATTGACAATCACAATCATTGTGTTAGATTTGGAGTTGCTTTGTTGTCATCAGAAAAGAAAGAATCTTACATATGGTTGCTTGAATGTTTTAAAAGAGCGTTTGTTCGAGCACCGAAGGTTATTGTGACTGACCAGGATGGATCAATGAAAGTTGCTATAGAGACAGTGTTCCCGTTATCTCGTCACAGATTATGCATGTGGCATATCATGCAGAAGTTGACTTCAAAGGTATGTTCGACAATCATCAGTTAGTGTTTGTTGTTTAAATTTTTTGCTCATCAGTTAGTTTTATAAGTAAATTAATCAATGGCTTTTGTACATCAGTTACTGTTTGGCCATTAACTATTTTTTGTTCATCAGTTAGTAGTATAAAATTAAGTTCATCAATTAGCTCTGTTCATCAGTTTATTGTTGTCCATCAACTATTTTTTCATCTGTTAGTTTTTTTAATATTTTGTTCATCAACGATTTTTTTTCTTATATTATGTTCATCGGTGACTTACGTTCATCATTAAATTTGATTTTTCATTTTTGTAGGTTGGGCCTGTTTTAGCTAAAGATCTTACTTTCAAAAGGAGAATATCTGATATTGTTTGGATTGATAGAATAGAGCCTGAAGAGTTTGAGGATTTGTGGGAGCGATTGTTAGTTGATTTTGATTTGAAGGGACACAAATGGCTTTCAGATATGTATAATTTGAGGCAGAAATGGATACCAGCCTATTATAGGGATGAACCGATGTCGGATTGATGAGAACTTCTTCTAGGTCAGAGAGTGAAAACAATGCTTATGGTAGATTGACAAGTATTGATTTGACTTTATGGGAGTTCTATAATTATTTTGATAGTGTGGTGGGGTGCCAAAGATTTTCTCAACGTAAAAATGATCATGACAGTCGTTATACTATTCCAGATATACACACTGAACTTGATTTAGAGCAGGAGGCTTCAGAAATATATACTTGGTTGATTTTCTTTGATGTTCAAACTGAGATTTATGCTTCTGTGATTTCATGTATGTCGGTTAGTGTTTCGGCTGATGATTCTGGCAAAAAATATGTTATACAAGATACTGGTGAAGATGAGCAGATTTCTAGGCGACATCGTCAAGTGAAGGGCGTTGTAAATGAAGTTTTTTATGAGGTAACATCTTTTTTAATCTGTTCATCAGTTTTTTGTTCATCGGTTTTTTATTGTTATAAAATTAGTTTTTAATCATCATATCTTTTATTGTTCATCAATTTTTCGTAATTTACCACTGTATGTACTACTTTCTTTTTTTGCAGGTCTTGTGTAAACCAGCTGAAGACTTTTATCAGTGTACGTGCAAACGTTTTGAGTCATATGGACTTTTATGTCGTCATATCTTTTATGTGCTTCGGTTGTCAAAGGTTAAAAAGTTTCCAAAGAAATACGTGCTTAGGCGTTGGTCAAAGGATTCTCTACCACATGCATCAGTCATTCAAGCCATAGGTGATAGTCCTGATATGATCCTGCGTGAGATATTCAGAGCAGTCGAGTATTGTGTGAATCGTTATGCAGATGATCCAGAGCTACTGCAAAAGTTTAGAGATCATCAGGTTCAGTTAATGGCGAAGGCAGATGCTGATGTTCCTATACCGAAAAATACTAATAAACGACATAGGCTTGCTTCTATTCTTGGTGTGTCGCAACCGGTAGAGAGCATTGTAAATGTTCCAAAACAGGTTAGTACTGTTGTTCATCAGTTAATGTTTTTTTTTAAAGTTATTATAGGTTAACAGTTAGTTTTTATGATTTTTAAGTTGATGAACATTATTGTTTTTGTTCATCACCTATTGACTTTTAACTATTATGTTATCACATAGGTTCATCAGTTTGTTGTTAATGTTTTGTTCATCATTTTTTTCCTTGTGTTATGATTTTTTTCAAAGATGTGTTTTCAGCATTTTTTGATCATCTAATTTTTATTACCCTGATTTGTTTTCGAAAACAGGTTAGTACTAAAGGTTCTAGAAAAAGGATTAAGAGTAGTCTTAAGCGTTCAGTTAATCCAAGTGGGAAGTCTAGGAAGAACTGTAGATATTGCAAATGTAGCATGAAAGATCATGATCAAGCCAAGTGCAATGCTATTAGAGGTGAAATTGCTACTAAGAAGGCTAGTGATAAGGCTGCTATAAAAGAGAGCAAGCAAAAGGCGAAGTTGGCTGCTAAGAAGGCGAAGTTGTCTGATATGAATGCTTGTGTTGTTACTTAGCTTTTGTTTCCTTTTTCTT
Organism: Chrysanthemum makinoi; assembly: GCA_910596185.1. Classification (NCBI taxonomy): domain Eukaryota; kingdom Viridiplantae; phylum Streptophyta; class Magnoliopsida; order Asterales; family Asteraceae; genus Chrysanthemum; species Chrysanthemum makinoi. The sequence goes on along the minus strand of OU343217.1, from coordinate 250,635,643 downwards.
TTATTGTCAAAATAAAGGTGTACTTGATATGTTTTTTTGATACTCTTATATATAATAAAGGTTTAGTTGTTGATATGTTTGTTCATCAATTTATCAGTTTATAGAAGCAAGTACATGTTTGTTCATCAGTTTATTAAAACTATTTGTTCATCAGTTTATTATTAATGTTTTGTTCATCAGTTTAAGAAAAATGTTCACCAGTTTAATAATAACAATAATAGTAAGTAATAACAATAATAATAATTAACTCATGTACATTTTTCATTAATTTATCAGTTTATAGAAGCAAGTACATGTTTGTTCATCAGTTTATTAAAACTATTTGTTCATCAGTTTTGTTCATCAGTTTATTTTTAATGTTTTGTTCATCAGTTTAAGAAAAATGTTCACCAGATTAATAATAACAATAATAATAAGAAATAATAATAATAATAATAATTAACTCATCAATTTATCAGTTTATAGAAGCAAGTACATGTTTGTTCATCAGTTTAATGTTTTGTTCATCAGTTTATTTTTAATGTTTTGTTCATCAGTTTAATAAAAAATTTCACCAGTTTAATAATAACAATAATTAACTCATGTACACCATTCATCAATTTATCAGATGATAGAAGCATGTATAACATGACCAACCAACCAAATATTTCAACGTACTTGACAAAAAAAAACCTCAAATATTCCAGATGTTCATATTAAACAAAACATACGAATCTAAGTAACAGAACCAAACATTGTTTTCACTTAGCAACATTGGCCGTAGGAATAATATCGAAGTAGTCGCTGATACGGCTATTTATGGCTTCAACTGATTCTTGTTGGAGTTTTTTCCTTGTCTTCAAATCCAATTTCAGATATACTTGAACTTCTTTTTCAATTCCTTCTTTGTTTTCATTGGAGTCAGATAGCAGAATCTTTGTGAGATATTTCATTCTCAAGTTCCTTATATGCTCCTCTTGTTCTTTTCCTTCTGGTACAAATCCAGCATCATATTTTGCCATTCTTCCTTGATATGTTTCCATATGTCGCATGGCGAAAATGCCACAATCAATCACATTGTCTTGTGTTCTCCATGGCATCTCAACAATGCAGAGCTTCTAATCCTTCAAGTTTGCTACGCGTGGATGCTTTTTTTTGCTCAAAAACTTTAAAAAAGTGCTTTCTGTAATAACATATTAATAACAATGAGTTTCGTTACTTTTTTAAACGCATTGGTGAAGATAATTTGAAATGGTGGAATACTTACCAAATTACCCAGATTCCTCCCATATCTATCTCCCAATTTCATATTGTGAAGCATGTTGTCTAGAACGTGAATTTGAGGATCTTTTAAATTAAAACAGACAACATAATAATGTTCATCATTGAGCAACATTGGGAAAAATACCTGCCATACAAGGAGTGTTCATCAGTTTATTAATATACTTTTGTTCATTAGTTTTTTATCTTATAAGAATTGATACAAATAAAATTGTTTACCAGATCTATTTCAAGAATAGATTCATAATTTGACAGGAATACAGCATTATTCATGTTTTCCTCAAACTTGTTATACACCGAAGCCTTCCTTATATCATCTTGCATCATCTTCTTTGTCTGTTTTTCATCAAAATTCATAAGGGTAATTGGATTTAACTAATGAAAAATATTTTGTTTCTTTTATATAACTTACAATAATCGCATCGCAAAATAGTTTTTTCAACGACTGAGAACTTCTCTTTTTTTCACCCATATTCAGTAAGTGTGTCCACATGTCAATTACCGCATCAATTACTTCATTTCTAAATTGCAAACTCTCAAAATGTATTCTCAGACCATCAAAAATGTAGGACTTAAACAAAATATCACTGCCAATTAAAATTAATATAATATTTTAGTAAAAAACATTCCTATTTTTTTGCTTTTGATGAACCAATATAAATTTTAAATTCACGAGCATAATTTAGATTACTTACTCTACATTTCCTTGTGCGGAGAAGATAGTCTCAACAACCTTTTTTTCGTTGTCATGTGGTTTGTTTTTCATGACCACCACTCTCTGTAAGTAAGGAGACTTGAGTGCTTCTGTCGGCTTCACTTTTCTTTTTCCCAAGTCTTCTTTTTGCATTTTTCTTTTGGTCTGCATTTTTAGCTTTTTAGCAATTGTATTGAATGAACTTAGCTGAGTGGTTTTCAGTTTTAGTTCTGGTGTTTCGCTCAACCATGATATCTTTTTCAGTTTTTGTTCTGGTGCAGCGCTCACAAATGATATCGGCATTATCATCTTGGGCTTTGGTGTTGAAAATTCTTCAGGTTCAATTGTTTCAACTTTTGAAGCATCCTTCAGAATTTTTGGCCAAGTATCCTTATCTGCTGCTTCTCCAAGCATGACTGATGATGGGTTCAAGAAAGATAAGTTGGCAATTAATTCATCCACACTAATCACTGGTTTTGTCTTTTCATATAAAATGATATCGAGAATCTTATTTTTCTCCACCTCTGTGATATTGAACAACGGGAATTCTGGTTTTTTCATTTCGTTTTGACTTTCTATCCGTTCAAAATCTTTCACGAATTCTGGATCATTGAACATTTGAGTTAGTGTTGGTTCATCAGTCTTTGTTGGTTCATCAGTCTGTATTGGTTCATCAGTCTGTGTTGGTTCATTAGTCTGTAGATCCTCTTTATGTTCATCAGTTTCTTTAGCTTCTGGTTCATGTTCAGAGCCATCTTCATCAACATCTGAATCAGCTTCATCACCTTGAAATTGTGATTGATGAACAACAATTTCCTTCGAGCTTTCACCCACTCTGTTTACTAACCTGTTCATCCATTCCTGTACACCTAACAAAGTTGTATGTCGAGGGTATTTTTCCAATGCAACTCTTAACATGTCATCAATTTCTGTTTTCAGCTCTTGAAATATTGTTAACATGTTCCTCAATGAATGGTCAAATTCCTGTTATTGTTTAAAATTTAATAAATATGATATACAAAATAATTATTACTCTAAGATATATTAAAGATTTTTACCTCTGGTGATCTGAATTGTGAATAAATCCCTTGAAATTCTAAAACCATCGCTGATAATTGTTGTGTGAGCTTAATACTGTCAGATGACAAGCTCTTTTGTTCATCTATTTCTGTTACTTCAGTTCCAGTCAGAGGATTACGAGTTTCAACACTTTCATCAGTTCCGATCATTTGATTTCAGAATCATAAATTATTGAATGAAATTTTAAAAATATATCTTAATAACTAATCTATGTTCAATATAAAAAAATTTCAAAGATCACATAAAATTTTTACCGATCATATCTTCATCAGACCATTGTTGCTCGCCAATATTGTCACAATTCTCAATTTCCGGTCATTTCTCATATTCCATATTCATCATTTCATAACGGTTCGTGCATGGTTTTGCATTTTACATTAAACGTTATTTTCTTATTAAATAAACGCTATCGCGTAATTAATTATTTTGAACATTTAATCCGATACTTCCAAAAATGATCCCGATATATTTTTATACTTACATTTAGTTTATAAAAACAATATTTTGAGTTTACCTAGTGTTTTAAATTTATTTTGTATATAAATCGTTAAATTTATATTATTGCGACGCTTTTCTTAAAAACTACACGATAATTATTATATCACTCAAATTTTACAAGAAATGTATTTTTACAATTTATATGATCTCAATATACTTTACTTTGATCCATTAAAATTATTTTTAGCTAACTCTATCTTAAATACTCAAGTGTATATAAAAGTTACAAGTTACCACTTATCTTAAACTACTTTACCTTATACATTTTTCTTACACATTTATATATACAATAAAAAAAAAAATGTATTATTGAGATACATCCCCCCCCCCCCCCCCCCCCCCCCCCCCCCCCCCCCCCCCCAAAACCGGCCATGAGGGGAGGGTGATGCATTAAATGAAGTTGGTAAACATTTTCTTACTTATTGAAACTTATACTCAATCTCACTTTCACTTTATTCATTCACAAATAATTCAAGATCAAGTCAAGCATTTCTCTCTTGTTCTTCCTCCAAAAACCGGCCATACAAAGGAGTTAGAAGAGCTCATCAAAGTTTTTCCATTATCAAGTTTAAAACAATCTAGTTACACTCTTAATCAAGGTTTTGAAATAAAAACCTAGGGTGTTTAGGTTTAATCCTTGTTCTTATCACCTCATCAAGTAACTAGTAAGCATATCATTTTCATTTTACATCTTTCATTATCATTTCATATGTATTTCATCATTTTTGAGCAAAGCATGCAAGACTTATGGATATTTATACCATTTTTACATTGTTTTTAGAGTTATATATATATAAGTCATCCTATAATTTATCCCTTGTTATATATTAGTCTTGATGATGTTTAGGAACCCATGACACCCTAAGAAGGTGTATGGTAGGATTAGAATAGCTTTGGAGTTGTTTTGAAGTGATTGGAATAGGTTTAGTACGAGAAAAACTCTTTTCGACAAGTCTAAAAAGTGGTCTGATCTTATTTTGTAATTCTGGAAAAACGACAGTAGACATAAAATTTTTGGCCTAGATATTTAGAAAATATACTTTAAAACGAATCCGTGGCCGCTTGAACGGATTAAAACGGAGTTATAACGAAGAAGTTATGAATTTTTCAAGTTTGACGACGAAATATATATTTTCTGAAAATTTCAGCAAACTGTTTTCGTTTTGTACGAGTCAAAAACGAGTCTTAAGCTTTATAAATTATTTCGACTTATCAAAAATATATTAGTATACTTTGATACTAAGCTAAGGACGATAATAACGTAGAAAACGGATTTGTAACGACTAAAATATACACGCCACAAACTGCCGTAACTTTATTAGTTAAGAAAAACTATATTATTTTTATTTGTCAAGTGTTACGGTAAACAAAACGACCATATTGAAGGCTATTTTTAACGATGACGTAGAACTTTTTGTAACGAGATGTCTTCTAATAAAAGTGAGATTATCAAGCATATTTTCCAAAACGACCAACCGTTTGTATAGCGGAGTTGTAATGAATTATTTACGGTTGCTTAAACTTTGCCGAAATTCACTTTTAAACTACATTTGGACAAAAACACCCTACTTAACCTATGTTTTTCTTTATGAACGAGACCTCTAGGATAAAAACTTAAATGCCAAAACTTTGAGATTTTGATACAAGCTTTCCAAAACCGTTGAGTTCGTTTCCTAACGTTCGACGTACACCATTTTACGACTAGCTTTTCGAGACCATTTTTGTCACTTTCATGAAATTTCCAACGACATTATTTTACGACGAAAAGTTAAAATTTCACAATAAATCATTAAGAAGCTATTGTAGGATGACATTTTGACGTAAATACTTGTAAAGTAATTTAAAGATGGTCAAGACGTCAAAAGAGTATTTTTCGACGAAGAGTATTATTTTTAAAACTCTCAAATGGTATAAATAACATACGAAATGCATGCACAACATTGTATCACGCATTCACGACAAACATATCATAACTCAAGTCATAACATTCATTTTAGGTCGCGGATAGTTTCCGAGCCTCATTTTAGTGCACTTCATTTTGTTAGCATATCTATCATACCAGGTGAGTTCATACCCCGCTTTTACTCATTTAAATTCCTATAAACTATTTGGGGCGAGATATATGCTTATTTATCCAAACATTTAAACTCTTTTGCCAAACAACATTACTTATACTCTACACTTGATTGCGTTATATACTTGATTGGGTTATACTTGATTTCATATGCATATTTGGAACAAACATACAAGAATTAGTGGCTCCAAATTAAGTTGTTGGAAGGCTATTAATTTACAAACATACAAGAATTAGTGGCTCCAAATTAAGTTGTTGGAAGGCTATTAATTTACAAGCATCCCAATATTTATATGTTGGAAGGCCATTAATTTGGATACAGCCCAACGTGCGTCGTTGGAGGAACATCCCAATATTTATATGTTGGAAGGCCATTAATTTGGATACAGCCCAACGTGAGTCGTTGGAGGAACATCCCAACACGAGTGTTGGAAGACCCTTGTGGTGACATTTATACTTTTAACTACCTTAATGTGCATATTCATGATTGTCATTCTATTTTAGGCAATGGGTTGTGAACACACAGGTTGCAAGTTTTGTATGGGCGGAACTTGGAACCGAGTGGATTTACAATGCCTTTGCTGTGTGAACATTCCTCTAAGTATTTCAAATCATTTTAACACAAACTTATGAACTCACCAACCTTTGTGTTGACACTTTTTAGCATATTTATCTCAGGTTGTAAGGCGATAGCATTTCATGGAGCTTTTGGGTCTCATGGCATACATTGGAGTCTAGTGTTTTTATCTATTACCATTCGACATGTTTTGTAAACCTTTATGTATGGTCAAACTTTGGAATCTCATGTGTTGTAAACTTTAACTTATTTAATCGAATGGTAAACTCTTTAAAACGTCTCATTATAGAGGTCGTTTTCTTTATCCATACTTTGTGCTATGACGTCATACCCCAATGACACTATCGTTCCGCTGCGATATTTTGGGGGTGTGACAAATATCATCTATATGAACACTCGTTATGTCTTCCCTTGTATGAAGAGTATCATGAAGTGCTTGACCTTCAAATGTATCTTGTGCTGCAATGTCACCATCAATCACAGGCTCTTTCTCCCCAATTTCACCTTCAAACTCAGGCTCTTTCCTCTATAATTCTGTCATCACTGATTTTCTTTTCAATTTTCTTCTGCATTCTATTACTCTTGCTCCTTTTTCAACAACAAAAAGGTATTTTTAATTAAAACTGATGAACATGTTTTACACAATTCATCATTAATATTTACATACCAATTCTTACCATCTTTATCAACTTTTTCCACTTCATATATGTTCTGTTCTTCTGGCAGTACTATTTGTTTTTCTTGTCCACCATCCACTGTTACAAGTTTTTATAATTAAAACTGATGAACATATATGTTTTTAACTGATGAACATATATTTTATTAACTGATGAACATATAATAAAACTGATGAACAAATAATAAAATCATATGTTCATCGGTTATCAAATTATTATACTCCGATTATCTCGCCGTACTTCTCATTTCGCACCATCCACTGTTACAAGTTTTTTTTAATTAAAACTGATGAACATATATGTTTTTAACTGATAAACATATATTTTATTAACTGATGAACATATAATAAAACTGATGAACAAATAATAAAATCATATGTTCATCGGTTATCAAATTATTATACCTTCTTTAGTATTACAACCCTTCTTTGAATCATTCTTTGCTTTTTCAACTTCTGCAAAATAGAAGCTAATTAATTTTTTATTTAAAGACGTAAAATCACAGTTTTTTTAAATGATATGCTTACCTTTAACTTTTTTTCTTTTTAGTACATAGTGTTTTAATCAATACGGTTTCATCTTCTTCTGGCATCAGTTCCGCTATAAGAAAAAAATAGAATATAAGTTAGATGTAAATATAATAAAATCATTTGTTCATCAGTTCATCAATTTATTATACCTTCAGTTGTTTTCTTCTCAGTTGTCCTCAGTTCTTTAACCAATGTATTTGTCATTTTTGGTTTTTTTAGGGTACTTCATCATTCTGTATTTCATCTGCTCCAACATAGTCCATTTCTTCTTCTTCTTCGTCGTCCATATCTTGTTCTTCGTCAGTATCTTCTTTCTTTACCATTTTTTTTCTGTCTTTCCCAAACATCATCTCATCCAATTCAATTATCAAATCCGTTTTCAAGTATTTAAAAGCTGGATATTGTGGATTTTTCAGGCAAGAATTGGCGAATATCAACTGCATTTTTAAGTTAAAGTTTAGTTAAAAAAAATTGGTTTATCATTTATACATTTCATCAATTAATACATATATGTTCATCAGTTAGTACATATATGTTCATCAGTTATCAAGTAATAGAAATTACCTCCAGTAACAAGAGTGGGCCAAAGAAGCGCGTCTTCCCGCCCTTCCAAATTGATCTTTGTGAGTTAAGATAATCCAACATGTATTCACACCAATCCATTTCTTTCACATTTTCTAGAGAACTTAGAGATGGTATAATGCTTAGATTAAGAGTCCCTGTTGAAACCACATGCGTCATAATAGTTGAAAACATGACTAAAAAATTCAACTGAAATAGCCTTCCAGCGTCATTTCTCTTTATCTGAATCTTCATTCTTTTGAGCAAATGTTTATTAGCATATAATCTTGACAGTCCGTTGAATTGATTTTTAAATTCTTGGTAAATAGTATTTCCTCTTTCCTTCAACACATCACGTATTTCAACTTCAAAAACACCCATTGGTAATCCAGTTGTCTGATGAACAACTTCAGGGGTAACCTCAATAGATTTACCAAATACCTTCAAGGTTCCTGTTTCTGCATCGAACCTTTTTAGCAACCAATATCCTAAACGGCTTGGCATTTGATGTGCTGGGTGTGTACAAGTTTTAAATTTATAAAAGGTGAATTACCAATATTACCAATAACACATACGAGCAAGTATACTCGTCCGTTATAGCAAGATTATGAAGGTAAGTCGGGATCGTTCGCAGGGATTTGAGTGAATCTAAGCACAAGTTTGAATCAACAGAGTCTATCCAAAACATATAACAAAGCAAATAGATATAATGAAATTCAGATGATTAAAAACTACACTTGCTTAAACTAGTTTCATATCATAGATTAATGTGATTGTGTTAACCTCTTAACATGTTGGTTATGATAATTAGTTGGTGGACTAATCTATTGTTCTTACAAGTTAAACCTTCGTCAAGATTTTAGTTCATAAAAACAAGCATTAAGTTTAACCAATCAATTCAAGATCAATTCAAGTTTCATAAGTCTACATACATAAACTTAAACACAAAAACATCCACTTGTTCATCAAATTGCTTAAGAAATGGTCAATACAAAAGGTAACCGATCATAGACAAAAGGCTACAATTGATTCTCAACAACTAATCTTACGACCTTTTAGATGTTTCCAACCAATCCAATTTGATAATCAAAAAGCGTTTCTATTACAACCACACCTTAGTTCCTTTGTATAATCAAGAATAATGGGTAAAAACAATCATCTATAGACAAAATGATTATGACTAGTTGAATAACAATAAGTTCTTTCGACCTCAACGATTACTATCAATTAGCCAAACTTGATTAACAAATGTCACTATGAAACTTTAGCACAATTGGATCTTAGAATCAACTTGAAATTGAATTAAAACATGTTAACACAATCACTAACTAATCATATGATAATCAACATCATTTAAGCAAGTGTATAAAGAAAACTAGCCACTCATAGCAAACATGAACATAAACTCAGAACTTTGAACATTAGAAAACATGATTAAAAGTCTTACAATGCTTGGAATAAGATTACAAATGGTGAAGTAATGATTCCCAAAGTATTGGGGTAGACTTCTTGGTGATTTAGCCTCCAAATGTGGAACTTCTGGAACTCCAAATTTCCCTGGACTTCTAAGGACGAATTTGAGAGCTTAAAGCTTTGTTTGATGAGTAGAGAGATTTGTATTTGAGGTGTGTCTCATATGCTCACAAATGACCTCTATTTATACTAGTTCCAAAGCCTTAGGTATTAATTGCTGAACTTGGCCTCCAAGGAGTAAGGAAGGGACTAGAATATACCAAGAGAAGGACCTAGAATCGTTTGGATACAAAGGGGAAGCTTAGTGATGAAGATTTGGCAACTGCAGCTTCTCCAACCGGATCGGTCATATGACCAACCGATCCGGTTGGTCTTCTGGCAACCAAGGCCAACCGTTCGGTTGCGGGTGGCGAGCCGAACGGGTTGTGTGATGGTCATTTGGGTGTTTCCGGTCAATTTCCAACCGATCCGGTTGGATTTCCTGAGTTATGGAAACTTGATCTCTTTTCTTTATCTTGTAGAACTTGGTTCTTCAATCACTATGGTCTTCAAAGGTCCTTGAGATACTGATTTAGCTTCACTGAAACGGGAATCTTCTATTTGCTGAACATTTCTTCACTTTCCTTCCGTTTCCCTGCACTTGGTTATAAACACTAGGCAAACATCTTTCGATGCGTTTAAGCACTATAATTACGCAAATATAACCAAATAACATATATAAAAGCACACATAACGCTACTAGAAACATGCACAATCTGAGCGTTATCAGCATTGCATTAATTCCAAACTCCAACATTGATCCAAACCCTAAAGCTGTAACTGCTTCTTTTTGGTCATCAATTAAATCCTTAATAACTTCAAATGATGGACCTGGGAATGACTTTATTAAAACCCTATCAAATGTTGACCCTGGTTGGCGAAGTTTTTGATGCAGTTTAGAATCTATGTCATCGAAAAGGACTGGTTTAGATGAACTAGAAGTTTTTGATGAATCTTTTGTTTTTGAACTTGTTTCAGTAACCGGATTGTCACGTTTGCGTTTAAGAACCTTAGAAACTTCATTTTTTTCCTGTAAATGCATCCTTTACGAAATCATCATCACTTGGTGAATATGCTTTTACTGGAACAGATTTCTTTTCCTTCTTTGAAACTGTACATATCAAACAAAACATAATACATTTATCAGTAACTGATGAACCAAATAAAACTGTGAACAACTAACTGATGAACATAACAGTTGATGATTATAATTTAAACAAAAACATGATGAACAAAAGATGTTGGCAAGTCAATAATCTTCGCAAACAACCACTATCAATAACTGATGAACAAAAACAATAATTGATGAACAAGCCTATTATAATTAAACTGATGAACATAGATGTAAGACTATCACTATAATTAAACTGATAGACTATGTTATCATCATAACAATAAGAAACAACTATCTAATAATCTATATCAAACAACATATACTATCAATTAACTAATGAACACAACCACTATCAATAATTGATGAACAAGCTTATTATAATCAAACTGATGAACATAACATAGACTATCTAAGACTATTATCATCTAACAAAACCAAACAACCTAATAATCTTCGCAAACAACCACTATCAATAACTGATGAACAAAAACAATAATTGATGAACAAGCCTATTATAATCAAACTGATGAACATAACATAGACTATCTAAGACTATTATCATCTAACAAAACCAAACAACCTAATAATCTTCGCAAACAACCACTATCTATAACTGATGAACAAAAACAATAATTGATGAACAAGCTTATTATAATCAAACTGATGAACATAACATAGACTATCTAAGACTATTATCATCTAACAAAACCAAACAGCCTAATAAACTTCGCAAACAACCACTATCAATAACTGATGAACAAAAACAATAGCTGATGAACAAGCCTATTATAATTAAACTGATGAACATAACATAGACTATCTAAGACTATTATCATCTAACAAAACCAAACAGCGTAATAATCTTCGCAAACAACCACTATAAATAACTGATGAACAAAAACAATAGCTGATGAACAAGCCTATTATAATCAAACTGATGAACATAACATAGACTATCTAAGACTATTATCATCTAACAAAACCAAACAGCCTAATAATCTTCGCAAACAACCACTATCAATAACTGATGAACAAAAACAATAGCTGATGAACAAGCCTATTATAATCAAACTGATGAACATAACATAGACTATCTAAGACTATTATCATCTAACAAAACCAAACAAATAAGCAAACAACCACCAATAAATGATGAACAAAAACAATAATGAACAAGCCTATTATTCAAATGAGCAAACAACCACTATTATCATAACAAAACCAAACAGCCTAATAATCTTCGCAAACAACCACTATCAATAACTGATGAACAAAAAAAAATAGCTGATGAACAAGCCTATTATAATCAAACTGATGAACATAAAATAGACTATGTAACGTAAGACTATTATCATCTAACAAAACCAAACAGCCTAATAATCTTCGCAAACTACCACTATCAATAACTGATGAACAAAAAAAATAATTGATGAACAAGTAACTGATGAACATAACATATACCTTGTAAGAATCTATTGTCCCACTTTTTAATGAATGCAGTACCTTCATTCCCGGGGAGTTGCAGACGGTCGTGTCTGTTTTTCGATTTTTTTCCTTGAAGAGTTCTTCTATTTTTCTGTCATCTAAAAATTTAAATAAAATAAGATTAAAATAATTTTAATTCTTCCTGAACAGTCAGATACTCTATTTCTCCATCATTTTCATTTTTTTTTTCCTATTTGCTTAAAAATCTAAATAAAATAAGATTAAAATAATTCTAATTCTTCCTGAACACCGCAGTCACATACTATATTTCTCTATCATTTTTTTTCTTATTTGCTTAAAAATTTAAATAAAATAAAATTAAAATCAGATTATTCTAAAATAACTAATAAACTAACACATATGAATGCAAAAACTAAAATTAAAAAAAATAAAACAAAATTAAACAAAAATTAAAAAATAAATCATCAACTTACTTTTAGTTTTCATCTTTCCGAGTGCAAATCGTTCACTTTAATCCGTAAATTTGTGTGAAAATCGTGTTTTTTTTATCGGAATAAACCCTAATTTAGATCCCTAATTGTAGAGAGAGGATTTAGAGGGTTTCGGTGTTTTTTGTGAGAGAGAAATGAGAAAATTCTGTGAGGTGGGAGGGAAGTGAATAGGTGGGAGGGAAAGTTAAAGTTACCATTATACCATTCTATTAGTAAAGTCCGCTTCTTTTTTTTCTAATTTAAATCCCAACCGTGAGATTGAAATCGGACGGTTGCTTTTTGTTTTTAGACTTTTTAATTTATGCACCCTTTGCAAGGGATCACACCTCTTCATACTAGTTCTATGACACGTAATAATCAAAGGGATAGAATTGAAACAGTGAAATCGATTGAAAATATATTAAACAGATCGACATCTAACCGATCATTGATCGATTGTTAAGAATACGTGAGTAAAGAAGTAAGGATGCAAGATTATTTATCACGTATCAAAGAATACAAAATGTTTGTTATGTACTTAGGTTCATCAATCTATGTTCGTAAAATACTGAAAACTTATCGTTTTTTTATTTTTTTTTATTATTATTATTATTATTTTTGAATCTATGTTCATCACGCCCCCAAATGTTTATCAATACATCATATTCATAACACAAAGTGTTCATCATATATCAAATGTTCATCAATACTACGTCCAAAACCAATAACAAAACACTCTAACAGTCCCCGATGACTTTTTAGATTCTTTAGAGGAAAACCAACTTTGTGTTTGATCATGTACCTTATTTAATAGTTATGTATTAATCATATAGCAGAATGCCAGAAAACCAAGAACATAAAAATTATAACTAAAGGAAAACATTAATGAATTATTACATAAAGATTTATATAAAAATGAAAGATGCGTGAATCCAACATATCATATGTTGCTTGCGTTAAGAATTTAGAGCGTCATCATGTACATATGATCGCACCATCCCATTTCCAAAATGCTTCTGGAAACTTCCTATCACATTGAACACTACACAGGTTAACATGTTGATTAAGATAGTGATTTACATAGTGAAGTGCTCATATAATGGAATCCAAAAATAATGCGAACAAACTTAAAACCATGAGTGAGTTGGATTCTGCGATATTGGAGTCTAATTTCCCTTTGTTGAGTGAGTTGGCTGCCAATGTACACAAGAATGATTCAAAAACCGTGGAGCCATCTATTGTTGTAGATGAGCCTATTAACCTGAATGTGCACGAGAGTGTGGGACTTAATGTTGGTGATGATGTGTTGCTAAGTTCGACCCAAGTCACTGAACATATGGAGCTGGTTCCGTGTGTTGTGAATGTGCGTGTTCATGAATCTTCCCCAACAGTTAACGTTGGTGATTAGCCTTTTTGTGGTGATTCTACTCAACAACAAGGTACTAATGCTGCTAGTAATAGTTCTAATAAATCGAACACTTATAATGTTGGTAGTACTATGGACCCGATAACCGTATCAGCTTGTAAGAGCTTTGAAGAAGCCATGGCCAATACTTATATGCCTTCAAATGCAAATGTGGATAAGATACCAGTGAGTAATCCTAGTGTGAATACCCCATCAAGATATGCATCTAAAATCAGTCCTATGTCTTCTAATATGGCTAATGTTTGGAAAATCGAAGAGAATATACTCAAGGATGTTGATTATGATGTAGGCTTACCTATTGATTCGGTTCTAGAGGTGCATGAGAGGTTGAAAAATTCGCTATACGGGTACTTCATAGGTAAAAGACTTGCTTTTCATGTTGTTGAATGGTTTGTGCACAATAATTGGGAAAAGTATGGTGTTGTGAAAGTAAAAAATGAACGCGAAAGGGCTTTTCTTTTTTAAATTCTCGTCCAATCAGGGTGCAGAATCTGTTCTTCGTGACGGTCTATGGAAGATTCGTGGAATTCGAATATTTCTAAATAAGTGGTCTCTCGAGATAAGCCTTCTGAAAGAGGATTTGTCTTGTGTACCAGTTTGGGTGAAGTTCCATGATGTCTCGGTGGTTGCATATACTTCGGATGGGTTAAGCTTGATTGCTTCAAAGATTGGTACTTCTATACTTCTTGACTCGTATACTAATAATATGTGTTTGGAATCATAGGGTAGGAGTAGCTATGCTAGAGCTTTGATTGAAATTAATGCCTCTAATGAGTTGCGTGATAATTTGATGTTGGCTATTCCTAAACTCAATAGAAGTGGATATACGAAAAAAAAACTATTCGTATCGAATACGAATGGGAACCCTCTCGATGTAATACATGTTTGTTATATGGACATCTTCTTGATGAGTGTCCCAAACATACACCTAAACGTGTAGTTAATGCGGTTGGAAAAGCAAAGGTCCGACTTCAGGTGCTACTAAGGAGGTGTCACTATCAAGCGAAAAGGTACTAATTATAAGATGGTTTTGGGGGTATCTAAGAACAAGAGAGTGGAGTATAGGCAGGTTGTAAAATAACAATCTACTAAAAACGCATCTAGCCTAAGTGATATCATCAACGTGGCTTCTACTTTCAAACAGCCTACGAATGAATACTGTTAAATCAGATGGCAATACTATTTCGCCTACTGAGATAGATGTTTTTACAATGAATTAATATTGTTAAATCAGATGGCAATACTATTTCGCCTACTGCTGAACACTCATTTACTTTGAAAAGTAAATATTTGGATTTTGGTTATGAGAATGGGAACATGGATAAACAGGCGAGTGCAACTATTAATTCATTTGGAAGTCCAAGTACTACATTTCTCGTTGAAAGGATTAATAATCTAGAAATTCAAATAGGTGATGGGTGCTTTTGGGTGATGATAGGAAGTCGCTTCCTATGTAAAAGGAGGCTAATGTGACATCGGTATGTGGACCTAGTCCTACTATTGAAATGCAATGGGAAGACTCGGATAGTGATGAAGTGAAGATGTTTATGATTACACTTCTCATTTCATGACTAATGGAGGTGCATATGATGCTAGTTACATGATGTTGAAGATTATGATATATATGACACTTATGGCGTTCAAGATTTAACTTCGGAACATCGGGCGTCTTGTGATGCGATGGATATTAATCTTCGTGGTCAGTTTAAACATTAGCTTAATTTCATGTACTTATATTAGTTGTTCATAAGATTGGTTTGTATTTCTTATGATAGTTTTGGTTTGAAGCACAATTAGTGCGTTGTTTCCTCGTCTTTGTAACAGGTTTAGATGTTGGATTCACCCACATCCTATATTCTTAAATTTTTTTTAAGTAATAAAATTTAACAAAGGTATCCCTTTAACCAAAAAAAACTTAAAACCATGACAATGTGCTAACTAAATATTATAATCAAAACATTAAAGACATATAACACTCTAACAGAGACAATACCTTGCAACAACCTAAGTAGTGTGTCCACGTTAAAATTGCAGTTTATCGAACAAATATTAAACGCCAAAGGTAGTGAAATCTACTTGACAAAGAGATTGGTAATATATGTAAAGAGTAATATTATCCTCAGAGTACACGGTATCTATAGTGTCATAGGCTGGTGTTATAAAAAAATATGATCATCTTAACACATTTTTCTATAACACCAGAACTTAGTTATCACTCAGCACAAAACATCTTCCTTTCATTTCTGGTGTTATTGGACAACCATGAGCCATACAGTTTTTAATTTTATTTTTTTATTTATCCAAATAAATAATACATTAAAATTATATTTAAATTCCAATAATAAAAAAAAAGACATAAGAAACACACAAATTTGGGTTTGTTGAAGTTGAACTTATTGTCATAGTTGAAATTGGTCAGGTATAAATTGGTTGTGAAATGGGTTGAAGTTTGGTAATTGGTTTGTTGAAGTTGGGTTTGGGATTTGGTTTATTGAAGTTGGATTGTTGTTGGAAAATTTGAGTTTGTTGAAGTTGAAATTGGGCGGGTGTAAATTGGTTGTCAAATGGGTTGAAGTTTGGTAATTGGTTTGGGTTTTGGTATTGCGAACCGAATGATGATAGTTGGTGGCGATTGATGTGATGGAATTTGCGGACGTTGGTCTATTTGGGTTAGAGGAAGATGAGGAATTTGATATGGCTGAGTTTAGAGGTAGAAAAATGTGAAAATTAGAAGATTAATGGTGTATATATAGGATTTTTAAAGGGTAAAAAATAATGAAAAAGTGGGCATTAATGTAAAAAAAATTGGCTATATTCTTGCAACCAATGTCCATTTTTTTGCCCATTATCAAATGTTCGAATAGAGAAAAAAAAAATCCCACGGCGTGTGCTAGTCACTACGACGCGAGAGCCTATGGCACTAGCCACGGTGTCCTAATAGCGCCATAAGTTGGTGTTGTCAGATGGCACGAGGCTTGGCAGACATCGACACCCAGTGCTCTTATAAGAAGAAATATCACCATAGTATCTCGATATATTTCAACCATGGCACAAATTCTCCAAAAACACATGCATACCATTATCACCATTCTCCTATTCTCTCCAATCCTCCAAGCACAATCCCAACACTTTTCAAAAAAATTGTTACCAAAATCATGCATGATCACTTGGTTCAAAAAGTGAGAAACTAAGCCACCTTCACTTCTACCTCCATGACATACCAAGTGGCGAGTGGCGACAACCCCACTGCCATCCGTGTGGCTGAGGCCGCAATGACCATTGACCAACACATCTGAAACCTCATTTGGAGCTATATATGGTCATGATCGATGACCCGTTGACGAAATAGGCCCTAAAAAGGCTTCCAAACTTCTTGGAAGATCTAGAGCACAAGCGATATATGCATTTGCTGACTTTTATATTTTGGGTTACTAATGGCTTTAAACATTCTTTTAGAACGTCGAGGGAAAATACAATATGATGGTAACACGTTAAGTATATTAGGGAGGAATTCAGTGATGTCCCTGTTAGAGAGATGCCAACCGTTGGTGGCAGTGGGCTTTTCCGATTTGCCTGTGGTTATGCATTAGCAAAAACGTATTTCCTAAATACAACAAATGGTGACACTGTTGGGGAGTATAATATTTATGTCCTTCATTATTGATCACGTTGTATTAAGATACAAACCAAAAGTTTTACAAGCTACGCGTAGTGTTTGTTTAGACTTTAGAGAGTGTTTAAGTTCATCATTTAATTATTATATATTAATGGCTCTATTTGCTAATTTCATTTCACGAATTAAGATATTGTATATCTAACGAGACAGCAATATTCAATAAAGTGGTAATGTTTCATTATTTCTTTTTTATTGGACAATCTCATTGTAAAATCGATACGTGTTGAACTCGTAGATGCGGTTGATTTCCTAAATAAGATAAATGGAAAGAAAAAAATAAAAGGACACTTAAGGGTCTGAGGAGAACCAGGTGGAATTAATTAATTAATTTGTTTTTTTAACTTTTTACATCATAAGACTTGATATTTTTTAAAATGAATTAAGAAAGAGGTGTTACTCCGCATGTGTAAACAATCACGGCAGAAGTAATCACCAATCACCCCCTTAAATGAATGTTATGCATTCAGCGTCTAAGAGCATGTACATCAAGTAACGCCATAACGGGCGTTAAGGTGCAAATTAAGACGTTAACGGGCGTTAGTCCTTCGACCTCCGGCGTTAAAGGCGCGTTATTTTCCCGGCGTTATTTGCCCAACAAGCGTTAAAAAAAAATACAAAACACCCCCTCAACCTATTCAAATTCAAATTTAAATTATACTGGTTAATTCTAAGCAGGATAAATTCAAATTTAAATTTGAAATTTAAAAATCAAATATGAGCGGAATTTATTTAAATTCAAAATCAACTCTGCCTATATATACAACTCTAACAAAGTTGTTTAGAACACACAACACACACAAGTTACACACACAACTCACACAAAAAAAAAATGTCTCACAAAGATTTTTCTCAGGAATTCCCAAGTCCAGAAAAGTTGCCGGAAACCAGCTTTCCAACTCCAACTCAGTTGCCGGAAACCAGCTTTCCAACCCCAGAAGAGTTTGAAGTTTACTCAACACCACCTGAATCTGTCTTTCCGGTTTTCCAACCGGAAAATGTATTTTTAAACTCTCTTCCTGTGAACAATCCAATTGTTCCAACTCCACCTGTCAACACTCCACAGGTGGATCTTGAAAACAACTCATTCGGGTTAAGTGAGGCTTCCCTTCGTCAACTTGAACAAGACGAAGAAAACTATAAGGAGATTATGGAAGAAAGATACGTTGAGGAAGCTTCGTCGTGAACAAAAAGCAAGGGAATCTCAGTATCTTCAAGATAACTACTTTGACATAATGGAGACTCGGCTCGTTAATTGCGAGTTTAATTCCCCATTCAAGTTCTGAGGGTTGGGTCTCAGATAATTCTTTTTTTAAGTTTTAGTAGTTTATTTTTATCAATCTCGTTGTAGTGTAGTTTTAATTTTTAATGTAATTCGTGTTTAACGTTTAATGTACTTTGTGTTTTAATGTTAAATGTGATATCTTAATACCTTATAATACATTTAGGACTATTCTATAATTAGAATGCTTAAAAATTCAGACTTTTTTACTTGCTTGTTATAGAAATTTATGTGTTTTTCTAAATTAATACTTGCATAACTTAGCTTAAAACTTCGGTCAATATTGTAACAATAGCAGCCATTCAATAGAAAATTTAAAGGCTCTTCAGTTTTATTTCATGGCCCATTTACAGTTTTACACCATCATCTTCTCTTTGTCTTTACTCCCTACAGCCATCCAGTTTTATAAGTAACAGCTGAACGCAAGTTGAAACGGATTTATAATGTTTTCTTTAATACCATAATCACCATCCGTTACTCCCTCTAGCTCTTGTCCAAATATAAGCCACTATACATTTTCACACAGCAAATTTGTAATCTCTCTCTCTCTCTATAAAGTAAAAACTCACACAAAAAAGTTTTAACCTTCGCTGGTCACTGCCTTACCACCACCACCCTATGTTGCCACCATGTTTGTGGTTTCGTTGTCTTAGGGTGTTGCCGGTTTGACTGGTGGTTTTCAGTGTGTTTGGTGGTAATTATGGTGTTTTTGAGTTTTATTTGTGTGGTTTTTGACCGGATCTGACAAGTTCCTGGTATGGTGTTATTCAAAGAACAAAATAAGTTTAGCAGCCTTGTGGTTCATTTATAGCAGAAAAAACAAACAACGGCCGGTGTTTGTGTTTCGTTCAATTGGTAAAAGAAAGAAACAGGTATATGTGATTCGATTATAAGATTAAAGGAAAAAGATTGTTGCTTGGTAGAGTATTTGGTGGCTGAGTAGTGAAAGAGGCGGATGTATGTGTGTAGGTTTAGGGTTATCCAAATGAGAGATATTAGGTTTGGTGTCTTATATAGTTCTCAAAGATTTGGGTGGGTTAATTGTGGGTTGACATAAGATAAAAAGTTGTGTTGGGTATGTATGGTTGTGATAAACCGGGTCTACAATTTTATTGAAGTTGTGATAAAAATGGGCTATTTGTTTGTTTTCATCCGAAAGTTATGGACTTTTTGATGGGTCGAAAGTTGGTTATGTCATGAAATTTATTAGTAGTTTTGTTATGACAGACAAATCCCTTTCAAGTTATTGTGTGCTTAATTATGTGGCTAATGAGCCGCTTTATCTTGCTTTTGATGATGCTAAGTTTGTAAATGGGCATAACCTTGTTGTCGATGGTGGTCTTACATCTCATAAAGGTATCAAGTTTAGTGTACCATATATAGAATGTTGAGTACAACAAGAAATTGTAATAGCATTATGAACACTCCTACAGCAATGGGTCATCTGACAACAATCAAAAAGCCACAAAGTTTAACTCCATATTAGAGGATTGTAGTCAAATGTATACTGCGAAATATGTTAAACTACAGAAAAATAGATACACTTTATTATGAAATAGGTCAAGCAGTCAAACGGGGAGGATTGTTGTTCACTTGGATATTAATCTTTAGTAGAGATTATTGTTGTATTATGCAAGATTGATTTTACCATATTGTATCATGTTACAGTTAACAAAATCACATTATTATGTAACCATATCATATTATATTAACAAAGTATCAATTCAAGCTATGTCTATGTATTACTCTCTCTCAACCACTTCTCTAAGCTGCAAAAGATGTAGTAATTGGTTTTATTTAGATGATGTCTGCAATGTTTTTAATGTTTTTGATCATTTATGGTTTCAAACAATAGTAATTGATCACGAATTTAACGGATTGAAGGTTCTTTTGCTTCATGTGTTTCAGAAAATTTACATCTTTACCAAATATATTATTTATGTCTTTATGGATTGACCATCTGTTCTGTACATAACAAGCCATCCTAAATGCCATTTTTGACCCATTTAGTTGAAAATAAGTTATTTATGTATGAGCGGCTTAAAATTATTGTAACAAAATTTTAATTATAAGGTTGATATTCAATTAAGTTTAAAATGATAATTTAATGGTGATCAAATTATTTGGTGTTTAAAAACTTATATATTTGCTTGCGGAAAATTTAATTATATACATGTATTCGTCGCCGCAACATGGGGTACCCGTCTATTTTAACTTACGTTTCAAAAGTGCTACTTATGTTTCTTTCTTTCGTTTGCACCTTATGTTTATTAAGATATAAAATACTTTGCATTATTATTACTTAGTTATTTTAAAATAAATTACCATTCATTTGTACAATTATTGTTAGAAAACATATGTAACCGAATAACATTTACTTGTCGCAAAATATAGTCACAGGATACCTGCCGCCGTATCGCGCGGGTACCCTGCTAGTGTTTTTTAATAAATGAAGTGTTTGTTTTAGTTTAGGGGTTGGAATTGAAAATATGAAATGTTAAAATTTAACTTGGGATGTTATTGTGGCTTTTTGGGATGTTAGGTAAATGTTAAAGTTCGGATGCCGACATGCCACTGTAAACTTTAACTTGTGTTATTGATGTACATACTCTAAAGATAGGTACATCATAGCAAATTTATTAGACCACATGGCACGCTATAAACTTAAAATAAACCAATCCAACAAATAACTGGTATATACCTAAAATATACTATTGGATTATTAGGTTATTATTGCAATCTCCCAAAAACCTACCATTTATCAATCTTTATATAAGAAGAAAGTCGGAGCATCGAGTATCATGGCACACCATTCCTTTTCATTTGAGTCTCGTACCACATCACTTCCACGTCACTCCAACACACTCACTTAAAAATACCTCCCAATCACAACTAACTTAAACCTCTTTATTTGAGCCCCACACACCCTCATTTCTCATTTACCAAACACAATCTTCTGCAGCTCATTTTGTCTTCTTCCATGTCGCCAAAAAGTTGAAAAGCAACGGCTGTTAATGGTGTCACATGGCGAGGGCGCCAGGGAAATAGCCATCCACGTTGGAGTGGCGAACCCTTTTCGCCGTGACACTCCATGCTCTCAGAAAACAACACCACTCTCCACATCTCAAATTCTCCTTTACTAACATGGCTGAACTTTTACAAAAACACAAGCATACTATTCTTAACATACTCATGTTCTCACTTATCCTTCAAGTACAATGCCATCTATTTTCGGGGAAATTATCACCAAAATCCCATGCTTTTAAAAAACAGAAACTAACACACCTTCACTTCTACTTCCAAGACATAGCCAGGGGTGACCACCCCACTGCTTTACGTGTGGCTGAGGCTCCCACTACCCATTGACGGAAGGGCCGAACAGGACCTCCAAGATCATTGGAAGAGCACAAGGGATATATGCATCTTCTGACTTATATGTATTTAGGTTTATGATGGCCGTAAATTTTGTTTTTCTGGAAGGAAAGGGGAGGAATGACGTTACGTTGCCACTGAGAGAGATGCCTATTGTTGGTGGGACTGGGCTTTTCCGATTTCCATGTGGTTATGCTCTTGTAAGCACTGCTTCTATAATTGCAAGCAATGGTGACGCTGGTGTTGAGTACAGGGGACCTAGCATAGAGTACAGGCCACCTACCAAGCAAAAAGTTGATATTTTAGTGTAATTTTTATGTAATTTTGGCCTTTTTCGAAAAGCCTCCCCAAAAACTCAAATTGCCCCCCACTCTACATACTAAAA
Source organism: Chrysanthemum makinoi (assembly GCA_910596185.1). Taxonomy (NCBI): domain Eukaryota; kingdom Viridiplantae; phylum Streptophyta; class Magnoliopsida; order Asterales; family Asteraceae; genus Chrysanthemum; species Chrysanthemum makinoi. The sequence continues at coordinate 250,613,012 of OU343217.1, read as the reverse complement.
TTCAACATTTAACCTTTTAAAGCGCTTTATAAATCTTTTATGTCTAAGTAAAAATATTCGATTTATCATTACGTTTCTAGTTTTTTCTTTCACATTTTGTTGCTATCGTAAAAAAAAATTTTTTGCACCCCACATCCCATTTTTTTAGGTCCGTCACTGGTTGAGTATAATATTTACGTCCTACATTATTAATTAATATCGTGTCTTCAAATAATAATCATGGATGTAATAAGTTTTTTCCTTGAGTGTCACATGAAATTGAGTTGAAGCATCCTTTTTTAGTTCTTTCATGCCTTAGTACTACTAAAATGTACGTGTTTCTAGCTACTCCTGTTTCTTTAATAACCTAACATAGCCATTAATAAATATGAACAAATAAAAAGCTTAATGTTATTGAATGTGTAGGTAAACGATTACACTTTTATAAGTAAATCTAAATTACAATAAATAAAATTAACAGTAAATAAATAACAAAAAATTAAATACAAACAAAATGTAAGCAGATAAACGATAATTAAATAAAGACTAAACTACACCGCTCGTCCTTGTGGTTTGCGTTGACCGACGAGTTTCGTCCTTTGACCCAAAAAAATGCACCGTCCATCATTAAATGCGAAACGTTATCCATCGTTAGTCCCTCTATATAACGGCCTTCATTAACTGTCGTTAAGTTATCATACTTTTAGTCAAATGAGGGTATAATAGTAAATTTGCTATATATTTTTTTCTTTTTCTTTTTAAACACAAACAAATATTGAGTAACAAAAATTCTCAGATGGTCCATCACCACACAATCATTTTCTTTCTTCTTTAATACATTTCTCTCTTCTTCGATCATTCCACCTACAAATTCTCACCCACCACTACCTCCTCATATTATTCTTAATCCACCACTACCACCAGTACTGCCACCACCGTTCACCACATTCGGCAACCCTCGAAAACCCCAAAACCAGCACCCATCTCATTATCTCGTTATATATAAACACCAAAACAAATACCAATATAAAAGGGTAAATTGATCAAATAAAAACAAACTATTCTTCCTCTTATTTGTTCTCACCACCAATCTCCGGTGGCACACCATCATAGTCTCACCACTAGCAACAATCGTGAATCGCAACCACCAAACCACTTCCGGCGGCAAAAGCTTTGTCACCACCATTAAAAAAAAACAACCCCGCATATCAAAATACAACTCTCATTGTCATTATCATTTTATTTCTCTCTCATCAAAATCAACAAAAACAGATTCATGATGCAACCGATTTACTAACATTTAATTGTCATCAAGATCATTAAATTGTCATCAAGATAAAACAACAAGAACTCAGATCTTCAGAGTTCATCATAGATCATTAAATTGTCATCAAGATAAAACAAAAAACAAAACAAATATCTCAGATTTACTAACACAGATCTTTAAAGATCTTACTAATTTCGTCATTGATCAGAAAGAAAAAACGAATAGAAAATAAAAAATAATTGATGTTTACAAAAACAAATTGTTACAAACACCTACTTCCATAAGGAACAATTTGTGGCTGTGATTTTGTATTCTTATTGTTATGTGTGACGTTTAAAAATATAAAGAAAGAAAGAAAGAAAGCTTTCTTGGTTGTTTGTTTGAACAAATAAAGAAAGAAATCAAGAAGTTTGAATGAAGTTTTGTGGTTGTTGGATAGAGAAAATTGATAAGGATTTAAAAGGTACACTTTTGAGGGGTCATTTAAGCCCTTAATCGACCACTTTTATATCCGTTACTGCTTAATTTCGATACTTTTTCCATTTTTAGGTCTCTTGAAGGCAAATTGCTAGAATGACACTTATTCGGACGAAAAGGCGCGAATATATGAAGAAAATGAAAAAGTCAAGAATCAAGACACTCAATTTCTGGAATTGAAGTGTGACGTACGACCCAAAGCGGCGCCATCGCAACACGCTTTGTGACGACTCAAGTAGCCAAATTGCTATTTTCACTTGACGACATCATATTTTAAAGACTAGGGCCACAACTGACGGCCTAGATTCGGACCCAGGCGTCGAAGATGAAGCGACGGCGTCACAACCATAAGGTGGCGCCGTCACAAAGTTGACGTGGCCAAGACAAAACCTAATGGCGTGATCCGGCGTCACAAATAAAGAGTGGCGCCGCATATTGTAACTCTATATATAATTCAATTTTCGGACTTTTAGGGAGGTAGTTTTGTGGAGTAAAACCTAAACCAACTTTGGTGTCTTGGGTAGTATCTTAGGGTTCCATACCCTATTTTACAACAAGATAAGTGATTTACTTCATTAATTCAATTATGTCTTCAATTGTTTGTGTGTATGCTTGCATGTTTTCCATGTCAGGCTAATTTACTTGTGTGTTTGCTTAGATCTATGAAACCTAGGTATTGAATATTGATTGGTTGTCTCTTATCTTAATTGTGATTGACCTAGGATTGCGATAGGTCATTCATTGTGTTTTTAATGCTTGAGTAATCTTTGTGAACATTAGTTTATAATCACCTAGAGTAACTGTAGGCTAAACATCCAAAGGTAACCTTAGAGTTAGTTTATGAATCCTAGAGATTTCATAGGCAATAACCTTAAGGTAGTCTCAAAGAGTTAGGGAAAAACGCATACCCTACGACCTTAGAAGACACAACACGTTAAGAATAAGGACGTGACAATTCAACCATCAATAGGAGATAATTAGGGAGTAATAGCATCTAGGTACACACATCTTTAAATCATCATACGAGCACACAACAATAGACATAGACTACCCTCACCTTAGCTTAGATAATTAGATAAGTAGAGTAATCGGTAGAAATACCACCCCCCAAATCCAATACCCCGAGATTCGTAATTTCAATTTTCTAAAAAATATAAAAAGAATAAAAAATAATCTTCCTCAACCCCAACCTTAGCGTAGTAACTTCTCATTAGCATTCCTATTCCCCTAGAGAACGATATCAATTCCAGAGGCTTACCATAATACTACACTAAAACGATTAGGTTCACTGCCTAGGGTGTTGAAAAACTTGCTTGACGAAAAGGAAGTTCCTTTGACCCCGAACGCGTGCTGTACGCGTATCAAGTTATTGGCACCGTTGCCGGGAAATAGAATAGCTAGTTAGGAGTCCACCTCGTTTAGGTTCCCTTGCTTGATTCCTATTGTTGGGTTTCAGTAAATACCCAAACCCCTTAATCTAGGATTTGAATAGAAAATAGCCTAAGTGTTTAGTCCGTTAAACCCTAACGTGTCACTTGAGTGCATAGTCTCTCGGTGAGTCATCTTCGAGGATACTCAAGACGATGCGAGAAGAAGTCTCTCCACTCGTAGGCGGAACTTAAAGGGTGAAGCGAGTCAAGAAGAAGATGATGGATTAGGTGAGTGATGACAATAACTCACTGAATCCCCAAGACTCTCTCCAAGCCTTACTGAAGACAAATCAAGTAGAAGGCGGATGAAAAGATGAAGAAAGAGCGGGACAAGGCGGGATAAATTTGAATCAGATAAGACAACGTCCTTATCAACCAAAGTCAACTTTCCCTGAATGGAAAAAGATCAGGCTCGGTTTCATCCATGAACTTAGAAAAGTAGTCTTGTCTCTTACCTAGAATAGTCTTTGTAAACAGAGACAAAATACATCATATTTTGTCTTACGTATCTTGTCGGTTGTCACTTAGGAAAGAGTTAAAACTCATACTTGTATAAATAGCATAAGAGATGGAGTAAAAGGTTAAGCTTGTGAATTGTAAAAACACACATACACGCAAGCCACCTTTTCACTCCTCCAAATACAACTTAGTTCCTGAGATAGCTCAGTGAGCTCTAAGAGTTGTGCTGCTGAGACTTAGCTGAGCTTAGAGAGAGTCACCCAACTTTGTCATTTCAATCCCAAGTACTATTCCTCAAGTACTTGGGTAACGTATTCTTTGTTGATTTATTTCTAATAAGAATATGATGTTGAAAATTACTCTGTGTGTTTTACTTATGTTAATTTCAGTCATAGTTCACTATTAACTTGTTTTATATATTTAAACTGTTTTAAACAATAGTAAACGGGGAACAATAAGTGGTATGAGCAAGGCTAATTATAAAACTTGTATTTAGGCGCTCTAAAAGTTTTAAATTAGGATCCTAAATGGCTGAAATTGATGTACCCTAACTAGTCGATAAAAAGGGTGGAGCTTATTCAGTTGTTGCCCCTAGACTTGAAGTTGGCAAATTCAACAAATGGAAAAAGTGAATGCTTTGCTATTTGATTGGGATGGAACCTTATTATATCAAGTGTATAAATGAAGGTCCATTTGTCCCAAAGACTGCTAAAGGGTTGCCCAAACTCAAGCTCATGGACCTGGATGAAAGGAGAGTGGTCAACGGGGACCAAAGACTCAAAGTATCATAATATCTTGTCTTCTAGCGATATTATGGAGTATAATTTGTGTACCTAAGCAAACCTGGATGACCTAGTTCATAGTCATGAAGGACCATCGATACCAAGGAAAACAGGATAATGGACACAAAACTTGAGTATAACACCAGGCTAAGGACTGAAACTCACCATGTACAAAACTCTTTTAAATGAACTATCAAATGATGGTGTTAAGTTGTCCAAACATGAAATCAATGTTGGTTTTGATAACAGTCTCCCTGAGAAGTGGTTGAATTTCTCTCAGGACTTAGAAATGCTAATCATATCCAAAATCTTGAGCTTCACGAAATTTATGGGAATTTGTCTATGAGGAAAACCTCATCAACAGACGATACCTCGACTTAAAGAAGTCTCGGAAGCCAAGAAGTCCCACGACCACCACCTCATCACCAATATCAATCTGCTTTCTATTCTAACAATATTGTTCAAGATTTTAGGAAAATTAGATGATGAGCGATGAGAGATCAAGTGAGGAGTACCTAAATGACACGACAATTCGAGAAAAGGGTACTCCTTGCTAACTCGAGGTTTATAAAAGAAACAAAGGTTTTTCAAATGCCAAAGCAAATGAGGACACTGAATGCTTTAAGTGTCACAAAAGAGGTCATTTTGCAAAAGACTGTTTTTCAAAACAATTTCTGAACCCTCTTATAAACCATCAGGGTCAAATCAGTCCTCGGGCTTTAGCAAATTTCAACCAAAAATCTATCAGTCTCATCAAAATTTTCAAAACAAATCGATCAAAACAAAAGCTGTTGATTTTGAAGCTAAGTATAAGAAAGTCAAAGCTAAGCTTGCATTGCTCGAGGCCGATCCCTCAAACAACAAAAGTGTTCAATCATGCGGGTTAAAACAAAGGCCTTGTTCTTTGAGACCTTCGAGGACCGATGAAGAGCCGGTGTCATCGAGATGATGAAATGGTGCATGTCAGTGCAGCGATGGCCCTCTCAGAAGAGGACAAGCTAGGCTGTTGGAAAGAATCATGCAAGAAGCGGGAATGGGTCAACATCACTATAAAGAAGGTAAACATCTTACTTTCTATGGATGATGACTCGATTGGCGATCTTATATGAATTATCTTAATGTTGACCTTCAGTTAGTGAAGAGCAAAGATTAAATCTTTTTCAAAATACAACAAGCTAAGTTTTGAATTAAACAAGTGTAGAGATGAACTGCTTATTTTAAACCAAGCCAAGCTTGAGGTCATCACTATGCAAATTCAAAAACGAACTAGTTAAGAGAAATCGGGCTCTTCAAGATGAACTTAAAAGGAACAACATATTCTTGATAGTTGGACGCTAAGAATCGAGTCTTTGATCTTTGTGGGTGCCCCATAGCAAAAAGAGAGTCATAGGTGAAGATCATCTCCCCGACTCTCTCAACAAAGACCAGTCTCCTAAGCCATTTGTGTTTGGTGGCATGATTACAAATATGTTGACTAATCCCAATTCCAGGTGATTGGATTGAAGCGGGTTAATCCCTGAGAGTAAGCTTCCAAATTTCGATCTGGAAGGATTCTAGAGCCGAAAGTCAAGCTCTAAAGAGCATGCTTGGACTCCCGATATGCCCAGTGAGTCTTGAACACATCTCGAGTGCTGAAGCAGAATCTCAAGCACCGCTTCCACCATGAAACCTCTTCAAGGTGCCTGCTCCAAGCTCGAGCTTACTCCACTACAATTCAATCCTCATTCACCAAAAGAAAGGTCCGGACTTGGTAGAACCATCCTGAAAAGACCAACAAAACCAACTCAATAAGAGTCTACTCCTACTGAGACTTCAACATCCTCTGTCCCCAAGGCGACCAAATTCAAGCATCGAACTAGTGAGGAAGCTTACTGAAAAATGGAATCCATTGAAAAGGTCCCTGAACCAATCAAGGAGACAAAGTCAGCTTCTTCCAGTTCATCAAAGTCTAAGTCAACCTCCAAAAACAAGCAAAAGTGTGAGTTGTGTCATGACACCAGCCATACCACGACAATCGCTATAGAATCCTTTTCGCATGATGCAAAAGGATGATCACAGGACTGCAGACCATCTACGGTATGTCAGGTCAAGCAAACTATACCAAAGTTGGTCATCAGTATACTTCATCCTCCAAAGCTTCTCCCAAGAATAGGGCAAAACCTTTTCCTCTGTGCCCTCATTGTGGGTTTAATGATCATCATCAGGATGATTGTCTCATGAACACGTGCTTTGTGATATATGCGGTAATCCAACTCATGAGACATCCCAACATGACAGTGTCATTCATGCAAGGAGAAATTCCAAACAACCCATAGTCACCGAGTCATCCTCCTCTAAATGCAAAACACGTGGTAGCACTATGCACACAACTACTGACCATGAGTCGATTGCAAATTTCAAAGAGACCTTGAGACCCAAGCTCACTAGTAAGTGGGTCACTAAGAGAAACTAATTCAGTTTACTGCTTGTGCAAAGACATGCTAAGGATCCTATTTGGCATATAGATAGTGGATGCTCAAGAAGCATGACTGGTGTGAAGGAATATCTGCACAAGTATGTAAAGGAACCAGGGCCCAAGGTAGTATTTGGTGATAACTCATCATGTCCCACAGAAGGTTATGGTTCATAGGCTACTGCAATGGAATAGTTTTCTCTAGAATAGCCTATGTCAATGGTCTCAAATACAATCTCATCAGTGTCAGTCAACTATGTGATGCTCAATACATTGTACAATTCAATGATAAACAAGGTACCATTTTCAATGCCAACAAGGAAGTTGTGTTGATAGCTCCTAGGGGAGATGATGTTTATGTGTTAGACATGTCAACACTCTCCCAAGATGGAACTTGTCTCTTTGCTAAAGCCACTGAAACAATCAATTGGTTGTGGCATAAGAGACTCTCACACTTAAACTTCAAAACCTCAACAACTTGGCAAAACAAAACAAGGTCCTTGGCTTACCATCACTGGTCTTTGCAAAAGACAAACCATGCTCTGACTGTGAAAAAGGTAAACACCACAGAGCATCATTCAAAACCAAACAAAATTTCTCCATCAAAGCTGCCTTCACCTCCTGCATATGGATCTCTTTGGACTGTCGGTCCCAGATCAATCCGGCATGAGAAGTATACACTTGTCATTGTTGATGAGTTCTCAAGATACACTTGGGTAAACTTTCTTTCCAAAAGAGTCGTGGTGATACAATGATGTCATTCATCGGGAAGATTGAAAACGAGAATGACATTACTTGTTAAACAAATCGAATCGATAATGGTGCTGAGTTCGAAATCATGAGCTTGAGAGTTTCTGTGATGAAAAAGGAATTTCTCAAAATTTCTCGTCTCCATATACCCCTGAACAAAATGGGGTTGCTGAAAGACAAAACAAAACTCTCATTGAGGCTGCTAGAACCATGTTAAATGGCTCAGCCCTCTCAAAACATTTACTTGAAGTCAAAAGCACTGTTACACTCAAAACAAGTCAATCATTGTCAAAAGACATAATAAAACCCCATATGAGATATTCAAAGGTAGACTTCGACATCACTATTTTCATGTGTTTGGATGTCCTGTGTTCATTCATAACCACAAGGATCATCTAGGAAAGTTTGATGCAAAAGGTGATGATGGATACTTCTTAGGCTACTCACTGATCTCCAAAGCCTTCAGGGGTTTTAACACAAGGAGACAACAAGTTGAGGAAACCTTTCATGTCACCTTTGATGAAAGTCTTTGAAAGCATCAGTTTACCAACACCTCGATGGAAGAAATAGGAATTGATAACTCATCAAGATATCCTCCGATGAGTACAACATCAATTCAATTCCTCATATCAAGCGATCTTGACATCTCATATTATGTCTTATCTCACAACCTACCTCAACCAACCATCAGTGAGTTCATTGATAATCAATCGTCTCTTTGGGATAGGAAACATTGATCCAAATGATCGGGAACACGTAACTTGTGAACCTCAAATGAACAAGACATCTCTACAGATGTTCTAAATGATTATGTGGCTCTTGCACTGAACTCACATCTCGAACTCCTAGTGACATCATCAAGCTCAGATCCCAGACCACAAAGTAAGTGGACAAGAACTCAAGACATTGAGCTTGTAATCATCATTGGTGAACCCGCGAGGGCATGCTCACTAGAAGCATGGCGCTAATCTAGCTGCAGCTTACCAATGAATGTCTATATCGATTACCTATCGGATATAGAACCCAAAAGTGTCACTGAGGCTCTTAAACACCCAAGTGGGTTCAGGGCTATGCAAGAAGAACTGCAACAGTTTGACAAAAATAAGGTCATGACCTTGATCAAATGTCCTCAGGATGTAGTAGTCATAGTAATGAAGTGGGTTTTGAAACAAAAGCTGATAAAAATGGCACTGTCATTAAAAACAAAGCCGGACTTGTAGCCAAAGGTTACAGTCAACAAGAAGGCATTGACTATGATGAGACATTTGCTTCTGTTGCAAGAATGGAAGCCATCAGGATCTTCCTTGCATATGCAACATACATGAACTTCATGGTCTACCAAATGGATGTTAAAAGTGCATTTTTAAATGGTGATCTGAAGGAAGATGTGTATGTTGACAACCCCGAGCTTTGAGAGTAGTGAATTCCCCGACTATGTCGCAAGCTTGACAAAGCCCTCTATGGACTTAAACAAGCTCCAAGGGCATGGTATGAAACTCTCTCAACCTTCCTGATACAAAACAAGTTTGTCAGAGGAAAGATAGACAACACACTATTTGTCTATAGAACTAAACAAGATGTGATACTAGTCCAAGTGTATGTTGATGATATCATTTTTGGCTCAACAAACTACAAACTTTGCAAACAGTTTGAAAAACTGATGACAAAGAAGTTTGAAATGAGCATGATGGGGGTAACTCACATACTTTCTTGGACTACAAATCGAGAAAACGATAAAGGAATATCCATCAATCAAGAGAAATACACCAGAAATCTCTTGAAGAAATATGAGATATCTGACAGTGCCTCAGTGAAGACTCCAATGGTCCCACCTAACAACCTTAGACCTGATCTCACTGGAAAATCAGTCAATCAAACCCATTTCAGAGGGATTGTTGGATCATGATGTATCTAACGCTTCTAGACCGGACATCCAATTCTCGATCTATCTAATAGCAAGATATCAGGTCCAATCCTAAAGAATCCCATCTCACTGCAGACAAAAGAATACTCGGTACAGAGGAACCCCAAATCTTGGACTCTATTATCCAAAATGCTCGGGGTTTGATCTCAAGGGTTACTCGATTACGATTATCTTTGGTCGCAACATGGACGAAAAAGTACCTCGAGGTCCTGTCAATTTCTTGGTGGAAAACTGGTTTGTTGGAGTGCTAAAAGCAACAATCGGTGGCTATGTCCTCAGGTGAATATGTAGGCTGCAGGATGTTGTACCAATGTATTATGGATGAAAAGTCAACTCAGTGACTACGACATCCATTAAAAAATGGTGCCCATCTTACGTGATAACACCAGTGCTATTGCAATCTCCAACAACCCTGTCCTCCACCAAAGAACCAAACACATTGATATCAGATATCACTTCATCGGGGATCACATAATGAAGGGTGACATTGAACTTCATTTCATCCCTACTGAATATCAACTGGCCGATATCTTCACCAAACCCTTGGATGAAACTACCTTCAGAGGACCGAAATGAATTGGGAATGCTTGACATTGAAAGTCGGTATCGAAAACCAATCTCAGTAAGTTCTCTGAAATGGTTCGTCCTCCCTGAACACCCAAAACAAATCTCTCACTGAATGAGTAAGACTCATTCAGGGTCCCTGACATTTGACATAGAGCATTGAATGAGTAACTAAATGATCCAAGTATCAGTTACTTAAATGTCCTAGGTTGGTAACCACACTAATTTAATAAAGGAATGTTGGATCGATATACTTTAATCAAACTATCTTAACTAGCTTGTTAAGGTTTAATAACCTCGGATAAATCCTAAGTTATTAACAAAGAAACACTGAGTAATCTTTATTAAGTACGCGGAATTTACTTAACAAAGCTAAGAAGAATAACCTTTTTTTATAAACTCTAAATCGCTTATTATGCGTACTCTAATACAACTCTAAGATAATCGAACTTTTCTCTAAAACTCTAATTTTGAAATCGTAAGTCATATCTCTAATGCCAATCTAGGAGTCCTTTTATAGGCTCAAGGATATCCTAGTCGGTTTACAATTGATAACCTTGTATGACAAGTAATCTAAACATAGAATACAATTCTTTCCATAAACGAATATAACAGTTCTTTTGTTCTTGCAGTACTTTGACTTCATATTGCAGTACTTTGAATTTGTCTTTAACAGTACTTTGAGTCTTTAACTTCTTCAAGTACTTTGCAACTTACAGTACTTTGATATCTTCAGTACTTTGATATCTTCAGTACTTTCATATCCCAACAATCCTCCCCTAACTTGAATTCTACTTGCTTGACTTCAAGTTTCTTTATGAACATATCTTTACTGACTTCATCTTTTTTTTTTTTTTTTTTTTTTAAAAAGCGGATTGTTCTTAGTCTTTAAGCTTTTATCTCTGTAACATCTGTTCTTGTCAAAGTATCTCTTAGTATTGTTCTCTTTACAAAGAACATCCGGCAAGCTCCATCTTTTCAACAACACACGAACATATGACAATTTGTACATTTAATTCAGTTTAAGTTGCATACTATTCTCATCACTTTCAAGTGAATCATTGAAAAATTAATGGATTTAGAACTCTTTACCAAAGCCATTATCTCTGGAGTAGCCAAATGTTTTGGTGTGTAAGACCATGGTACATTGATAACCATATGATTTTTAGCAAACCACCGGCTATCAACAGATTTGTTTTGTCTTTACCAAAAGTCGTACCCTTACGGACTAGTTAGTTCTTCTATTTAATGGTGAACTAATTACCAATAATGGTTTTTCCACTACCTTTACCACAAGCCATTTTCTTGTGGGCTAGCCAACTCTTCACATTACCGATATGGTGAGTTGAATACCATCCAACTTATTAGCAAGTTGTCAACTAAAAACGGATTTGATATATCTTTACGAGAGCCGTTTGCTCATGGATTAGTCAATCCTTTTGTTACCATGGTGGATTGATAACCTATTGATGTTATCATCACAAAAACCATTTATTAAACCTTTATTTCAAAATATTTATTACTTAGCAACAAGGTTTCTTCTAAAATTTTTTTAACTGGTTTAGTTCAAATAAGTACTTTGATGAAATCTTGTCGATCAGCAGATTACTTTGAATAAAAAGTACCGATATATCAAAAGTATTTATTCAAATAAAATTCATACCAGTTATTGATCATTCTCAGCAATGGTAGTCCGGTTTATAAACAAGTTGATAACCATGCAAGCAGTTTCATTATCCTCTTCCACTTCCAATCCATGCTCTAGCATTCTTCTCATGAGCTCAACTGTGAGAGGATATCTTCTTTCTGCAAACATGTGTATCATTGTTCCATTTTCCAGTTCCAAAACATGAACTCCAGATTCTTCAAAGAATCTCCAACAAACTATTTCTCAGCTTTCTTGATTCTTCCGGATATCATCAGTCTCTCTTCTTGATTTCCCATAAAGTTATAAGATCACCATGTAAAATCAAACCAATCCCTTCCAATGGATTATTTTCAAAGTAAGCCTTCACAACATGATATAAGTAGAATAGGTCTACTCTATCTATAATATGCAGTAAATCCCATAGCCTTTTGAAAACTTTGAAGCTTTCATCTTCTTTATGAAAAATCATATAATCTCCATTCTTGGATTTCACAACTTTAAAAACACCGATCTTTGATCTGTTCATCTTCATGTTATCATCTTCCTTTGTATAATCAAAATCTACCACTCTGAGATAATTCTTCGATTCATCTCTAGTCTCGTGATCTTAATTCAACATTTTCTTTCTTTGAAAACTGAACATCTGTAACTTCAGTTTTTTTTTTTTCTCTTTAAGCTCTTCTTTCTTTTCAGATTCAATCCAATGAGCTTCTTCTCTAAAGTCTTTAATATCAGCAACACTCTTCTTATAAGGCTGCTGTTTGACATCATAAAGTCTTTTCATATCAACATAGTTTAACTTCTGCAAACCCTTATATCCTCGACCTTTTAAATAAGCCATCATAGCATTCCTATCCTTAGCTAAATTAGGTCTTCTTGGCATATCTCTAACAGGTGTAGGGGATCAGTAAAGGTTCATAGCTTCAACATCTAATTTATCTTGCACCTTTTGAGTGGTTTTCTATTGAGCTTCTTGAGCTTCTGTTCTTTTCTATCTTGAGCATCTAACTCTTCTTGAACTTTTCTAGCTGCAACTTCATTCCTAGCAACTTCAATTGCTCTAAGTTCTGCCAAAGTGAGTTTCTTTTTCTTTGTTTCAACCAGAATACCTTTCCCTTTATCTTTTGGATCAATTGAAGGTTGAGAAGTTCTTGGTTGTTCTTCTTCTTGTACATCTCTAATAGTAACTCCTCCTCTTGGTTGTGACAAATCTAATATTGTAGCAATTAATTCTTCATCACTTGCAGAATGAATGGGTTTGAATGTAGCTTCCTCCTTTTCTTCTATCATATGCAGCATCAAGACTCTCTCTTTCACCAACTGTGAAAGTTTCAAACTGTTGCTTTAGCAAATTTCTGTGCATCTTTTTAGAGGCTTCATTCCCTCCATATCTGGTCTTGAGAGCGGCCCGAGTTGCTTAGCATCTTTAGCATCATGAAATTTGAGAAGATGACCATCTGGAATGGTAGATAAGAGAATATTGAGTGCCTTCTCTTGATTCCTTAAGGTTGCTGCTGTAGTATCTTGGTTTAGGTGCTTTTGGTTGTCCAGAATATCAATGGGGTTCTGCTACAACTTCATTCCCATTCACAATAACATTCCAAAGAGCATGGTCTGTGATGGCAATGTCCTGCCTCATCTTCATACACGGAGGTCATATTCTCCCTTCTTGATTATTGGAATTCTGAGTGAGGTGATTGAGGGTGGTGGAACAGCTTCAATCGACATCTTGAATATAGTTGAAGTAGGGTTTCTTCCTAGTCAGAGTTTCCACACAAGCTCCGATACCACTTGTTGGATCGATATACTTTAATCAAACTATCTTAACTAGCTTGTTAAGGTTTAATAACCTCGGATAAATCCTAAGTTATTAACAAAGAAACACTGATCAATCTTTATTAAGTGCATGAATTTACTTAACAAAGCTAAGAAGAATAACCTTTTATTATAAACTCTAAATCGCTTATTATGCATACTCTAATACAACTCTAAGATAATCGAACTTTTCTCTAAAACTCTAATTCTCAAATCGTAAGTCATATCTCTAATGCCAATCTAGGAGTCCTTTTATAGGCTCAAGGATATCCTAGTCGGTTTACAATTGATAACCTTGTATGACAAGTAATCTAAACATAGAATACAATTCTTTCCATAAACGAATATAACAGTTCTTTTGTTCTTGCAGTACTTTGACTTCATATTGCGGTACTTTGACTTTGTCTTTAACAGTACTTTGAGTCTTTAACTTCTTCCAAAGACTTTGCAACTTACAAGACTTTGATATCTTCAGTACTTTGATATCTTCAGCACTTTCATATCCCAACAAGGAATATATGTCTCTTTGTCTTACTGTCATCCCACTTGGCATTTAATGCCTCCTCTCACAAAAAATATCAAATTGATATTTTATCTCTACAAAAGTGCACTTTTATGCAAACCGCATTCCCTTGAAAAATGGGATTTAACTGCAGGTAATGGAGTGGTAGCATTAAATGTGGAAATTCAAACGTTTTTCAAAAACCGACTCTTAATATTCCCATTTGTGCACAAATCACCCTTCTCACCACTCTATAAATACCCTCTTCCAAAACAAATAAACACACAAATTATTTTCTGCAACAAAACTCTGTCAAAATCATTTCTAAAACTCAGAAATATTTGTGTGTGCTCAAAAACACTTCAAACCTCTTTTGGAAAAACCTTCTTGTAAACATTTACAAAAGTTTTTCATCACAAACTTGAGAGATCAAAAAAACTTTGATTATTCTAGTCAAAATATTTTCAAAACCCTAAAATCTTTTAAATGGAAATGGCTAGAACTCAATCTCTCCAGTTTGCTTCTCAATGGGTAGGGGATCTTACAAATTTTGAATTTAAAACTAATAATGTCATAGGCAACTTTGAATACCACAAACTGTCCCACCTACAAAGACATTATGAAATTTTTGTTTAATTGCCCTCGAAAACGGCCTTTATTCGGTGTCCCACCGTTGTTTACCAAAATCTCCTCGGGGAATTTTGGGCAAAGCCAAGGCCTATGACCCGACACCCTCGCGATGAGAACAACCTCGGACCTCTCGGGAATATCTCATCGATTCAGTCTTCACGGGGGCAACAACAATTCACCCTGGATTACAAAACGTTTTGCACTTCAACAGGGTTGGATTATAACAAAGGAGTTTATGTCGTCCATCCCAACCCTCCACCGTGAAGGATGGGTTAAAACAAATTGTTTTAGATCCAACATTTTTGGACAAAACCCGTCACCAAAAGCTCATTTCCCGTGGCTTGGAGGATCCTATTCACTTTTGTGATTCGGTCCTCGGGAACCACTCATCCAATGAATAAGTTAACTCTATTCAGCTGATGATGGCATACTTAATGAATGGGGTCCTTGTCCACATAGGGGAGATCATTTACAGTGATCTCGTAACCAAGCTACAGAGCAAAACTAGGACGAAATACGTTTCTTATCCTAGGTTTGTCTCTTGCGCTTTGCAAGTGTTACTAGGTTCAAATTATCCTCAGGAAGAAAAATTTTGTGCTTTACCTGGCATCCTGAGCCAATCAAATTTTCAAAAGACCCATCCCTTGTCACTCCTATTGAATTGACGGCCCATATGGTTGCTGTAAACAACCGGGAGGGATCGATTTCTCCAAACCCTACTCCTAAAAGAGAAAGGGGAAGTCTCGGTGGGACTAAGACTAAACCCAAGTCCTGGGCCTGAGGCTTCGGAACACGACTAAAAAGGCACAAAAGGCCCGAGACTAAAAAGACACCCACGATGACCGGCAACATCCACCCCGTGACAACGAAGGACACGATACATCACGGTCAGCCCTTGGTCACAACCACTACTACCCAAGATCCAGAGGGACACAAACAACCCGGTAGGGGAGCCTTCCACAACGCCAAGGATAACATTAGCAAATCACGCCTTTGTCGAGGGCACACCGATCGATCCCAAAGACTCGAGGGAATCAAACAACCCGCCGATAGGGATACAACTATCAATGACTCCGCTAAAGGCAGGGAAACGCCCACCGCTGTCTCGTGGGTCACCGGGGACAAAGACTCGGAGGAAAGGAACAACCCGTATACGGAACTCACAACTAATCGACTCGAAGGCACTAGGAACGCCCACTAGTGTCCAGGGGTCAACGGGGACAAAGACTCGAGAGGAAACATACCACCCGCCGATATGAAACCCTTCACCAACCCACTCGTTAACTGTTGCGATGTTAGCGGCATACTCTTTTCCGAAGATGAGCTTTGAAACAGATGATGCAATTTTATCACCGGAAAAGAAATGGACGCTGAGGTTCGTGAACAAGAGCCTCACCGATCCACAGAGCATCTTGAATCACTAGTCCAGCCGGACAATGATGAATCCTCTTCCTCCATCGATGAATTTGAAAGATTTGATAATGTTCTCCCACTCATGAAAGACGGCTTGTTCAGTGGATCACCAAAGCGTCTCGAAGGTTATACTCGGGGTCATGACACTCTGTGGGAACAACACACTGCGAGGCGCTGCAAGTTATGCCGATCTAAAGGCCGAGGTACATGGCTTTGATGAAAATGTTCATGAGCACGAGGATCGATGTATGACAATCTTCACCACCGGATGACAACATGGCTAAATTCCTCAGGCATCTTCAAGGTGTAGGTACAAAGATAGATGAAATCAAGGAATTTGTCAAAGAAGACCCAGCACTCAACTCTAAAGTACTAAAGGCGACTGAGGCGTACTTGAAACAATCCTCAAGCCTCACTGAATTGCTCGCTATGCTTAAGACTGCAAATGTTCGTGGTCTTCCATCCTCAGTCCAGCCTCTTCAAGCTACACTGGACTCTTTGAATGCGCAGTGGCTACTTTGAATCGGCATCCTCATCCCCGGCCGGAATCTTGGGCCCATAATGACCGCTCTGGAAGTTTCTCGGGCTAATTTGGAAGCTAAAGTCACCGGTATTCAATCGACACTTCCGACATCAAGGCTATGATGTCGAAATTTATCAAGCCTTCAAGGGTCAAGCGCTCAGTCCCCTCAAGCCGACTCCAGCTCTTGCCCTCACTGAAGCTCGGCAGCAGTTGAGGGAGAATATTGTGAAGAACCTCCTTCTCACACCGAGGGAGCCAACACCATCAACATCGTGGCACAAATCTCATCATCACCACCGGTCTCAAAGCAACACCTACCTCATCAATCCCACCAACAACATCAACAACAACAACACTGACAGTAATCACACCAATAACAACAACACCACCACCCCTGCTAGCAACTTCATCTTCCTCGGGCCGGACCAAGGAAAAGGAAAAATGACAACTCCCGAGCCGAGAAGATTCCCCACAAAATCGGCGACACTGAATACCTTCTCACACCTCAACAGCTAAGTAAATATCTTGCTAAAGAAGAACAGAGATTGAAACAAGCTGAAGAAGATAAGAAGAATAGAGAAGCACTGGCAAAGGTAGTCACTGAAGAAGCTGAGAACATGGGAATTGATCCTAAGAAACTCCAAAATGGTCAGGCAGGACAAAAGTTCAAGGAAGCTCAGTCGCTCGGATGGCTGAAATGAGAAAACAGTTGGAAGAAAAGAAGAAGAAAACTGAAGCCATCAGGCAAAGCAAAATTGAGCATTACAACTGGACAATGACAAGCCGAAGGCTTCTGAAAGGATCACAAATGTCGAATCATCCCCAATACCAAACCACCGCCATGAACGTTTACGAGAGGGATGATAAAAGACACTTCGAGGTTCATGATCCCTCAAATTCACGACTTTGGGATCACGAACTCGATGAGCTTGGTCCAATTATTGAAAAGAAGAAGAATGCGGTGGTTAAGGACCGATGAAAATGCTCATAAAATATATGAAAGATGAGGATTGTCCAGCCCAGAATTCAGCCATAACTGCACCACAAGGATCTCAACCACAATCATCCACCGGCAAAAGGAAGAGAGTTGAGTTCCAACCTGAGATTAAAGTGCCCGACTGGAGTGTAATAGGAGCGCCTGAAGGAGTGAAGTTTGTGAACTGTCTTGTGATTGAAAAGCCTGAAAGAGGGCTATTTTTCATTGATGTCTATGGAAACCCAGCATTCCAAAGGTGGAGTGATATTGATCAGGCTAGAGTGGCTACAATGATCGCTATATTCCATGGCCTCTCAAATTCAGACTCCTGCGAATATCGGGTTGACCGACTTAAACGCAAAGATAAGAGACCATCCTCACAGGGAAACACTCATCACCAAAAAGGTCAAACTTGAAGCACTAGGAATCCATCCGGGTGACATCATTTTGTTTTATCTTTTGTACTAGTGATAGGAACTATGAAATCTGATCAATAAAAGATGTATGTTTTGTTAATTTACTCGGTGTTCCTTATTGTATTCATTAGTACATTCAGTGTAGGAAGAAGCCATTTGCTCACCTACACCGATCAACCACTTAGGCTATTTGTATATCCAAATAGGGGGAGACTGTTGGGTTCAGTAAATACCCAAACCCTTAATCTAGGATTTGAATAGAAAATAGCCCAAGTGTTTAGTCCGTTAAACACTAACAGGTCACTGAGTGCATAGTCTCACAGTGAGTCATCTTCGGATACTCGACGAGGCTAAGAAGAAGTCTCTCCACTCAGGAAGGCGGAACTTAAAGGGTGAAGACTGAGTCAAGAAGAAGATGATGGATTCAGTGAGTGATGACAATAACTCATTGAATCCTTAAGACTCCTCTCCAACTGCTAATCAAGACAAACTGAAGTAGAATATGAAGGATGAAAAGACTGAAGAAAGAGCGGGACAAGGCGGGATAAGTTTGAATCAGATAAGACAACGTCCTTATCAACCAAAGTCATCTTTCCCTGAATGGAAAAGATCGGGCTGGTGTCATCATGAACTTAGGAAAGTAGTCTTGTCTCTTACCTAGAATAGTCTTTCTAAATAGAGACAAAATACATCGTATTTTGTCTTCGTATCTTGTCAGTTGTCACTTAGGAAAGAGTTAAAACTCATACATGTATAAATAGCATAAGAGATGGAGTGAAAAGGTTAAGCTTGTGAATTGTAAAACACACATACACGCAAGCCATCTTTTCACTCCTAGAAATACAACTTAGTTTCTGAGATAGCTCAGTGAGCTCTAAGAGTTGTGCTCAGACTTAGCCTGAGCTTAGAGAGGAGTCACCTAACTTTGTCATTTCAATCCCAAGTACTATTCCGCAAGTACTTGGGTAACGTATTCTTTGTTGATTTATTTCTAATAAGAATATGACGTTGAAAATTACTCTGTGTGTTTTACTTATGTTAATTTCAGTCATAGTTCACTATTAACTTGTTTTATATATTTAAACTGTTTTAAACAATAGTGAACGGGGAACAACACCTATCAAGTAAGCTTTTTTCCCAATTTTTAGCTTCCTTGTAGTCTATCCCCCTTCTTCGTGACCTTTGTTAGTAATCCCATCACTTTTCATCATGGAAGGTGACAATCAACCACCACTCATCAACCCACCACCAAATGACCAGCCAAGAGGCCGTACTCTTGGTGAATACTCAAGACCGAGCCACCTAGGCTATAGGAACACCATTGAGCTACCCCGACCAAGCCCAAACTACGGCTCTTCGATCCGACAACATCCGGTTGGTGCAAAACGAATGTGCATTCCATGGACTTCGTTCCGAAGATCCTAATCAGCATCTTAAGGATTTCCTTAAAATCGTCGATTCCATCGACCTCGATGCTACTACTCGGGAGACCACGCGCTTGCGTCTCTTCCAATTCTTTCTACGGGACCAAGCTAGTAATTGGCTTGAGCGACTTCCCGCCGGCTCCATCTCAAGTTGGGATGATCTCACCTCTCGTTTCCTTGCCTAATTTTTCCCACCGGGGAGAACTACTAAGCTTAGGAATGAAATCTTGATGTTCCAAAAACGTCAAGGTGAATCTCTCTACGAAGCATGGACTCGATTCAAGGACTTACTCCATAGAGTCCACATCACGTCATTGATATTTGGCTTCAAGTCCAACTCTTTTATGATCATGTCAACTTCCCAACTAAGCGATCCATTGACCAAGCGGCCGGTGGTAAACTTAGTGATCTCACCGCGGAAGAATCATGGGGTATAATAGAGGACCTTGCTCTTTATGACAACGAAAGTTGGAATGACCCCCGTGAGTTGCCCAAAACCGTGAAGGCAATCTCCTTGCCTCCCATTGACTCATAACCTTCCGACCGTAGGATGCTCGAGTTCGAAGATCAAATCAAATTCCTAATGAGCTCCTACAAAAATCCTAAGTCTTCACATCAAGTGAACAAAATCACTCTACCTTGTGAGTTGTGTAGTGGTCCCCACGACACTCGAGATTGCACAAGACTCCCCGAACAAGCTTTTGCGGACTACGCCTCAACGCGTACCGACGGAGCGGGAGAGAAGTGGTACACTTTCAAGCCCGGACAAAACAACTTAGGAAACTCCTATAACCCCTCATGGAGGAATCACCCTAACCTTAAGTGGAACCAAAATTCAAACCCACCCCAAAGCTCATCTAGTACACCTAATAGGTTTAACCCTCCAAACACCGGGAACCCCACTAGTCTTGAGGAAATTGCGTCTAGATTCATGTCATTTCAAGAAACTCAATTGACTAAGCTTGAAGCCGATTTCAAGCAACGACAAGGCGAGATGACAAACAAGCTTGACGCCCTCTTAAAAGCCTTCAATGACCGGGAAAATGGAGCACTCCCAAGTGATACTATAAAGAACCCAAAAGTGAATTCGATTTCATCGACTTCATGTTCTTGTTCACCATGGGAGAATGCGTATCCATGCCTCTCTCACCCAAAGGTCCACTCGGTAAATGCTATCAACAAGGGTTCCAAGTGATCCCAAATGAGGTACCAAGGACCCGCACCATTGGTACAACCCACTCTTGAGAAACCTGTCAACCAAGAACCCAAACCTAATCTAGAGGAGGAGTACAAAGAACTCCACCAAGAAAAACCAGTTCTTGAAGTCTTAGCTCATGCACCTTATTATAATGCTTTAAAAGAAAAATATGAGCGAGAACTAAAACTTGGAAAACATGGGTCCGCGTTTGTGCAAAATAATTTACCTAAGAAGTTAGACGATCCTGGGCTATTCACTCTTCCGTGTAGGCTTGGAACCTCCAAACCTCTCGATGCTCTAGCCGACTTAGGATCATGCATCAATCTTGTTCCGTTGTCCCTCCACAGAAGCCTTAACTTAGGTAAGATAGAACCAACGGAAACTATCTTAGGTCTAGCGGACGGTAGTATTGCATATCCGGTAGGGATAATAAAAGACATGGTAGTACACGTAGGAGAATTGACTCTTTTGGCAGATTTCCATGTGCTAGACATGAATAAGGACCCGACATGCCCATTGTTAGTAGGAAGGGGATTCTTAGCTACCGCTAGTGCCATCATTGATTGTAAGATTTCTAAAATAGTGGTAGGAGAAGGGAGTGCTAGGTCAATTTACGATGTCAAAAAGCATATTTACTACAAGGAAGAGGAAATCCCCAATGAGATTAGCTTGGATAGAACGCCATCTAGATATGGACCTTGGATTAATAAAGACTTCATAGGTCCCCAACGACCTTTCTATCTAGATGAAGCCTTTGCTAGTAAAGCAACTTTCCATGAAAAAGAATTGGCTAGGGACATGGAAGTGAACCCGTTCGAGGACGCCTTAGTGTTTAGGAAGATGACCGAGTTCCTAGGAAGCTTGCCCGTCAACCTTGTCATGAATAAGTGGAAAGTTGAGAGCGATAAGCCTAAGCATAAGTGGAATTGGGATAGACCGCATAGTGATGGTAATGAAGAGTGGCACATTAGGATAACGATCTATGACCCCGATGGAGAGAAGTTTGAAAAGGCATACCGAACAAGCGTACCACTAGGAACTTAAGTGATAAGTTTGATCCTTATGACATTCTTGAGGATAAGCTTACTTATATAGGTACGTAGGGGCACGACTTCGAGTCTAGCTATAAGACTTATAAATAAAGAAAAGCGCTTCGTGGGAGGCAACTCATGCCTAATTGTTTGCTTGTTTGTGTGTCGTATATCTTTTATTGATTGTTTATTCTCATGTTTGAATTTGTAAAAATTCTTTATTTTGTCTTTAACCTCGTCTTAATTACATATAAAGGTATTTTACAAAAGGGATAAGTGTAGGGAGGATTACACACGTTTTCAAAAGAACGTGAACATGAGAATTACGATTATTAAAAAGATATACATGTGTGTTTGTTTGAGTCAAATGCTTGTATCGAGTCATAATGGGTGTTTTGCAGGAAATTTTTCCAGATTCTAAAGATATAAATTTTCCAGAAATTTTTTTTTCCAGAAAATCATGAACCGGTTCTGTCGGATAACTTGACTGGTCGGGATCTTAACGGCGTCGGGGAGAAATAGAAACGACTTCCAACTTTTTCTCGTTTTCTATGCTACTTATAAATTTTTAGAATTTCTCAGGTCTTAATTTTTCAGAAAATTTGTAAACATCCATTCCACAAGCATTGTATCCTAGTTTAGTAGAGTCATATATAGTGTTATCGCCGATTTTACGCGAAGGTTTCGTTTGTTTTCTTCAAGTGTGCAGGTTTTATTTATCAAAAAGAAGATACATAAGATTTGATGGATCTTTTCACGTATACATTCTTCTTGGAAAAGAATTTAACCACTAATTCACACTGATCCTACCGAGCTAATCAGGGGAGTATTAGTTTCTTTCGTTTTTAATTACCTTCCATTATCATAACTTTGATACTTCCGAGGTACATTGAGGACAATGTTCAGTTTAAGTGTAGGAAGGGAAAATAAAACGGGAACTTTGAAACTATGCTTATCCTTGACTATTTGCCTTGTCCAATTTCATTTATGTAATAAACCACGAGAAATATCGGTTAGGGTAATTTTGGCACGACATTTAAATTTTTTCATGACATGTAGGAGTGGGCCATTAGTCTTAATAAAGCGTCTCATGGATAGGAAGTTATATGACTAGCACAAAAACCTTTACCACTTAAATTACATCCAAAATGTGAGGATCGCCCTTAGATTTGTAGGAATTAAAGCATTCCACTTTAATGCTTCAAGAGTGTACCGATAGTATAATAGATTCTAGAACTTGTTTTGTGATGCATTCCGAGATCGCTAGTGAGACTACACTTGTGTAATTAGGAATAATTAAATGATAAGAGGCATTAGGATAACCCTTATTTGATACCCGTATTATAGTTACTTCTTCTACATCGGTTGACTAATTCCCCCACACCCTTGCGTTGTACTCATCTTTAGTACACGATACCCCTAGTTAACCCCTCAGAGCATATCCTTTTCGCGGTTCTCGTGATGTTTCGGTTTTCCAGAATATCAATGAAGAGCATTGTTTACAATCCACCCCAAATGTACACCTAAATCGCCTTAGCCTACCTTGTATGCACTCACTTTTAGTGCATTATTGTTATCATACTAAACCTTTAGTTCAATTATCTAGTTGCTTGCATAAGATGAAGTTAAAAATGGAAAAAAAAATACTAATATACCCTCATGTGCATATCACGTGTGTATATTTAACGACAGTTAATGAAGGCCGTTAAAGAGAGGGATTAACAATACATAACGTTTCGCATTTAAGGACGAACGTTGCATTTTTTTGGGTCAAAGGACGAAACTTGTCGGTCAACGCAAACCACAAGGACGAATGGTGTAGTTTACTCTTAAATAAAATAATAAAATAGTCAAAAGACTTACTTGATCACCAAATAGAGATCAACAAAGAAACACTAAAAACCGACGCACGTGTTTGAAACGCTTCCCTTAAAACAGATTCGCCGTCTGTTTCTCAAGGTACAACAACCAAAACAGTAAGTTGTATTGTCGAACTTAACTAAACTGCGGAATTTCATCTTAAGAGATGCGTATTCCTTACGTTGGAAATCAATAATACTTATTGATTTGATGTGTGTAAAACTTGTGGAATTAGGGCATCTATTTATACAAAATAGACTCCCTCTAAGTTTACCCATCCCACCGATGGTGAATTGAAAATAAACTACTTTTCCTCTTTAGGCATGGTACTAAATGCCTAACTTTGAGACCCGATATCTCATTCACATCAACTCTATTTTGGACACATAAAGGCTTAATGCGAATATCTCTTCGAGGAGAACGCGAACCTACAAACTATTAATCATACATATGACACATACATATGACGCATACATATAGATAATTGTGTCCAAAGTCACTTTTGCCAACCAATTTTCCAACAATCCCCTACATGAATGGAGATCGGTCGTAATACACAAAAATTACGATGAAATTCCAATAGTTGAATCTTGCAAATGATAGGTAGGTGTGACCTTTTGAACCTTCCCTTGTGAAATGCGCTTAGCCTCCTAGCTGTCAGTAGACGCGATGTCTTTGAACCGAGCTGCTGTTTATGTAGACAAAAATACATTTCACACAAGACTCTCTCTAACATTGTTAAGTCCTCTTAGTCCTGTTCATTATGGTCCTGAACATTTGCTGCACAGTTCTCAAGAGGTCTTAGGATTTGCGCCCCCCACAATTCCCTTCAAAGCGACCCACTTCTCTCTCACATAGGTGATTTCATCTTGAATCATTAAAAACATATGTTTTGTGATTTCATCTCGAATCATTATGCTTTGTGATTTCATGCTGAATCATTAAATCCATATGTTTAACCTCTCAACAAGTTACATTTGTTATATGAATGGACTAGGAAGTTACAATGTTAAGTAACTCCCCCATATTGACGTGACTTCCCACACATTTATATGATTAGTTTGTCCTATTGAACTCGGATCTTGGACTCTCCAGTCAACTGGGTTAGGTTTTCCTTCATATAAACTCATTCCTTTAAGGGCTTTAGTCCCATTCCTTTAGACGACTTACTAACTAACTCTCTTCTTAAGCCTTTCGTAAGCGGATCCGCGATGTTATCCATTGACTTTACGTAGTCAATCGTGATAAATCTAGTTGAGAGTAGTTGTGGCACCAATCGACGTCTATGATGGATATGTCTCAACTTACCGTTTTACATTGTGATATGAGCTCTGTCAATTTCCAATTGACTATCACACTTTATATAGATGGTCGTTACCAGTTTACGCCATCTTGGTATTTCCTCTATGAATTAACGTAGATATCCCACATATTCTATAAATTTATCTCAAATGATAAATTCAAATTCCATCATAGATTTAGCTATAAAAGTCTGTTTGAAATACTTTTAATATTTCCAAGACATAGCTTCCCACATAGACTCAATACATCCGATCTAGTGGATCTAGATTCTTTTATGTAAGAATCCATATTTGCATTACTCTATCATTAGATAGCAGTTGGATATCTTCCAAAATGCAATATCATAAGTATCATAGCACTCATGTAATACTATTCAAATGGTCATCACTTGAATTATTGGTATATTTATGTAACCTGATTATAACTTCTAAATCAGGTCTCACATACGTCATTAGACACATAAGATGCCCAATATTCTTTGAGTATTCAAAATGGGCAACACCTCTACCTCTATTTTAAATAGATTTAAAAAGATGTCGTTGGAGTTCTAGCTAGGCCGGAGTCCCCCACATTGAACCTCTCAAGAATATTGTCCGTATAGTGTTTTTGACTTCAAAACAAATTCATCTGGTTTCATATGATCTTAGTTCCAAAAACCATATCGAACAACCAATGTAGTTCATGTCAAATATTGACTCCAACATTCCATTAGTGGATTTGTTTACCTTGTTATCACTTCTGGTGATAAGTATACCATCCATGTATAAACACACGATTACATATATACTAGTGTTTTTTTTCTTCCTTTTTTCCACATACATCCATTAATTTTAAATCCACGTTCTGACATGACGCGGTAAAAAATTTAGATGTCATTGGGAGTTTTTTCTAATCCATATAATGACTTTACAAGCCTACAAACTTTGCTCTCTTGTCTAGGAGCCATGAAACCCTCAGGTTGGTTCATGTAGATTTCTTCTTCTAAATCCTTGTTTAGTAATACCATCCTCACATACATTTTGGTAAACTTCCAAATTTCTTAAAGCAAGTACCATCCTAATAGAGGTTATTCATGTAACTGACGAATATGTATCAATGTAAGCTAGACCTTCTCGTTGTCTAAATCCTTTAATTACCCTTTTTTTTTACTTATCAATGGTTCCATCGATAACCTTTGTGGTTGTTAGGTAACCATTTGTAGCCTAGTGGTTTACCACCAGGAGGTAAAACCACGAGCTATAATGTATCATTTTTTTAAAATAGCATCTATTTCACATTTCATGGCTTCTTTCCATTGAGGCCATCCTGAGGAAGTTACCGTTTCTTTGTAAGAAGTAGGTTCATTTTCAACCATAAAAGAAACAAAACTAGGTCCAAACAATTTCCCGTTTCTTTCCTGTTTGCTTCTTTTTAGTTCAACTTATTCTTCCAGGTTGATCTTGTCTCACATCATAGAGATCATAATCAATCTCTTGTTGTCTCTTATCAGAACAACATTATCATCTTGATGTCTCTCATCATGAAGGACATCATCATTTAGTTGCCTCTCATCATGGACAACTATATCATCTAGTCTAGATGAACTTCCATTTTCCTCGGATAAATAAGGAAACACAGTATCAAACAATGAAAGTTTTCCTTGATTTCATTATCGTATCTTTGTATATATTCAGATTTTCTGAATCATATCCAAATAAATGATAAGCACTACTGTAATGAGCATATCACAAAAATATGCAATCCACAGTTTTAGGTCCAATATTTTGATCCTTGGGTGCCGGGACAGATAGACACCCCCACATTCGTAAGTACTTATAGGATGGTTTTCTTCCCATCCATAGTTCATAGAACTATCTTCTTTTTCTTACAATAAATCTTATCTAAAAGATAAGTAGCCAATAAAATCGCTTTCCCCCACATGCCATGGCTTAAACCATGGCTTTAACAACATGGCATAACCATATCTTTAAGGCACAATTCTTTCCTATCAACAATTATGCTGTGGCGTATAAGGAGCAATAAATTTATGTCTTATTCCATGTTTAGAACATACATGAAATGGAGACACATATTCACTTCCAATATCACTTCGAACCGCCTTGTTTTCGATAATAAGTTGATTCTTAACTTATTTGTATAGATCAATCTTGTCTATATCCTTACTCTCAAGTAAGTAAAAGTCGCAATATTTTGTACTACCATCAACAATTACAATGAAGTACCTAATTACTACCTTAGTAGGTATCGATTCCGAATCACATAAAACTATGTAAATCAAGGGTTCGGTTAATTTCGGTCAACCGAGTGAAAAGACAATCTTGTCAATTTGGCTTCAACATAAGTTTAACTTTTGTAATCTGTGTTCATTTATTTAATTAAACAACGTATTGAGTTAAAATTAACAAGTCCGAGTTGGCCATGCTATGCATTCAAAGGATCAAATAAGCTGAATTCCTACTCGTTTTTATTAAAACAACCCAAAAAAAATAAATTCAGCTTAAACATTTAATGAAGGGCATAACCTGTACCGACCAAAATTTTGTTCAATGTTAACTCAATTTTATTTGATTAAAATAAAATAAAGCCAAATTTGTTAAGCAACCATCCAAACACAAGATTCATACGAATCTCTGGCACATACAACGTGTTGGTTCATTTAAGCTCTTTTCTACATGTGAATTTCAACATCACATTTCTTTTTCCCTTGCTATTAGCAGTTGTAGAGTTACCCATAAATTGCATCTCTCCATTTTCTGCTACTTTGAAAGAGTTAACCAAACTCTTATCATCATACTCATGACATGATGCCCAAGTGTTAATCCACCATTATCTAATGTCAGATCCTCGCCTTGGCAACAACTTTCATTTCATTCAGGCCATTTAACCCATAGTTATGGCACATAAAATCTGAATGCTTTAAAGCATCTACCGTACACATAACTCGAGTATCGGTCTCCCTTTCATCAAGTTCGGGAGCAGATCCTTTAGATGTCACTCATGACATTCCAAACATTCTGTTAATTCGAGATTACGTTATTAGTGTAAAACTAAAATTTGGAATAATTAACAACTTGCTATATCACAAAGTGTTTCTTAACAAACACGATAACATAGAATTTTGTTTAAAACACTACTGTTTTGTAAGATCCATTATAAAAAACCACTTTTAAACAAGTCTTTCGATTAAACAATTAAACAATATCGCATGTTACATAATGTTTTTAAACAAAAAAAAAAAAAAAATTGTAATATGATTTTGTCAATATTTTTTATGAATATCTTAATAGATCTGCATCACATGGTCTAATTCTACAATAAAACTCGACAAGGTTTCAAAATAGATTTACTCTTTCAAAGAAACTCAACAAGGTTTTTATAGATCTACTTTCAAATGCATAAAATTTCAAGAACTATATTTAGTTTATAATTAAACTCAACCTGGTTTAAATAAGCTAAAAAAGCCAAAGAAACTTTTCCACCAAATATGATAACAGCTTGTATATTATGAGATTTTGTTTCAAACAAACTTATCTTGGTTTCAAGAAACACGATCTAGTAATCTAATAAAATAACAACTTGTATTTTATGAGATTTGTTTCAAAGAAACTCCACTTGGTTTCAATGAATCTGATTTCATCATGATTTTTAACCATGTTAGTAACTGGCGCACCAATTACATTCGCAAGATTCATTAGGGTCACAAATTATGTTACCATCCGTTAACTTGTGAATATTTAAACACAATAAACAGTTAAAAACTGTTAAAAAAATGGTATCAAATAAACTCGACATGGTTTATGTAAACTTGTACCAAATATGATTCCGAGAAACACAAGCTTGGTTTCAAAATCCAGATTTAAATAATAACATATGCAATAAACAAACTAAATAAATCAGTTTGAAAAGAAACTCATCATGGTTTCAATATAAACTGATTCAATAAACTGTTTTAAAAATCGTTTATAAATCTGTTATACCAAATCTGTTAATTAAAATCCTGTTTGGTTATAAACTGATTTTCAAAGAAACACAATCTTGGTTTCAGCAGAAAAACAATTTGTATAAAATCTGTTAATTATATAAATTAGATTTTATAAAAAGTGTTTTAGTTATGTTAAACATAATCATTTTAAGATCAGAGTGAAACGGTTTACACTTTTATAAATAAAATCTAAATTACAATAAATAAAATTAACAGTAAATAAATAACAGAAAATTAAATACAAACAGAATATAAATAGATAAACTATAATTAAATAAAATAATAAAATAGTCAAAAAACTTACTTGATCACCAAATAGAGATCAACAAAGAAGCACTAAAAGCCGAGGCACGTGTTTGACACGCTTCCCTTAAAACAAATTCGCCGTTTGTTTTTCAGGGTACAACAGCCAAAACAGTAAGTTGTACTGTCGAACTTAACTAAACTGCCATGAATTTCATCTTAAGAGATGCGTATTTCTTACGTTGAAAATCAATAATACTTATTGATTTGATGTGTTTAAAACTTGTGGAATTAGGGCATCTATTTATTCAAAATAGAATCCCTCTAAGTTTACTCATCCCAACGATGTAGGATTGAAAATAAACAACTTTTCCTCTTTAAGCATGGTACCGAATGTCTAACTTTGAGACCCGATATCTCGTTTATATCAACTCTATTTTGGACACATAAAGGCTTAATGCAAAGCTCTCTTTGAGGAGAACGCGAACCTACAAACTATTACTCATATATATGACACATACATATACATAATTGTGTCTATAATTGGTCAAAAGTCACTTTTGCCAACCAATTTTCCAACAAAATGACCATTTAGAAAGTGCATGCGACTATCGGATTATGATCAGTATGCGCTTTGAAGCTGGATAACTATTTATTTACTCAAATAGTCAAATCAGCTACTGATTATTAGGTTTGGTAACAAGGCATTTCTTATAGTAAAAAAGGTAATGTAATGGCCATTCACGACTCTCTTTATTTCCTTCAGTTGAAGATTTCGTTGAAAATTACTCAAGTTTAAACAAATGCTTACAGTTACTTGATATTTTGTTCATTTGAAAATTGACACTTATGTTTCGATACTCTTCATTGTAATCATATCTAATAAGACTATAAGAGTACTAGTCATTTCCAATTTTTAAGAAAAATTAACAAAATGTTGACGAGAACATTTGACACATTTTGACTTGTTTCTTTTATCAACCGTTTTAGCACGTATGCAACTTCAATAGAAAATTATTACACGTAACAGCTTAGGCAGGTTCTTTCTAGTTAAAAGTTGAAACGACTGGTAGATAAAATTTATAAAGATTGAGTAAGGTATCATTCCTCCTTTAATTTGGATAAAAGTATTGGTAGCATAAGGTTCTAATATACATACCGTGCGTTAAATCATAAAGTAAAGAATTTCCGTCTATGGGTTATTACTTTATTTCGGTCATAAAAGTATAGACATATTCAGCAACCCTTCAATTTATATCTAAGTAATGATTAATAGCACATAGATACAAAAGGAAAAGGTTATACGCACTAAAAAAGAACGATCTGTATCAATAAGAAATGCTATTTAAATGAAACGTTTCCATTGACACTTAGAAAATCTTCCTCAATTTCTTCATATACTTTTCTCTTTATAAATTAAGTGCATGATTTGTCATGCCATTTTTTTCACACACCTAGCTTTTTTTCCCTTTATAACTAAGACCAAAATACCACCAAATATTGTCCACATTCCTCATTCTATATAAAAAATAGTTCGTTCCAAATGATACAGAAAACTATCATCTAAATCATAATCCGACATTTTTTTAATGCATAACTAGATAATTAAATTTCAGAGTAGATAAACTGATAATTACCCAACAAGAGATAATTTGTATACCATTGTAGTAGACTAATACACTGATAGTATATCAATATTAGTGTTCCAAGAGTATTTAATATACATTCAAATTAAGCCCATTGCCAAGACCCATAAATAAACCCATGATAGCGGCCCAACTTAGAACCCTGTTTCATCTAACTCTGTTTCCACACCACACTCCTTGAGATCCTTCATGGTGTTCGGAATTGCTCATCTTTTCTGCAGACACATAAATGCTTATAAGCTACTTTAAAATCAGCACATCAGAAAATTTGAGTACTTTGGTGTTTGCTTCAGCTTGAAGTTATGCAGCATCCACCACTGCATCCCAGGAAGTGAAAAGTCGAAAAGATCAAAAGAAGAAGTTAAATGTTGGTTATCAGTCCCTCCCCCGAACCCGAACCCACGAACCACAATCAAAACAACAAACTGAAGTTGACACTAGATATTGGGTTTTCTGGTATATTACTTCCATAAAGGAAAACTGATGCATTCTACAATGAAGCCTACACTAATCTATTTATAGCTAAACAAAGACTACTACTTAAACATGAAACTGTCAAATTATTAAACTCATAATAAAAACTAATGAAAGCAAGGATTAAAGGCATAACAAAACCATTATTTGAAGTGGCAATAACACTAGATAAATGCCTTTTTTTTGTGTCTTCAATCCCATTAAATGACTCATCAATTTCATGTTGTTTCGCAACCGGGTTAACCCGCCCGAGACTTTACCCATCAAGATTATCCTACATTCACCCCCGTAACCTTGTTGATCTCGACCCAAACCTGTTCCACATTTCTTTTTCTCGTTCAAGACCTTTCCCAGACACCCGACATTCACCTCGGTCACATCCAAAGTCTTCTTTCAACCCCTTTCAATTGTTCATAACACATGTAACATGTAACATGGCATCCTGTTGGTCACGTTCATTTCCATCTCGACTTTTCAAGGAAGCACGACCTCTCCCTGACCACGTCCAAAGTCATCTCGGCTTGAACTTCCAACACCATAATGTTCAGACCGTTTTGATTCTCCATTGTTCCCAACTTTTCCCAGACTCACGACTTCTACCTTCGTCACGTCCAAAGTCCCTTATCACCTGACTGTTTTTTGTCACCACATAGAACCCGTTTGCTCATAACACTTCTGTGACAGGAGAGCATTATTCCACCGATCAAGAAAACAAATCCACCCGCTTCTAGCGTTTTCTTTCACCCCGCTAAACAAATGAGTCAAAGCTACCTGCTTTTCCCGTCTCTTCCCGTTCGTTTATCCTCGAACTGGTTAATCACTCCATTTTCCGGTGACCTATAACCTACCGCCGGATTTGAGCACAACCCTTTGATCACATTTAACAGCTACAGACCGCCAATGTTCATCAATGGTTACCCCCGTTGTCTTGAACAGTACTCCTCGTCTCCCCTACGATAACGGTAGTCCTGAAACACCTTATGGTTTCCGTCTGCTGCCGTAAAACACTCTCAAAACAGCCCCTGCTGTCCCCACTTCCGCTGCAATGGCAGCTCCAAGACTCGAAGGCTCCTCCCCTTCGAAAGTCGACTCTCAAACCGGCCCCGTCTTCACGAGCCCAAGCTTTGATACCATATGTTCGTTATCAATCCCTCCTAGAACAACCTGAACCCACGAACACCAATCAAAATAACAAACTGAAGCTGACACTAGTTATTGGGTTTTCTGGTATATTACTTCCAAAAGGGAAAACTGATACATTCTACAATGAAGCCTACACTAATCTATTTATAGCTAAACAAAGACTACTACTTAAACATGACACCGTCAAACTATTAAACTCATAATAAAAACTAATGAAAGCAAGATTAAAGGCATAACAAAACCATTATTTGAAGTGGCAATAACACTAAATAAATGCACT
The DNA here is from genome assembly GCA_910596185.1 of Chrysanthemum makinoi. NCBI lineage: Eukaryota > Viridiplantae > Streptophyta > Magnoliopsida > Asterales > Asteraceae > Chrysanthemum > Chrysanthemum makinoi. Next base: position 250,580,422 of record OU343217.1, on the reverse strand, counting down.
TTACTTGAGTATTTAATCCCATTAAATGACTCTGTTGGAATCACTCCTAAACATTAATTCAAGTGTTAGTGATTCATATGTTATAGTTAGCTTAATATGGCATTTATGTTTGTTATTAAGCTAAGGCTTATGTAGAAGGCCCATAAGCCTTGGCCCAAGCCCATAAGAAAGGAAGGAGTCTAGAAGTGTTGCCCTAGCTCCTTGCCCTATAAATACCTCTTGTAAACCTTCTATTGAAGGTTGGTTGTTCACTTTCATTATTCACCTACGCATAACCTTTCTTTATTTCTTATTCGTGTGTTTGTGATTGTGTTCATCCGATCTCTTCTTTACTATTTCTTATATTGATGCTTGTGTTACTAAAATGGGAACCTAACAGTGGTATCATTTGCCAAATAGTTGGGTGAACATCTTTTGTTTTTGAAGTTAGTTTTTTGGTCTTACGCGTAAAACAGTTTATCACTTTGTCACGCTTAAAAACTTATTTTTTACACTTTTCTATCCAAGATTCTTGTACTTTCAATGTTTTTAGGTGTTAAAATATCTGTTTTTGGCAAACAGTTTCAAACTTTACGTGTGGATCATTGTTTTTAAGCTTGGTTTTAAGCGTGGGTTTATTTCTACGCATAAGGTGTTTAGAAGTTTTGGATCATCAAGTTTCACACTTTTGAGTTATTTTGGTGATATTGAAGCTGTTTCATCACAAAAATCTGGTTTAGAAACATCATTAAGCAGAAATCAGCTTTGGTCAAGTTTTACGCTGCACCAAAACCCTATTTTTACGCGTAACTTTTCCTTGGATCGATCTTCAGTCTTCGTGGGTTTACTCGGTGTTTTCTTGCTTGGATAAGCCCGAAAATACTTCGACTTTTGATATCTTTTACAATGTGATAGTGTAAAGGATCTTTTAGGCAAAACCCTAATCTTACGCATAAGCTCAAACTTATGCGTAGAACTCTTTTCGCATAAGATTTTTCTTACGCCTAAGCTCTGTCTTACGCATAAGCTAATCCTACGCCTAAGGTTTCTACGCTTAACTTTCAGTTTACGCATAACTTTAGTGTTTCTCAATTCTTACGCGTAAGCTAATCCTACTCGCAACTATCACTTTTACGCGTAAGTTTGGTGTTTTTACGCTTAAGTGTTACTTTGCCTACACTTGGTTTCTACGCCTAAGGATACTTCATCAACAACGTTTCATTCGACTACAAAGATCCATTTAACAACACAAGTTTTCAACATGTCACAACCACCATACTCTAGCTATTTTCCTTACACTTATACTCAACAACATCAACAACAACTAAGTCCACAACATCAACAATTTAATCAACAACAACAAATTTATCAACAACAATTTAATCAACAACATACTCCACATCTTGGAGCAATTCCACATCCGAAATGGTTCAACCACCACCTAGTCTTCAAGTACAACCTTACACAAACTTTTACAATCAACATCCATCCAAGAGTACTATGAAGGAACCGACATGGTTTGGCAAGATGTGTGAAGCCTTAAGTAGCCAACAATAAATTCATGAACGGCTCACTTGATAGACCTCCAATGCTCACTCCCGGAAATTATGATCAATGGGTGATAAGGTTCTTTAGGTTTTGTGATCTAAAGAAGCCACATGGAAAGTTCTTAAAGAAGGTTTTCTTGGAAGGTCCATTTCGATGCCTACTTGTTGTCACACCCGCAGATCCTAATGCCAATCCACCAAGAGATTCTGTCACCAACATTGCAACTATCTCGGACCTCACCGCCGCTGATGAAATTCTACATTTTGAAGCCGATGAACTAGCATTGGAATACATCCTTTTGGGATTACCCAATCCGATCCTTCGAAGTGTTGATGCTCAAAAGACGGCTAAAGCAATGTGGGAACATATTCATCTTCTAATGGAAGGCACAAACTCAATCTGGGAAGACATGGAATCCAAAATCTACTTGGCTTATGAACACTTCATGATTGAGCCGGGGAGAGAAATTAGAGTCATATCATCATCGCTTTGGATATCATTAATGATTTGGACAAACACAACATCATCATGCCACAATTGTCTTGTCAACACTAAATTCCTAAGTAGTCTTGGTCCGGAATGGGAGAAGTATGTCATTTTTCTCCGTCAAGCTAAGAATCTTCATCATGCTACATACGTATTGTTGTACGACTATTTGAAGACTCACCAAAAAGAAGTTGACAAAGAAAGGGCTATCCGTGGACTCCCGAGCACACAGTCACTTCCGGAAAATCAACAACTTGCTTTGTGGGCTCAAACTAGTTTTCCTCCTCAAATAGCTCCTCAACCCGCTCCTCAACCAACTGCAACCATCACACCATATGATCCATCACAGCAACAACCTCAACAAACTCAATTGGTTCCATACAACAACAACACTGCTCAAGCACTTTACAGTGAAGCTAATGAGGACTCCGATGCCTTCGATGAATTGCAACAAGGATTTGTTATGATTGCTAAAGCATTCGGCCGGTATACAAACAAATCCAACAATCGCATTCGCTCCTCATCTAACACAAGGAATGAGAGCAGTTTGTGAAGAATGGACGTGTTGAAGTTCAGAATCGTGGTTATGGTCGTCAGATGGGAGGTGGCCAAGGGTTTAATGCTATGGGAAGGAATAACATGGGTGCTCCGCAACAACAAAGGGCTTAAGTGGTTGAACAGGGAATGCTCGAATGGGGTTAATGGTCTTCATTGTTATAACTGTAATGAGAAGGGTCATCTGCCTAATGCATGCCCTAAGCCGAGGACAAGAGGCAGTGCTTATGATAAAGAGGCTTTTGCTCTTGGCTCTCAAGGATGAAGTTGGTGGCACTCTTACCAACAAGGAACGAGCTTTATGGGAGATGCATTCGATGATGATATGGAGGACTTGCGCGGGCATGCAAAGGTGATGTTGATGGCACAAATGCAAGCTCTACACATGAGTGACACAGCGGGCCCATGTATGACACCGACGGCTTGTCTCGTACGGAACAAAATACACTCATTCATGATCTGATATCTCCGCCAATTTTTCCATCCGACAAGGATCAGAGTGTTCAACATGAGCCATCTACATCTCATTCTGATGATTATCAAATAGATCCCGTAGTTATATTTGACGATCAAGATAACCTTATGGTTAATATTGATAATCAAGTTGACTCTGTGGTTATATTTGAGGATCTAAATAATGATCATGTTGAGACTCACGTTGAACAAGATGAGCTTTTGTCTAATAGAGAAATTGAGCTCCCGACCTTAATTAAAGACCAAGAATCTCGTTTGGAAATTTGCAAGCAATTAAAAGATAAAAATGCACTGTTAATTAGGTATAATGAATGCCTAATTAGACAAATCAACGTTTTTAAAACTCAAGAAAAACGTGAACAAGGTTTTGAAGTCGCTTTTGCTAAATCTCATCAAAACGAAAAATCATTAGAACGACAACTACGTGATCTAGCATCCAAGAATGCTTTGTTGTCTCAAATAGAACAACTGAAACATGAACATAAACAACAAATTAACGCTCTTACTTTGGAAACTCAAAAGCCAAGGCTGAGTTGTTAACTTGTCAAAAAGCAGTTCTCAGTACAAAAAGCATTCTACGAAACGAATAGATAACTATCTTGAAGAAATTGTCGACTTACAAAACAAAATCAAAGAGTTTGAAATGTTGTTTATAAACATGGTGAGTCAATCACAACTATTCAAAAGTTTACTTTTAAACCAAATCCAAATGGATATGGACCGATTCTTGCTGATTATAAACCTAAGTTTTCAAGCGAGCATTCAAACCAAATCCTGAAGTTTGATCAGTGAACATAGAATTGATGATTCAATTATGACTGTTGTTGAATATAATCGCATGGAGGAATTAGATGTCGATGACGAGAGTCGGTCAAAATGGAAAATGTCGTTTATAACAAACCATTTAACTATTCAAAAGCCGTAACTTTTGTCACACAACAAGATACTTCTAACAAACCTTTGGTTATCACACCAGTTTTTGAAGTTCGTTCCCAACACAATGGTGCACAAATTAATGGTCCTTTACCTTCACTTAGTGAAAGTAAAACAAAAGCGAAAGTTGTCGAGTTATAAAATACTTTGACACTTTCTTATCTGACCTCAAAATTTTGGAACGTGAGATTGAATTTTATTCTGAAATAAAATTTGAACATTTTCAATGGCGATGGCGCGAGAACAAAGAGATATTCTTGAAAAGAATTTTACCCCATGTCAAAAATTTGAAAACTTGTGCACTATATTGGGAAAGGGATTTTCACAAGGAACTTGGTCTCATGAAAACAGTTTTTGAGAAAACAAAAACATCGATTTCAAATACTAAACGTAAAAAGAAATTGTTGAGAAAAGATGTTGATCGACTCTTGGAAGATGTTATCTGTGTTGATATCAATAATCTTGTGTTATTACAATTTGTTGCATATGCATCTGATCATATCTCTGCTGATTCTGTTGATATTGTTGAGAATACTGATAATGTGCATCAAATCGAGTTTTTAAAAGTTGAAAATGAACGACTGTTAAACGAGCTTTCAAATGCAAAAAGTCGTCTTCGATGGTCTCAAAAAGATTGTCACAATCGTGAACTTGCTTTTCAAAACAAAATCAACCAATTGCATTCCAAAACGTTTAATCCAAAACTTGAGCAACTGGATGATCAAAACGCGTCTTTGAAATGTCAAATCTCAAAATATGAACAAGAACTTGCAAAAGTTAAAAAGGAATATGGTTTCATATTTGATTTACTCAAACAGACTCGTGATGAAGCATCGCACGAACTTGATCATTATCTTGCACACACTAAAGAAGTCATGAACTTTTTTGGAAATCTTCGCTTCGAAAATCAAGATTTGGTGCACACTATCATTAAGTTAAAGGAGATGTTAGGAAAGTATGAACAAGTTCAGCCTAGCATCATTAAGAAAATTTCTCCTGTAACACTTAGCAAAGCGTGAACCCATAATGCCTCTGTAAACCACAAGATACTAATGTGCTTCCCTCTACTTAAAGCAGAATAGTTGCCTCTTTTCAAACGCCCGCTTCACAAGCCTAGGGGCAATACAAGGAAGAATAGGAAGTTGCGACCTAAGAAAAGAACAATAAAGAATGGTGAAGTAGAAGAACACCCTAGGACTTTGAATAAAACTCAAGTTGCACCCACTTTAGATATTGCGTCCGACAAATGTAATGGAAAAAGTGTTGTAACGAATGCTAAACCTTTAAGTACTTTTGATATTCAGTCTGAAGCTTCTTGTGTTATTTGTCGTAAAAGTATGCTTTCTGATTGTCATGATAAATGTATTGCTAGAGCTATCTTGTCTCGTTTACGGAATCCTAAGTAACGGAATACCTCTAGGCCCATAAATGCTTCTAAGTCTGTGCTTGGTAAACCGCCCGCTTTAGATTCTAAGAAACGCATTGATGTCCCTGTAGCTCCAGTCACACCTCCAAGGAATGTAGTACCACCTAGTTCATTCACTAAGACTAAAGCTAAGACTAGTTGGAGATGGGAGAAATGGATACATAATACACTAGGATTTAAATGGATACCTAAAATCATTGATGTGTGTATTTATAACATAACTTCTTCGGAACCCTCTATCTCTTCGGGTTCCACATCTACTTCCATTCCATCATTATGCGTGTCTATGTGTAATCAGGTGATACTGAGACCATCCTTTGGATTGTTGATAGCGGATGTTCCCGACACATGACAGGCAATCTCAAACTGTTATCAAACTTTTATGCAAAGTTCATTGGCCTTCCATCAAATTCGAGAATGATCACTTAGCGACTATCATGGGCTACGGAGACTATATCAATGGAAACATCAAAATTAGCAGGGTTTATTATGTGGAAGGCCTTGGTCACAATCTCTTTTAGTCGGTCAATTCTGTGATGGAGATTTGGAAGTTGCTTTTAGGGAGAAAACTTGTTTCATTTGTGATCTACAAGGAAACGATCTTATGTCTGGCTCTCGCAATTCTAGTCTATACACAATCTCAATGCAAGACATGGTTGCTTCATCACCCATCTGTCTACTTTCAAAGGCAACATCAACAAAATCTTGGCTATGGCAACGTCGTCTCTCACATTTAAACTTTCAAACCATCACCAACCTTGCTCGACACAAACTTGTTGAAGGTCTCCCGAGATTCCAGTATTCCAAAGATCACCTTTGCTCAGCTTGTGAACAAGGGAAAAGCACTCGTGCTCATTTTCCTTCAAAGGTGGAACACATCTCTCAGCATGTGCTTCATCTTCTTCACATAGATTTGTGTGGCCCGATGCGCGTGCAAACGATTAATTGAAAATGCCACATCTTGGTAATTGTCGATGACTACTCATGATGGACTTGGGTCTACTTTCTTCGAAGCAAAGATC
>OU343217.1:250473546-250573899 GCA_910596185.1 Chrysanthemum makinoi | reverse complement strand
AAGCTCCACAGATGATCATCACCTTTCTTACGAAAATTCAAGTTCCCTCCGGAACAACCGCCCAAATCGAACGACAGACAAAGGAACTGAATTTGTGAACCAAACTCTTCGAGAATTTTATGAGAAAGTGGGAATGAGCATCGAGACATCTATTGCACGCATACACGAACAAAACGGAGTTGTTGAAAGACGAAACCGTACATTAGTGGAAGCTGCAAGAACAATGTTAATCAATGCTAAACTTCCAGATTACTTATGGGCAGAAGCTGTATCAACTGCATGCTACACTCAAAACCGATCAATGATTACAAAACGCCATAAGAAAACTCCTTTTGAGCTTATCCACAATAGAAAACCGAATCTCAAACACTTTCATGTACTTGGATCCCTTTGCTACCCAAATAATGATCATGATGACTTTGGAAAGCTCAAAGACAAAGCTGATATTGGAGTCTTTATTGGATACTGTGAGAATTCTAAAGGTTACCGGATCTGAAATCGTCGTACAAAGCAGGTTATGGAAACGATTCATGCTAATTTTTATGAGCTTACGAAATGGCTACGAGCATAACAACTTGGAACCCGGTCACAACCGTTTAAACTTCCCTCAAACCCCATCATCAGCCGAACCAAGCCCCCCTTACTTTCGTCAACAAATGGAAAAGCTATTTGCTCATGTTTAGTGATGACATTGATGAACTTGCTCCAAGTGTATCCAATATTTCCGCCGCTCAACCGATCATATTCCAATACCGATACACACTGCATAACAACAACTCTTTGTTGAAGAAGCACCACCGAGTTGACTCTACAACAATAGTTGAACAAACCGCTTCAACAACACCGAAGCGTTGATGATGTTCGAACAATGAAGTACCCCACGCATATTTTGATCAAATGCGGTCTTTAACCCGCTTGCTAATGAAAGCTGCTTTTTGATGTTGCGGAATCATCTACAAGCCATTTGAATCCTCAAAATCTGCACAATGTATATCAACATCAACCCTCTACACATCGTTGGACAAAAGACCATCCTCTTGAAAACATTATTGGTAACCCGAATCAACCCGGTCGTAATGAGACAACGTCTTCACACAGATGGTGAACATTGCATTTATGCACTCACTGTCTGCCAATCTAAACCTAAAAACATTAAAGATGCAATGACAAAAGACAAATGTATTGAATCCATGCAAGAAGAACTCAATCAATTCAAACGTCTTGAAGTATGGGAACTAGTTGAAAGACCAACAGGGGTCTACGTCATTGGTCTCAAATGGATTTGGAAGAACAAATTAGATGTTGAAGGGAACGTAATCGAAAACAAGTCACGTCGGTGGCTAAGGGTTATAGACAGAAGAGGGTATTTACTTTGAAGAATCATTCGCTCGGTTGCTTCGTCTTGAAACAGGTCGTTTCGATCTTTCGCGTTCACGCTCATATGAATATAACTGTTGGGAATTATGCAAAGTAGGAATTTTCGAAAATAATCTTTGAAGGAATCAATGAAGTACATGGATTACTGTGAAGAAGAGTTTCTAAGTAATATAAATGTGTAGTTGGTTCTCGCGGAGATATATATTCCGCGTATTCTTTAGTTAGTTCGGATATGCATGAGCTTTATTAGGAAGTTATAATGTATATCTTATTTAGTTTTATGTTTATACGTTTCTTGGGAAACGGGTTAGGGTTCCTTGTCTATAAACGGAACACAATATTATGAGTTATGTATGCACAGTTGAAAACAAAGTTTTAGTATTATTAAAAGATCCATAGAGGATCAAAGAGTTCTTAGTTATTTGTGTTTGTTCTTGTGTTTAATTTTCGCTTGAAAACAAGTTATAGAGACTGTATTTTAGTGTGTTTGTGATTACATAAGCATAACTATCGATCTACGAGTGCTCAAAGATCTATCAAGGTCTTTAGTTTCAACAAGTGGTATCAGAGCCTCGGGAGAGTCTCTGTAATACTAAGAACAATCTTTTCTGCACACCCTTACCATTAAAACTTCATTCAACATGCCTGGATCAGACGTTGACATTGAGGTCACCAACAACCAAAACAACACATCTATGCAACAATTTAGCCTTTCAAACAAAGAATGCAAAATTCCCATACCAAAGAAGGAGGAATATGATTTGTGGGCTATGAAGATGCGTAATGGATCTCCAACATTGATTGGAATCTCTGAGAAATTGTGAAGAATGGGAACAGTTTGAAGAGGACGATCACAGATCCTGATGGTAATATTACCATTGTTCCTCCAATTTGCCGAAGAAATACCGGCCATTCAAAGAGAGAACAAAGTGAGAACTATTCTCCTTCAGATATACCAAGATCACTTGGGTGACTTTCACTACATGCAGGATGCAAAGGACATTTACCACGCCATGGCTAGGTTTGGTGGGAATGAGGAGTCAAGGAGAATGCGGAAATCAATGTTGAAACAACAGTTTCAAGAATTTCAAATCTCTGAAGAGGAAGGTATCCACAAGGGATATGACAGGTTCCATAAGATATTGAGTCAATTGAATCACCAAGGCAAAGCTAGATAATGATGACTGCAACTCAAAGTTCTTGAGATCCTTACCTTCATCTTGGTTGCAGGTAAACATTGCCCTCAAAGCTAAAGGTGTAAGGGATATGCTCACTTTTGATGAACTATACAACAGACTTAAATCTCTTGAGCCTGATGTGAGAAGCCCTTTTCGTTCATCTACTCCTAGTCACACAACGTTTGTTGGGGCTTCCTCAAATAAAATGACTTATGCTCCAAGTCCTGTTTCCACATCATCATCATACACTACAACTTCATCAAGTTCTCAACCTAAATCTAGTGGTGTATTGGAAGATGTGATTCATTCTTTTTGTTTGACTATGACACTTAGCAAAGAACTCAGCCTGAGGAATTTGAACAAGTGGATCCATTTGACATGGAAGAGATGAATTTTAAGTGGCAACTGGCTATGCTCTCAATGAACATCAAGAAGTTTGAGAGTAAGTCTGGGAGAAAGTTTGGCTTCCAAGGAAGAGATCCAACTAGGTTTAACAGAGGCAAGGTCAAATGCTTTACTTGTGGTCGATGGGTCACTCTCTAGAGAATGCAAGGATAGGAAGGCCGGTGATGAGGTGAGATATTCTTCCATCGGAAATTCGTAGGAAGCGGAACTTCAGGTCGGACCTCCTCAAAGACTTGTCACTGTGGATGACCATGTCGATCTGGAAGATGCATGAGCATGAGAATGATGAAGGTCCCGGTTCCGAGAATATTGGATTGCCGGCAAGCCGTACATTTCAGTGGATAGGCATGATCAAGTTGCCTTGATGGGCATCTCTCAGGTACACAATTGTGTTTTTGGTTGTATTGAACGATATAATAACTTAAAGAAGCCTATGATGAATTGAAACCTAAATATAATGAATGCTATATAGAAGTTGAGGCTTATAAACAGGCTTTAAAAACATTAGAAAGACAAAAGTTTGGTTTCAAAAGAATCAATTGGCTTATGATGAAAAGATCAGGGTGTTACAAAGTGTTTTAGATTGTGCTAAAATTGATTTAAAACGACCGAGAAAGAAAAAGCTAAGGTAGTTTCTGAAAATCAAGTGCTAAAAGAGAAACTAGATAAGGAAGTAGCTAGACATAACGAATGGTTAATATCAGGTAACAATCTAGCTAGACATATCTATAGTAGTCAATCTGAGACCTCATGGATAGGTTTAGGTTTTCAAAAGTATGTAGGATTAGAAGCTAGGCATGATGGGCGAAACTACACAAGCGTTTAGCTAATTATGTCAAAGAAGGAACTACATGCGGCCCCCTGGACCTATTAGAGGTGAACATATGCCCATTGACCTTTCCTCATCATGTTGACTTTGATGGATCACACCATCTTTATGGCAAAAGTCAAAAGACTTGCCACTCGATTCTTCATCTACCGACTTTGTCTCTTGTTGTGACAAAGGATAAAGTCCTCCTCACCAAGGGTCTACTTCTACTACCAGGTGTGATTCAAATGACAAGTTAGACCTTCCCAAGACCTTGCTCAAGCCTACACCCAAGACTACTTACAAGCCTTTTAGAGTTGTCATGAGGAATCAACTTCCAAGACAGTTTCTTGTGAAGAATTGTCTTTTAATTCTTTGCACAATAATGCTTTTAAGTTTGTTAAAAAACAATTGTTAATTCTTGTGGTTTGAATGCTTTTGCATGTAATAGAACATCTTTTACTTTGAATAAATCTTCTAAAAAGAAGACATGTTTTGTTTGTGGAAGCAAATTTCATTTGATTAAGGATTGTAATTTTCATGAGCAAAGAATGGGTGAATATACTGGTCAAAAGAAACCTAGACCAATGTGGACAAATGTTAATGATATACCATCTTATATTCCACATGCAACTAAACCTTCTCCATTTCCTTGGAGAAGATCTGTTGCTAGACCTTATGTGAAACCAACAAGTTCATATTTTCAAAATGGTTATTGGCCTAGTTGTGTTGACTCTATGAATGATGGGAAGGGATTTCGATACCGCCGTGGAAGCCCTCATCGAGGTTGTTCTTGGACTCAAAAGGGACCTAAATTTCAATGGAAACCCAAGAACAATGGTGGATCTTATACATTTGCATGGCATTACTCTAATGATCCACAAGGCAGGCTCAAGTCAGTGATGACTGGAGCCTCTATAGTGTACTAATATTTTGTATATATCTTTTTGTTGTTGTTGTAGGATCATCCTCTTAAGCATAAGGATGTTGGCATCTTTGATAGTGGTTGTTCAAGAAGCATGTCAGGAAATAGAGATATGATGCATAATTTCAGCACGCGATAGAAGGAGGAGGCAATGTGACGCTTTGGTGGAAGTGATGGTAGAATCATTGGAAAGGCACCATCAAAACACCCTAATGGATTTTGAGAATGTGTACTATGTAAAGGAACTACAACATTTTCAACTTGTTCTCGCCTCACAAATTTGTGACACCAAGAACAAAGTATTCTTCTCTGAAGATGAATGTATTGTGCTATCTAAAGACTTCAAACTACCAGAAGATACATGATAAGGTTTTAAAATGTACCTTTTTGAGGGGTCTTTTAAGCCTTTATTTGATCACTTTTGTATCCGTTATTACTTAATATCGTTCATTTTCACTTTTTAGGTCTCTTGAAGGCAAATTGCTGTAATGGCACTTATTTGGACGAAAAGGCGGATATACGAAGAAAATGGCCAAAGTCAAGAATCGAGACACTCAAGCTGCTAAAACACAAGGTGACGGCATCATCGCTTAATCATGACGCCGCCGGAGCACTCTGATGACGTACCAAGAGCCAAATTGCTTATTTTCAAGTGACGGTGTCGCTTTAAAAGAGTAGGTCGCGAACTCAGACGGCCAGATTTGATCCGTGACGGCGCCGATCGGCGAAGGGACGGCCACAAGCACAAGGTGACACCGTCGCAAGACTAAAAGTGGCCAAGACGAAACCCTAATGATGACCACGGCGCCACAAATCATAAGGTGACGCGGATTTAACGTATGCATTGTAATATTATATATAGAATCCGAATTTTCAGCTTTAGTGTGTAGTCTTTGGAGTAAAACCTAAACCGAACCAAGGTCTGTTCTTGTATAGTATTTTAGGGTTTCAAACCGTATCTTACATCAAGATAAGTGTTTTACTTCATTAATTCAATTATGTCTTCAATTATTTGTGTGTATGCTTGCATGTTCTCCATGTCCCGCTAATTTACTTGTGTGTTTGCTTAGGGAATATGAAACTTAATTATTGAATATTGATTGGTTGTCTCTTATCTTAATTTTTAATGATCTAGTAATGCGATAGGTCATTCGCTGTGTAATTAATGCTTGATTAATCTTTGTGAACCTTAGACTATAACACTTAGAGCAGTTGTAGGCTAAATCATCCAAAGAGTGCCTTAGAGTTAAAGTTTATAATTCCTAGAGGTTTTGTAGACGAGACCCTTTGGTAAGTTCAAAGAGTTAGGGATAAATGCATACCCTAAGACTTTAGACACACAACGCGATTAAGAATAAGGACGTGACAATTCAACCATCAATAGGAGATAATTAAGGAGTAATAAAACCTAAGTGAACACATCTTTAAACCATCATACGAGCACACAATAATTAGACATAGACTACATACACCTTAGATTAGATAATTAGACAAGTAGAGTAGTCGGTAGAAATACCAACCCCCAAATCCAAACACCGAGATTCGTACCTTTCCATTTTCTAAAAAAAAACATAAAAAGATAAAAAATAATCTTCCTCAACCCCAACCTTAGCGTAGTAACTTCTCACTAGCATTCCTATTCCCTAGAGAACGATATCAATACCCGTGGCTTACCCTAATACTACACTACAACGATTAGGTTCACGCCTAGGGTGTTATAAAACTTGCTCAAAGAAAAGGAAGTTCCTTTGACCCTCACGACGCGTGCAGTAGCATTATCAAGTTTTACCGCCGGGGAATAGAATAGCTAGTTAGTAGTCCACCTCGTTTAGGTTTCTTTGCTTGATTCCTATCAAGTAAAAATTTTCTCATTTTTAGCTTCCTCGTAGTCTATCCCCCTTCTTCGTGACCTTTTTTCGTAACACCATCACTTTTCATCATGGAAGATGATAACCAACTACCATTTACCCCTACCAACCCCCTTAGACAACTTAGAACCCGCAGTTCCACCAAAACCCTTCTTGAACCGTTTGCGAACCCAAAGAGAGCTCAATAGGCTAAGAAAAGCTCCATGATTCGAACCTCAAGGCACTTCCATCAACTTTGATGAAGTCACAAGCGAAGAGGAGTCCTCTCATTACCCACAATCCTCAAACCATCATCATTGACGACTGAGCCAACATGGCGAAATTCCACGCCACCCGGCCAATGGACCCATCAATCCTCCCGGCAAAATCCCTCGGGAATACTCTTCCCCTCTGATCTAGATTTACTAGTGCCATTGTCTACCCTTCATAACAAGTCAATGAGGTACTGCATGCCTCTGACATTTGGATTATCCAAAATGCATGTCAATTCCATGGATCCCACAAATAAAACCTTAATCCACCATCAAACAATTTTAAAAATTGTTGATGCTATCTATGCCGATTTGAGCATCCAAAGAGACATCTAGACTCCGGTTTTTCCCATTTTCTCTTCAAGGACAGGCCAAGGAGTGGCTCGATAAGCTTCCTCCAAAGTCCATTTTCACATGGGAACAACTCACAACCAAGTTCACCAAGAAGTTCTTCCCCGAAGAACCGCATTAACAGAGCAAAATTCTTCACCACAAACATATGGATAATCTATCATTAACTCCTGGAATCGTTACAAATATCTTATTCAACAAGCCCCACGTTGGTATCAACCTTTGGTTGCTTGTTCAAATATTTTACGACAATGTCTCCCATAAGGATCAAAAAGGCATTGACTTCTCAACTGGCCGGAGAATTTCTAATCTCACTGCCGAAGAAGGGTGGAACCGCATTGAGGAATACATTCAATACCAAGACAACCATTGGAATGAGCCAAGAATGCTCTAAGTATCTCTACTTTCTTGAATGAAAATTTATCATCTTTCGATGATCGGATTAAGAAAGCACAAGAGAAGCTTGCATACCTCACAAAATCGCCGTAACCAAAAGGTTATTTAACCCATACCTTATATGCGCATTTATGGAGGGCCACACGAGAGTGATGAAATAAGTGATGACACACGCCAAGAGAGCGTCTTCCTTTCCAAATCATGATATTTATAATGACCCTTCACTACTCACATTCTATCAAAACAATGAATGCAACCCTTGGGGCAATCTAAAATGGAAAACTGAAGGAAAGGAGGGATCTGAATACACCATCCGTGATGCCTTTGAAGAAGAACTCTGTTTACCATATAAGGGCCACACTCTTAAAAGGTCTTGAGGGGTTTATTCAAGAGCAAAGAAGTCAATTAGAGAGTCAATTCGCCAACCTCCACAAAAAGAAAAGTTTAATCGTCGCCCGGCCATCACGATCCAACTTTGCCTATCACTACTCGGATCAGATTACTACCAAGGATCCCCGGATCCCTGGACCGGAATCCCATCACCGTGGAACCTCGTGGTTAGGAAATGAAGCAATTCCTCGAACCTCCTTTAACTCCTCACGATCCCCTCCACAAACACCAAAGACCAGCCCATCGACCAACTCTTGCACGGATTCCTTATCCCTCTCGTTCAAGAATCAAAAGGTGAAGAAGACAATGAGAGAATATTGTCTTATTTAAAATGAGCTTCCGTCAACATACCACTCCTTGACGTATTCTATCACATCCCTAAACATAGCAAATACTTCAAGAGGTTAATATCTAATCGGAAGAAACTTGAAGGGTTGATATCATTAGGAGGAGAGTGCTCGGCTATCATCCGTAAAGGCCTCACCAAGAAGAAAGAAGATCCAAGCAGCCACCATCCCTTGTTCAATAGGGCGCTCTTATGAAAAATGCCTTGGCGGATCTTGGGGCTAGCATTAACCCGATGCCTCACTCCCTATTCCTCAAACTCGGATATTCGAGGATGAAACCAACCATGATGAGTATTCAATTAGGGGATCGATCAATCAAATACCCCATTGGGGTTTGTGAAAATGTTCTTGTAAGGGTAGGAGAATTCAAGTTTCCAGTTGATTTCGTGATTTTAGAAATGGAAGAAGATAACTCAGTCCCAATAATCCTTGGAAGACCTTTCTTGGCTACAGCTCATGCCATTATTGATGTTCATGATGGTAAACTCACTTTACGAGTGGGGTCCGAGAGCTTAACCTTCAACATCAAGGATTCTATGAGTCACTCCTCCTCCTATGATCACCCTATTTATTTTGTTGAGGAAGTTGATGAATTTGTTGATGACATAGATGGTCGCATTCATGAGTATCTATTAAACGAATTCATAAATGATGACAACAACACAATGGGCAACAACGAAGAAATTAAGATGGTTGGAGCTGTTTCCTTTACCCGCTGTAAGGAAGAAATTGAACCCCTTGAGCTACAAAGCCGAAAACAAGCTAAAACCATCAATCAAGGAACCCTACCTAGAACTAAAAGATCTCCCAAGCCATTTAGAATACACTTCTTCAAGGAAAGGACCAACTCCCCGTCATCATAAGCTCGTCGCGACCACTTTGACAAAAGAGAATCTCTTGGAAGTTTTAAAAGAGTACAAAGGAGTAATCGCGAGTGTGGCGACATTAAGGGTATTGATTCTACATTCTGTACTCATAAAATACTCATGGAAGAAGATTACAAACCAACCGTTTAGCCGCAGAGGAGGGTCAACCCTAACATTATGAGGTAGTAAAGAAAGAAGTCATCAAGCTCCTCGATGCCGGGCTTTATCTACCCCATTTCCGGATAGCCCATGGGTCACCACCGTGGTTCCAAAAAGGGAGGAATGACAGTTGTAAAGAATGAAAAGGGTGATTTAGTGCCACAAAGAACGGTTTCTTGGTTGGCGTGTTTGTATCGACTACGTAAAGTTAAATGATACCACCCGGAAAGATCATTTTCCTCTGCCATTCATTGACCAAATGCTCGAAAGGTTAGCTGGGCATGAATACTACCGTTTCCTTTGATGGCTTTTCAGGATATTTTCAAATTCCCATTGCCCCCTCGAAGATCGAAAAGACTACGTTTACATGCCCATACGGACGTTTGCCTACAAGCGTTTAATGCCCTTCGGTTATGTAACGCACTCACCTTCAAGCGATGTATGATGGCCATATTCCATGAATTAATCGAGGACATCATGGAAGTTTTCATGGATGATTTCTCGGTGTTTGGAAATTCTTCAACCTTTGTCTTTCCAAACTTAGGAAGATTTTGAAAGTGGTGTAAGAAACTAATTTGGTCCTAAATTGGGAAAAATGTCATTTCATGGTGAAAGAAGGAATTGTCTTAGGACATAAAGTCTCTGGAAATGGAATTAAGGTCGATAGAGCAAAAATCGAAGCGATATCCAAACTACCCTATCCTACCACCTTAAAGCTATTCTCAGCTTTCTAGGTCATGCGGGTTTTTATCGAAGGTTTATTAAAGACTTCTCGAAAATTGCCCGGCCAATGACACAGCTTCTTATTAAGGATGCCCCTTTTGATTTTTCTGAAGAATGCAAAGAAGCATTCAACCGACTAAAGAAGGATCTTGTTGGATATTAACTTTTCACATACACATCAAACCATAACACAAGGTGGCGTTTAAGATGGAATTCTAGAGAGAGAAAGTTAGAGGTTTAGGGAACTTAGTGAGAGAAAGTGAAAGATATTATTATGAGCTCCAACTCTCTACCTTGGGAGGTAGAGAGTATTTATAGTGTCTTACATAAACGCACACACATCGGGTCGTGGATCGTGCATACGATGGGTAAAGACGTCCAGTCCTCCACGGTGTTACTTAACTAAATACTACTTAACTTAAAATAACTATGACTACGAGCTTTCTAAC
This sequence comes from Chrysanthemum makinoi, assembly GCA_910596185.1. Taxonomy (NCBI): domain Eukaryota; kingdom Viridiplantae; phylum Streptophyta; class Magnoliopsida; order Asterales; family Asteraceae; genus Chrysanthemum; species Chrysanthemum makinoi. The sequence goes on along the minus strand of OU343217.1, from coordinate 250,563,406 downwards.
GATTACATATACTTGAGGTGACCGACTCTTTAATACCCGGAATTTCTAATTCCTAACAATCTCCCCTAAGGGAGGTCACCTCAATCATGCACTAAAATTACATTGAATACAAACAGATATGACATTAACAATTGTTCTTGCATTCTTGATTTAGTCCTTTGTTCCTAAGCTCGTAGTCATTGATTCTTCACATTGCATGTTTGGTTAATCCAAGTGGAGGTCTTTTATTGATCCACATGATAATAATGTTGAGCCCATTTTGAGATCATCACTAGTAGAAAATCTCTGATACATCCATTGTGGTGTTGGTATTATGTGATGTTGTGACATTTGGACCGACATGCTCACATTCTCGATCATGATATCTTCTCATCAGAGTAGCGGAAGCATTTGTTGAATCATGATATTGGCGCTAGCGAAGCATGGAGTGAAAAATATCAGAGTCATTGATGCACTAATCATGATTTCTTTTGAGATGAATGTGTCGTGTGAGCATGCGGCTATGGATTGACCGCTTCATTACGGATCACGCAACGCCGGGTGTACCGCATAAGGCAGTTAGCAATAAAGCGCATCGAAAGTGTCTTTGATCACTTTCGCTGAATTGAGGTACACGCCCACGGTTCCCGCTGATCGACAAGTAACGCTTGCGGATCGGTATAATTCGAAGAATTTCCTTGAGGGTTTCGTGCTCTAGCTGTTCTCAAACCGAACATCTCAAAGAAGACAACACGGAGTGAGTGAACCAGGTAATTTGAGTCCACCGATTGATGAAAAGATATTTGAAAAGCAATCAGTATTGCTCAATAGAAATTGTTTTTGCAATATTACGAAGGTTTTAATGAAAATCAATTATCAATCATAAAACACCTTTTGATTTGAAAAATTAGTACACGGTCGACGTGCTAATGATAAGAGTTTTAAAGCACCGGTTTTTCAAAGGTATCCGCAATCCATAACTCAACGGATTGATTCAAAAGATTGAATCGCCCCATTGTTTCCGTTCAGTTGTCACATGGTTGATCTGTATAATAGATCTCACATGCCACCTACCGGGAGCTTGTTAGATGTTGGCTCCAGAAGGCTTTCCATCTTCATTGTGAGTGTGTAAACACATCACTTTCAGGATGTTTCGCAATACCACAAGGATAATGCGTAGGACTCAAGATATAATTTCTCTTTCCACATTGTGTGAAACAGAGTCTTCATTGAAAGTGTCCTAATGAGATTTATTGATGATCTCGTGGCTCTAGACTCAATTTTGCATATTTGGATCCCTATCTGAGACTAGGAGAGGGTCTCCTTCTTCAATATCAACAATCTCTAAGAGAAAGTCGATAGATAATGCCGGTTCCTCGTGAGAATGAAACAAGTCCTTTTAAGAGGAACTTGAGTGGTTTGGAAAGTTGAAGTGCGGTCGCCACCGGGTCCATGACGTCTTGTCTTCAATACCGATGTTACCATCAGTAGCATATGAATTGAACCGGTTTACGCTCTAAGGTTGAATAAATGGAGGGCTATTTGTTTTCACCCTTTTCTCATTCAATTCTTTTAATTCTTCAACCCCTTCAGTGCTTACCGAGACTTCATAGCTAGAACCATGTTGGGTTTATTCCAAAGACTAGCTCATCTCACCGACTCTTCCCATTCTCATTTTTCTCCTTTTATCATCATACCTAAGAACTCTACACTAACTAGTGGATAGTCTCTGGGTAGATCCCTCGATTCTGCGGATCATGGGAACCAATACCTAACCTTATCATCCTTATATCACCATACATAAAGTAAAGTTGGTCGGTCTATTTGGTATTGTTCATCTGCCATTGGAACCAATTGAAAACCATTTGAAAATCAATCCGGATACTTGTGATATATTATCAAAGCATTTTGTACCTGAATTGTTTTTGATATTTTTAGAATAAGAACTCCCCCTCAACATGTGCATCAAGTATGTTTGAAATTGTTTTGCACACGGAGGCAAAGAGAAGAATTAACTTCTTTGATTACCATTTTCTAAAGATATCAACATCACTTCCCAAATCAATCAAGTAGATAAAGCATTTTGGGGAAGGATGAGGTTTTCATGATTTTGCTCCCCTCAATATGTGCCTCGAGATTTGAAAAGAGTTTTGCACATACTAGAGGGAACCTGCACATTGAGATAAGTGATCACGTTTCAAATCATTGTGGTTTAATATAGATGCTCCCCTCAATGTGTGCATGGAAAATTTGAAATCGCTTGTCACTTACGGGGAGGCAAACATGCTAATCACTTAAGAAACCATTTATCGAATTATCGGTTTAAATCCTATTTAAATCACAACTTCTCCCCCGATCACAATTATTAAAACATTTGAGATTTGTGATCTCTCATAGATTTAAATTGATTTTGAAAGCTTTTAAGGAGAATTGTGACTTGATTATGAAAGCGTTTTAACCGATAAGGATCGATGTTGAGATTTTAAACTCCATTGGTTAAACATGCATGTACATCTTTTGAAAACAATTTAATGCCAAATAACTTTTTAATTTAATTGAAATCATTCTCCCCTCAATCAATGACATAGGTTGTTGATTGAGAGATAGAGATTTTGACAAATAAGTCCCGATGATTATCAAAAATAGAGACCGAGTTATTTTTCAAAGCATTTAGTTTTCGCCAGATAAATGTTATAGAATCAGAGCATGGAATTTGAAAACATGGTAAAACATGGCTTTGTTCTTTCTTTTAAAACCGGGTTATTGCCTGAAAATGACAATAAACCATTGTTTCTCTTTCTCAAACATAATTTTTGATTTTTGATTTTTTTTTTTTTGAAATTCACAACATCTAAAGTCCCGTGTCATTCTTTGAATGACAGCACAAAGACCGTAGATATTATCGAATTGAGAAAAACATGACAAAAAGACAATATTTTTTGAAGATTTTTACAATTTTTCGATTTTTATGGATTTTGAAGGTTTTATAATTTTGTATTTTGTTTTTTTCAATAAGTATTTACAAGAGATAGATGAAGATAGACCTTTACTCCTCGCCTTCCTCCTCAAGACGCTTGAGAGTATCTCGTTGAAGGCTTTTCGCCAAGACGTGGAAGAATAAACTCAAAACGTTCTCTTGGAAGAGCTTTGGTGAAGATGTCCGCTAACCGATATTCAGACCTCACAAAATATAGTTCCACCACACCTTTTTCCACTTGTTCCCCTGATGAAATGATGTCGAATGTCGATATGCTTTGCTCTTGAGTGTTGAACGTTGTTGCATGAGAGAGCAATAGTACTTTTATTATCACAAAGAGAGTAGGATTTTGTTGAATTCAAAGCCATAGTCGATAATTGAGATCTCATCCATAGGATTTGAGCACAACAAGATGACATGGCTATGTATTCACCTCTGTAGAGGAAATAGAAGTACTCATTTGCTTCTCTGAATACCATCTCACAAGCTTATCACCCAAAACCGAAAGCACCTCGGATGTACTTCGGCGTGTATCTTGACAACCTGCATGATCAAGATCTCGCATAGGCCGTTAGTGACATACCGGTGTCCTTCGGTACCATAGTCCCATATTGATGGTTCCTTGGAGATACCGAAAGACCCGCTTAACCGCTTCAAGGTGCTTTTTAGTAGGCTTAGCCTGGTATCTAGCACACATGCAAACAAATAACAAGATGTCCGGTCTACTAGCTGGAGGTACATCGGATCCAATCATACTACGATATTTCGTTTGGTCAATCATGATCCCCGAGTGGTCCTCATCTAGTTTGGTTCGATCAATCATGGGAGTGTCAACAGGTCACATGAATCAAATCCAAATTTCTTTAAAATCTCTGTTGCATATTTAGATTGATTTATAAAAATGCCTCCTGACTTTGTGAAATTTGTAATCCCAAGAAAAATGACATTTGTCCCATCATTGACATTTGAAACTTAGAACTCATTTCATTAGAAAATGATCACATTCCATTGGGTCAGTCGAAGCAAAAATAATATCATCAACATAAATTTGAACATGAGTTAAATGTTTGCCCGACTTCCTGGTGAACAATGTAGGATCAACTGCTCCTTTCTTGAATCCGATGATAGAAGAAACTTTGACGGTATCATACCATGCCCTTAGAGCTTGCTTTAAACCGTAGAGAGCCTTCTTCAGACGATAAACGTGAGTAGGATGCTCTTGATTTCACAAATCCTTCAAAGGTTACCGACGTAGGCGACTTCTTTAAGATCTCCGTTGAAATGCCGTCTTCACATCCATCCGATACACTACCATGTTCTTACTAGCAAATTAGCAGAAAGATTCCGATTGCCTCGATTCGAAGCAAGGAGCAAAAGATTCTTCAAAGTCTATACCCTCCTCTTGACGATATCCTTTAGCAACTAATCGAGCCTTGTTCTTCAACACATCACCATGCTCATCAAGTTTTACTTTGAAGATCCATTTGAGTGCTATAATCATAGCACGCAGGAGCGGTACTAACTCCCATACATCAAGTCGATCAAACTCATGAATTTCATCTTGCATGGCATTGAACCAAATATCTTCATTCATGGCGGTTTTAACATCTTTGGTTCGATCTTAGAAAGTACGGAGTTGAAGAAACACCATAAGGCATCGGTTGCAAGTTGTTTCTGGGTTGATACAGGACGAGAGGGATTTCCAATGATGTTGTCTAATGGATGATCGTGAGTCCATATTCTAAGGTGTTCATGGCGTTGTTGAGGCGAGGTAGCCGAGTCGATGTCTCCCTCAAGAAGATGGTTCGATGATGATTCAGAGTAGCAAATATGTTTTCAAATGGAGCATCCTCAGGAGTAGCAAAGGGATTAACTTCATCATTGATGCCATAAACATTTCCATGATGTACATTTGAAGAATGATGATTTGTTGATGAGACTCAAGGATCAGCAGCAGGTGCTTCTTGACTTAAAGATATTGAGACCGAAGGATTGACTTCATTCACGTGAATATGAGCATCCTCATTGCGGGAATCATTACCTCATTAGTGTTTGAATCATACAGTTCATCAAACATAGGATCAAACAATTTCTTAACATCATCTTCGATGGAGGTACATATGGAGTTTCTTGAGTAGAGTTTGGAACAAGAGATGAACCAATGGGACTATTTTGAAGTGCGGGTCCCGAACCTGGATTGTCCAGAGCCATTTGACCGTCACTCATCAAACGTAACGTGAATGGTTTCCATGATATTTCGGTTCTTTTGTTATAGATTCGTATCCCTTTTGTTTGGTGCGTATCCTACAAATACTCAATGTCGACTTTAGCCCTTAGTTTCCCTAAGTCTTGACCCTCATTAGTTGGATAGCACAATGCACCAAACACACGAAGGAAAGAGAGATTAGGTTTTTTGTTGTGGACAAGTTCATATGGAGTTTTTCCATGTACGTTGTGGATTAGGGAACAATTTTGTGTATAGCATGCGCTGGCGATTTCACCGGAGAAACATTGGAACCTTTGAGTAGATCAACATTGTTCTAGCGGCTTCAACCAGAGTCCGATTTAGATCTTCAACTACACCGCTCGTTGAGGAGTTCGTGGAAATACTTCTTTGATGACTGATTCCAACGCTTTCCTAGAATTCATTAAGTTGTTTGTTGACAAACTCGGCCCATTGTCTGCGATTCGACAATTACCCGACGGTTTTGTTAAGTCGAACCTCGCTTTGATGAGTTTGATGATGATATCAGGAGTTTCATCCTTTGTCCTTATGAACTTGACCCACGTGAATCTAGAGTAATCATCAACCACAACTAACACATATTTCTTCCCAAAGATATTCAGTACCCTCATTGGTCCACATAAATCCATATGAATCATATGAAGAACTTCCGTGACAGAGTTAGTAGGTTTGGGTTTATGGGCATATTTCTTGCTTTTTCCCAATTGACATGCTCAACAAAGATGATCCTTTTCATACTTTAGTCTAGGTAAACCTACAACTAGGTCCTTTCTGGAGAGATCATTGATGGTGCCGGTTCAAGTGATTGAGACGACGGTGCCATAACCATGACTTTGTTTTTGAAGCCTTTGATAACAAGCCGATTGGAGAAGCCCTCATCATGTCATCGATAGAGATGGTGTAAAGGTTTGACCCACGAGTTCCTTTTAACTGTTCCTTACCATTAAGATCTCTAACAGCAAGTATGTTTTCTCAAGGCAACTTCTAGATCGTGAGTCACGAATTGACCAACGGAAAGCAGATTATGACCCAACCTTCAACATAGTAGACTCTCGAGATGACACTATCACCAACAACATAATCTCCATAACCCATAATAGCACCCAAATGATCATTACCAAATCTAACAGTCCCGATGAACTTGCTCACGAAGTTCATGAGTCAACCGTCTCCAGCCATATGCTTGGAATGCGGCTGAGTCCGGGTACCACGTAACGATTTGAACGACTCGCAGTTGAACACTGACAAAAATGGATAATCGATAATTGGGATCCCCATGCAAGAATGGGTTCCGTTTGGTTAGTAACGATGTTTGGAACACCCACATCGAATCGAAACATCCATATTAGAAGTAGAAGCAATGGAATCATTGGGAATAGATGCAATGCGGTGTCAGATTTGACCTATTCAAAGTATGTTTACTTCTTAAGGGAATAGTTCTACCAATAGGCATCCATTTTCTAGTGGGCATAATCTTAGCAGTGTGAGAACAAAGCGATTATTCTTATGACCAAAAGGTATCCAATAATAACCTATCTTTATAAAAGTTCTTCCCGGTTTCCAACGCTTTCTAACATCTTTCGCTTTTGCCTTTTTGCCTTATTTGCACGATTATTAGCATTAGCAATTTTAATCGGCATTTGACAAAGATTAGACAAAGCATTCACACCACATTCATGATTAGCAAAAATTCAAGCATGCAAAGCATTACAAGGTTTGCAGATAGTATCGAATTGAATTAATTACAAGATGCGCCTAAGGCTAATACTAGAATCAACACGATTCGCTTTATTCAACTCAAGCCTAAAGTTCCTAGATTGGTCTTCTACTCTCTTCCAATGCACATTCTTAGCTTGCAAGGTCCTATCATTCCTTGTATTGTTTTGAGACTTTGACCTCTTTCGCTTTAAAGTCACTGATTACTCCTGTAGAGGGAATGGGAACATTAGTTGGTTGATCTAAATTTTGCATCCCTGAGCTTGATGTGCAAGGATCCAAGTACTAGAAGGCACATTAGTGTATACTTTAAGCGTGATTTGAGCTTTTGCGGGCACACTAAAGTTCACTTTCTTAGCACTAACATATCGAATCGAACTACTTGAAGGCACATTAGTGTTTCCTCTTTTAAGACTGGGCATAGAACGGATTTCCTGCTTGGCACTAGGCATAGAACAAGGCATCACAGCTTTGCCTTTTTCACCTAAGGTTAAGGATTTTGGGCATGTGGCAATTACACATTCTAGCAACTCTTGAGATCGTTTGGCCCGGAGGCAAGCAAACCTAATTTCACTATCAAGAGGTTTATTAATGAAATCCTCTTCGACAATCTCACGGAGACATTCTAGACTATCCTTAAGGTGAGCACAGGATTCATGAAAAGCATGTTCATTATTCCTAAGATGAGGAGGAATATATTTAATCGCATCACAGTGTATTTGCAGTCTAAGGGTGACTTTGAGACAACATTCTTATTGAAAACAAGAGGCAGTTTCCCATTTTCACGACTTAGATTCTCAATTTCCTTTTGTAAAGACGTTATTTTTCGTTGTTTTGGTCACGGGTGACTTTCATTGAATCATATAACTCTTTAAAATGTCGCTTAACTTTTTCATTTTCTTCTAGAAACTCTCGTTTTCCTTTTGTAAGGCATCAACTAAGTTTTGAAGATGAAAAGTTTGAGAATTCTGAGAATCTAAAGAAGGAGGGATTTGGGAGCCTGTCCTATTGTTCGTTTGACCCTTTAATTGAGAGATTTGGGCTTTCAACTTTTCTCGATCGCTTGCAATGAGCTTGAATCGTTCATCACGCTTGTTAATTTGAAAAAAGCGCATCAAACTCGAGCATCCGACGATGTCTTGACATTTGAAGTTTTAACATTTTCTTTAAGATGTTGATATTTTAGTTGTAAATTAAAATGCTCAACTTCCACTTTAGAAAAATGTTTAACCAAATTGTCGTGATCATCCAGTTCAATTTTCTCGTTTAGTTTAGAATTAGTTTTTCAAGCTCAATGACACGATCATGGGAGACTTTCGGCCCAGTACAAGATAGTTCATGAAATTTGGAAGCATTAATAGAGCAATTTGAAGTGAAAAAGATATCTTGAGCAACACATTCAGGAATAAGAGTCTCATTTAAGGTATGCAAGTTCTTCCTCTCAATCTCATTATATTTTAGTGCACGCTCATAATCACTAACTTCAACTACCATTGCATCAAATTCCTTTTACATTTCTTTAATATCGATTTTGTCCCGTTTTAAGACTCTCAAAATGATCTTTTAGTTGTTTAAAGAAAGGCATGACCTCAGTTAAATAACATTCTTTCATTTGCTCAAAACCCCTTTCCCCTTCAGTTATCCCGATGGGTGTGATCCTTTTCTTACAAGTTTTCTCAAAATCAACAAATAGTTGAAGAATAACATATTGGGTGATTAAGGTCTTGCTCTTAGTGGCAATAGTTCTAGGAACTAAATGCATTGGTGTATTTGGAGGATACTCGGTCGCTTTAGGGAATTTCCTACAAGGGGATTCTTTTCAACAAGATTTTCAGCTTTTTGCAAGTCCATATCCTTTTTCCAGAACACTTGTTCAGGGGTCAACAATGTTTGAGGCTTAAACATGTTCAAGGAAATCCAGTTTTCCTTCTTGTAGTCATGGGGAGTGATAATAATCTTTTTCTCTTTGCATTTCGGGTCATCTAGTTTTTGTTCATCCTTTCCCTAGTGACTTCATCCGATTTCTTATCTTCCTCGCACTCAGCAACTAGGTTTCTCGCCTAGGCTTAAGAATTTCATTACCATCATAAAGCACCTTATGAGCATTTCTAGCCTTTTTAATTACCTCTGGATTTGGTTCCTCAACAAAGGGAATGCTATGCTTATCGCTAAGACTCGATGTTTAGTGACCATGTGATCTGAATGGTGTTTCCTTGTATGTACAACTTGTTCTCAAGTTTGTTTTTCAAAGTTTTCGGATTAGAAAAATCTCTCAAGAGTTTTGATTCCTTTGCATTAAATTCTTGCTTAAGCATTTTCACATTTTCTTGAAGTTCTTGTTTTTGTTTAGATGTTTTAGAGAGTTTTTCTTGCAAGGAATTTAATTCTTGTTTCAATATTTCTTGTCTAAACTTACTTTTCTAATTCTTGTACTTACTTGGTTATCCATTTCCTGCTCACGAGTGGTCAACTCAAACTTAGCACGTTGTTCATAAATAGCAACACGTTCTTTATAGGCATTTAGTTCAGAAATAATGGAATCATCAGGGGCACATGCAATGTATTCATCAAAAACATAGTCATTGTTTACTGCAGAAGATGCATCACTTGGTACAACTTCACTTTCACTTTGTTTCACATATTGATCATATGGGACAATATTGATATTACCCATATTTTCAATATTTGATTCAATAGTTTCATTTGATTGTACTTTGTCATGCATCTTCGTGCACATCGGCATCATCATATAGTTTTAATACCTCGAGATGAGCTTGTCATGGGATGGCCCACTAGTGATGTAGGAGACCTTGGGAGAAACCATTGGAGAAATGCTAGCCATAAAATTGTGTGTGCAGTAGGTCCATCATCCACATCAGAGTCGTATGCATCACGGTCGTGACTTGAAAGGCATTCGATGATTGTGACCTATCTCCTGAATAGCTTCATCCACATCTGCATCATAGGTCTTGGCATTGCCTTCAGCAAGAAATAGCAATTCCTCTTCATTTAGAGTAGCACCATTGTCACGAGCTTGAGCGTGACATCTTCTCTCGAAGTAATCGGCGATTCTGCAATGGGCTTTGGAGATGTACAGTTCCTTGCAATGTGTCCCTCGGGTTATAACATTTGATGAGCTTAGTTTGACCTTGGTTACCATTCCTTCCTCGATTCTGGTTTCCAACATAACCTCTCCCGGCTCCACCTCGTCACACGTATCTTTCTTTCGTACTGGTTGCACCCACGATCCTTCCATCTTTAATAGTGGCTTGATTGTGTGGGTTAGATGCGAGTTCGAGGTTGTTGTTGGTTTGTGGGAGAGTATTCATGTTTTGACTGATGAGAAGAGCTAGTTGATTAATGAAGCTACCCACGTGAGTATCGGCATCGACTTGTTTGTACATAGGATCAAGAATGAGTTTGTGATTACCATTACCCAAGGGTATGACTTGTGATGCTTTGGTTGTGATTCTGATGTTTGAGTAGAAAGTTGTAGAGTCATTAGACGAGCTTGTCTCTCCCACTGGTTGGTTTTGAACTGATTGAGAATTAATTTTTCAAACATAGCATGTCTCTCATTCCGAAGGAGGAAGGCATAGAGTTGCTCATAGTTTGTATTCTTCAATCCTTTAGTGAGCTTGCACAGTAACAAACTTGTGCCATTCGGGATTCATGTTGTTCACAAATTTTGAGTTCAACTGAATGTTAGGCATAGTCATTCCGATGTTCCTCATGTCATTAACTAACTTATGAAATCTCACATAGTACTCATAGACACTCTCATATGGTTTCATCTTGAAATGCTCAAATTCGTCATAGAGTTGGGATTCTCTGTATTCCATAGTTAATTCGAACCTCGAGAGAAGCATCTTAACATTGTCCCAAAAGCTGGCCTTAGCATCTGTGTGTTATGATTGATCAGCTTGTAGATGTCTTTAGGAAGACCTTGAAGAACAATGTTTGAAGCCCGATATCGCATCAAATCTCTTTTTATCCTTATCATCAAGCTCATCATACATCTTAGGTATGTCCATTCCGTAAAAGGAGTACCATCCATTAGTATCAAGTATGTCTCTAGTCGTCTCAACTCGATATGGTCCTTCATCAATGGATTTGAGAATGTTGACACCATTTTCCTTTCCAAGGCAATACAGTCTAATTCGTTGAGGCCAAGAGTCGTAGTCGATTCACTGTCAAGCATGGGTGGCGAGTATCGACCATTTGCTTGAACATCTTCGGCAAGCAGTGGAGATACAGTAGGAAGCGTTGGTAGACATGTTAACAGATTATACGGATTTTATAGCTCTATGATTAAACCGGAAATGGATTCTTTCACGGGATTTTCTTGAATCAAGAGAAACACGTAAACAATCACTCAAGACTCTAGATGATAAAATACTAAATCGCTAGAAGATAATGCACTAAGTCGCTAGAAATTAGTGCACTAAGTCGCTAGAAATTAATGCACTAAGTCGCTAACCCTTAATTCGCTACACCCTAAGTCGCTAGAGTCCCAAGTCGCTATGAGAAATACAAGTCGCTAAGTAGTAACTCGCTACTGAGACTAAGTAAGCTAACCAAATTTTGGCTAAAAATTAGCTACACAAGTCGCTAGAGACACAAGTAGCTAAACAAGAGAACCAACTCGCTCGACCAGTCGCTACCACAAGTCGCTAACCGTAGTGGAGAATCCACTACTTGTACTTTAACTCGCTAGATCTAACTCGCTAGTTCCAACCCTGTAAGTCGCTACACAAATGTGAAGCAAGTCGCTACCAAGAAACTATTTCGTGAGCTAAGTCGCTAGCTTGAAAAAAACCATATAAACCTCACTTTTCAATCCAAAACAACCCAACCAAGATGATTCAAGCTTACCAAATGAAAACCTAAACACTTTTGATGATTCTAAACATAAAAGTACAACCAAAATCTAAACTTTAACACTAGAAATCAATCAAATGATGCTAAAACCACTAAACTTTTTCAAACTTAAAAACCACCTAAAACCACTAGAAATCCAAAGATGTGCAAGATATGATCTAACCATGGCTCATGATACCAATTGTTGATATTAACTTTTCACATACACATCAAACCATAACACAAGGTGGCGTTTAAGATGGAATTCTAGAGAGAGAAAGTTAGAGGTTTAGGGAACTTAGTGAGAGAAAGTGAAAGATATTATTATGAGCTCCAACTCTCTACCTTGGGAGGTAGAGAGTATTTATAGTCTTACATTAAAACGCCACACATGGGCGTGGATCGGGCATACAGTGGGTAAAGACCCGTCCGTCCTCCACGGTGTTACTTAACTAAATACTACTTATCTTAAAATAACTACGACTACGAGCTTTCTAACGATTACATATACTTGAGGTGACCGACTCTTTAATACCTGGAATTTCTAATTCCTAACAGATCTTACTCAGGCGCCTATAATGGTCACCCCTGATTGGTCTCAGCCATTCAAGATCATGTGTGATGCTAGTGATTATGTTTGTGCCGTGCTCAAACCAAAGGAAGAGAAGCATTTTCAACCAATTTACTATGCTAGCAAAACCGTGAATGTAGCACAAGAAAATTACACAACCTCTACGAGAAAGAGCTTTTTAGGTTTTGTGGTTTTTTCGACAAGTTCGGGCAATATCTCGTTCTTTCTAAGGTATGCGTCTTCAGCGATCCTCATACTGCTGCTACTTGTTTTCCAAGCAAGATGCAAAACCCGCGATTAGGTGGATTCTATTACTTCAAGAATTGACATTGAAATTCAGTGATAAAAGGGGCTAAAAATCTTCTTGCCGATCATCTGTCACGCTTGGAAAACCCTGTTCTTGAGAAACTCGATCATACCGAGATTCGCGACTCTTTTCAGAGGAGCGGCTAATGGCCATTAAGGAGATTGAGCCATGGTATGCGGATTATGCTAACTATCTGTCCAGTAGTGTTTTGCCAAACTACATGACCAAGCAAGATAAAAGGAAATTCTTCACTACGCTAAAACATTACTTCTTGGATGAGCCCTTCCTATTCCGCATATGCCCCGATCAAATCATTAACGTTGCGTGGCGGAAAGGAGATTGATCGACTTCTACGAAAAGAATGCCATGCGGGACCATCTAGAGGACATTATCATTGTAAATGTCGCGGCATGAAAGGTTTTCGATGCGGGTTCTCTTGGCCTACTATTTTTCGAGACGTTAAGAGATTAGTTCAACGTGTGATGCATGCGAGCGATCGGGAAACATCTCGAAGGGATGAATCACCTCGAGAATTATATCCAAAGTGCGTAAATATTAGATGTTTGGGGTATAGACTTCATGGGACCCTTTCCATCATCCGGAGGAAATGAATACATTCTCGTAGCTATTGATTATGTATCCAAATGGGTAGAGGCTCAAGCTCTTAGAATTAATGATGCGAGGGTAGTTATTCATTTTCTTAAAAAGCTCTTCGTACGATTCGGGATTCCCAAGGCATTGATCAGTGATAGAGGAACCCACTTTTGCAATGCTCAAATGGAGAAGGTAATGAAGAAATATGGCGTTCCACATAGATTTTCTACCGCATATCATCCTCAGACAAATGGACAAGTAGAAAACACAAATAGGGCATTAAAACGGATACTTGAAAAAGCGGTTCACTAGAAATAGAAAAGATTGGGCATTATTTGGATGAGGCACTGGGCATTCCCTTACAAAACACCTATCGGAACAACCCCTTTTCGCTTAGTATACGGGAAGGCGTGCCACCTCCCTATTGAACTTGATCAAAAAGCATATTGGGCACTTAAGGCCGTAATATGGATTATTATTCCGCGAGGGTCAAATAGGTTCTTCTACAAACTTCAAAATTGGATGAACTAAAGTTGGAAGCGTATGAATCGTCGATTACATACAAAGAAAGGGCAAAGAAATGGCATGATCAACGAATAAAGAATCCTAAAGAGTTTTTGGAAGGAGATAAGGTGCTCTTGTATAATTCAAGACTGAGGTTATTTCCAGGAAAACTCAAATCGAGATGGTATGGACCTTTTTTAGTAAAGAAGCAGATGAACAATGGAGCGGTGGTGCTACTAGACCACGAGGGGAGAGAATTTACCGTAAATGGACAACGTGTGAAATATTATCAGTTGTATAATAATGACATGGTGAATGATGAAGATATTGTTCTAGAAGGAGATGACGGTAATGAAGTTACGTAGGAGCACACCTACGAGTCTAGCTACAAGACTCATAAATAAAGAAAAGCGCTTCGTGGGAGGCAACCCATGCTTAGTTGTTTGCTTGTTAGTGTCATATATCTTTTAGTGATTGCTTATTCTCATGTTTAAATTTGTAAAAATGCTTTATTTTTTTAACCTCGTCTTAATTGCATATAAAGGTATTTTACATAAAGGATAAGTGTAGGGAGGATTACACACGTTTTCAAAAGAAACGTAAACATGAGAATAGAAATTAATTAAAAGATATATATGTGTGTTTGTTCGAGTCAAATGCTTGTACGAGTCATAATGGATGTTTTGCAGAGTCTAAAGATGTAAATTTTCCGGAAAATCATGAGACCAGTTTTTGTCGGGATAACCTAACGGGTGGTGAGGGATCGTAACTGGCGGCATCGAGAAGGAGTAAAACAACAGATTACTTTTTCTCGTTTCTGAGCTACTTATAAATTTTTGGAAATTTCAGTCTTAATTTTCGAAATTCTGTAAAACTCCATTCCACAAGCATTATATCCTAGTTTAGTCGAGTCTTATATATATTATTACCGCCGATTTTACGGTAAGGTTTCGTTTGTTTTCTTCAAGTGTGTGAGTTTAATTTATCAAGAAGAAGTTACATAAGATTGGAAGGAGCTTTTCACGCATACATTTTTCTTGGAAAGGATTTAACCACCACTTTACACGGATCCTACCGAGCTAATCAGGGGAGTATTAGTTTCTTTCATTTTTCATTACCTTCCATTATCATAACTTTGATACTTTCGAGGAACATTGGGGACAATGTTCGGTTTAAATGTAGGGAGGGAAAATAAAACGAGAACTTTGAAACTATGCTTATCCTTGATTATTTGCTTTGTCCAATTGTATTTGTGTAATAAACCATGAGAAAATGTCGGTTAGGGTAATTTTGGCACCAAATTTAAAAATTTTCATGACATATAGGAGTGGGCCATTAGTCTTAACAAAAGCGTCTCACAGATAGGAAGTTGCATGACTAGCACAAAACCCTTTACCACCTAAATTCCACCTAAAATGTGAGGATCGCCCTTAGATTAGTAGGAATTAAAGCATTCATCTTTAATGCTTAGAGTGTGAACCGGTAGTATATTAGATTCTAGAACTTGTTTTGTGATGCATTTCGAGATCGCTAGTAAGACTACACTTGTGTAGTTAGGAATAACTAAATGATAAGAGGCATTAGGATAACCCTTGTTTGATACCGTAATATAATTACTTCTTCCACATTGGTTGAGTAATTCCCCACACCCTTTTGCGTTGTACTCATCTTTAGTACACGATACCCCTAGTTAACCCCTCAAAGCCTATGCTTTTCGCGGTTCTCGTGATGTTTCGGTTTTCCGGAATATCAATGAAGAGCATTGTTTACACCCTATCCCCAAATGTACACCCAAATAAGCCTTTAGCCTACCTGGATGCACTCACTTTTAGTGCATTATTGTTATCACCCTAAACCCTTGGTTCAATTATCTAGTTGCTTGCATGAGTTGCTAAGTCGAGTCATATCCTTTGTATACGGTTTTGGGACGATTGGGACTCATGGGAAAAGTTAAAGTTTAATGACTGGAAGGGAACGTTAAATTCCCTTATTTACGTAATAATGTACCCCAAGTGTTTTGATCTTTTCAATTCGGGTCAAATTAGTTTTAGCGTAATAAAAACTCAAGTGTAGGGATGTGCATATAAATCCCTATCATTTTGATGTTACCGTAGAGGATGGTAGAGTAAAAGTGTATGGAAAAAAAATCGAAAAAATATAGAAAAAGAGAAAAGAAAAAAAATAGAGTGTTAAATTAAAATAAAAATAAAAAAAACACCACATACGGGCTACCATCTTACATCTATCTTTAAATTTATGTTTGTTTGTTTCAGTTATCTAGAGTTTAGAGTGTCGAGTCTTGGCTTAGCAACGCCATTCTTCGTATGCTTGTAACATAGAGATTTTTGACTTACCACCACTAAATAGCCTATCCCACCAAACCCTTTGTTTCCCTACCGTAAGCCTAACGTTACAACCCTTTAAAGACCTCTTTGATAGTATTTCCTATGTGCTTACGCCAAAACGATGGAGGTTTGATCTATTCTCAAGCATATGGTAATCTATGTACTAGGACCGGTATATTTCATATACACCCGAGAGATGTGAGTATCCAAACACCCCATGTGAGGTGCTAGTATGTAATTTCCGTGCTTGTTATGACTTTTGCGGGGCTTATATGTGTTGTGGACTGTTTTAAACCAATGCTTCATGACTCCTAACTTATAAATTAATTGGCTAAAGCACATTTGCTTGAGGACAAGCAAATACCAAGTGTAGGGATATTTGATAAGGTTTTAAAATGTACTTTTTTGAGGGGTCGTTTAAGCCCTTATTTGATCACTTTTGTATCCGTTATTACTTAATATCGTTCCTTTTCACTTTTTAGGTCTCTTGAAAGAAAATTGCTGTAATGGCACTTATTTGAATGAAAAGGCGGATATCTGAAGAAAATGGCCAAAGTCAAGAATCGAGACACTCAAACGCTAAAATATAAGGTGGCGTCGCTGCTTAAGCTACTTGACGCCGTGAAAGCATCGTGACGGCTCAGTAGCCAAATTGCTTATTTTCAAGTGACGGTGTTAGGCTTTAAAGAGTAGGCGTCGAAACTCGAGACGGCCTAGATTTGATCGAGCGGTGTCGAGAGGCTGAAGGGGCGGCGTTACAAGCACAAGGTGGCGTACGCAAGACTAACGTGGCCAAGGCAAAACCCTAATGGCGGCCGACGGCGTCACAAATCATAGGTGGCGCCATCGCGATTGTAATATTAAATATAGAATCCGAATTTTCGGTTTTAGTGTGTAGTCTTTTGGAGTAAAACCTAAACCGAACCAAGGTTGTAAATTACGGTATTTTAGGGTTTCAAACCCTATCTTACATCAAGATAAGTGTTTTACTTCATTAATTCAATTATGTCTTCAATTATTTGTGTGTATGCTTGCATGTTCTCCATGTCCGGCTAATTTACTTGTGTGTTTGCTTAGGGAATATGAAACTTAATGATTGAATATTGATTGGTTGTCTCTTATCTTAATTGTTAATGATCTAGTAATGCGATAGGTCATTCATTGTGTAATTAATGCTTGATTAATCTTTGTGAACCTTGGACTATAACACTTAGAGCAGTTGTAGGCTAAATCTTCCAAAGAGTGCCTTAGAGTTAGAGTTTATAATTCCTAGAGGTTTTGTAGACGAGACCCTTTGGTAAGTTCAAAGAGTTAGGTATAAACGCATACCCTACGACTTTAGACACTCAGCGATTAAGAATAAGGACGTGACTATTCAACCATCAATAGGAGATAATTAAGGAGTAATAAAACCTAAGTGAACACATCTTTAAACCATCATACGAGCACACAATAATTAGACATAGACTACATACACCTTAGATTAGATAATTAGACAAGTAGAGTAATCGGTAGAAATACCAACCCCCAAATCCAAACCCCGAGATTCGTACCTTTCAATTTCTAAAAAAACATAAAAAGATAAAAATAATCTTCCTCAACCCCAACCTTAGCGTAGTAACTTCTCACTAGCATTCCTATTCCCTAGAGAACGATATCAATACCCGTGGCTTACCCTAATACTACACTACAACGATTAGGTTCACTGCCTAGGGTGTTATAAAACTTGCTCGAAGAAAAGAAAGTTCCTTTGACCCCGAACGACGCGTGTAGCGTTATCAATACATCAATTCTGCTGAGAGTTCCTAGGAATCACAATCTATACACATTCAACTTGAATGATGTTCAACCAGAAGGTGACCTAACTTGTTTGGTGGCTAAAGCATCCCTGGATGAGACTACAAAATGGCATAGAAGGATGGCTCTTGTGAACTTCAAGACCATAAACAAACTTTCTAAACTTGGTCTAGTTGAAGGTCTTCCTTCCAAAGTTTTCACCAATGAACATAATTGTGTTTCCTGCAACAAAGGAAAGTAACCTGAGCCTCATATAAAGCCATTCTGCTGTGAGCATTATTTCAGAACCTCTTGGTTCTGCATATGGATCTCTTTGGTCCAACCCAAGTCAGAAGTATTGATCACAAGTATTTTTGTCTAGTGATCACTGATGACTTCGAGGTTTTGTTGGGTATTCTTTCTAAGGACTAAAGATGAAACGTCTCAAGTGTTGAAAGAATTCATTACCCTTGTTGAAAACCAGTTGAACAAAAAGGTTAAAGGTATTGGATTGTGATAATGGGACAGAGTTCAAGAATGTTGTTTTAATAGAACTCTGCAAGTATAAAGGGATAAAAAGGGATTATAGCACTCCAAGAACCCCACAACAAAATGGGGTAGGTGAAAGAAAGAATAGGACCTTAATAGAGGCAGCAAGATCCATGCTTGCAGACTCTAAATTACCCACTATGTTTTGGAATGGCAGTTAGGACAACATGTTATATGAACTTGCAGGGTATCCATTACTAGACCTCAATTCAAGACACCTTATGAACTTCTCACAGGGAAAGTTCCTGCTATACATTACTTCAAACCGTTTGGGTGTCAAGTGACCATTTTGAACACAAGTGATCCATTGGGTAAATTTGATGAGAAAGCTGATGAGGGGTATATTGTGGGTTATTCGGCTCATAGTAAGGCTTACAAGGTATATAATTTGAATGCTAGAAAGATTGAGGAGACACTTAACCTGAGGTATCTAGAAGATAAACCCAATGTGCAAGGTCAAGGTCATGTTTGGTCTTTTGACTGGATTATAAGCGATTACTTGGGTTATTCTAGACATGTGGCTAATCAAAGTGCTTGGTACACCCAGAGTCTCCCGACAATCTTTGGTACCATGGATGTTGACTCAGATAGTGAGTTTGAGGATGATGAACAACCTATTATTGTACCTTCCTTCTCCCTAACCATTTTGCAGGTGATACTTCTAAAGTTACTTCGATGGCGTGAAGATGAGTCACACTATGCAGAGGATCTTGCTAGGCTTCAAAAGCAAGAGTATGCAGCTAACCTAGATCTTTGAGATGCTTGATGGAGAGATTGCTAGAGACACAGTCGGTGGAAATCATGATTCTCACGAAGGTTCTCCTGTTTCCTCAAGGTCTCCCATTTCTACTAAAGTGTCCACAGACTTTGGAGAACCTTATACACGCTTTCCAAGACCTTTAAATCTTGGAAATCATCAACCCAAAGCTGGCATCTTCACCTCACCTTCCTATGACAGTGATTTTGAGCCAACTGTGACTAATCTTGACACATCTATTGAAGTTAACCCCACTGCTACTAAAAGGATCAACATTGCTCATCCTCAATCCAATGTTATTGGTGATCCTCAAGCACCGGTTAGAACTAGAAGGACTGTGACAACTTCTAAATATGGTCAAGTTGCTTTTCTTTCTTATGTCTCAAATCAGCAAAGGGACAATCACAGGACTTTAAGCATTGTCTATTTGCTTGTTTTTTTCTCAAGTGGAACCAAACAGTGTTACTCAAGCTCTTGAAGATTCAAGTTGGCTTGAAGCAATGCAAGAGGAGATGCAACAATTCAAAAATCAGCGGGTTTGGATCTTGGTACCACTACCTGATGGGAATTATGCTATTGGGACAAAATGGATTTTGAAGAATAAAAGAGATGCAAGGGGTGTTGTGATTAAAAACAAAGCAAGAGTAGTGGCTCGGGGGTTCGTCAAGAGGAAGGAATTGATTATGATGAAGTATTTGCACCTGTTGATAGAGTTGAGGCCATTCGAATATTTTTGGCCTATGCATCTTACATGGGATTCATGGTATATCAAATGGATGTTAAAGGTGCTTTTATGTATGGTGAAATAGAAGAGGAGGTTTATGTCACTCAACCCAAAGGATTTGAAGACCTAGATCATCCACATCATGTTTATAAGGTTATAAAAGCTCTCTATGGACTACATCAGGCACCAAGAGCATGGTATGCTAGGCTTTGGCATTTCTGCTGAAGCATGGTTATAGAAGAGATGCCATTGACAAAACACTTTTCCTAAAGAAGAATTCCACAGACATCATACTTGTGCAAGTTTATGTGGATGACATTATATTTGGCTCCACTAAAGAAGCTTGGTGCAGGGATTTTGAGGAGCTAATGAAGGGAGAGTTTCAGATGAGTGATATGGGGGAGCTTACTTTCTTTTTGGGTCTCCAAGTTAAGCAGAAACCTGATGGTATTTTTATCGGTCAGGATAAATATGTGAGGGACATTTTGAAGAAGTTTGGAATGGAGTGTCAACTACCACTACACCTTATGAAGCTCCAAAACCAAAGAACAACATTGAACAGATGCGACTTTGAATGTTCACTTATACTGATCTATGATTGGTTCATTGATGTATTTAACTGACTTCTAGGCATGACATTACATTTGTGTGTAGTGTTTGTTCTAGACATCAAGTCACTCCACTTGCTTCCAATCTGAATGCAGGTCAAGAAGATCTTAAGTACCTTAAAGGCCAACCTAATTTAGGTCTTTGGTATCCAAAAGAGTCTCCTTTTAAGTTGGAAGCATATAGTGATAGTGATTATCTTTGGGGCAAATCTAGATAGGAGATCACAGCTGGAGGTTGCCAATTCCTTAGGAAAAGATTGATTTCTTGGCAGTGCAAGAAACAAACTATTGTTGCTACCTCATCTCTTTTGAAGCAGTATGTTGCTGCTGCAAATTGTTGTGGTCAGGTACTATGGATACAAAATCAATTGTTGGATTATGGGTTTAACTTCATGAACACAACAATTTTATTGATAATCAAAGTACCATATGCATAGTTAAAAATCCAGTTTTCCACAGTAGAACTAAGCATATTGAAATCGGGCACCACTTTATAAGAGATGCATATGAAAAACATTTGATAAAAGTGGTTAAGATTCATCTTGATGATAATGTGATTTGTTAACTAAATCTTTTGATGGACCTAGGTTTCAACACTTAGTTGTCCATATTGGGATGCTTAACCCTTAGCTGCAAAGTTTGAGGGGAGGCATAGGCCTCAGGGGAGGATTTTAGTTGTATATTATGTAAACTTTGTAGATATTTTATTATCTTTTTGTTTGCTAACACTAACCTGCTAATGTACTTTGAGTTTTGTTTGTCTGGTTTGGTGTGTATGCGTACATTCTGCTGTTTTTGGAATGCTCTATTAGTTGATGTTCACAAAGTTGGTTAATAAAATATGGTCATGTAAGCTTAATGCTTGTTTCTCTTTGAGAAGAATCTGAATGTAATCTAATTATTTCTCTGAAGAGAAGTCTTGAAGAATTTGTTCATTCATTCAATAAGCAGTTTCTGACTTACAGTTAAGAACAATCAACTTCAAATGAAAAGACAAGACCATTTCTATACAAGATCTACCAAACATATACTAGTTCCTATCATCTATTACAAAAGTTGGTGGATATACATGACCAGTACGACGAAGAAGCTGAAGCTGAAGATGAAAATGGAAAGGATGGAACGATGAAAACGACGATGAAGATGCTCAAGAACCTAGTTTTATATCTTTGGTTCTTGGCATGGTAGATGGATTTGTGGTATGAGAAATCTTCGGTTGTTCCATCTACTCGTTCCACCATAAAGCATCACTCCATCTTCCCTTTTCCCTTTCCCGCCACCTCAGCTCTCTTGCCCTTTCCCCTGCTTCCATGGTATGAAGTACCAGTTCCTGGAGCAGGAAGTGCAATCACCACAACACTTGGCTCTAGACGATCTGAGGAGTCATCATAATCACTAGAAGACTCACTTGGATCCACTACACTATCATCTTCAGAAGAAGGGAGAAAGGGGGACTTCAAAGGTCGAGGTTCATATTGATAAGAAGATCGAAATAATAGGCGTGAATCATCACTGGTAGCGATGATGATGAAGATGATGATGGAGAGGAGGTTGGATCAATGACTTCTGGTTTGGTAGACATGGTTTTGTTGATGATTGTGGTATTTTTGGAGAAATTAGGGTTTGTGAAGATAATTGAGGGTAATTGATGTGTGATAAGTGTGCATTGGGATTATCTTATAGGCGGATTCAAGGCTTTATGACAATTAATGCGAGTTGGGTGTCACAGTAAAAAGATATTTACTGAAGAATACTTAGCCACTTGAGTTGTTTCTGCTGATTGACCTTCTTCATTGACCATTGTTTCGCTGAAGTGTTAAGTTTGAATTTGGTTGAAGTTAGTTCCACTCAGATATGGTCAACAACTTGTTCCAATATATTTGACCATAAATTGGGTAACTTCTACTAATACCTTCTTCGCATATCTTCCAAAATAACATTCCCTTTTCACTTACTAACACACTTCCAGTTATGTGAATCATAACTCATTATCACAATTTCACATATGGCGCTTCAATTCAAGAAAGACCATAACAAAGTTGCTTTTCCAAGCAAAGGGTCATGAATTATATGAACCAATGGTGGAATTCTTGAAGCGATCCAAGCTTCATTATGCTTTAACATATTCTCCGAATGTGATATATGAATCATTGGTTACACAGTTTTGGGCATCTGCTACGAAACAAAGTGACACAGAGATTGCAGCTATAATAGATGAAACAGAGTATGTTGTAACGGAGGATTTGATAAGGAGAAAGCTTCTTTGGACGATGTAGATGGAGTTTATCACTCTAATTCTGTGGAGATACTTGCTGGGCTAAGACCGTGGGTTATCAAAGTACTGAACCGATATGTGGCACAAAAACAAGCTTTGACCTATGTGGAGATTTTTGGTACACACTTTACTTCAAAGCATTAGTAATAAGTCAGGGGGATGGGACCAATTTTTTACTCAATTGGGATTGTATGTCCGTGGTTTAACTTATAATTTTTCTAAGTATATTTTGATAACATGGTTGAAAATGTTCAAAGGAAAAAGCATAAGTTTTTAATGTATCCTAGGTTTTGCAAATGATCTTAGACATTACAACCCAAGTCCAAGCTTTTTGTCCCATAGGAGTTTTAAGCGCTAAACTGTTTGCTTAATGAAAACTAATTTTGAGGGGGAACATCATCCTTTGCTAGCAGCTATGTTGCCTTAAGGCAATGAGGTTGCCGATGAGGGAAATGTTATTGGTACTCCACCCTCTACTATCAGTTGTTGCTGATGGTAATCCATCAGTTGCCATAGATGAGGGCCCTTCCATGACTGCTGAAGCATCACATGTTTCTCCTGACCAACCCACACCTGCTCCTTTACCCATACCTACACCTAATCCACCACCTACTCATGTTACTCCTGATGAGTTTGAGCATGAGGGTATTAGAATGCCCACACCTAGTCCTGTAAGAGAGCCATTTGTTGACAGCTCTCCTATATTTGAGCATGACCATTTTTCCTCGAAAGGTTCAATGAAGCTCCCATTACCACAGAGCAATCTGCTGGTGGAGCTGAGGACCCTATTACTCTACATCTCAGATATGCTTTGTTGAACAGATTGTGAAAAAGTTGTTGATCTCAAGAAGGAGCTTGCTGAGACGAAATCTACACTTGGTGGTGAGATTGTGGAGTTAAAGAAAAAGCTTCAGGATTTAGAGGACAAACTTGGGCAAAATAGCAAAAGGAAGCTTGTGGTTTCTTCTGATGAGGAGCAAGAGGATGCTACTTTGGATTCACTTGAAATCTTGGCTAATGTTGCTCAACAAACTCATGCTTCTACTCAAATTGCTGCTGGATCCTCAAAGCACAAGGAACCCATTATGTTTTCTAGAAGAAGAACAAGAAAATATTTGAGCAAAGAGTCCACTGAATCATCAAAATTGCAAAGTGTGGACAATGTGGCAACTACTGATGAGAATGTTGATGTTCCAATGATGGATGTTGCTTCTAAGCTTGGTCAATCTTCATCTATACAAGAACAACTCACTTCTCCACCTTCAGCAGCTCATGATGAAGTTTTTGTTGCTGGAAGGAATTTTAATTTGGATCCTCATGCTAATGTTACTTCTGAAGACACTCCTCAACATGTTACTGCTGATGCTTACATGGGTGTTTCTTCTGATGTTCCTATTATTGATGCTTCACATGATGATTCTGTTCTTGAATCTGCTGATAAAGGAAAAGGATCTATGATTGATGAGGAGCTTGGTTCAGATCTAGTAAGTGAACAGGAAAGGCAAGAACAAGAAAGGATGCTGGCTGTGTATATGATGAGAAAAAGAGTCATGCCTTGGCTCAAAAGCTTGAATCTCGGCTACCACCTTTGCCTCCTGAGAGACAAAGAGAAATTGATGAAATGTCCACTCAATTCACTGATGAGCAATGAGATACTTACACTCATCAAGTTGGTCCAATCTACACTTGCACAAAGTATTTAGGAGCAGAATTGATAGTGAGAGAATTTTGTCGCACAAATGGTGGCTCTTGGACAACAAAGGAAGCAAGCTGCAGCTGCAAAGAAGAAAGTCATTGCTGCTCAAAAGGCTCAAGCTAAGAGACGAGACCACAAACAGCTCAGAAGAGAGCCTATATGAGGAATGTGGTGTATAATCAAAGCATTGCTATTTATCAGTCTGGTTTATCAAATAAGCAAGTTTGGGCTTTAGATGATTCCGAGTTGAATAGCAAGTATCGAAGATTATGAAAAGATTACATCATCTTCTACCTTGAAGAGAATTGCTGGTAGTGCAGATGCTCCAAAGGCAAAGAGACCCAAGCAAGTTGAGATTGTGGATTCATTTGATGATGTTACACCTAAGATGAATTCTCCGTTGTTATCAAGCATCTACAAGCTATACATTCAACAAAGGGTTCACTCGCAAAACTCATGTTGTTTCTTCTAAAGCATTACCAAGTGTTGCACCTGTTGATAAAGTAGGAGCAGAGTTGGGTAAGATAGCTGAACTAGCAGTTGCTAAAGCTAAAAGGGCTAGAGAAATGGTTGAGAGAATGTATGCATTGCGTGGTGTTGTTCCAATTATGTCTACTTCTACTTCTTCCATTCCTGCTAAAGATGTCTTTGATGAATCTGAGAAGGTACCATCTTCTGTATCTAAGGAGATTTATATACCAGGTAGGAGGAAGAAACGGATGTCTAAAAGGAGACACATTACTCTAAGGAGATTTGTTAGATCAGATAGGACATATACATCTAGGATTCATAAGTCACTCAGGGAGAATTCTTTGGATCTCAAGGCTGCTGATTCAACTTTTATTAAAGGAGGATCTGCATGATGCTTTCGGAAGGGTCTCATGGTGTGTTGATTTGCTTGGACTTTGACTGAAGGACAACTTAACACCATCTTTATGTTGGATAATACTTCTATGCAGTTTAACTTCTTGAAGGATATACTTCATATGGTGGATAGGCAAGATTTGCTTACACTTCATGGTCTTGTCACAAAGCATTATGATAATCATTAACCATGTGGTTCGTTTATACTTGTTGGGTGATCTTCAAGTTATGTTTGATTCTCAATCTTCAAATAGTAAGGGATATTCAATTTGGAAAGATTCACATAAGTGGAAGGTTGAGACTTGGAGATTTTATCCTCTTCCCTGTATGCATGTGGTGGAGACACAAAATGGGATGATCTGTATGTTATCGATAAGATTTATCCTTTGTCGGTGAATTTGATGAGAAGCATGCTTAGAACGAAGTTGGAGGTTCCTCCCAGATCCGTATGGAATGATATGCTATATGCTGAACAATTGATTGGATTGATTAAGACTCAACTTTAGCAGCATCTAGCATCTTCTTGAGTCTGGTATCTTGTATTAGTTGTATTATTTGTTTTCTTTATTTGATCGTTTCATTATTAGATTAAAAAAAAAAAAAAAAAAAAAGAAAAAAAAAACCTATGTATATTCTTTGTTTGTCTAACTTTGCTTGCAGGTTTGTTGTATATATTTGTTGATGGTTATCAACTCACCAGATGTACCTTGTGTATGTCAAAGAGTTAGCTAGTCCAAAGGGTACAGCTTTGGTAAAGACACATCAAATCTTGATAGTCTGTAATGGTTTGCTCAAAATCATAGGGTTTGCAACTCACCCATGCTTAATTGCTGAGGGTTGTATGGTCATCAATTCACTATGGTTTATTCCTTTTGAATCCAAGATTGGCTAGCCCACAAGTATATGGCTTGTGGTAAAGGCAATGGAATACCATATTTGGTAATCAATTCACCAAGGGGATTCTTTCTACCTAAGAATTGACTAGTCCGAGGAAATGGCTACGTGTAAAGACATATCAAATCCGTTATATGGTTGCTGATTTGCTAATAAATCAGATGGTTATAAGTGTACCATAGTTTTCGAACTCAAACATATGGCTACTCCAAAGAGTAATGGCTATTGGTAAAGAGACATCAAATCCATTATTTTCAATGATTCACCTCTCACAGGAGTTAACACACCTGGATGTGATGAGAATAGTATGAAACTACTATGTTTTGATGTACCTTTTGTCATTTGTTGTTGCAAAGATCTGGAATTTCAAAGTTTTATCATCATAGAGATGGGATTATTGTGGTTCTTTGCTGATGATGTTCGTGAACAATCCTCTTATGTTTTGCTGTGTTAAAGCTCTATCCAGAAACTGGAACTTAACCTCGTCAAATTCCAGTTTAGGGGAGGATTGTTGGGAATTATGCAAAGTAGGAATTACTGAAAATAATGAATAAGGAATCATGAAGTACATGGATTCTACTGAAGAAGAGTTTCTACTGAAGTAATATAAACGCGGTAGTTGGTTTCTCAGGAGATATATATTTTGCGTATTCTATAGTTATTAGTTAGATATGCATGAGCTTTATTAGGAAGTTATAATGTATATCTTATTTAGTTTTATGTTTATACGCTTCTTGGGAAACGGGTTAGGGTTCCTTGTCTATAAAAGGAACACAATAGTATGAGTTATGTACCGAAGTTGAAAACAAAGTTTTAGTATTATTAAAATATCCATAGAGGATCAAAGAATTCTTAGTTATTTGTGTTTGTTCTTGTGTTTAATTTCCGCTAGAATACAAGTTATAGAGACTGTCTTTTAGTGTGTTTGTGATTACATAAGCATAACTAACGATCAACGAGTGCTCAAAGATCTATCAAGGTCTTTAGTTTCAACAATAACGGTCTTTCAGATGGACGTCAAAACTGCTTTTCTGAATGGTCAACTTAAAGAAACGGTTTATGTCAGCCAGCCAGAAGGGTTCGTTGATCCCGAGTTCCCGAACCATGCTACAAACTAACAAAGCTCATGACGGACTCAAACAAGCTCCTCATGGCGTGAAATGTACGATAAGTTATCATCTTTCCTCCTTGCCAATAATTTTACCAAAGGTTCGGTCGACCCAACTCTTTTCATTCAATATCACGGGACACATATCTTAATTGTTCAAATTTACGTGGATGACATCATTTTTGGGTCAACACATAAAAAGTACTCAATCGCTTTTGCAAAACTAATGAAGAAATATTTTGAAATGTCAATGATGGGTGAACTTACGTTCTTTCTAGTACTGCAAGTTCATCAATCACCCCGTGGTATTTTCTTGAGTCAGTCCAAATATGCCCTTGAACTGTTAAACAAATTTGGAATGCAAAACTGTGACACCTATGCCACACCAATGGCTCATACCAAGAAGCTAGACGCTGATTTACATGGGAAATTGGTGGACCCTACCAAATACCGTAGTATCAATGGGACTCTCATGTATCTAATGTACCAGTAGGCCTGACATTGTTTTTGTCGTATATCTTTGCTCCTCGCTATCGGTCGAGACCAATCGAAACCCACCCCTCTCGAGGCTAAAATAATCCTACGATACATCGGGAACCATTAATTTGGGGATCCGTATCCGGAGGATTCGGTTTTGAAATAATAGCTTTTCGAGGGACGCGACCACGCAGGATGCTTAGATTCACGGAAAAGTACTTCATGAGCATTACAATTTCTTGGTGATAAACTGGTGTCATGGCAATCGAAGAAGCGGGATTGTACATCGCTGTCCTCAACCGGCAAGAATATGTAGCCATGTTCGCGTGTTGTGCTCAAGTCATTTGGATGAGAACACAACTCAAAGACTATGGTTATGTATTTTACAGAATCCCGATGTAAGCGAACAATCGGAGTGCTATTTCGATCTCGTAAACTCGATACAACATTCAAATCAAAGCACATCGATCTTCATATCATTTCATCAAGGACCATGTAGAACAGTAATTGTTGAATTATACTTTGTGGGTACGAGAATACCAATTGTGATCTCCTCACCAAAGCCTTAGCTCTTGCTAGGTTTAATGAGTTGGTCCACCGGATTGGTATGTGGTGTTTGACTCTAGAGGAACTGGATGAACTCTTAAAAAATTCTTAAAACGGTACCAAACACCAAAACCTCTTTTGTAAATATTTTTCAAAAACCAAATACAAAAATATAAAATCTAATAAAACAACAAAAATATTCTTCTATCTATATTTCTTTTAACATGGCAAAGTAAATCTTCCAGTCAACACTCAAATCTTTCAAAATTCAAGTATTTTTTCGATCAAGTGTTGAGGGGAGAAAAGCAAAATATTCTTCGGTTTCATAAAACCTTGTACTTGGATGTTACCTTATCCCGGTTTGTTTCTTTATTAATGGTGGTCACATTTGGTTTCTATGACACTCCTTGGACTAAAATTAACAAAATTTCATTATTTCTTAAGTCAAGGGGGAGTGTCATCAAGTTTCTTTTCAAAATATTTTTCGTTTTGTAACCAAATTGGAAGTCATGGGCGTTGGATGAAAATGGTTAAGGTGGAGGGACTAAAGATGTCAAATGTTCAAACTATTTTTAAACAAAAACACCTCCACCAACTTCTCTTTCACATTTAATGCTTACATTAAATATCTCAACCACCATCATCCTACGAGTAAAAAAAAAATCAACTCACAAATCCGTGTTTTTGACCTCAAATTTGTAAGTGTTTCTGTGTTTGTAACAAGATTTTAAACAAAGGTTTTGATTCATTTTAAAAACTAACGGTTAAATCTTTACTTATGAATGATTTGGTGTTCTACGCATAAGCGTATGAACACCTAATCAAGTGTGAGTGTTTATGATTGAAATAGTTGTGTCAAAATGTTTGTATAATATCTATGATACCATTTTTATCCTCAAAACTCACCCAGATACACGAATTGATTGATTTTCGAAAACTAGGGTTTATGCGTGAAATTGGGTATTTTCATATGTGAACATTTCTGGTAATTGGTTGCTTGTAAGATGTTGTTTACATGTTTAATTGATTGTATCTAGGCTTTGAATTTACCCAGAAACACTAATTGCAGGAAAATTGATTAGGGTTTATGTTCTTAAGTATTTGGGTATTTTTTATTCGCTTAGATTCTGATGTTAAAACTTGGATAGAACAACTCAATATGCTTCCTATACATCCCAGAAAAACTTTGGTGCAATTCCTATGGCTAGAACACTTATTCGTAAAAATTGAACTTTAGGGTTTTAAGCTTACGCGTAATCTGTTTCTACGCATAACTGTTTAATGAGTATTCATGGTTTGAACTGATAAAGATTGAATGTATGTGTTAAAATTGGTGATATGATGAACTTATTTCAGGTTTTCTACGCGTGAAAATTTAGAATCAAGGTTACTTGCCATCTACGCATAAGGATCACCTTACGCGTAGCATGTTATGCGTAAGAGAAATCTTACGCGTAA
Source organism: Chrysanthemum makinoi (assembly GCA_910596185.1). Classification (NCBI taxonomy): domain Eukaryota; kingdom Viridiplantae; phylum Streptophyta; class Magnoliopsida; order Asterales; family Asteraceae; genus Chrysanthemum; species Chrysanthemum makinoi. The sequence continues at coordinate 250,533,576 of OU343217.1, read as the reverse complement.
CGGTTACGCGTAAGGTTCTACATTGGGGACTACGCGTATCCTGTGAAGGATATGCGTAAACAGTAACCTCTACGCATAAGGTTCACTCTTACGAGTAAGCCTTACGCGTAAAAGGTTCCATATACGCCACTGCGTAAGCTCTACGCATAAGGTCCTCTTTTACGCGTAATATTTCTTACGCGTAAGTCAAGATCCTACGCATAAGCTTACATTTACGCGTATACCACTCCTGTTTACGCATAAGCTTGCCATTTCTACGCCTAAGCCTAGTTTTAACCTTAATTATGAATTGTTACGTGTGCAAACTTGTAAATAAATAAATCATAACGCCACGAAACCAATAATGTCACTAATAAGCTTAAATGTTAAATAAGTTGTGAATAATAAGTGAAAACTTGGACTTTAAAACTTAAAGTTAATCCATTCACGAAACTTGTCACGGCGTCTTTGGACTATTGGACTAACAAGTGACATTGGACTCGTAACAATCATCGACATATCACATTCAATAATTAGACAATAAAACCATTTGTTGACTAACGTAATGTCTTTCGATATGTTGGTTCTTTTGGCTAAATATCTTTCAGATCACGACATGGACGCTCAAATGCAAAACGTAGAAGCACCAAACGTTCTCACCGTTGAAGATATCTTTCCTAATGGCTATCCAATGAAGATAGGAAAGAACAACCTTCGTGTTGATTTTGATAGTCTCACCCGCCGAGTCTTCTTGCTTAATAGCCAGTGGACATTCGAAGAATCACCCTTATCGTAACATGCTCACCATTCTCGCTAAATTGCCGGAGATCTACATTCACGGTTTGGCATACAATGCGAAAAGATCAAAGGTCAAAATGCTGTGACGGTGGCGCTCAACCACAAACAAGTCACCATCACACCTGCAGACTTAAGGGCCGTTCTTCTCATACCCGCCATCGAGCCAACCGAATACACCGCCACACCAACCTAAGGAAGGTTGTCGTAGTTCATGATCGACATTGGTTATGACGAGGCTTCAGGAATAATCACAAAGCATTCATACATGGATCTTAAGAATATTCCTCAGCCATGGAGAACCCTCTACATTATCATCACCAAATCCATTTCTAGACGTGATAGCGGTTATGAGCATCCCATGCTCATTGAACTCTGTATCTTTTAGGCTTTGGTCAACATGAAACACATTGAAGTTGAAGCTCTGATATGGGACGACATGATGTCATTCCTAAAAAAGCTTGGCTCCAAAATCCCATACATCGATATACAAAGCTGTTGATCCAAAGGGCTCTAGGGTATAATCCTGATATCCCCTTGAGAACCAATGACCCCAACAATCACTCCATGTTTTATGAGCCTACACTCACAAATGATTAGGAATCTACAACAAAGAAACAGTGCGGTGTTGCTGATCACCTTCTAACCGATGCAAAAACAAATCTATTCATACAAAAGGTATCACGGTAGCGGTTGATGAAGGCAAAGTCGGTTTTCTTGATGTAAAGTCCTCCGATACACCTACTAAGAAAACAAGGGAGCAGTAAGCAGAAGTGTTACAAGTAATGAAAGTCAAAGAAAGTTCCCTAAGAGGAAACCTCGCACTCAAAAGGAAAATTCTAAGAAGCCGCTCCTATTCCTATTCCCAAGTCTGAACCGCAACAAAAGCCACCGGATGAAAGTTCGAGGAAACTGAATCGCATTAAGAGGTCACCTACTCTAAAACTGCAATTGATGACACTCCAACAAAGAGCTAAGCCTCCCCAGTCCAATACCGATAAAGGAAAAGGGAAAACTCCTGTGCTTGAGCATGATAAGGAAAGTTCTAAAGAAGAACCAGTTGACGAGGAAAGAGAATATCAAAAGAAGTTGAAGAACCTCAGACTCAAACACCTTGCCGATGAATTCGTAAAGGATCAAACTCGTGGCCCCGGAGGGTCAAGTGGTGGAACTCAAGCCGCACCAGTTTTCGATGTGGTTAATCAACCCGATAAGGAACCGGTACCACCATCACCCTATGAACTACAGAAAGGCGATTGAAGATTCCATCGACTTTGACATAAAGGAACCGGAACCTGAAAAAGATGAGAAAACTTCGTGAAGATACTAAGGTCGATGAAAGGCTAAGTCCGGAAATGATGAAGAAACTGATTATGATGATTTTCTTCTAGAAAGTCCCGCACGCTCCAAGGAGGAAACTTCTGAGCCACCTAAGGACCCTGAGCCACCTCCACGCCTCCTCATCATCGACTCGTTTCTTCTCATTCTTCACTTCCACCATCCAAAGGAACAATCAGATCCACATCTAAATCAGTGAAGAAACCAACAGACTCTTGGATATCCTGAGCTAAGACAAAGATTGTCAAAGCTATCAAGCAAGTCAAGAAGAAAGACGTGATCAATAAAAAGTTGAATCAACTTGCTGACAGAATCAACTTTCTTCAAGATGGGATAAACGAGATGTTGAAAGAAAGGGAACAAATCCATAAGTTTATCAAAGGAGATTTCCAAAAGGAATTGGAGAAGACGGCAAGGGAATATACTCACAAGTTTCTTCTCGACACTGTCCCTGGTGTGACAAGAGAAGTATTTTCCGCACAACTTACTCCAAATATTATCGCATTGGTTAAACATATAATGGCCAAAGAATCGATCTCTCTCAAACCGAAGTTAATTGCTAAATTGGTGATGCAAATGTCAAAATGATCTCGCAACTTTTACTGGATGAAGCTAAATTTTTGAAGGTCTACTAGATTATCAACTCGGATCATCATGCAAGGAATCGCACCAACCTAAACGACTAAGAGATGACGATGACAAGGACAAGGACTCTCACCTAAACGCCCAAAGAAGTCCGTGAATCTTCCTCAATGCCACCACCAACCCAAAAGACTCCAACCTAAAGAAGATCTCCACCAAGTTCTGGCTGGCCACGATGAACCTCGGGGACTCGAAGTTGCCACCTCGCATGTGAGAAAATCGGTGATCACTTCGAGTACACCTAACGGTGGTAACGATGAAGAGATACCGAGCCCCAACACCAACAACAACCCACCTCTCCGCTTCAACAAAGAAACCAAAGATCCTCATCTAGGCCAAAGAAGAAAAAGAAGACGATATAGCCGATTATCTCATGGCTAGACGAAGATGACACCGAGTTTGAATGGTTCTCCACACTTGTTGATGCTACTCCCCGCCTACCTTGATGACCAAGATATGGTAGAAGGTCAAACATTGAGCATGCTAAGTTACTTCAAGAGAAGTTTCGTGAAGAAGATGACGAAATCCGAGTTGAGACGAATCAAGAATGAAGCCTTTCAACTACTCAAAGACAGCTCGGAAAGTGCTATTGAAGTTGACCTTGAAAACATAGCACGAGCCATGTCTAACCACATTGATTGGCTCAACCCTGAAGCAAACATTGAATTCACTAGAAAAGACAACGCTCCATACTACAACTGGTCTAGACCTCTACCAACGATTGGCCAACCAGATCAACCTAAGATTCCATTCCGCTACTTCTTCAACAATGACTTGGAATTTCTTCTACACGGTAGCGATGGTTCAAAGAAATACGATACATCACTTACACTCTCCGCCTCGGCACCTATATACTCCAACCGCATAGCCATCAAGAAAAGGCTAATCACATGTTTTCTAACCGTGTGGATCAAGATGACATTGATGCAATGTATGAGATTCATCATTGGCCTGAACGCCATTTAATCTACTACAAGGCAAGAGCCGTCTGCCGTGTTCAAAAATCTAAACATGAAGTGCACAGTGATAAAGGGATCGTTGCTATTAAGCATGTAGCTCTTTCGTATAAATGGGATTACACCTTCCTCAAGAATATTGTGGTCAAAAGACAAGACAAAAGGGACTATAAATTTCGTTTAGCGGACTTTCCTAACTTGTCTCTCAACGACATTGAAGATCTGTATCTTGCCAAAGTACAGGGAAGAATGAGACAATTCTCGACTGAAATTCAACGTGAATACATCAAGTCCTTGCACATCTTCATCAGAATCATAGTGATCCAAGAACGTATAGAAGACTTGCAACATGCCGTTGAATCTTATCAGACACACGTCAACTTCACCAGACCTCAGCTAGAACTTCCTTACATTAATCATCTTCCTCAATACACTCTCATTAGCAAACCGTTTGGAGTAGTCTACCGTAGTGAACTATGCATCGCGCTTGATGGCGTGTAGAGATCTTCATAAGTTTGGAGATCACACTTTGAATAAAGTTAGGGATGGCAGCTTATCGTTAAAGCGATACAACAAGGCATCGGGTCACCGAGAGATGGAATTTCGAGAGATGGAATGTGAAAGAATCATCAGCGGATTGATGAAAGGTTGTTGAATGGGATGATTCCGAACTTTGGAGATCTTTGTAGGTGGTCGTTCGAGATTACTCCGCAGCTATCATGATTCGCATTCACGGAGACATTCTGGACTACTTTACAGTACCTTAAACTATTTCATTTTCAATATTGATTTGGATTTGTGATTATTTATTAATATGGTTTGTGCACACATAACAGTACTGTAGGTACTGTAATGAAAGGACCCTATGTGCAGCAGTTGCCACAATCCTTATAAAAGGCTTTAGCTTCTTGCTTTTGGGTAAAACTTATCAATCTTTCATTTTAAGGTTTTGCTCAAAAAACAAGTACTTCCCCTTATGATTTTCAAAATCTCAAAAGTTAATATCACTTGTTGAGGGGAGTATTTGATTAAAACTTTGTTCACAAATTGTTCTTCATGATAATCTTCCTTAAAACTTCGAAATGGACATATTCGATATCAAAATTTAGTCAAAAAATAACATTTATATACCATTTTGGGGAGAAAAATTATGTGATAAGAAATATGTTGTGAAATTGCAAATGAATCTTTGTGCTATAGATTTAACCAATGAATTGTGAAAACCCTAATTGTTAGTAACTGAAAATACTTGTTAAGGCGGGTAATAATTTCAAGCTAGTTAAGCTAGTGATGTAAACGTCTCTGAAAGGACTTGTCGAGTAGAATGTACCATTCGAAAACTCTTGGTAGACATGAACTTTGGGTTTGACAACCTTCGAGGCTTGTCCACACCTTCAAGATAGTTATTAGAGCTAGTTGTCACCTAAAAGCTACAATGTAACTCTTTAACTATGCAACGTAACTGTGCTCACAGGGATTGTCTATCTTGAGTTGATCAATTCAAAGTGTATTGCTTCCCTCATTTGTGTGTAGATTTCGTCAAAACTCTCAAGCACATGTGGAGGAGTATTTCTCGAAAATCTAAAACTCTCAAAGTGTTCAAACATGTTTTTCATTTACAAACACTTTGGGAGATTTTCAAGAAAATGGTTTTATGGCAACATAGGTTAATCATGGAGTTATAAGGTGACTAAGGTTAGGAATAACCGTCCTATGATCCGCCAGAGCGGAGGGATCTACCCAAGGACACCACCAATAGTTAGAATTAGAAGTCCTTAGGTTTGATCATAAAAAGGAGAAAATGAGAATCGGAGAAAGAAGGATTTGAAGAATTAAAAAGAAAAGCAAAGAAAAGGGTGAAAAGAAATAGCCCTCCAGATTATTCAACTTAGGCAGACACCGGGTTCAATTCATATGCTACTGGTTGTCACTAAATGTTAGGAACATGTTTTATTATCAAGTGTAGGTCATTTCATTTGTAATAGGTCGTTTATAATTATGGTTTATAAATATTTGTAATTAGTTTCACGACTCATGTAAGCCCATGAGTCATGATAGAAAAATTCTTAGAACCAGGGAAACACACCTACTTATGTAAACACTATAAATACCCCTCTAGAAGTGTGAGGGTTGTTGGTTCTAATTGCAATTATCATTTTCATTAATCATTCATTAGTTCCTTCCACTTTCTCTCACTAAAACTTTCTCTCTCTAGAAATACATATTGTTGTGATAATATGGTGACCTAACAAGTGGTATCAAGAGCCAAGGGATAATTTAGGTTAATATTGATTCGATTTAATAGAAATCGTACCAGCGTGTTTTAGATTGAAATTTATGGACTTTTTGGTGAATACGTGTTTTTCTTGAGTTCTGGCGTTTCTCATGAGTTTTGGCGAGTTTGGCGAGTTAGCCATGAAGATTGGAGAGTTTCTTATGAGTTTCTGCGAGTTTCTCCTTGCGGTTTGAGAGTTTCGCTTGAATTTCTGTGAGTTTGCGGTTTGGCGAGTTTACGTGTTTCGCGAGTTTGCATTTTTGGCGAGTTTAAATCAATTTCTGCGAGTTTGCAGTTTGGCGAGTTTCTGCGAATTTCTACGAGTTTGCGGTTTTGGCGAGTTCGTTTCAATTTGCGAGTTTGCATTTTTGGCGAGTTTCGTCTTGAATTTCGAGTTTGCATTTTTGGCGAGTTTTCATGCGAATTTCTGCGGTTTGCAGTTTTGGCGAGTTTTCTGCGATTTGCGAGTTTGCGGTTTGGCGAGTTTCTTCGCTGCGAGTTTGCGCTTCTGCGAGTTTCTTTCGCAAGTTTCTTGTCTGCGAGTTTTTGCTAGCAAGTTTGGATTTACGCAAGTTTGGTTTCTTCTACTCATCTACTTAAGTCTAAACAACCTCAACCTAATTATCCTTACGATCAACATCACTTCACAAATATGTCTCAACCACCATCATCCAACTATTTTCCTTACACTCATAATCAACAACAACAACAACTCAGTCCACAACATCAACAATGGAATCAACAACAAGCAATTTATCAACAAAAATTTAATCAACAATATACTCCAAACCATCCTCAACAAGGACCACAACGAACATCAATGGTTCCACAAATTCCTCAACAACAAACTTGGTTTTCTCAAATGTGAAGGCTGTTACAAGTCGAGTCGATTCATGAAGTGGTTGGGATACTCGTCCTCCAATGCATACACGAGAAATTATGTGCAATGGTCAAGTCGATTTCTAAGGTATATGGAACTCAGAAACCTCATGGTAAGTATCTAAAGAAGGTGATATTAGAAGGACCGTTTCAAATGCCCAGCTGTTCACGAATCCTTTGTTCCATCGAGACCGATACTATCACAATTCTCCCACTTAGTCGTTTAACACCGAACAACTACTTCATCTTGGTGATGAGCTTGCTATGCAACAAATACTTCTTGGAATTCCTAATCCAATTTACAAAAGTATTGATGCACAGATAACTACAAAAGCTATGTGGGAACAAATTCATCTTTTAATGGAAGGCCGAACTGAATAAGATCGACATGGAGTCTAAGCTATATCACAACTTTGATGTGTTTACCATTGAGCACGGGAATCACTTGAATCATATTATCATCGTTTCACAAATGTGGTCAATGATTTGCATCGACATAAGATTGATCTTCCAACAATTGCTATTAACACCAAGTTTATGAACTCATTAGGACCGGATTGGCATAAGTATGTTACGTTTGTTCGACAAGTCAAGGATCTTCATGAAGTCAAGCATGGATTATTGTATGATTATCTGAAACATCATCAATATAAAGTTATCAAAGATAAAAAGCTGCGTGGCACATGGTTTCCCTACACCACCAATTCTTGATCGATTGCTCTCATGGCACATGGTTATCCAACTCCTTACCCAAATTCAAATCATGCTTTTCGATCAACAACGCGTCACTTTAGTTATGCTCCACCTACACCTTCTCATCAACTTCACTTTTAGATTCTAACAATGCATACTGCTCAAATCAATGATGATCAAGTTGATGCCTTTGAAGCATTAAATCATGGAATGGCCTTTATTGCTAAAGCCTTCTCCAAGTTCTCTACTCAGTCAAACAATCGTCTTCGTTCATCATTAAATCCCAAAAGTCATCTTTGTTATACAAGGTGGCAAAGTTGAGGTTCAGCGAGAACTAGTGGTGATGAGTATGATTACAAGTGGGTATTCAGTATGCAGGAATGGTCAAACATATCTGGGGGATCGGGTAATACTTTCAAAGAAATGTTCCATTGTGGAACAGAGGAATTCACGGCTTAGGGATCTACTATTATTTGCTATAATTGCAAAAAGCAAGGACATCTTGCTAATGCTTGTCTTGAACCACGAACAAGAGGAGGAGATTACTATAAGTAAGTCATGCGATGGCATACAAGGATGGCGAGGGAGGAGAACTCGGTGAAACTTCGGCAAGGTTTTATGGCGAGATACTCTCTCGGATGATGAATATGAAGATTTGGAAGCAAATCTGCGGTTATTTTGATGGCAAATATGCAAGAACATCACATCACCACAGAGAATGGACTAGTCTATGACACGGACGGTCTATCCGGTACGACAACGATACATGCCTCATAAATGCAATTGTGTAATCGCATCGCATTCGATGAGAACAAATCGTTCAACATGAATCATCATTTAATCATAATGAAGTTGATCAAATTAACCCGTGGTTACATTTGATGACTTAAGTGATGATGAAAATGAGCATATTGGCAGAGCGAAGCAATTCATGGTCCGTCCGAATATCGACTTCATTACTTACGCCATTTCAAGCTCAAAGCGCAAAATGTAATGAGATAAACCATAACCTTAGGGCTGAGATTACCTCCTTATTGCTTGAACTTGAGAGTTGTCGAAAACGGATAAATGATTTTGAAACAAAACCCCAGAAACAAGTTTTGAAGTGGCCTTTCAAAAATCTTACGTTAACGAACAAAATCTTCAACATCAAATGCATGAAATTGTCGCGTCAAATAACGAAAATTTCTAAAATTGAACAAGAAAAGTCGAACTGGAAAAACATTGATAATCTTCAAACGAAACTTTCAAATACTAAACAAGATTTTTCAAAAAGTCGGTCAAATTTTTCTCAATTCAAGAAGAAATCTAAGAAGCGCATTGATGATCAAATCGAGGAAATTCTTCGATTGGAAAGACGGTTAAAAGATTTTGATACTTGTATATATAAGATTGGCCACTCGGTTAAGCAGTTGAAATGTCAACTTTACTTAGAGTCTGATGACTCAAAACGTTTTGCTCTTGGGTATAATCACCCACGTTTTCTTCACACAGCTCTCAAGGAAATGCCCAAATTGTATAGTGCTCAATGTCTTTTAGATCCAAGCATGCAACTTGTTGTATTTGATTGTGAGGAACAATGGGCACAAGATGATCGAAGTCGCTTAAACATGCGACAAAATGGAATTTTATCATATGATTACACAATGAAAATGCTTCGCCAAACTGAATGTCATTTCAACACCATCGTATAATCTTTCCAGGCAGGCATCTAGTGTAGAAGGCCCGTTCCGCAGTGTTGCACAATTAAATGGTCCTTTACCGTCCTCTTGCAAAAGCAACTCATTGCCAAAAACTCCTAAATCTTGTTTAGTATTACGATACTTTCAATCGTTTATGGAAGATATTTCATTTTAGAAACGGCAATTGAAAAAAATTCGAGTTAAAAGCATCAAATTTTCAATCGCTTATGCAAGAGAGCAAAGACAAATGTTTCAAACCCAAATCTCACCTCATGTCGCACATTCGTCACGGTATTGCAACAGGAAAGGGAACTTCAACAAGAGGTGACTTCAATGATTGAAGCTTTTAACACACTTGAAAACTTTGTTTCACAAGAACAATGCAAAAACCAAGATCTTCAAAATGCCTTGGATCAATTGTTGAAGATGCTCTTCTATGTATACGTGGTTATATATTGTGAATTTATGCGTAAATCTTTGTGTTAGCTAAACGAGAATCTCAATATGATTCAATGTTGGAAATGGACAATCGGATGTTAAGGCAAAATTGAGAAATTAAAAGGGAAAATGAAAAATGTTTTCACAAAATGATGATGTCAAATCTACACTTTCAATGGAGATTTACACTTAAAAGCGACTTCAATGGTGTCGGTCTAAGACAATTGAATCGAACTTGCTTTACAAAATCACATGGAAAAGGTGTCTTTGGATCAATCGCGAATTTCAAAAGTCGAATTTCTTGATGATGAAAATGCATCGTTAAAATGTCAAATTTTCAAACATGAACAAGAGATTGCACAAGTCAAACAGAATATAAAGCGATTTTTGATTCTCTTAAAACTGTTCCTTAAAGCGTCAAAAGAACTTGATCACCATGTTGAATACACTCGCCAAATGTTGGGTGAACAAGGAAGATTAAATTCCATAATTCAGGATCAAAAACACATCATCATTGAGCTTAAAAAAATGCTAGCTAAACAAAAATCTAGCAAGTCTAGTAACACAAACGTGATTGCTCCTGGCATGTATATAATTGATAAAACTCAGGAAACTAATTTTCTTTCTTCCACTTCTGAGAATAGTTAGTCTACTAATGTTAGAAGATCCGAGAATAAGAGACACCAAGAAAATACTAGGATCTCGCAACATAGGAAGAGCACTCGTCCGACATCGGAAGTAGAAGTTCATCTTAGGAAATCGAATAAAAATCATGTTGCATCAGCTTTAGATTCAAATTTGGCAACTTGTAATTCTAATGTCGATTAACGAATGATAAGTCGTAGCGTTTCAAGCGTTAATGCCTCCTGTTTTTGTGTAAAAGTATGATGTCCGTAATCATGATAAATGTGTTGCAAACTCTCTCTGTTAGCTCGTTCTAAGAAATCTATAATTGGCTCTCCCTCTAGGTCCTCAATAGTTGCAAAATCGAATTTAGGGAAGGTGCACAATGTAGTTTAGAAATCGTAAACACCCATTGCAAAAACATCTCCTAAGCAAGTGTACTCACCTAGTGACTTCACTAAGACCAAAGCGAAACATAATTGGCTATGGCAACAATGGTTGCGGCCTCAAGTTTTAAATGGATTCCTAAATGTGCAAATGTGTGTAACACTAACATAATGGAACCCACTAACTCTTTGGGTTCCCTTGCTTCTATCATACCACCCTCGTTGTCTTCGGTGTGTTGCGGTGATTCAACTCGTTACGTGGATTGTTGATAGCGGATGTACCGACATATGACGAAATCTAAAGCTGTTAATAAACTTTGTTTCAAAGTTCATCGTCTTGTCGATCGAATGATCATTTTCTTTGCAATGGGGATATGGAGATTATGTCAATGGAAACATCGAGATCATTCGGGTTTATTATGTTGAAGGTCTTGGACACAATCTTTTCTCAGTTGGACAATTCTGTGATGATGATTTGGAAGTTGCGTTCTCTCCAAACATGTTATGTATTGACTTGGAAGGACATGATTTACTCAAATTGGAGCACAAATCTTTATCGATTCCTATGTCGATATGATTGCATCTTCACCGATTTGTCTTCTCTCCAAAGCAACCACTAAATCATGGTTATGGCACAAGGCTTTCTCATTTAAACTTCAAAACCATGGTAACTTCGCTTCGTCATAAGTTAGTTGATGGTCTTCCAAGGTTCCGATACACCAAAGATCATTTATATTCGGCTTGTGAACAGGAAGAGCAAGAGATCTAACTTTCCCTCAAAACCCGAACCAAGTTCTCAACATGTTCTTCATTTGCTTCATATGGATTTATGTGGCCCTATGCGTGTACAAAGTGTGAATGGAAAATGATACATTCTGGTTATTGTTGATGATTACCGATGGACTTGGTCTATTTTCTAGCACTAAAGATCAAGCTCCAACAATGATTATCACCTTTCTCACAAAGATTCGAGTTCAACTCGAAACACGTCGCATTATAAGAGCAGAACAATGGGTGAATTCAAAATCAAACGCCGTGCTTATTTTGAGAAAGTTGGAATCACACATCAAACCTCGATTGCCGTACTCACGAACAAAATGGTGTTGTTGAAAGACGAAACCGCGTTAGTGAAGGTTTCGACGATGTTGATTTTCTCACAATACGGTTCTTCTTGGTCGAAGTTGTCTCTGCATGCTTTACTCAAAACCGTTCCATCATTCATACTGCACGCATAATAAAACTCCATATGAGATTGTTCACAACCGCAAACCGGATATCGATATTTTCATGTTTTTGCCTGCTGTGCTATCGAAAATGATCGTGATGATATTGGTAAACTTCGACCGAAAGTGACATTGGAGTGTTTATTGGTTATTGTGAAAATTCAAAAGGATTTAAAATTTGGAATCGTCGAACTTGACAAATGATGGAAACCGTTCATGTCAACTTTGATGAGCTTCTGACAATGGCTTCGAGCAAAATCGCTTAGGACCGCATCCAACCGTCTAAATTTTCCTTCTTCATCATTTGTTCCACCCATGGAATTCACTTTCGTCAACAATTGGAAACTTTGTTTGCTCCTCGTTTGATGAGATTCTGAAAGTAGTGCTCCAGATGTATCGATTGTTTCCGCGCACACCCGATCTTAATTCAATACCGATACACTGCTCCAACAACAACAACTGTTGCACCAGATGCACCGCTAAATGATTCTCATTCATCAGAAGAACACATTGCATCCAACACTGGTGATGAATAACATATATCAAGAAGTACCCGCACCCGATGATTATGACGAATGCATTCTTCAATCCATTTGCTCCGGCTCCAACCATTCCAGACATTGGCGAGTCATCTTCACGCAATTTGGAACCGTCTAATATGCATGCTACATTCAATCACCACCCTTCAACACATAAATGGACGAAAGATCATCCCTTAGTGAATGTGATTGGCGATCCTTCTAACCCAGTTATGACAAGACAACGACTTCATACGATCTTTGAAACTTGTGTTTATGCACTCACGTTTGTCAAGATGAACCACGAAAACATCAAAGCTATGACATTTGACAATTGGATTGAATCAATGCAAGAAGAGTTGAATCAGTTCAAGCGTCTCGAAGTCTGGGAACTTGTTCCAAGACGATGGGATTATGTCATTGGCCTCAAGTGGATCTGGAAAAACAAACGGATGCTTTGAGAGCAATATTATTCGCAACAAATCTCGTCTTGTGGCTAAAGGGTATTCTCAAGAAAAAGGGAATTATGAAGAATCGTTTGCACCCGTGGCTCGACTTGAAGCATGCGGATATTTACGGCATATCTGCACACAAGAATATCACGGTTTATCGAGATGGATGTAAAACGGCGTTTGAATGGTCAACTCCGTGAAGAAGTTTATGTGGGTCAACCGGACGGGTTCGTTGATTTAGATCATCCTAACTACGTGTACAAGCTCAAAAAGGCTCTTTATGGTCTTAAACAAGCTCCACGGGCCTGGTACGACAAACTATCAAAATTTCTTCTCGCTAATCAGTTTACCAAAGGCACTGTTGATCCAACATTTTTCATTCAACGTCATGGGGAGGATATTTTGATTGTTCAAATTTATGTTGATGATATCATTTTTGGTTCAACATATAAAAAGTATTCAAGCGCTTTTGCAAAATTAATGAAATAAAATTTTGAAATGTCCATGATGGGTAAACTAAAGTTCTTCTTAGGCCTTGGGTTCATCAATCTCCCCGTGGCATATTTCATCGGTCCAAATATGCTCTTGAAATCTTGAAGAAACATGGAATGACGGTTGTGATACTTATAACACACTATGTGCAACCTCACCAAAGCTGGATCTTGATTTACATGGAAAATTATTGACCCTACAAAATACCGAAGTATTATTGGGTCTCTCATGTATCTAACGACAGCCGGGCGACATTGTATTTGTTGTATATCTTTGCTCCGTTATCAGTCAAGACCAACTGAAAGACACCTCAATGAGGCTAAAAGAATCCTTCGTTACGTAAAGGGAACCACACTTGGGAATCGGTACCCGAGAAGGGTTTTGCACTAATCGCTTTTTGAGATCTTACGTCACGCGGTGTTTAGATACACGCAAAGTACATCTGGTGGTGTTCAATTTCTCGGAGATAAAGCGGTGTCTTGGCGGTCAAAGAAACAAGATTGTACATCTATGTCATCAGCGAAGCGAAATACGTTGCCATGTCGGCATGTTGTGCTCAGATAATTTGGATGAGATCACAACTGATGGACTACGGTTTTGTATTCGACAAGATTCTGATGTACTGTGACTCCAAGAGTGCCATTGCAATCTCACAACGGTTCAACATTCCAAGTCAAAGCATACGCTCTTGATATCATTTCATCAAAGAGCATGTTGAAAAGGGTACAATTGAACTATACTTTGTGGGTAATCAATATCAATTGGCGGATTGTTCACAAAGCCTTGCCCCCGCAAGGTTTCTTGAGCTTGTTCATCAAATTGGTATCGGTGTTTGACTCGAAGATGCGGAAAATTTAATCAAACGTTCTTAACACGTCAAACATCAAACACATCTCTTTGTAAATACATATTTCAAAATCAAAATACAACAATATAAAATCTATACAAAACCCAAAAAGATTTTTTCTTTTTCATTTTTCATTAAAAAAAAATAATAAAAAAAAAATAATACTCTAGGGACTAAAAGTGTCACTTTCTCATTCTTCTCCCTTTAAAACCTTAGTTTTATTCATTCTTCAAATAACCATTCATTCTCAAAACCACAAACACCTGCTGCTGCATTTTTTTTTGCCCCATTCGATCCATATCAAGCTTCTTTTATTCCAAGTCAATTGTAAGTATCTATAACTAATTGTTGTGTTAAGTATGTTTTAATTGGGGTTCCTATTCTCGTATATAGGACACAATCGATCTTAGGTTATGCGGATCTTAGGTTATGCGGATCTGATCTTAGGTTAGGAATCTGGCAAATCTGTTGAGCTTTATGAATTTAGGGTTCTTGATTCATATGAATTTTGGCGAGTTTCAATTCAGTGTAAAGGTTGGCAACTTTGTTAGGTTTTGGCGAGTTTGCCTACCACACATGAATATAGGCGAGTTTAATATGAACTTATGATTTTTGGCGAGTTTGTCATGTTTCTTATGAATGTTGGTGAGTTTGCCAAAGTTAATAAGTGCTTGCTGAATTTTCCACTAGATTTATTGTTTGGCGAGTTTTAGTAAACATATGAATTTTGGCGAGTTTCAATTCATTAATAAGTTTGGCAACTTTGTAAGGTTTGGCAGTTTGCCTACCACACATTTGGCGAGTTTGCACTTGGTTCAAAACACTTGCGAGTTTGCCGTCTATTATTGAATCATGAGTTTGTTTTCTCTACTAGCAATTTTGGCTACTTTCTCTTAGGTTTGAAAATGGCGAGTTTACTTTTATCCATTCACTTTTGTGAGTTTCTATAAGACTTTGATTTTTGGCGAGTTTGATAACCACACAAGAATCATGGCAAGTTTGCAACTTTGAGATTTAATTGGCGAGTTTGTCACTATAAACATGAATTTTTTGGCAAGTTTGTGTGTATTGCAAATTTCTTCTTGTCGTTTGCAAATTTCTAACTATTCAGTTTAACTTTGCATCTTTCTTGAAGTTGTAATATGACTACATTGGTAGCGTTTTTTGTTGTGTGTTGCATAATGGCAAGTTTTTTACATGTCTTATGATCATTTGCAAGGTTGATAATACTTTAAAATGTTGAGAGTTTGAATGACTTTGTGAGGATCTATTGTATCTATGCTTGTATAACTTCGTTTGTGATTGTGAATTTCACATCTAAATACTTTTGTGAGTTTACAGTCATATGTGTCATCCATCTAACATGTCATTACAAATTCTTGGCCATTTTGGTAAATGCTTTGTTTCAGGTCTAAATATGTCTCAAGGATCTCTCACAAGAAGAACATGTCCCATTGAAGATGAAGCATAACATTGGGCTTCAAACTCTCAATTGATCTCGAACAACTTTTATGTCATCCCATGGGATAATAGTGGAAATTCTTAAGCTGCACTTTTGCGGGCATCTTCGACTTTATCTGCCCGGTGTCCCCGAGATCTACTTAAACCAATTCGGCATTCACTCAAGATAAATACCGATTCCAATCTCATGACAGTCAGTTCAATGAGAACACCAATCGAATTTGATGTCGGCATTCTTAGTGATGTTCTTCATCTTCCTCTTGAAGAAACAAAGACTTCCAAATCGTTCATACCATCTCCATCGTTCTCACAAATTGCAGCATCTCTTAGAAAAATGGGTTATGATGAGTCTTCCTATCCGTCAAAGGTTACGATGTAAACGGAAATTCATTCCTCAACCATGGTTATCTTTGTATACCATACTGGTCATTGTGTTACGGAAAGGCAACCGGTCATGAACATCCACGCTTGGAACTTCTTCAAATCTTTTGGGGTGTCATCAACACACAACATCTTGATTACGCACAACTAATTTGGAATGATATGATATATCAAGCACGGAGTTTTAATAAGCGAGGTACAAAATTCCGTTTGCTCGATACACAAAGCTTCTTATTGAATACTTCATGAAAGCCGATCCAACCATCGACAAACGCATGGCAAATGGTGATAAGTATCATACTAGTAAAATGGATCATGTGCTTAAATCTTGTTAAAATTCAAAGCACTAGCACAACAAACAAAGGCTTAAGAATTCCTGGCCGTCTCTTTAATGATGGCATCAAGCGAACTGACGCTTACATGGACTATGATCAAGCGAAAAGCATGAGCAGTTGGGATTATTTCACGACAAAACTAAAGGTCGAGGAAGGAGATCCTTTGCTAAACACAAGGAAACCTCACGCTTGATGAAGATTTGTCCAAATCGAGAACATGTTCTTTGAAGAAGAACAAGTTCATCATCACGACGAAGATGCTAACCCGCGAAACTCAAAACTTCGAAGGTGAAACAAGAAAAGCGCAAGACAACGTGGTAAAACCATCGATAGTCAAACTCAACTACTTCAATCTTCTCGCACTCACAGAAGAACAACCAATCTCAAGAAAACCTTGGCTATCACCAAACGTCATCACCAAGCTGATCTTGAAAGGTTGAAGAAGAGTCACGAGATCGAGGTTCTAAGTGATTTCTGAACCACTTCAACAACCCATGAATGAATCAGAATCTTCCGAATCAGATAACTCAATCTCTGCAGCACTCTCTTCATCCAAAGATGAATCTGATCAATTCATTCGTTCTGATAATGAAGACTCTGTCAACAATGATGACTCTGAGAATGATGAGTTTGATGATGTTTTCACTAATAAACCACATCCTGAAAGTGACGCTCGTCTTCCAACATCACTAACCCAACCACCTCCAGCATCCTCAGATCAACAGTCAAAGACGAATGTTCCTTCAAAAACCACCTTTAAGATCGAGCTTCCTTCTCGACAAACATCCGAAGCAAGCGAAGCAGATAAATTTCAAGACATTCAAGCACGACTCACTTCTCTTCAAACCCATGTTCAGACACAACAAAAGCAACTTCAAGAACAACATCAACAGATTCAGAAGTTTCCATTACCGAAGCGATTGAAATCCTTAAACGGTTCTTCTTACACGAGAGGTCAAGAGTTGCATTAATGAATTTCTACCATCGGCATTGCGCATATGTTAAAACAAGCTTCAAGGTGTTGTAGCCACTCATCTTCAAACACACCCGATAACCCTTGAAATAAAACCTTCAACGTTGCACTGCGTTGATCTCAAAGTCAACCTCGGAAGATAATTGATGATCTTGAAGAAGTTGGAACTTAGGAGACGCTCTACTCAAATCCATGAAGAGGCGATAAGAAAAGTGCATGCATCGTCGCGAATATCCTTCGTGGGACGAGATCAGGTCGATCGATCAGATCAGTTCAATCAGATCGGATCAGATCGATCGGATTCGTCCGGATTGATCTTTTTCATTTCACAAAATTTGAAAAGATCATGAAGGTCGCGAGAAACTTGAATTGTGCACATTGCCTTCGGCCAAGGCGGTTTACACAATTTAAGACTTCCACCACTTCAAGGCTTCAATTTGAATACAATCTTGAGGAATTTGCACGAGCAATGTGCGAGAACATTACTTGGGATGTTTATACCCTCGGTGCTCCCAAAGCGTTCAAGTTTCATGACTATTCTCAACCTTTACCACTCATGGGTCATACTCACAATCTCAAGGTACCCACACCTTATTTCTTTAATCATGATTTAGAATATCCGATGTATGGAAACAGTCGAGAGAAACGGTATGCAACATCATTGTCTAAGTTTCATTGCTGCGGTTTACACTCAAGAGGAATGGAGGAAGAATTTGCTGCTTGTTTAATTCTTCATTGTTAATTATAATGATAAACTTGGCATCTTCCGGCCTAATATGTAAATGGTTTTACAAATGGCGGCTCACATTCACCTCAAACACAAAGTGTATAACCCACCGGGTCTTGTCCATTAAAAGTGCGAGATTATGGATAAATATGGGTACAACTTTTAACTAACATGAAGGTTCGCAGAGTGATGACAGCGAGTACACTTTCAGCGAAGGTGACTACAGGTTCACGAATCTCAGATATCGAAGATATGTATCTTCTCAAAGTTCAAGGAAAACTTGAGCATCTTCACGGAAGATTACAATATGATATCTTCAACTCAATCCTCATTTTTATCCGAAGTCTTGTCATTAAGTCAAGAGTTGAAGATCTTCATCTTGGTGTTGAAAGTTATCGAAGCGTCACGAATCTTACCAAAGCGATCTCCAACCACGGCATTTATGACCGAAGCGTATTCATTCACCACAACACCATTTGGATTACACTTCATAAGGAACAACATTGTCAAATTCATGGGATCTGAAGAAACACAAGTTCATGATGATCGTTGACAGTAAAGGTTGAGCTTGTCAACATTCTTGAAGATCTGGCGGGCGGAAAACAGCGGTTTGGAACATGACATGGAAGAAGCGATGTTAAGCAACTGAAAAGTTTGTCGAAAATTGATTCACGACTCAAGTTTCGAGTTCAAATGCGACGACTTGAAGGCTATGTTGGAGGAAGAGCAAGGGTTCCGAACATCTTGACGTTTCGTCGACTGAATGAAATACTTCGCAGTTAGATAGTTTTTGGAACATTAGAAACATTTAAACATCTTAATGTAACTCTAACTCTTTACTTTCATTGAATGTTTCTCTTAATTGATTATGTTTTGATTAAACCTTGAGCTCAATTTTTTCACAAGTACAACAAATCGATAATATGTTTTTACAACCTGTAATAGCGTTTCAAATTCGACTCAAGAAGGCTATCTCGAATATGCTTCCATATTTGAGGGGGTACTTTTGTTCAACGAAAACAAAATCGATTCCTCGAAAAGGACCGTGGTACGTTTGAGTGCCTCAATCCTAATTAAAGGAGCGAAAGCTTCTTAACTGTTTGAAACAAAACCTTTGTTCAAAATCAAATGTTCTTGAAATCCGTTTCTTCCCAAAAGAATTTCAAACACCTCAAAAAGCATATTTTTAATCACCATGTTTTCAAAAACAACATATATATATATTTTTGAGAAATGTGATTAAAATTGTTGATGTCAGTTATGGAATCTCATAACGTAATTTCGAATATCACACCAATGAATTGACGATCTTTGAATGTCGTGTCGAAAAGATTTGTCTCTCAAGACTTATCTTAGTAGAATTTACCAATCCGAGACACTCTTGATTGACATGAACTTTGACTGGTCTAACCTCCTTTTCAAGGAGAGTTTACATCTTCAAGGTAGTTATTAGAGCTAGTTGTCACCTAAAAGGTGATAATGGAACTCTTTAACTATACAACGTAACCGTCTGTCCATGAGAAATTGTCTATCAAGAGTCGATCAATTCAAAAGTCGGAACTTTTCCCTCTCGTGCGATTTCAGTCCAAAACTCATAAGCACATGTGGAGGGTATTTACGAAAAACCAAAAAAACTCTCAAGGTGTTAGCAAAACATGTTTTTCATCATAAACATATTGAGAGATTTTTCAAGGAAAGGTTTTGTGGCAACATAGGATAGTCATGGAGTTATAAGGTGACTAAGTTTAGGGATGAACGTCCTATGATCCGCGAAGCCGGAGGATCTACCCAAGGACATCACAAATAGTTAGTATCTAGAAGTCCTTAGGTATGATTTAAAAAGGAGAAAATGAGAATGGAGAAAAGAAGAGTTGAAGAATTAAAAAGAAAAGTTAAAGAAAAGGGTGAAAAGAAATAGCCCTCTAAATTATTCAACTTAGAGCGAACACGGGTTCAATTCATATGCTCTTGGTTGTCACAAGATGACAGTATTGAAGACAAAGTCGTCATGGACCCATGACAATGCACTAAACCTTCTAAACCACAAGTTATCTCAAAAGAGCTTGTTTTATTCTCACAGGGAACCCTACGTAATCTATCGACCCTCTCTTAGAGATTGTTGGTATTGAAGAGGAGACCCTCTCCTAGTCTCGCTTAGGAAAATCAGCGCACTAATGAGTCTAGAGCCATGAGATTCATCAAAAGATCTCTTAGGAACACTAAATATTTCATCACTTGTTGTTCAAACAATAAGAACACAAGTGACACTTTTCAGATTCCTCATGAGATCTTAGCAATCGCCGAGAACATTTATGGGGGATTCACAATGTGATCCTCGGTGATTGAATGGAAATTCTGCCGGGGTCAACATCAAACAGCCACGACGAGGAGTCACTTGGTAACTCCTTGTGGGTTGCGCAGGTGTGTCTCAGCGGTCTGATGTGGGGTGATGCTTGATGTACCTCATCTGATCTGTAGGTGTATTTGATTTCGTCAGCGTTATCTCACTTGTGGGACTCGGTTCGAGAACGACCTTTGTGAAATTAGAGATGTGTTTTCACACTATGTTGTTAACACTCTCGAAGTTCAAACTTGTAAGCGTTAGATTATTTCTAACCCATGTTTTATGTTTTTCTTCTTATGGATGCTCACTGGTGGAAAAATCGTGCAGAGACTCTTCACATGCTCATACCAACATCAACACTAATTGAAGTTCTGTCAAAAAGCAAAGAAAATTTGAGAAGATTCTACATCAAAGTCAAAGAATCTGCAAAGTTATGAGATAAAGATCAAAGTTAAAGAATGAGAGCTTCAGATATATGAATCACAAACTTCACCGGTATAGCATCTTGAAATGACTTTCATCACTAACAACAAAGATGTCGATAAAAGCGATTTCACAACTGATACAACAACAAGAACAAAGAACAAAGATGCAAAGAATCAAAGACGTCACAAGCTATGAACGCCAAATAAGTTCAAGACGTCAAACCTAACTAAGCAAGACAACAAATGATGACCAACCCTTAGAGGGAGATTGTTAGGAACATGTTTTATTATCAAGTGTAGGTCATTTCATTTGTAATAGGTCGTTTATAATTATGGTTTATAAATGTTTGTAATTAGTTTCACATCTCATGTAGTAAGCCCATGGTGATAGAAATTCTTAGAACCAAGGAAACACCCTACTTATGTAAACACTATAAATACCCCCTCCTAGAAGGAGAGGGTTGTTGGTTCTAATTGCAATTATCATTTTCATTAATCATTCATTAGTTCCTTTCTCTCACTAAAACTTTCTCTCTCTAGAAATACATATTGTTGTGATAATATGGTGACCTAACACTAAATGACACCGGTATTGAAGATTAAAAGTCTTCATGGACCCAGTGACGCATGCACTAAACCTTCTTAGCCACTCAAGTTTCTCCCAAAAGAAGCTTGTTTCATTCTCACAGGGAACCCTACGTAAACTATCGGCTTTCTCTTAGAGATCGCTGGTATTGAAGAAGGATGTTGGAATCACTCCTAAACATTAATTCAAGTGTTAGTGATTCATATGTAATAGTTAGCTTAATATGGCCTTTATGTTTGTTATTAAGTTAAGGCTCATGTAGAAGGCCCATAAGCCTTGGCCCACCCATAAGGGGAAGGAGTCTAGATGTGTGTTGCCCTAGCTTCCCCCCTATAAATACTCTTGTATAACCCTCACTTGAGGGTTGGTTGTTCATTTTATCATTTCACTTACGCATAACATTTCTCATTTCATACATGTGTTTTGGTTTAGTGTTCAACCAATCACTTCTCTTCTCTATTTCTTCTATTGATGCCTGTGTTACCAATATGGGAACCTAACAGTGGTATCATTCGCCAAATAGTTGGGTGAACATCTTTTGTTTTTGAAGTTAGTCTTGTGGTCTTACGCGTAAAACCGTTTCCTACTTTGTCACGCTTAAAAACTTATTTTTTACATTTTTTAATCCAAGATTCTTGTACTTTCAACGTTTTTAGGTGTTAAAATAACTGTTTTTGGTAAAAAGTTTCAAACTATACGCGTGGATCATTGTTTTTAAGCTTGGTTTTAAGCGTGGGTTTCGTTCTACGCATAAGGTGTTTTGAAGTTTTGGATCATCATGTTTCACACTTTTGTGTTATTTTGGTGACATTGAAGCTGTTTTATCACAAAAATCTGGTTTAGAAACATCTTTGGTAAATCAATTTTGGTTGCTTTCTGGCGTAAGAAAACCTTATTCTGGCGTAATTCATCGCTGGTTTGATCTTCATTTACGTGGTTTACTCGGTGCTTTCTTGCTTGGATAAGCACGAAAACACCGACTTTGGATATCCTTTACAGTGATAGTGTAAAGATTTTTTAGGCAAAACCCTAATTTTACGCGTAAGCTCAATCTTACGCGTAGAACTCTTTTGCGCTAAGCTTATTCTTACGCCTAAGCCTTGTCTTACGCTAAGATAATCTTCGCATAAGTTTTCTACGCCTAACCTTCGGTTTCGCGTAACTTTAGTGTTTCTCAATTCTTACGCGTAAGCTAATCCTATGCGTAAATATCACTTTTACGCGTAAGTTTGGTGTTTTTACGCTTAAGTGTTACTTTGCCTAAACTTGGTTGTTCTACGCCTAAGGATACTTCATCAACAACGTTTTCATTCGACTATAAAGATCCATTTAACAACACAAGTTTTCAACATGTCACAACCACCATACTCTAGCTATTTTCCTTACACTTATAATCAACAACAACAACAACAACAACAACAACTAAGTCCACAACATTAACAATTTAATCAACAACAACAAATTTATCAACAACAATTTAATCAACAACATACTCCACAACTCGGAACAATTCCACTACAAATGGTTCAACCACCACCTAGTCTTCAAGTACAACCTTACACAAACTTCTACAATCAACATCCATCCAGAAGTACTATGAAAGAACCGACATGGTTTGGCAAGATGTGTGAAGCCTTAAGTAGCCAACAATCAATTCATGAAGATGGTTCACTTGATAGACCTCAATGCTCACTCGAAATATGATCAATGGGTGATAAGGTTCTTTAGGTTTTGTGATCTAAAGAAGCCACATGGAAAGTTCTCAAAGAAGGTCATTATGGAAGGTCCATTTCAGATGCCTACTGTTGTCACACCCGCAGATCCTAATGCCAATCCAACAAGAGATGCTGTCACCAACATTGCAACCTTCTCAGACCTCACAATGATGAACTTCTACATTTTGAATCCGATGAACTAGCAATGCAATACATCCTTCTGGGATTACCCAATCGATCCTTGAAGTGTTGATGCTCAAAAGACTACTAAAGCAATGTGGGAGCATATTCATCTTCTCATGGAAGGCACAAAACTCAATCAGAAGACATGGAATCCAAAATCTACTTGGCTTATGAACACTTCATGATTGAACCAGGAGAGACATTAGAGTCATATCATCACCGCTTTTCATACATCATCAATGATTTGGACAAACACAATATCATCATGCCACAATTGCGTCAACACTAAGTTCCTAAGTTGTCTTGGTACGAAATGGGAGAAGTATGTCATTTTTCTCCGTCAAGCAGAATTCATCATCATGCTACATACGGATGTTTGTATGACTATTTGAAGCCTCACCCAAAAGAAGTTGACAAAGAAAGGGCTATCCGTGGACTCCCGGCTCCACAGTCACTTCGGACAATCAACAACTTGCTTTGTGGGCTCAAACTAGTGTTCCTCCTCAACCCGCTTCTCAACCAACGCAACCATCACCATATGATCCATCAAAGCAACAAACTCAACAAACTCAATTGCTTCCATACAACAACAACAATGCTCAAGCACTTTCAGATGAAGCGATGAGGACTATGCTTTTGATGAATTGCAACAAGGATTTGTTATGATTGCTAAAGCCTTCGTATACAAACAAATCCAACAATCGCATTCGTTCCTCATCAAACACAAGGAATCGGTGTGAACAATGGGCCGTTGAAGTTGAATCATGGTTATGGTCGTCAAATGGGAGGTGGTCAAGGGTTTAATGCTATGGGAAGGAATAACATGGGTGCTCCACAACAACAGAGAGTTCAAGTGGTTGAACAAGGAATGCTCGAGAATGGGGTTAATGGTCTTCGTTGTTATAACTGTAATGAGAAGGGTCATCTGGCAAATGCATGCCCTAAGCCAGGACAAGAGGTGCTTATCACTAAGAGGCTTTGCTCTTCTCTAGGATGAAGGCTGGTGGCACTCTTACCAACAAAGAACGAGCTTTATGGCGGATCAGATCGATGATGATATGGAGGACTTGCGGGGCTAATGCGGCGATGATGTTGATGGCACAAATGCAAGCTCACATGGTGACACAGGCCCGGTGTATGACAGCGACTTTTCAGTGCGGAACAAAATACACTCATTGATGCGATATCTCGCCAATTTCTCCATCCGACAGAATGAGTAGTGTTCAACATGAGCCATCTACATCTCATTTCGATGATTATCAAATAGATCCCGTAGTTATATTTGACGATCAAGATAATCTTATGGTTAATATTGATAATCAAATTGACTCTGTGGTTATATTTGAGGATCTAAATAATGATCATGTTGAGACTCACGTTGAACAAGATGAGCTTGTGTCTAATAGAGATATTGAGCTCCTAACCTTAATTAAAGACCAAGAATCTCATTTGGAAATTTGCAAGCAATTAAAAGATAAAAACCTTTGCACGTTAATTAGGGATAATGAATGCTTAATCGCGGACAAATCAACGCGTTTTTAAAAATCAAGAAAAAGCGTGAAAAAGGTTTTGAAGTTAAACTGCTTGCTAAATCTCATCAAAAGCGAAAAATCATTAGAAGCGACATATCGTGATCTAGCATATCAAAGAATGCTTTGTTGTCTCAAATAGAACAATGAAACATGAACAAAAACAACTTAACGCTCTTACTTTGGAAACTCAAAAGCCAAGGTGAGTTGTTAACTTGTCAAAACAATTCTCGAGTACAAAAGCATTCCAACAACGAATAGATAACTATCTTGAAGAAATTGTCGACTTACAACACAAAATCAAAGAGTTTCAAATGTTGTTTATAAACATGGTGAGTCAATCACAACTATTCAAAATTTTACTTTTAAACCAAATTCAAATGGATATGGACCGATCTTCGATTACAAACCTAAGTTTTCAAAGCGAGCATTCAAACCAAATCTGAAGTTTGATCTGCGAACATAGAATTGATGATTCATTATTTGTTGAATATAATCGCATGGAGGAATTAGATCTTGATGACGAGAGTCGGTCCAAAATGGAAAATGTCGTTTATAACAAACCATTTAACTATTCAAAAGCCGTAACTTTTGTCACACAACAAGATACTTGAAACACACCTTTGGTTTATCACACAGTTTAAAGTTAGTCCCCAACACAATGGTGCACAAATTAATGGTCCTTTACCTTCACTCAGTGAACTTAAAACAAAAGCCAAAAGTTGTCACGTTATAAAATACTTTGACACTTTCTTATCGACCTCAAAATTTTGGAGCGTGATATTGAATTTCATTCGAAATAAAAGTTGAACATTTTCAATCGCCTCGGCGAGAACAAAGAGATATTCTTGAGAAAAGAATTTTACCCCATGTCAAAAATTTGAAAACTTGTGCACTATATTTGGAAAGGGATTTTCACTAGGAACTTGGTTCTAATGCAGTTTTCGAGAAAAGCGAAACATCGATTTCAAATACTAAGCGTAAAAGAAAATTATTGAAAAGATGTTGATCGACTCTTGAAAGATGTTATCGATCTGATATCCATAATGTTGTGTTGTTTCATTCTATTGCTAATGCATCTGATTATATCTCTGTTGATATCGTTGATTACGTTGAAATTGTTGAGAATCTTGATAATGTGCATCGGTCGAGTCTTTAAAAGTTGAAAATGACGATTGTAAACGAGCTTTCAAATGCAAAAAGTCGTCTTCAATGGTGTCAAAAAGATTGTCACAATCGTGAACTTGCTTTGCAAAACAAAATCAACCAGTTGCATTCCAAAACGTTTAAGCCAAAAGTTGAGCAACCTGGATGATCAAAATCGTCTTTGAAATGTCAAATCTCAAAATATGAACAAGAACTTGCAAAAGTTAAAAGGAATATGGTGTCATATTTGACTTACTCAAACAGACTTCGTGATGAAGCATCAAACGAACTTGATCATTATCTTGCACACACTAAAGAAGTCATGAACTTTTCTGGAAATCTTCGTTCTGAAAATCAAGATTTGGTGCACACTATCATTAAGATAAGAGAAAAGTTAGGAAAGTATGAACAAGTTCAGCCTAGCATCATTAAGAAAATTGCACTCGTAACACTTAGCAAACGTGAACCCAGAATGCCTACTGATAAACCACAAGATACTAATGTGCTTCCCTCAAAGCAGGGAATAGTTGCCTCTTTTCCAAACGTCCGCACTTCACGTACCTAGAGGCAATACAAGGAAGAATAGGAAGTTGCGACCTAAGAAAAGAACAATAAATAATCTTTGAAGTAAGAACACCCTAGAACTTTGAATAAGACTCAAGTTTCACCCACTTTAGATATTATGCGTCGACAAATGTAATGGAAAAAGTGTTGTAACGAATGCTAAACCGTTAAGTACTTTTGATATTCATCGATGCTTCTTGTGTTATTTTTCGTAAAAGTATGCTTTCTGATTGTCATGATAAATGTGTTGCTAGAGCTATCTTGTCTCGTTTACGGAATCCTAAGAACTGGAATACCTCTAGGCCCACTAATGCTTCTAAGTTAAGTAGCTTGGTAAACCGCCTCTTTAGATTCTAAGAAACGTGATGATGTCCTCTGTAGCTCAGGTCTCACCTAGTGCATTCACTAAGACTAAAGCTAAGACTAGTTGGAGATGATGGATACATAATACACTAGGATTTAAATGGATACCTAAAACCATTGATGTGTGTATTTAACATAGCTGCTTCGAACCCTCTAACTCTTCGGGTTCCACATCTACTTCTATTCCATCTGTGCGTCTGATGTAATGCAGGTGATACATATCATCCTTTGGATTGTTGATAGCGGATGTTCCCGACACATGACGGGAAATCTTAAACTGTTATCAAACTTTATTGTAAAGTTCATTGGCATGCAATCGGATTCGGGAATGATCACTTCGCAGCTATCATGGGCTACGGAGATTATATCAATGGCAATATCGAAATTAGCAGGGTTTATTATGTGGAAGGCCTCGGTCACAATCTCTTTTTAGTCGGTCAATTCTGTGATGGAGATTTGGAAGTTGCTTTTCGAGAGAAAACTTGTTTCATTAAGTGATCTACAAGGAAACGATCTTATGTCGGCTCTCGCAATTCTAGTCGTACACAATCTCAATGCAAGACATGGTTTCTTCATCTCCCATCGTCTACTCTCAAAGGCTACATCTACAAAATCTTGGCTATGGCACCGTCGTCTCTCACATTTAAACTTTCAAACCATCACCAACCTTGCTCGACACAAACTTGTTGAAGGTCTCCTAAGATTCGGTATTCTAAAGAT
The DNA here is from genome assembly GCA_910596185.1 of Chrysanthemum makinoi. NCBI lineage: Eukaryota > Viridiplantae > Streptophyta > Magnoliopsida > Asterales > Asteraceae > Chrysanthemum > Chrysanthemum makinoi. The sequence continues at coordinate 250,505,905 of OU343217.1, read as the reverse complement.
CACCTATGCTCAGCTTGTGAACAAGGGAAAAGCACTCGTGCTCATATTCCTTCAAAGGTGGACACGAGCTCTCGGCATGTGCTTCATCTTCTTCACATGGATCTATGTGGGCCCGATGCGCGTGCAAACGATTAATGGCAAACGCTACATCTTGGTAATTGTCGATGACTACTCACGATGGACTTGGGTCTACTTTCTTCGAAGCAAAGATCAAGCTTCACAGATGATCATCACCTTTCTCACAAAAATTCAAGTTCAGCTCCGGAACACCGTCCGCCAAATCAGAACAGACAAAGGAACTGAATTTGTAAATCAAACTCTTCGAGAATATTATGAGAAAGTGGGAATTGAGATTAAGACATCTATTGAACGTACACCAGAACAAAACGGAGTTGTTGAAAGACGAAACCGTACGTTAGTGGAAGCTGCAAGAACAATGTTAATCAATGCTAAACTTCTAGATTACTTATGGGCCAAAGCTGTATCAACTGCATGCTACACTCAAAATCGTTCAATGATTACAAAACGCCACAACAAAATACCTTTTGAGCTTATCCACAACAGAAAACCGAATCTCAAACACTTTCATGTATTTGGATCTCTTTGCTACCCAAATAATGATCGTGATGACTTTGGAAAGCTCAAAGGTTACCGGATCTGGAATCGTCGTACAAAGCAGGTTATGGAAACGATTCATGCAAATTTTGATGAGCTTACAGAAATGGCTTCTGAGCATAACAGCTTGGAACCTGGTCACAACCGTCTAAACTTCCCTCAAACCCCATCATCAGCTGAACCAAGCCCTCCGCTTACTCTTCAGCAAATGGAAAAGCTATTTGCTCCGCATTGTTCGTGATGACATTGATGAACGTGCTCGGTGTATCCGATGTTTCCCTGCGCACAACTGATCATATTCCAATACCTAATACACCTGCTACAACAACTACGGTTGAACAAGCACCACCAGTTGACTCTACAACAACAGTTGAACAAACTGCATCCAACGACGCTGAACTAGCTGATGATGCTCTTAATGAAGTAACCCCACCTGCAGATTTTGATCCAAATGCGTTCTTTAACCCGTTTGCTAATGAAACTGCTGCACCTGATGTTGTGGAATCATCTACAAGACATTTGAATCCTCAAAATCTGCACAATGTATACCAACATCAACCCTCTACACATCGTTGGACAAAAGACCATCCTCATAAAGACATAATTGGCAACCCGAATCAACGGTCGTAACAAGACAACGCTCTTCACGAGACGGTGAACATTGCATTTATGCACTCACCGTCTGCCAATCTGGGCCTAAAAACATTAAAGACGCAATGAAAAAGTACAACTGGATTGAATCCATGCAAGAAGAACTCAACCAATTCAAACATCTTGAAGTATGGGAGGCGGTTGACAGACAATGAGGGGTCTACGCCATTGGTCTCAAATGGATTTGGAAGAACAAATTAGATCTGAAGGGAACATAATCGAAATAAGTCGCGTCTAGTGGCTAAAGGTTATAGACAGGAAGAGGGTATTGACTTTGAAGAATCATTCGCTCGGTTGCTCGTCTTGAGGCTGTTCGGATCTTTCTCGCGTTCGCGGCTCATATGAATATAATGGTCTTTCAGATGGACGTCAAAACTGCTTCGGAATGTACAACGAAAGCGGTTTATGTCACCAGCGGCGTAACGATTCGTTGATCCCGTTCCCGAACCATGTCTACAAAGCGAACAAAGCTCTTTATGGACTCAAACAAGCTCCTCAGGCGTGGTACGATATGTTATCATCTTTCCTCATTGCCAATAATTTTACCAAAGGTTCGGTCGACCCAACTCTTTTCATACAATATCATGGGGCACATATCTTAATTGTTCAAATTTTATGTGGATGACATTTTTTTTGGGTCAACACATAAAAAGTACTCAATTGCTTTTGCAAAACTAATGAAGAAACATTTTGAAATATCCATGATGGGTGAACTTACGTTCTTTCTAGGACTACAAGTTCATCAATCACCCCATGGTATTTTCTTGAGTCATTCCAAATATGCCATTGAAATTCTTAACAAATTTGGAATGCAAACCTGTGACACCTATGCCACACCAATGGCTCATACCAAGAAGCTAGACGCTGATTTACATGGGAAATTGGTGTACCCTACCAAATATCGTAGTATCATTGGGTCTCTCATGTATCTAACACTAGCACACGATATTGTTTTTCGTATATCTCTGCTGCCGTTATCGTCGAGACCAAGCTGAAACCCACCTCTCGAGGCTAAAAGAATCCTCCGATACATCAAGGGAACCATTAACTTGGGGATCTGGTATCTGAAGGATTCTGGTTTTGAACTAATAGCTTTTTCAGACGCTGATCACGCAGGTTGCTTAGATTCACGAAAAAGCACTTCATGAGTATTACTATTTCTTGGTGATAAACTGGTGTCATGGCAATCGAAGAAGCAGGATTGCACATCGCTGTCCTCAACCAAAGCAGAATATGTAGCCATGTCGGCGTGTTGTGCTCAAGTCATTTGGATGAGAACACAATTCAAAGACTATGGTTATGTATTTGACAGAATCCCGATGTACTGCAACAATCAGAGTGCTATTGCGATCTCGTGCAACTCAGTACAACATTCGAAATCAAAGCACATCGATCTTTGATATCATTTCATCAAGGACCACGTGAAACAGGGTACTGTTGAATTATACTTTGTGGGTATAGAATACCAATTGGCAGATCTCCTCACCAAAGCCTTAGCTCCTGCTAGGTTTAATGAGTTGGTCCACCGAATTGGTATACGGTGTTTGACTCAAGAGGAACTTGATGAACTCTTAAAACATTCTTAAAAACCAATCAAACACCAAAACCTCTTTTGTAAATACTTTTCAAAAACAAAATACAAAATTATAAAATCAGATAAAACAACTAAAATATTCTTCTATCTATATTTCTTTTAACATGGCAAGTACAAATCTTCCGTCAACACTCAAATCTTTCAAAATTCAGTATTTTCTCGATCAAGTGCTGAGGGGAAAGAATAATTTTTTCGGTTTCATAAAACCTTGTACTTGCATGTTACCTTATCATGGTTGTTTCTGTAATAATGGTAGTCACTTTTACGTTTACTGACACTCCTCGGACTAAAATTTATAAAACTACATTATTTCTTAAGTCGAGGGGGAGTGTCGTCAAAATTCTTTCCAAATATCCTTCGTTTGGTAACCAAAATGGAAGCTATGGGCATTGGATGTAAATGGTAAAGGTGGAGGGACTAATTGTGTCAAAAACCTTAAAGTATTCTTAACAAAACACTCCACCTAATTTTTTCTAAACTCATTTACTCATAACATTTAATATCTCACCAAACCTCATCCACGATCCATATTCGTTTCACAAATCAGGACTTTTGATCATCAATTTGTAAGTGAAAACATGTTCTTTGTAAACATCTAAGCATTGGTTTTAAATTGTTTTGAAATCCAACGGCTAGATTTCTATCTAGAAGTTAATTTGTGTTCTACGCATAAGTGTAAGAACACATAATCAAGTTTGTGTGTTTGTGGTGAAAATGATTGTGTCAAAACGTTTCTATAACATCAAGGATTCCATTTTCATCATTAAATCACATCCATAAATACGAATTGATTGATTTTTGATTTTTGGGTTTATGCGAAAGTTTGGGGATTTTCAATGTTGAGTGTTATTGGTTAAAAATATTGTCATATGATGTTGTTTACAAGGTTAATTGACCAAAATCATGCTTGGAATCAACCCAGAAACACGAATTGTTCTTAAATTGGAAATTAGGGTTTATGTTCTTAAGATTTGGGTATTCTTGATTATCTTCGATTTTGATGTTAAAACTTGGATAGGACAACTCACTATGCCTCTTAGACTTACCAAAAAAACTTTGGTTCATTTCCTATGGCTAGAATTCTTAGTCGTAAATTCATAGGGTTTAGGTTTACGCATAAGTCTTCCTACGCTTAAAACTGTTCTACGCTTAACTGTTTAATGAGTGTTCATAGTTTGAACTGATAAATAATTGAATGTATGTGTAAATATTAGTGCTATGATGAATTTATTTCAGGTTTTCTACTCTTGAAAATTAAGAATCAAGGTTACTTGCAATCTACGCATAAGGATCACCTTACGCGTAGCATGTTATCGTAGAGAAATCTTACGTAGCGTTTACGCGTAAGTTCTACATTGGGGACTACTGGCGTATCACGTGAAGGATATGCGTAGCAGTGACCTCACGCATAAGGTTGACTCTTACGAGTAAGCCTTACGTGTAAGGTTCTATATACGCTTACGCATAAGCTCTACGCGCAAGGTCCTTTTTCCAGCGCGTAATATTTCTTCGCGTAAGTCAAGAACCACGCAAGCTTATGCTTACGCGTATACCACTCCTGTTTACGCATAAGCTTGCCATTTCTACGCCTAAGCCTAGTTTTAACCTTAATTATGAATTGTTACGCGCGCAAACTTGTAAATAAATAAATCATTACGCCACAAAACCAATAATGTCACTAATAAGCTTAAACGTTTAAAATGTTGTGAAAAATAAGTGAATACATGGACTTTAAAACTTAAAGTTAATCAACTCACGAAACTTATCACGAGGCCATTGGACTATTGGACAAACAAGTGATATTGGACACGTAACAATCATCGACATATCACATTCAATAATTAGACAATAAAACCATCTATTGACTAACATAATGTCTTTCGATATGTTGGTTCTTTTGGCTAAATATCTTTCAGATCACGACATGGACGCTCAAATGCAGAATGTGGAAGCACAAAATGTTCTCACCGTTCGATATCTTCCCTCATGGTTATCCAATGAAGATAGGAAAGAATAACCTTCGTGTTGATTTTGATACTCTCACCTGCTCAAAGTCATCTTGTTTAATTCTGTGGATATTACGAAGAATCATCCTTATCGAGAACATGCTCACCAATTCGCTACATGCGTCTTGGGAGATCTACATTTACGGTTACGCCGCCTACAATGCGAAAGGTGAAAGGACAAAATGCTGTGTGACGGTGGCGCTCAATGACAAACAGTCACCATCACACCGGCAGATTTAAGGGATGTTCTCCTCATTCCGTCATTGAGCCAATCAATACAATGCCGCACCAAGGAGAGCGTTCGCAATTCATGATCGACATTGGTTATGACGAAGCTTCAGGAGTAATCACAAATCATTCATACGTGGATCTTAAGAATATTCCTCAACCATGGAGAACTCTCTACATCATCATCACCAAATCTGTTTCTGGACGTGACAGTGGCTATGAGCATCCTAAGCTCATGGAACTGCAGATCTTTTGCGCTTTGGTCAACATGAAACAGATTGAAGTTGAAGCTCTAATATGGGACGACATGATGTCTTTCCTCAAAAAGCTTGGTTCCAAGATCCCATATATAAGATATACCAAATTGTTGATCCAAAGAGCTCTAGGGTATAATCCTGATATCCCCAAGAGACTCAATGACCCAAACAATCACTCCATGTTGTATGAGCCTACACTCACAGTCAGATTTAAGGACTCTACAACAAAGAAACAAGGTGTTGTGTTGCCAGATCACCTCCTAACCGATGTAATCTAAACATCATGATGGTTCGGTTTTGTAAACGCCATCCCATAACCGCTTTATGGTTATTATGTTTCTAATTGACATGTTTGGTCCTTCGTCTAATAATATTTAGATATGAAGCATAAGAATTAAGATTATTGGTTCACAGGACCACATCAAATCATGACTCAAAAAAGCACACCGTAAGTTGTATTAGTCTCCCCTTTCATACCGTTTAAAAAATGACCTTAATATTTTACGTCGGATATACATTTATCATACAAGCCAAGTCAATTTTTCCAAGCACAAGCTGTTTTGGAGCATAATTGCATCCAGATCAAGTATTAACACTAACGCCGACATGCGTAAATGAAATAGCACAAAAAATTGCTATGTTAAGCCTAAAAACTAAGACACGTTATAAATCTATAATCAAATTCTAGTCAAACACCAAAAAAAAAAGTAGCATTGCTAGTGATTTAGATCGATCAATTTAATTCTGACAATGAATGACATATGAATCAACATCAAGTTCATCAACAATTGACCTCTAGATTGAAATTAGCATAAACGTATGGATCTAACAATAAATATCGTTCATATTTATCAATCAACATCAAATATCATCTAATTTGTAAAAATCACTATACTATACATTCCTTTGTGAGCAAAGTAAATACACAACTGAAACTGATATCAATTACAATACGTAACGATTACCATATAGTTCAGACTTAAAAATAGAATTACCGGTTAGTAACAATTTAACCTAACATTTTCACATATTGTCACGTCAATTAACTTCAAATGTTCACTAAACTGACATTATATGAAGCTCACACATACGCTTCGCAATTACCGCTTCATAACTAACTAAAGTTAACACAAATTACAGGTTATACATTCATGTAAAAAATTTAGTTACCACTGTTCGTATTTCACAGGTTCCATACTTTCCAGGATCGATATATATCACACAAGATTGACAAGAATGATTTATTGTATTAAACAACATAAGAACGATTACATTGTTTACAAGAGACACGAGACACACTTTACAAACTTACATATGACGCGTCTTTATAAGGTTCCAATCGAACCATTGTGACCCTTCATGAAAGGGTGTAACCAAATAATAACTACCTTGTAACTAACTTCCATAACCGCTAGTAACTACCCATCACCGCTATTCGGTTATTAACTATCAAACTAACATGTTCAGCCCCTTGACTTTTGTTTGTTGTAATTTGAACCTTGTCCAACAAGACTTTTACAATTATGGTCCAACATTTCCCCCCTAATTGTTTAAGTCTTGTTCTTCGAATCTTCACGCCTTTCTACGCATTCTTTTCCTTTCTTTGTGACTTCGATTATGTTCACAAACTTGTTCCTTACGTTGGTGTTTCCTTTTGTGTGTCAACTTGAATTCTTCTTTCTCAAACTGTGCCTAGAACTTGTTGTTCTCGGTTTTCTTCCAAAACAATCAAATGTTTCTCTTTGTTGTTTTCTTTTATCTCGAATTCCAAGTCCTGTTCCACAACACCTTGAATACCGTTCTGTATTCTTACCAAAATAAACGGTTCATTCGTTTTTTTCACTAATACTACTCGGTAGTATTTCCTCCACGACAAAACAATTTGTTAGTTTTTAATTTGTCGTTGTTGTTGCTTGTCCTTCCCCAAAACTTTGTACCACAATACTCTTCTTTGTTCTCCTTTTGTTCCACACCGTGTCTCACAACAAATTCCAAATACCCGTCGGTATTTTCTCAAACAAGTGATCGGCTTGTTTTTGTTTGCTATTGTTGTTGTTCTTTGTATTGCTAACGCTTTCTTTCTCACAAACAATCCTAGATTATTTTCTTCTCTCAGTGTCTTTCAACCAATCCACAAGCAACTTTACTCCTTGCGTTTGTCACGCACATTCCTTTGTGTGTCTTGATTTCATCTCCACAACGTCTCCTAGATCCTTCCTTTGTTCACGGTATCCTTCCAAGTGATCTATGTTGTGTTATTTTCTTTTGCCTCGAAATCCAATTCCTTTCCTCACACAAACTTGATACCCCTCACGGTATCCTTCACCAAAACAAACTATATGTTTGTTTTTGCTTCCTCTTCGTCGTTGTTGTATCCTTGTGTCGCCTTGATGCGTTTTCCACAAATATTCCTTGAGTACTCTTTTCTTTCCCGGTTATATCACAAACCTTTCTCCACAACAACTTTCAGTGCTCGCGTTTTAACCCCGCGTGCTTCCTTCCCTTTGTGTCTTGTTTAACCCGATTTCACAAAGTTTTATCCCACTCGTTTTATAAACCAAATGATGTGTTTGCTCCTTCCTTTAACAGCAAACACAAAAGAATGTATTATTCCTTTCCTGTGTCACGTTAACAGTGAACACAAAAGAATCCTAGCGCTTTTCTACTCTTGTTCCACGTTTCCTTGTCTACGTCAAGAGTTTCCTTCTTCTTCTTCCCTTCGTTGTCACCAACAAAGTTTTAACCCACCAATTCGTTTGATGTCAACATTTGCAACTCCACGTAAAGTTTGATCGTGCACTATCTCCCTTGCGTTCCTAGTTATCCAGGCGTCGTTCTTTTTCTTTAAAACGTCGCGTATCCTACTGAAACAGAAAGTTCCAGCGTACGTTCTTCTCTTCCTGTTACCGTACTTCCACTACCGTTCTACTTTCGGTTGGTGTTCTTCTTCCAGTCAGAGTCCTTGGTGTCTCTTCCATTCTAAGTCGTTTGATCTTCATGATCAAAAACTTGAATCAAACTTGTAATCTTGCAACCTTCGGCTCTGATGCCATGTTCCCAGGTTTTGAACCTTTGGCTCTGATGCCAATGTAGAATCATTGCAGTGGTTTATTCGTGAACATAACATGGTTACATTGTAACAAAAGACACACTATAAAACGTTTACATACTAATCTATATATCGGGTTCCAAACGACATGTTTGAACCATCATGTCTTTTCAAAAATAACTAACTTTTAGCTAACTTTTGTAACCGCCAATAACTACCTATAACCGCTTTCAACCGCCAAACGGTTATTAACTATCAAAGTAACATATTCAGTCCCTTGTCTTTCGTTCGTTATACTTTGAACCATGTCCAACAAGACTTTTACAATTATGGTCCAACAATTCCCCCTAATTGTTTAAGTCTTGTTCTTCACGTTGGTATCTTTTCCCCTTTTTGTGTGTTGACTTGAATTCCTTTCTCCACAACCGTGTCTTGAACTCTTCTTGTTCTCAGTTTTCTGCCAAACAATCAAATAATGTTTTGTTGTTGTTGTTTCTTTTATCTTGAATTCCAAGTCTCTTTCCACACAAAATACTTCATTATTTCTCTCGGTATCCTTCCAAAACAAACGAGTGTTTGTTTCCCTTCTTGTTGCGTTATATAGCAAACAAGGTTTCCCTGCTTCTTTGTTGTCGTGTGATATAGATAACCAACAGAGGTTCTCGTGAAAAATCTGTTGTTCATTCCATCTTCATGTAATCCATCTATCTCTGCATTATCCTTCTGGCCTTGTGGGTCCCTGGCTTCTGCAATATTCAAACATATTAAACCCTAGACATGTCGGTTATTTTGAACTATGTATTGTAGAATCTTACACGACATGAATTAAATAGTCACACATATTAGACCCTAGACATGTCGGGTATTTTGAACCATGTAGTGTAGAATCTTACACGACATGAATTAAATATTCACATATATTAAACCCTAGACATGTAGATAGTGGCATTGGGAAGGAGCAAATTGGAAAAGCTGAAAAGCAAAAGTATTGATGCTTGATTTGATCATTCAATGGGTAGATGAGGTTGAAGTAAATGAGATCTTGGGTTCAACCTCATCTACCCAAGATGTTTTATGGAACCCAAGATCTCATTTACTTCAACCTCATCTACCCATTGAATGATCAAATCAAGCATCAATACTTTTGCTTTTCAGCCTTTTCAATTTGCTCATTCCCAATGCCACTATCTACATGTCTAGAGTTTAATATGTGTGAATATTTAATTCATGTCGTGTAAGATTCTACACTACATGGTTCAAAATACCCGACATTGTTCTTTTCTACACGACATGGTTCAAGGCTAGTACCAGGTGGGCAATATTTTATTCATGTGGGTGTATATAGTTAAAAGCCGACATTGTTCTTGGGAGGTACGAGGATACATTAAAAAACTATGTCGTGTATATAGTTAAAGTATATACCCGACATTGTTGATGATTTAATTTGGAAACTCAATCTGGACCATACACCTCAATTTCGTGTATATAGGGTAATTTTATACCCGACATTGATGGGTATTTTTGAATATGAGTAAAAGTTTGGGTATGTGCGGACACACAACAATGAAATTGGGTAGCATAGTAATTTTCGTAACATATATGCATCTTATTTTTCTGAAAATATGTCTGCTAAAGAGAAGTATAAAATTAGAAAAGAAAAAAAAATTTAATTCCAAAAATTAAGAGGTTTAGAAAAATATTTTTTAATTAAAAAAAATTCAAAAAAAAGTAAAAAATGTGTTTTACTATTCTACCCTTTTGAATTAATTAAAAAGATTTAATAATACTAAATTATTATTGGTCTAAATGAGTACTGTAAAGTACTGTATCTAATATGGACCTGCATAGAATGGCCCTATATATATATATATATATATATATATATATATATATATATATATATACACACACACACATACATACATATATATATATACTAGTCAGATACCGCGCACAAATGCGCGACGATAAGTATAGTTATATGTGTTTTCTTACCCGTTTAGTGAATTCGTTTCACAACACTTCGAATGTATATGTGTTAGTTGTATGTGTTTATTTGGGTTACCCGTAGCTTTCCCGTGACATCATTATTCACGCTTATAGAAATACCCTCGCAATCTCTTACACGTCAAACACTCCCCCAAAAGTATATGATTTTGACGAATCAAAATTGTATTGATTGAAATAAATGTTAAAGTTGTAAAAATTTGAATTAAAATAAAATAAACCCACTAAAAAATATAAAAACTAAAAACTCATAAAAATATGTCAAAATAGATGTTGAATTAAAAGGATAAAATTTAGAAAATATGATGAAATTAGATTATAAAAAAAATAAGTAGATAAAAAGATATTTCAAATTGAAAATAAAGATGAATTTTTAGATGAGAGGTAACACATGCCACTTTATAATTAGAGCTCCTTATATTACTTTTTAGTGGTTAGCTTTATAATTGGAGCTCCTTATCTTACTTTTTAGTGGTTAGAAGTTAGGCTTGGAGTTTGTTAAGAAGTGGCACATGTCATCTAATGATTGGAGCTCCTTATCTTAATTTTTGGTTACGAGTTAGGCTTGTAGTGAGGTTTGGCTTTTACATGCATTATAGTAGTATTATAATAGTCGGATACACGCGCACAACGACGGTGAAAGTATAGATATATGTGTTAGTTGTATGTGTTTGTTTGTGTTACCCGTAGCTTTCCCGTGAGATCATTATTCCCGTATATAGAAATACCTCGCAATCTCTTAACCGTCAAACACTCCCCCCAAAAGTATATGATTTTCACGAATTAAGATTGTATTGATTGGAATAAAAGTTAAAGTTGTAAAAATTTGAATTAAAGTAAAATAAACCCCACAAAAAATATAAAAACTAAAAACACATAAAAATATATCAAAATGGATGTTGAATTAAAGAGCATAAAATTTTAGAAAATATGTTGAAATTAGATTATAAAAAAATAAATAGATAAAAAGATATTTCAATTTGAATATAAAGATGATTTTTTAGTTGAGAAATGACACATGTCACTTTATAATTGGAGCTCGTCATCTTAATTTTTTAGTTGTTAGGAGTTAGGTATGGAGTTTGTTAAGAAGTGACACATGTTATCTCATGATTGGAGCTCCTTATCTTAATTTTTGGTTAGGAGTTAGGCTTGGAGTTTGTTAAGAAGTGACACATGTCATCTCATGATTAGAGCTTCTTATCTTAATTTTTGATTAAAAGTTAGGCTTGGAATTAGCTTTGACTTATACATGCATTATAATATAGTATAGAAGTATATATCTATACATATATATGGGATTACATATGACACGTCACTAATGCTTACTAGGCACATTAATGATGACATGGAGCACCATTTGATGAGTTGGAAATGGTGACTAGGCATACCACATTTTACACAATAAAAAAATTGGTAAATAGCGAGGTTCGAACTCGGGTCTGTCAAACCAAAGACGTGCACCTCAACCACTGGAACAAATCAACATTTGTGATATGTGGCTCTATTCCCAAACTAATATTCCACTATTAATCACTTACCATCTTCACTTGGTCTCATACCATCAAAACTGAAAATTCGGCTCATTCGCTACAATTTTCAATCATTTTCAATGTTCCAGCCAGCAAATCTTTTCCCCATTTAACTCGGCATTTCAAAATTCACATCCCTTCCCCATTTCGGTTGGCATTTCCAAATTCAAATACCCCCAACTAACAAAACGCATATTCTCAAACCATAAATCAATATCTTCAAAGCGCATAATATATAACAAGATTAAAAAACATAGAATCAAGGTTTATTCTCAAATCTCAAGGTTCTTCCTCTTAATTCGTCAAGGTATGTCAATTTGGCAATTTTTTTGTTAATTTTCAATCCAAAATTAGGGTTTCATTCATATGGTTAAATAGATTACCAGAAATCACCCAATTCGCCAGGTTTGATTCTTTGTTTTTTTCTTATTTAATTTGATTCAATTTTTTTTAATAAGACATACGTTATATGTATAGATTTTATATGATCCAAGGTTGATATTTGCTTATGATCCAATGTTGATGTTTATAATATGGCTTACTTATGCTTCAAAGATCAGCACCCAATGGCAGAGATTCTTCCACCAGGTTGCCATAATCGGAGGTACAAAAACAAGATCTTATTAGCGTTGAAACCATATGCTCTTATGTAATTTGTTAGGGAGTTGTTTTTTGTGTTCTTTAGATATTAGGAATTTTTTAAATTAGGTTCAAACATCGTTTATCAAAATTAGCTAATTTTGTAAGCGACTTGACTGGTACCTTGAAAAGATTGAACACAATCAAAACATAAGATCATTGTTGCATGTGTATGGATAATAGTTTTTGTGATTCAAAATCACTTTCATAAGTGTATAATATAGGAATGATAACTCACGTGGTGCTTCGATTATGTGAAAATTGCATGGGTTCCATAAGTGTTATTACATGATATAACATTGTCAAAAATAGTATTTTCGATGCGCTTCTACCGCTCGAAGTTGTAATATTTATTTACTAAGATCATCAAGTGTTAAACAAGTTCCGACGGTTTCTTTTCAGCTATGTTAACAATCAAGTGAGTTTGGGATTGCTCAAAAAGCTGCAGTTGCAGCTTTCTAAACGAGATACAATGGTGCATATGGTCAAGTCATTTCCTGAAAGACCATGCCTATAGTTGTGTACGTTTTGCTGGTGCTGTGTGAGAGAGGTTAGCAATCCCAAACACCACTAAATCTGTTATTGTTTGTTTCTCTGTTATTATTAAAAGATTTCATATTTGTGTTTCTCACGACATTGTTCCAGATTGATAACATGAACTCATCGATGATTGGTCAGGTCAAAACCAACAACCACATGCTATGTACATAATATACATCAGACAGGTGCTTTTGCTTCTTTTATTTGTATGCTGAATAAGTCACCAGTTATTAAGATAAATAGTGTGTTTGCTTATATAGTTTAAAAATGTTATTTGCTGTCAACAAAGTAATAGATCAAAGGTAATCCAAAGAAACTAAAAGAGCGTTTATGCATGAGAGGTATATTCTTTGGTCCTTTGAATGTGTTCAAATATGACCAAATAGTTGTAAATATCTTTCTAACGTAATATTAAAGCAATGGTCTGAATAAGTTATATGCATTACACTTGCTAACCTCCCATTTGCATAACATAATCGATCTTATCGAGTTAAACATGGTCACTCTCGGGACCAAATTGGTATGAGGAGTTATAGGCGGAGCTATACCTAGGTTAGTAATCAAGTCATTTATTTTTGTTATGAACCAGATTTGTTAGTGTAAATAAGTATATGACACATGTTTTTATTTATTTATAAGATTATAGGTTTTAAGTCACATCTAATTGGAGTGAAACACAGCCTAAAGCGGTTGAAAGTTTGGCGAGGCAGTTCTTACATAGCATGTACAAGGTTACCATTCGGAATCCTTATGATCCACAAATAAAATTATTTGTTCTTATGATATGTGGCATACACCTTTAATCGGATTGCTTATCTTATTTTATAAAAGTTCAAAATCTTCAGGTGATTATTGGATCCCTTATTCTGAAAAGAAACCAGTCAATTAACCAGGTTATAGAAGTGGTGACAGATGCGGAGAACTAAACCAGGCATGAAGGGGTATTTTTTAACAATCAAGCTGATAGTTTGGTAAATTGATCTTTAACTACTGTTTTGTTTATTTTTTTGAGGTGATCAGATTGCTCAAGGAAATGATTGATGAAGAAGAATTCTTATATTTGTGGAAACAAAGAAAGGATGTGATCAAGTGGCACGACAACTTAGAATGGATGGAAAGCCTGCATTATCCATCAATGGTGATAAAAGTCTTATAATCACTGCCACTGATGTTGCTGCCCATGATCTTGGTAGGATCACTGTGCTATTATTTTTTAGGTCACGAAATCATAAAAATATAGTTTTCAAACTCACTGTGATATTATTTTAGAATAGATGGAAGGCTTGCATTATCCATCAATGGTGATAAAAGTCTTATAATCACTGCCACTGATGTTGTTGCCCGTGATCTTGGTAGGATCACTGTGATATTATTTTAGGTCACCAAATCATAAAAATATATGCGAGTCGCTGGCGTACGTACTTGAGAAAATAAGTTGTGGTTTTGGTGCGAATGGGGAAGTTGGAACTTCATGAAAGTATTGCCATAAATGGTTAGTTGGAACCACTTTTAATAATTCTATATAATTTTCAAAATAATAAAAAGTGCCTTTTCTATATATATCGAAAATTCCTATCTTAAAAGTCGTTATGTGATGGATTGGAATTTTAGGACCCTTTTATTGTTGAAATTTTTTACGGCTTGAGTTTAGGACCCCTTTATTGTTGAAATTTTGAAGTTACCACTGATTCTTCCGTATGTGTTTCTGTTTGGTTCAGGCATAATATATGGTATGTGTGGATAAGTGAGATTATTAGCGATATGTAGGTATTCTGTTATTTATTTCATAGTTTCTTAGTTTATAATAAATAAATCAAGATTCTACAGTAGTTTCAGTTGATATATACACAACTTATATCAATCAAGATTCTACAGTAGTTTGAGTAAAGATATACTCAAGAAGGAAAACTTAGTTTTGGAAGAGCGACGTATCAACCTATATGTGTTTCATATTGTCGACGAGGTCTAATTACTCAAACAGTTTTTTTATGATGATGTCTCATTAATGCACATTAAATGCTTCAATAGATACATAGATTCTAAATATTAAAGTTTTTAACTGTATGATATATTCACTATATGTGCGGACTACCGGAACTATGAGAACTCAACCCAGTATGTTACTATTTAGCAAATTCATATTCTATTTGTATGAATTAGTTTTTAGTTCCACGTGTGCTGCATTGTAATAATTCAATATACTTTTCAACAATACCAGGTTCCAAAGATTGATGGACGTTTACTTGGTGATGGTACAATCAGACCTGTAACTAGAGTATTACAAGATTCTTTCAAAATATTGAATGCAGGGCTTGGAGTGTCTATACCTTATTATCATTAACCAACCTGAATCCTACAGGTTTGAACGTTCTGTTTGTTTCACGTTGAAACCTATTTGTCCATTTTTATCCATCCATCTTTGCTTTATTTGTGCCCAAAAGAGCATTCTAATTTTTCATCCTTAATTGGTATTTTAATGGTGAAAAGATGGTGGGTTAGGTAATGGGGCATAAACAAGAGTGTGGTGAAACATTCAATTTATCACTTGCTCTAAAGGGTGTATTTAGGTTATGTTTACCCAAGAACAATAATTAGTCAATTTCTTACTATACTTTTCTGTCTCTTTGAATAAAATATAGGTTGTATAAATGGGATTTGTAGGAATTTGTAAGAATTTGTTGTGAGGATCAGGTATACATGCATGTAAAAAACAGTCCCAACTACTAAGTTGATTATATATCTATCTAATATGGGATAAGATCCTCTCAAGTTATAAATAACTTGATGGATCAAGTTAAGCAATTATCAACCATTGGATCAAATCCAATGGCTCAAATCAAAAGAACATGAGATGATTTGAACCATTGGATTTAATCCAATGGTTGATATTTACGACTTGATCCATCAAGTTATAAATAACTTGAGAGAATCCTCTCCCATCTAGGGATAAGATCCTCTCAAGTAATATCATTTATTGTTGTCACGAGATGTTATATTTAAATATTTATAGTTTTAAATGCAATCTTTCAATACTTCATTCAGGGAACATTTGACATGGTGGGTACCAAGATGCAAGAAATATAGGCCTACCTTTTTTCCAATTCAAAAGGAGTAAGAAACAACACTACCAACGTGGTGTACAAAGTTCTTAATAGGCTTTGAATGTGACAATGTTTACTTTATATTGTTGCTATAATCTTTCATAAAACAGATTCACATTTGAGTATTATTAACTTAACAATCATTTTTGGGTTTTTGATTGTTTACTGATAACATCAAATAGTCCTGAATATTAAGTGTCAATTTCCCCCGATAATGCTTGTATTTTATATCATTTATATGGATTTACGTTTGTTTTCCTCAATATTTTACTTTCAGGTAATTTATGAGCATTGGAGCTAATGAGACACGGATTTGGAGAGTTTATTGAAGATATATGATAGTATGCCTATTTTGAAGTAATTAAGGCGTAACTCTTCTCATTACGCCCAAGTAACCGAGAAATGCAACTAAACTAAAGATTACGGCGTAACTCCCTCCTTGGATTACGCCGTAACTGATTAGGTCAAATGATGTTCAGCGCACCCAAGCTACGCCTAACTCGTTCCACAAATACGGGTAACCATGACCTATTGAAGATACGGTAAATCATTCATGATGTTGCAGTAACAAGCTTTTCGAGAGAAAATCGAAGAAATGGATGTTACGGTAACTCTCAACTTAAGTTCGCCCGTAACCTGATCGGCCTATAAATACCACCCAAAATTCATTTCTCATCATTCACTCCACACACAAAGCGAGAACGTGGTAGGAGGCTGAAGGCAGATCTCGAGGAGCATACGGAGCCATCTCCAAGGGAGAAATCATTCCCTAACGATAAGCATTAGCAATTTATCATTTCTTTTACTTTCAGTTCATGTATTTCAATATGTTAAACATTGAATCGATTGTTTCAGTTAATATGAGCGGCTAAGCACCTCTGGTGCTAGCCTAGTTATGATTCCTTGATTGTTTTGTTTATGTTTACATTACTTCCGTATAATTGTTTCTAGTGTATACATGCATGGTTTGTTGGTAGCTACCCTTGTTTCGGTAGTTTTGAATGGCGGTAGTGTCTAGTTACTTAGGAGATATGACCAACTGACCCTAAGTAAGAAGACTGAGTGGTAAGGGTAAGAATTGACCAACTAACGACCCTTCTTCGCTTGTGCGATTTGACAAATTGATCACCTACCGTTTGGATGAACTTAAGAAGTTAGGGATGAGTGTTTGAGATGCTAACGCCCGGGCACTCATTGTTATTAATCTTGCATGTAGCGGAACTTATTGACTTGGCTTAGGGGACTAAAAAAAACTGGACTTTCAAGGGTAGTAGCTTGATCTCCGATGGAAACCTTTGCTGATAGGTTAGGACAAACTGACCAAATGTTGTCCTAACGACTTAAACCCCCACTTGAAGCAATGGAGTAATTAGCGTGAACTTAACATGATAGGATGATTAACTAGGTTAGCACACTTCTCCTCTATTGATCACAACCCTCGCCTTTATTTGCTTTCTTGCATTTCTTGCTTTAGTTATTAATTAATCATTAAAACCAATTAAAATCTGTGACACCTAGACTTAATTAAAATCCGCTCATATAGCTCTTGGGACGACCTCGGTTTTACCGAATACTATACTACACACGATCGGGTACACTGCCCGTTAGTGCATTTGGGTAGACCATAGGTATAACGAGACATTATAAATATTAAAACACTGTTGATAAAACTGCATCAAGTTTTTGGCCTTGCAGTTATATTGGTATTTTCATTAAGTCTTTCATTTTTGTTTTAAATTTTCTCAATTTCTCACGATTTCTTTTCAAGTTTGAGGTACCATGGAAGTTGTTAACATTGATGACCTCACTCTTGAGGAATATTTGGCGTTGACAAGAGAAGAACAAGGGTCGGGGCTCGTAAGACTGGCAATTGGAGCTAATGTCGTTGAGATTAAAGATCGGTTTATGAGGAGCTTCATGCTAACCTTTTTGAAGCGGGGCGAAGATGCGTATTAACATGTTGAGAATGTCTTATACATCGCAAGCCTTTTCAATATTCCTGGTGTGTCTCATGACGCTGTTATGCTACGAGTGTTCCCAATGACTCTTACTAGGGGAGCAAGAAGATGGATCGAAAGATTGCCCGCCGGGGCAGTAGATACATGGGCTCTACTGAAAATTTTTTTTATCCAAAGATATTGTCCCCCTTCGAAGATATCTAATCAGCTCATGGAGATTCGTAATTTCAAACAAGATGATGATGAAACGTTGTATCAAGCTTGGGACAGATACAACGATCTCCTCTACAAATGTCCTACTCATGACCTGAACAGCCAGCAAAAGGTCAACATCTTTTACAAAGGTATCAACGTAACTACAAGTCAGATGTTGGACTACCAAGGACCTATTCCGAGTATGACTCCTACTCTCGCCATTGAAGACATCCAAAAAATGGCCGATCATTCCCAAAAGTAGCACGATGGAGGAAGCAAGAGAAACCTCGGCGGAAATCTTGATAGAATTGCCGCCATCACTAGAAAAATTGAAAATCTTGGTCGGGATATGTTCAAGCTCAGAGAATGTGTTCATGCCATCCAAGTAGGTTGCAAAAGCTGTGGAGGAGGACATCTCACCAAAAATTGTCCTCACATTGACGAAGATAGCACAGTTGAAGAGGCTAAATATGGAGAAAATCGTCCGTTTTATGGGGATAATCGTAATAGTAATGGCTATCGTGGACGACCTCTTGGAAATTACAACCGCGGGCCTTATGAAGGAAGAAAGCCCAACATTGAAGAAACCATTAACAAATTTTTGGAAGCCTCAGCCCAAAGACAAAAAGAACAAGATGAATGGCTGAAAAATTTCCAGGAAAACACAAATAGAAGCCTCTCCAAACACGATACTACCTTAAAAAACCTAGAAATAATGGTGGAGAAGCTTAGTGAAAAGGTAAAGAAGAATAACACTAAACCGGAAGAGACAAAACCTATGGTGGTGTGCAAGGCCGTTTTTTCTGATAAAGATGCAAAGTTACAAGTCGATTTTACCACCGACAATACGGATGCTGTTAAAAATTCCGGCGACAGTGTGAAGTTACGCCGTAACACTTATGATGAGTTACGGCGTAACCAGGGGTTAGATAGCGAACACAGAACGATAGATGAGAAAGATCTTGATGGTTACGAAGAAAGTCGATTCACGCTGTAACGAACCGAGTTACGTAAGGCGGGATACATGATCGATAAATTTCTCGAGTTAGATGAATCAAGGCGCATGTTATTAGCGGATGGTCAAATGATACTAACTTATGCCTCAATCTCCATCCAAAAGAAAGTATCACGGTGTAAATACGTATCTAATGGTGAATGGTACAATCTTTGGGCCTCGTGCAACCCAAATGCGAAATTTGCGGCGGAGGAGATGATAATGAAAGTCAAGGATAACAAATACATGTGGCTGCATATCTTGATGAAGAAAGGTTGGCAAAGCTCTCTTTCGAGAAGAAGAGAACCACCTATTATGCCTTTTTGCACTCGATAATTATCAGCGATGACGAGTCCATACAAGCATGGCCTACATGCAATCTGTTCTGCGAGTAGGCCATGCTTGTGTGGACTCGTCATCAGTGATAACTATCGATGCAAGGATGCTAAAATTAAAAATCCAAATCTTCTAAGAGCTCAAGATTGATTCGAGGCATTGTTTCGAGAAAGAGTCCATAAATGATGATATCTACTGCATGGAGGATCCCTCGAATGACACCAATGACGAGGTAGCTCGAAGTCATTGGTGTGAGAAGATAAATACACCTGGCTAAGTTTTTTGGGCATCTTGCAACCCTTATGATGATAAATGTAACGGGGGAAGCAGTATAGAGAGAGTCGGGGAAGATGAATTCTTATGGACCTCAACCAATGATGCGGAAAGAACAGAGTTGCCTTGGCTAGACAATTTAGGATTTGACAATTGGGTCAAAATCAAATATGGGAAGGTAGATACGTTGACTAAGGAGAAGATCTGGAAAGGATGTATGAGTAAAGAAGACCCGAGCGAAGAGGTTCCAAACGATATAAGTGAATAAACGAATGAAGATATCAAAGATTCAACGGTAAATGAGAAAGAAGAATGCAAACGGGTGTTTGTGGAAGATCTACTCGATGATAAATGGTTTAAAGGTACCGAGTCCGACGATGATGATATAGAAGGGATTTTAAATTACCTTGAACTACAAGGAGAAGATGGGTTCACTGAACCCGACGATGAAGCATATGAGCAAAGAAGGTGCAAACTTCTTAGCATCCCGTATAAGAGGCCGCCACCGATTGTAGCTAAAAAGTATGAGTTTACTAGATACCACTTGAAATTTGGACAAAAGTTTTTCAAATTCGAAGATCGAGACTAAGGAATATCTCTTTTACGCTACAAATGTTTCCTGGGTCAGACATAATTTGATGAAAGATATGGAGGAAGTTGACCTAGTCCAAAGGCTACCATAAAGCCCCAAGGCTTTGAGTCTAACTTAAAGACTCGCAAATAAAGAAAAGTGCTCTTTCGGGAGACAACCCGAATTATCCCTTTCTTTTGTTTTATTTCTGTTGGGTTTTGTGTTTTTAACCATTTTGCGGGAAAGCAGAGAAAGTTGCTGCAGCATCTGAACGAGGACACGATCTATCCACAGATTCTGGTAACTCATTCTTATGGTTCGCCGTAACATACTTTTGATAGTTCTTCTCGAGCATTACCAATTCTGGTAATCCCATGCAATGGTTCGCCCGTAGCTACACTCCTGTAGCGTCTACCAAGTTCTGCATTGATTACGGCGTAACTCTTTCTAAGAGTTACGACGTAACTATCCTTTGTAATAATTCTTTCTTTTTAAACACAATAACCTTGTATTAGTTTTTAAATGAACTTTGTTGGTATGTTCCCTGTAAGCCCTCACGAGACTACACTTGTCCACTTGGGACACCAAGTGGTTTAAAAGGCTTGTCGCATATGCTAAATGTAACCGTGATTCCTACGAAAGTGAGTTAGGTTTCTTTTCATTTTTCATTTTTCATTTTTTTTAGAATTATGCTTGTTGGTAGGGTGATTTCGGGGATTGAAGTTTGCTCGTGGTTGCTTATGCGAAGGCACGATTCCTTTCGTGAGCCTTCTTTCTTTTTGGAGTAAATTTCAAGGAAGTTCTCGCTCTAATTCTACTTTTCTCTTCACCTTTATTTAATGATTAGTACAAAAGGGACTCTGTACATTTCAAGTGGGGGCGGGGAGTAGAATTATCTCTTAACTTTATTTTGCTTCGTTTTTTAGTTTGAAAACTTATGCCATTTTAAAATTTTGACATGTTTTTCTTAACCTAACTAGCTTAGACCTTAGCGAGCACATTATAACCCTTGATATTATATGGTGAGATTAGCCTTATCCGTTTCCAAATTTTACCCCAAATCCACCAAATTATGAGTGTGTCGGTAGCTTGTAAACTTTAGAACTTGGCCTTTACATCATTTCGAGACCCTAGACGAGGTATGTTGAGTTAGCTTGGTTCGGTTCCAAACTGTCAAGTTTATTACACAAGTCAACCACTTGTGAATGGTCAACCGTAATAAAATTCAAACAGTCTAAAACCAATGCAATTTCCCTTGGAATATAGTGGATTCCGGTCGTTAAGTCCGGAGGAGGATTAATGGTGCTTAAAAGCGTTAGATGTCGAATGATCACTAGGATAATGATCGTAAGGATTTTGTTTAATAACTACACTACTTATTGATTGGAATTGTATTTGGATACAGAATTATAAAGCACAACAATCAGGTTAAACAAACGTAAATCACGTGCGTTTATTAAATTTTAAATGTACTGAAAATAAAACGTAAATTTAAAAGAATAAAACACCTATGGATATGAAAATGATATTTTTACAATCCTAATAATAAAAGAAAATTAGTGGAAAATTAAAATTATTTTTATAACTATTTATTTAATTATTATTAATTAAAAACTATTTTTAACTATTTAATAATACCCTAAAATATAAGAAAATATTAAATAAAGCTAGAAAAGTGAAATTTTAACTTAGAAAAATCTAAAATATTATAAAACTTATTTTAAAACTGAAAATATATTTTTTACACTTTTTATCTATTTATTATTAATTAATTCCTATTTATTAATTATTTAAAATACACTTAAATACAAGAAAATATAAAATTAACCTGGAAAAATGAAATTTTAACTTAGAAAAATCTAAAATATTAGAAAACTAATTTTAAAACTGAAAAGATATTTTTTATGTTTTTTATTTGTTTATTATTAATTATTTAATACTTTTTAACTATTTTAAATTCTAATAAATACTAAACAAACTAAGAAAATTATGAATTTTTTTATAAAATTATCCTATGATGACAGAAAGCTAAAAAATTATAAAACAGTGCTTAATAATAAGCTGAAAAAAAAATTAAAAAGCTAATTTATATTAAATAAACGCTATCACTATTTTTAAAATGATGTTTTGTGATTTTTCTTTTTCAAAACTACTATACTACTGATTATAAGCAACTTTAATAAAGACAAAATTTTGGAACTTAAAAATAAGCTGAGAATGAGCTTATGAGCTCAACAGTTTGAGCTTATGGCTTATTTTGATTTTAAGCTCAAACAAACTTACAAAATGGAACCAAAAGTAAAATAAGGTACAAATAAGCTAAAGTTACTTAAATGAAGCTAAAAGATACAAAGGAATACACTGATAAGCTTTAAATAAGCAAATAAGCAATTCTACTAAACCAAGAAACAAACAAGCACCTGATTTTTGTAGGCTAGATTAAGCTAGGGGCAAAAGCTCCAAAGCTCAAAATAAGCACTGAGGCAACAAGCTTGTTAGGTGAGCTTCTAAAAAAACCAAAATATACAAGGTTTGACCACTAATAAGCTCTGTGTGAGCTTATGAAAAACTTGCTAACTGAGTGTTCAATGTACGAAATGGGACAACTTAAAGCTACTTGCAGCCTATCAAATAATCTAGAAAGTAAAAAATTAAGCTTGGAACTTTAAGACAGCTAGGTTAGCTAAACAAAAAAAACAAAATTCACAAGCTAAGGTTTACTAATGAGCTTTTTATTAGCTTGTGAAAAGACTCAATCAAGCGTACGCAGGGCACTTTTTAGAAAATGGTCTAAAGTAAGCTAAGAAATAAGCGATTAAATAAGCTAACTAGAAATTATAAAAAATACTATGATAAATATGAGCAGTTGAATACTAATATCCCAAAAGCTCAAATCTTGAAACTTAATATTAAATCCTATATAAAATTATCTAGTTTATTCAAAAACTACCAAACTGAAATTTTGACTTTTTTATATTACACTAACAAGTTGACTAATATGAACTTTGAATTGATTCTACTAAGCGATTATGTTGTAATAAGCTAAGATAAGATGAAATTAAGCTATTTTACCAAGTTATAAGCTACTATGATGAATTTGACAAGTTAAATTCTAACAGTGAACAACTAGAGTAAGATTAAAAAGGATTTGACTTTTTAACAATTGAGCACTGATTTTTATTGTATCTATGAGTTATTGGGAACTAATGTGACACAAAACAACAACAAGTAACAACACAAATAGCTTCTAACACAGATAACTAAATAAATCCAAACAACCTTTATAAAAGCTGTTTTGAAGCTTTTCAAAGTTTAAAAGCTGATTTAAGCCATGGCTGATTCATACAAACATTTAATGATAAAAAAAGCTGATTTGAGCACCTAAACACCAGTGATAACAACAAAGACCTATGATTTACTATTGTGCAATATTAAAAGTGAAAAAGTGAAAACTAAGTGGTGAGAAGCTGATGAGCAAGCATGCAATATTAACCACTAATATCACTAATCATACACCAAACAAGCATAAAAACAAAAAAGATAAGCAATGATAAGTAGTTCTCTGATGAATAACAAAATCAGAAATAAGCTTACAAATTGATTTCAAGCTCAAAGCTGAGAACAAAGCACAAGACCACAACCTATAGCTTCCCAAGAGCACTAAACCAAGGGCAATCAAAATCAACCCGATCCAGCTTCTTGATCATTTCTTGATTGATTTTTGATTTATGACTAATTTTTTTTGTATTTTTGGTTTTTTTTTTCTATTTGATACTAAACAGGATTTTAAAGTTTCTAAAAGCTTTAAAAAACCTTATAAGGACTTACATGAGCTTATGAGTCCAAAATAACAACTACAAACAACTTTAGACTAATATGAGAATTTTGGATATGAAAATTGCACAAACTGAAAATGAAATTGAAATTTGAAATTGATTACTGAAAATAGATTCACATACACTTGAAAAACTTAAACAAAGTACTTTAAAGCTTAAACATACACTGGAATTTGAAATTATTCTAAAATGACATAAACTAAGTTAAATTACTCTAGATATTTTCCACATTGCTTCATTCTCTCTTTATATTGATCTCTTTGGGCTCTGTGTCGACCTCTGAATGTTTCCCACTTCATTTCAACCCTTGAATTCATCAATCTCATCATAATCGTCCATTTGGCATTTTTGGCGGCAAAAGTTGTTTGGCGAGGAGTAGTGGTTTGGAAGCAATTAAAGAATTTTGTTGGATGTGGAGGTGTTAGGGAGTGGGTAAGCGGTGGTGGTGAGGTGGAAAGGTGGAAACCAGGCAAGTGGTGAAACCATGGTGGTTTCGGTTTGGCGGTTTTGTGAGATGAGCGATGCTTGGGATTTGACTTTCGTTGACCCCGTTTTTAATATTAGGGTGGGGGTTCAAATGGGATATTGGCAGGGTTCAAATGGGTTTTTGGACTGGCTCAGGGTTCATAGTCCAAGGGTCAAGTTACTTGGGCTTGGGCTTGTGTGTTGCATTGGGCCAGCTGGGTTTGGGATTGGGTTAATAACAAAAAGGGTCCGTTTGGTTTTGTTTATTAATAACACAAGGACCATTCTTGTAATTTCTGCAAAGTTGAGGGGTTAAACCTGCACTTTTTCCAAAGTTATCACAAGGACTGAATATGCCATTTATGAATAGTACAAGGTTTACTTTTGATTATTTTCACTTTTTAAATTCACCAAGGACTATTTTTGACAATTTTCAAACTTTAGGGACTAAAGTTGTCATTTTGTAATTTTCAAACTTTGAAGGGTTTGTTTTGACAACTTTTGAATCTTGTGGACCTTAAATGATATTTTGCTTTCTTTTGATTTATTTTGATTTACCAGGGACTAATTTTGACAACTTTTGAAACTTGGGGGACTAAAACTGCCAATTATGCAAACTTGATACGTTTTTCATCTGATTTTGGTAATTTTGCATTTAAAACACATAAAACACTTATTTGTGATATTTTTATCATTTTGATGCATTTCTGAGTATTTTCAAATGTTTTTGCAGTTTAAAAGGTTAAAAAATGATGAGTATTTGCATACTCATCAATCCCACACACTAAGATATTGCTAGTCCCTAGCAATATTTTGAAAACTTTAATGGACTTGAATCTCTTTACCAAAGTCATTACTTCGGAGTAGCCAATTGTTTCAGTTCAAGTAAGAACCTTGGTACAATGATAACCAAATGATTTTGAGCAAATCACCCGACTTTCAACGGTTTTGATTTGTCTTTACGGAAGCCGTTTGCTTCGGACTAATAACTCTTAGATAAAATATCTTTGGTGAGTCGATTACCAATTATGGGTTTTCAACTGCCTTTACCACAAGCCATAAACTTGCGGGCTAGCCAACTCTTCACTAATTAAAGATATGGTGAGCTGAACACCATACAATTTTGGCAAATTGCAAGCCGTCAACGGATTTGAGATATCTTTACCAAAGCCGTTTGCTCCTGGATTAGCCAATCCTTTTTGTTAATTAACATGGCGGATGATAACCGTAAGCTGAGTAAGTGCAAAACACTTACTCCAAAAAAAAAAGAAAAAATTGGCCAAAATTGGGGAATGGGTGGTATAATTACATGATAAAATTCGAGAATTCCCCACACTAGAAATGAATATTGCCCTCAATATTCAAAGTAGTCTGCGCGGTTATCGAAACATAGAACGTAAAGGGAAATACTACGGCCATTATTTTATTTTGATATATACTTATATATATACTCTTTTTTTTTTTTTTTTTTTTTTTGGTGAAAATTTATATACAACAGGAGGAAACTCCCCCACTAGGATGGTAGAAAGTAGAAAGAAGTCGAAATATGAGTGAAAACCCATATGGTGTCGCTATTTTTTTGATTCGAGTCACTAGCTTGACTCGATCCCCGCATTCATTGGTTCATGGGGAAAGTTTGTAAATCCGGGACAACCATGAGTGGAATGTCCTCTCAAAATAGTGCTTCGATGACCATTCACTTTAAAATTAGGACCATCGGGTTGAGATAACTCAATGGTACCATAAGGAAATACTTTAGTGATGGTGAATGGTCCAGACCAGTGGGATTTTAGTTTTCCTGAGAAAATCTTCAATCTTGAATTGAAAAGAAGGACTCGATCACCGGCGTTGAAAACGCGGTTCTTGATTTTGGAGTCATGAATCTTCTTTGTCTTTGTTTGTAGATCAAAGAGTTCTCGTATGCTTGATCACGGAGTTCATTTAATTCATTCATTTGAAATTTCCGGTGATCACCCGGTATGCGAATATCGAAGTTGGCATGTTTCAAGGCCGGTATGCCTTGTGCTCAAGCTCAATCGGCAGATGACCCGCCTTTCCGTACACTAGCTTGTATGGAGTACACCCGATGGGTGTTTTATAAGCTGTACGGAAGGCCGAGAGTGCGTCATCGGTTTATCGACCAGAGCCGCGGTTTTGCCTCTTGTCCTTTCAAATTCTTTGTATATCTCGGTTAGAAACTTCCACTTGCCTTGTTTGGGGGTGGTGCGCTGATAGAGACGGTGAGTTACACCATACTTTTGCATGACTCTATCAAGCGGTCATTCGAAATGCGTACCACGATCACTGATTATAGCTCGTGGAGTTCCAAACCTAGCAAAAAGAGATTTTAAGAATTTCACCACAACTCGGGCATCATTGGTAGGCAAAGCTTTCGGTTCAACCCATTTTGACAAATAGTCAACGGCCACGAGTATGTATTTGTTTCCTCGAGATGATGGAAATGGCCCCATAAATCCAATGCCCCGGATGTCAAAGATCTCACAAACTTGAATGGCGTTTTGTGGCATTTCATTTCTTTGTGAGATATTTCCGTGACGTTGACAAGCGTCACAGGTTTTGACAAAATCGTGGGCATCCTTATAAATAGTGGGCCAATAAAATCCGGAATCAAACACCTTTTTGGCGGTGTAGTTTGGACTATGATGGCCCGGTGGGTCGAATGGCAAGCTTTGAGAATGTCCATAGCTTCTGTCCATAAACACACGTCGGATGACTTGATCCGCACAGATTTTGAATAAGTAGGGGTCGTCCCAAGAGTAATGTTTAACATCCTTGAAGAATTTGTTCTTCGTTTGGTGACATTCCTTTCACTATGAAGTTACCGCATGGTAATTTGCGAAGTCGGACAAACCATGGGGTAGTAGAGTTTCCACGAAAAGTAACCGCATTGAGTGTCTCGAAGGAATGTTTCATTTATTTCCTTTTTCGAAAACATCTTGGTGAGGGTTTTCTAGCGGAATGATGATGATCGGCTAGGTTCTCGGCTCCTTTTTTATCACGTATAATGATATCAAATTCTTGCAGGAGGAGAACCCAGCGAAGCAATCTCGGCTTTGCATCTTGTTTTGCAAAGAGATATTTGAGAGCCGAGTGATCCGTATACACCACGCAGTTGGTCAAGATTAAGTCGCGGCGAAACTTCTCAAACGCATACACCACGGCTAATAGTTCTTTTACGTGGTGGTGTAATGGGTTGAGCTTGATCATAGTCTTACTCGTAGTGGATAGGCTGAAAATGCTTGGTTCTACGTTGCCTAAGCGCACCGATAGCAAAATCACTTGCATCGCACATGAGCTCAAAAGGCAAGTCGATCGGGAACAGCGAGAATGGGTGCCTCAGTAAGCTTTTCTTTAATGTTTCAAAAGCTTTGATGCACTCATTGAGAAGATAAAAAGCATCTTTTAAAGAAGATGGGTCATAGGCCGGGCGATTTTAGAAAAATCTTGTATGAATCTGCGATAGAAATCGGCATGACCTAAAACTCCTAATACCTTTGACGGTAGTAGGATGAGGCAATTTAGCAATAACATCTACTTTTGCTCTATCGACCTCGATCCCATTTTTGGAAATCTTATGGCCAAGGACTATGCCTTCTTTGCCCATAAAGTGGCTTTCTCCCATTTAGACAAAGATTGGTGTCTTCACACCGTTTGAGCATTTTATCTAAATGGGAGAGACATGTTTGAAATGAGTCCCCAATGACCGAGAAGTCATCCATAAACTCCTCCATTGTTTCCCCGATCATGTCGTGGAAAATGGCCATCATACATCGTTGGAGCGTGCCAGGAGCATTACATAGGCCAAAAGGCATACGTCTGTAGGCAAAAGTTCCGTATGGGCAGGTGAATGTGGTCTTTTCTTGATCTAGCGGATCAATGGGGATCTGAAAATACCCGAGAAACCATCTAGGAAACAATAGTATTCGTTCCCTGCTAATCTCTCAAGCATTTGGTCCATGAAGGGTAGAGGAAAATGGTCTTTTCGGGTGGCGTCATTCAACTTACGATAGTCAATGCAAACACGCCATCTTGTAACCAATCGAGTTGGAATTAACTCGTTATTTTCATTTGTGACAACAGTTATGCCACCCTTTTTAGGAACACAATGGATTGGGCTAACCCAAGTCTATCGGAATGGGTAAATTAATCTTGCATCAAGAAGTTTAAGAACCTCTTGTTTAATAACATCATGGATTTTTGGATTTGCTCGTCTTTGATGTTGAGCTGGCTGGCTTGAAGTCATCCTCCATCAAGATTTTGTGAGTACAAAACTCGGGGTTGATACCCTTAATGTCGGAGAGTTTCCAAGCAATTGCTTGCTTGTGTTACTTCAAGACCTTTATGAGCGATTTTTTCATCTTTATTCAAATCTCGAGCAATAATGACGGGTAATTTATCATCTCCCTCAAGAAATGCATACTCGAGATGAGGTGGTAAGTCCTTAAGTTCTACCTCAGGAAATTCTTCAGTTTTCTCAACTGACTTGACTTCCTTATTATGAAGCTCGACGGGAGGGATAACACTCAGGACTTTGGAAATTACCAAATTCCATATTATTCACATGTCCAGCCACAACAATCATTTTGTTGTGAGAGTCGTGGAGTCCACACGTCGGCTCGGATTGTCAAGCGGGAATATATTCCTTGTGACAATTTTGACACATCATTTCAAGACCAACCTCCACAGTACCAAATGATTCAAGCAACTCCTCATAAAACTACGACAGACCTTCTACTGAAGAGTGGAGTTATAGAACAAGGAGGAGTCGGCTATGTCGTTTCAAAACTCGTGAGGAATCTATGGCAGATACTTGCAAAAGAGCGAGATGCTAGAAAGCGAAAAGAGTATGGAGGAATTACTTGTCGAAGAACAGCGTAACTCGTGCTATATTCCGATCTTTGCTCTTCTCGATGAGGATGATGATGATGAAGTTACCCTTGATATTCATCAATTTTGTGCGGGTTCATCAAGTTCGGCCGGTTGAAATTCCTTCCATGAAAAATCGAGGAAAAGACTATGATGGAATTACTAGCAGAAGAACAAATGGAAATTGTAAAACATATGTATGCTAGTCCTACTCAACTCCCTCAGTCTGCTGTTATCACACCCGAGTTCACTTCACTCTCGAGCATGGGGCGAGCATCTTGACACTGTTCCTGAAAGGAATGGGCCAATTCATAAAGTCTAGTGTTGAGAACCTTGTCCCAATCGAAGAGTCGAGGAACTTCGATCATATGTGTGATTCTCTTTCCTCTCTGAGTATTCTCTAGATCATTTTGAAACTTTCTCCGATTTTAGCGACGATTGTGCTTCCTATGAAAACATCAAGTATGTTGAGGCATCACTCCCACAGTCTGATCCTCTTCTTGAGGAGTTCACCGATGAACTCGCTCACATCAATCCACTTTCATCGAAAAGTGATGATATCTTTGATTTCGAAGCCGACCTAGGAGAAATTGAAAGTCTCCTTTATAATGATCGTTCGCTCACTTCTCACCCTAACAGTCCAATAGAGAATGTTGATCACTTTGTTCCCGAAACATTCAAAGCTACTTTCACCAATCATCTATTTGAATTCGAATCTGAATTCACTTGGATTTCTAACAATCCAATCTTTAAAAATAGTGATGAGCCCACAATGGAACAAGAGTTCACAAATTCACTTCATGAATCCTTGGTGAGGACCTCCACAAAACTCACACAGATATGTCAATATCTCATGATGTGATGGCTGGTAGAATGAATCAGATGTGTCATGGTAAGGATAGGGAGCTTGGTTATAGACAGACCCATCTCTTGATTCTACCATGCTACAGCCGGGACAATTCCCACCATTATGAGGACCACCACACCATTGGCAACCAAAATGGTGTGGATATGACCGGAAGCGAATCAAAGGTTTACAGAGGGGTTGGGATGAAGAATCAAAGATGTGAGAGGGTAAAGATGGATATTTTTGGATTTTTGGATAAACATTTTTTAAATATAAGAAAGAAATCTTTTGGGTTTTGTGTTTGTTTGAACTGATTTTAAAATGTTTTCGGGAACCGTTTTGTTTTTATATAATAATAATAAGAAAATATGAACAAGGATGGTAAATATACAATGGATGTATATTCAAGTGATGCTTCAAATTAAATGATACTGACCACCTCCCGTGACCCCAAAAATTTGGTTCGGTTCCAAATGTCAAGTTTATTACACAAGTCAACCACTTGTGAATGGTCAACCTAATAAAATTCAAACGATCTAAAACCAATGCAATTTCCCTTGGAATATAGTGGATTCCCGGTCGTTAAGTCCCACGGAGGATTAATGGTGCTTAAAAGCGTTAGATGTCGAATGATCACTAAGGATAATGATCTGTAAGGATTTTGATTGATAACTACACTACTTATTGATTGGAATTGTATTTGGATACAGAATTATAAAGCACAACAATCAGGTTAAACAAACGTAAATACGTACGTTTATTAAATTTTACGTAAACGTACAAAATAAAACGTAAATTTAAAAGAATAAAACACCTATGGATATGAAAATGATATTTTTACAATCCTAATAATAAAATAAAATTAGTGGAAAATTAAAATTATTTTTATAACTATTTATTTAATTATTATTAATTAAAAACTATTTTAACTATTTAATAATACCCTAAAATATAATAAAATATTAAATAAAGCTAGAAAAGTGAAATTTTAACTTAGAAAAATCTAAAATATTATAAAACTTATTTTAAAATTGAAAATATATTTTTTTACACTTTTATCTATTTATTATTAATTAATTCCTATTTATTAATTATTTAAAATACACTTAAATACAAGAAAATATAAAATTAACCTGGAAAAATGAAATTTTAACTTTGAAAAATCTAAAATATTAGAAAACTAATTTTAAAACTGAAAAGATATTTTTTATGTTTTTATTTGTTTATTATTAATTATTTAATACTTTTTAACTATTTTAAATTCTAATAAATACTAAACAAACTAAGAAAATTATGAATTTTTTTTTATAAATATCCTATGATGACAGAAAGCTAAAAAAGTTATAAAAACAGAAAGTGCTTAATCATAAGCTGAAAAAGAAAATTAAAAAGCTAATTTATATTAAATACTTATCTATCACTATTTTAAAATGATGTTTTTGTGATTTTTCTTTTTCAAAACTACTATACTACTGATTATAAGCAACTTTAATAAAGACAAAAAATTTGGAACTTAAAAATAAGCTGAGAATGAGCTTATGAGCTCAACAGTTTGAGCTTATGGCTTATTTTGATTTTTTAAGCTCAAACAAACTTACAACTTTGGAACCAAAAGTAAATAAGGTACAAATAAGCTAAAGTTACTTAAATGAAGCTAAAAGATACAAAGGAATACAACGATAAACTAAATAAGCAAATAAGCAATTCTACTAAACCAAGAAAACAAACAAGCCTGCACAGTTTTTGTAGGCTAGATTAAGCTAGGGCAAAAGCTCCAA